>OX123198.2:57870640-59114705 GCA_944739405.2 Euclidia mi
CAGTGGGTAGCGTATGCGAATGCTGATCGGAGGTCCCGGGTTCGATTCCCGGGTTGCGCAAAAGTGTCTCTGGGTTTTTCCGAATTCTCAGTAGCAGCACGGAGTCTGGCGAAGTGCCCGGTAACGGCAATAGGCTCGCCCCCTATTACGTGGGACCTAACAATTCATGGCGAAGTGTGGGTGTAATATTACACCTCTGCCTACCCCTTCGGGGATACAGGCGTGAGTCTATAAAAAAAGTACAATTTTGAGAGCAGCAATAGCCTAGTGTAGACATTAACAGACTGTCATGCAGAGCGTTGCTGTCATGAATATCTTTGACAGTCGTTATAGGGACTCAATACTTCTGAATAAATTGATACTAGTTTGAATCATGGAATAGTGCTATCCTGCGAATGTCTGCGGCGTCAGACAGGCAGTCGATCTGCGGAAAAGCTTATATTCAGTGACCCCTTGTGATCACATACCACATAAACCATTTAGTACGACTGGTGAACAAGAAAAACTTTTGACTCAACAACAATGAAGCCACCTCAATCCTCGTCAATCGTGTCCCTTGTCGTGCGAATATTTGTCGACCACATAATTGTTCCGGGTCGGACAACTTGACGTGCAAACCAACCGCGATAAAAGAATTCTTGTAGCGAGCTACACATTTTTCCTAGCACGATAGTACAAGAGCCAATAGTTTACGATAAAAAGCGGTTACACTTCAACAAGAAAGCTTCTTTTCACAGGCACTGTAAAAATATAGATAAATTCATAAAATTTTACAATTTATACGAAGAAAATCAAACACAAACTGTTCTTTATATCAGATTTATCGAACTAACATTTACAATAGAACTCTTATATTAGTACATTACATTTCCAATTAGCTTGTCTATAAACACACTTTAACAATGTACAAATAATAATAAAAAAAACCCTTTCCGCCGTAAAGATAGAAAACAGCAACATTTATTTTAAATTATTAAGACAGATAATAGTTACCTGTAATGTGTTATGATCTGATCAGTATGTAACCAGTCAATCATTTATTATTTGTGTGTTTTATCGTCAAGGTGGATTCCATACAATCCACCTTGGTCATTACTTACTCAGAAAACAGTTCTCTGTTCTCATCTCATCAGACAACCTCAACAAAAAGATTTTTATCGCCTTATTTATAAAACGAAACTCTATATTAAAATACAAAAGTTGTTTTGCACATAAAATTTGATGTCGCCTCACATCTTAGAACTTGAAACTCATTTTCATATTTCCAACTATCTGACCGGGAAAACAAATCCACAACTCACAGTGTAATAGTTACGTACAGTCGTAGTGCATTAATGTGCTCTGACCAAGAGGTAAAGGGGGCTGGATGTAGCCAGAGCGTAGTTTGGTGGAATAAAAGTATTTAGTTTTGATGATGCGTTGATGACGTAAGATAAATAATTATAGATATGAAAACTTGAGTATGGTGATTGTGTGGGAATGATGATATTTTGTATATAATTTTGATTTTGGGATATTTTTTTCAACAGCAACACTTATGTTCAAAATAATTTCTGTACTCACAGCTTAACAGTGAGCTTGGGTAATATATAATATGCTACGTATTGTAGACCACTCAAAATGATTGCACAAAGAGATTAGCTAAAATTAAGGTTTTAACATTTTTTTTTAATAACTACTATATTAGGTTGGTTTAGAAGAACAGCTTAAGAGAAGATAATTACCTTAAGATCATATTGATACACACACACATGACGGGTAATAACATACCACATATAGAGAAGAGTTATTTAGTCCATGGAGATGAAGTTTATAGATGTCGAACCAAGATAATTGCTTTGAACATTACTTCTGCAAATCTCTAAAATATATTTAACTTTACTTAGTTATAACGTAATTAAAACGCAATATTATCACATGAAAGACAAACAAATCCCAATGCGCCTAATGATTGCAGGGGTTTGATTATTTCGATTGATATTTTCCAGTTGTTCTACCAACTTCATTGTACGGTTTATGGCCTTAATACAATTAAAATAGTAACAATATTTGTCTATAAGTTTTTTGAAGCTCCTATTTTCTTCAACGTTATTCCTTCACAAAAATAATCCAAGCATATTTCAACATGTCTCTTCCAGTATCACATAAGAGTCGCAACTATTTATGACTACTGCTTACCACGCTGCATCCGGGGGTCTCATAAAATTCTATCGCCGGGATTGTGCCCCGTTGATCCGTCTGCATCGGGGGCTCGTAGATTATGAAATAACCCCACTAGCCACCCCTGACCCCCCACTTTGAAGCAATTATTTGGGAAATTAAGGGTTTTAATGCTGGTTGCAAGTTCCGATGTTTATGTTTATGTTCAATCATTGGACGTATTGTGTTGTACGTTATTTTATGTATTTATGTAGTTTGAGGTGTGGTGCATTTATGTTGGGCTGTAATTTTTTTGTCAATGGATTATGGGGTGAGTTTATTCTTGTCTGTGTTTCGACGGTATTAGCAAATACTATACTTTAAAGACGTATTTAGATCTCCCATTATTTTAATTAAAGACCTCGCCTTCGCCATGAATTAATACTGATTCACATAAAAAAATACAATGATAAAGAAAAATCAAAGCTATTCTTCCATCTGGAAAGAACCCAACACGTGCCGGCTAGCTCTACATCGTCATGCAGTACAATAATAAATTCAAAAAACCTGGCAAGCCTTCTCCACCATTCTAATAAACCGATCACACGAGCTCCTCAAATCATCCGCGAGCCATATCTTCTAAAACACATTTAAAAACTAATACAAAAGGAATATATGTAATAAAAACGCATATATAGTAGAAATGGTTTGCGAACCGAACAATATTGCCGTTTCGCTTGCCAAATCGAAAACTAAGCTAGGTCGCTCTCGTAAGTTCACTGTATCTGTGAAGCTAACTTTACAAAGGCTCATTTGCAAACGTAATATAACGTTATATTTGTGAATAGCTTTCGAGTTTTTACAATACGCCTCCGAGTATTACCAGTGCTGTTTCTGATCTAGTAAGATGCTTATTAGATGATTGCGTTGTGCCTTTTTGTATGTTTAGTAGGAGTGTACTGGCTTGTAGTGTGCTGACCAACTCTACATTTGTAGTTATATTCTTATAGTATATTTGCATGCAGATTTTACTAAAGACCGCTTTTCTATTAGTTATCATTATTTTTAGAGGTCGATAGTAAATTAAGGTACCTTTGTTTATATAAAATTTCGCCGTGTCCGTCCGTTTATCACTGGTTTATCACGGAAACTATCAGTACTAAGGAGCTAAAATTTTGCAAAGTTATCCACTCTACTTACACTGACACATTTAGAGATAACATTTGAGTACCTACCTGTGCCCCTGTAACAAAACTTTAAATTGAAAGAGTTTAAGAAAGACTGCCTCCGTGGTCTAGTGGATAGCGTATGCAACTGCTGATCGGAGGTCCTGGGTTCGATTCCCGGTTCAGGCAAAAATGTTACTGGATTTTTGCCAAATTCTCATTCACATTCTTTCGTGATGTGCCCGGTAACGGCAATAGGCTCGCCCCCTATTACGTGGGACGTAAAAGATTCGTCCGTCGAAAGACAGGCATTTCTAAAAAAATCTAAACAGTTTACAAGCAGATATAGCCTAGTGGAGATACCAGCGGACCACTATGCAGAGGGTATATGTTCCAAGGCGCGCACCACTGAGTTTTCGAAGATATGTGCGAATTAAACTGTTAGTTATAACCTGTCCCATGCCTCGGAGAGCATGTTAAGCCGTCGGTGCTGGCTGTCTTGAATCTTCAACAGTCGTTATAAGGAGTCAGTAACTCTGAATAAAGTTACACTACTCTAGAGAGTGTGTTGGAGTACCGACATTGTGAACTTGAATAAAGACCAAGTGAGGGTAGGTGCCGAAACCTGCACGTCCACAAGACGGCGCTGAGCTCTCATCAGTCTCTCCGCGACCAAGCTCGATGCAAGACGAGCGAAACGTCGGAAACAAACAGGTATTTATACCCTAAATAAGTTAATGTTATTGTACGCGATTAAGACCCGCTAATTTATTTTGCATGACTAGTCCAGAGCATAGATTATCACTATCTTTTTGGGTTGCGGGGGTCAGCAGACAGGCAGTCGCTTTGTGGAAAGACTTGTATCGAAAATCCGATTATACTAGTTAGCGGACCCCGGGATGAAAATGGGATCTATCTATTTACCTGGTCAGAGGGCTCTCGATCTTGTTCGAGAAACACCATATCTCGTTCCACAGTAAATATAACCTTTGAAAATATACTGTGATCCATTTTTACAATGCCTGTATCAGAACGGAGTCTAAAGACATAAATTACAAACACATACATACGCCCCAATCCGAAACACTCAAACATTTCTTGCACGTGAAATCGCACCCTTATTTCGCACATGGCTCAGGCTTGCATTCATGTATCTCGCTGTAGTGTAGGTCTGAGTTCAATGCTTGCCTAGGCAAATTGTATGTGGATACTATAAGATAACTATGTAACACTTTTTGTGTGCCAGATAAGGATAAGAAGCCTGTTTATAAAAATAATGGTAATAAAATGAAGACCTCTCCTGCTACATATTGTCTGTCTCTACTAACGCGATGAACTCCAAAACGATTGAACGGATTTTTGTATTTTTGCACGGTTTTTATCAATGGATAGTGTGTTTCCTGAGAAAGGTGAAGCTGCAAGCAAACTCTTATTTATACTAAAAGCAAGTAAAAATAATTATCTTGAAATTAATAATAACTGTATTTCTAAAAATGCTTGGCAAAGCTAGAAAGAGACAAAACTCAAAACACCGACTATCAAACATCTTATCTAAATACGCACCCGCACACATTGAAGGCCCACCGTAATTATTTAATAAAGCAACACTAAGGACAGGCACGTACGGTCAGCAGGTAAACAAAGCGACGCATTAGGAGGGTAGATTAACAAAAAAGGCGCGGGGTGGGGGGTGAAATACGACGGTGCCTGTAAATTTTCTTACAGCGCCCCCTCTGACGGCTGGGAACATCGACACCGCGCTGACATGAGTATGGTCTGCAAAAACATGATGGAGAATTGTTGTGATCGTTTTGTTATTAATTGCTTCATAGTGCCTTTGGTTTCGGTTGGTTTTGACAGTCAAATCTTTTATTATGATGTTTTATATGGTAAAATATTTGGCAGGTGCAAAATTAATGTATAGTGTAGTGCAAAAGTAAGCATTTGTGACATTTATGTATAATTATATTTCTTATTAATTTATTTAACACTGAGAATGTATTTTAGTAAAAAATGCCACAGCTTATTTCTATTTCTTTGATATTTCTAGCAACAAAAAGAAGAGACAAATTTTAGGCACGATGTTAAATTATTAGGCCATTACTAGTAATTCGGTGTCTTTATTTCAAGTAAAATGTACATAAAATGCCTACCTATAATATGTTTGTATTAACCGAATAAGAAGCAAGTTAGAAAGTATAATAAGATATTAATAAAATAAATGCTACAGTTTTCTTACCAACCGTACACCCGTCTCCCAATTCGTCCCACCGAAAATTTTCGTTCGAGCCGTTTCTAAAGCGCCTTTTTTAATCTCTATAAATCAAATTTATGACTTGTGTAAGCTTTCTGTTTTATTTACCCTTTTATAATTTTGTTGTCTGTACATACAGGGATGGAGTTGGGGCAGTGAGCTGTGAGACACACACACACACATAAATATATTTGTGACGTTTATGTCAGAATGCCTAGAGTGATGTATGTTAGGGTCTTCAAGTTTTGCGTTCAAGAGTAGAAGAATTGTTTTTACTGTCGGCGTTAGCGTTTTTTGGACTGCCCCTAAAGTTTATTTTAGATTTATAGTCAACACAACCTACATTTTAAATGTATATGTATATAAATTATTTACAACAAGTTACTTTTAGTGTGACCTGAAGTATCTAATTATTTTACATATTTTTATTGTGTTTTAATTTAATAAATATTCACTTTTGTGTAAATATTTTTCGGTGTACACAAAAAACCCGTAAAATCGAAACAACAATTTGTGGATGTGTGTTGTGTAACACACATGGTGTCTCGTGCGGAAATCGAACCTATGACACTTGGCGCAATGCTAAAGGCGTCCGCTTTAACATAACTATACCAAACCAGCAGTCTCCTATACGGAGAGGTGGAGGTGCTATTCCATCAATAACCAACTTAAATCATCACTGCCTTCAAACGCAAGTTTCACCAATAAACAATCGGAAAACATCTGCGTTCCTGGGCGTATTAGGTAATTAATTCGAGTATTGTTCGCAACGCGTGTCGTTGTGGAATTATAGCCCATCTTTGTGTGGGTGACGGGCTTACCGCCCATCTGTTAAAAAATATGTACCGATGCCGATCCATTTTGTTCTGTACGATTGAATTGTGTACTTGTTCTGCGATTTGTTTTTGATAACAACGGTTTTAGGGTTGCGTATTAAGTAATAATATGAAGTGCTTTAGGTGTTCTTTTTTGTAGATCGGTTTGTGTATTTTTGTCTACGGCAACCCAGCCTACTAGACACCTAAAGCAAATTTATTTATTTTAGTTTTCAATTCTACAAACAAATAATTCTGTCAAAGCAGTGAGGTATGCGGGGCGAAGGGGGCTACAAAAATGTATTCTTATTGGCCGGTTCAAATTTGCGGTACGTCATAATTCATAACTAGTGTTGGGATTGGTCTTATGTAAGACGTATAAGTCTAACGTGTTGTCAGAAAGTGTTCGCCTTACGTCTGCCGTCTAGTAGGCTGGGTTGTCGTTAATTTTTGTATTATCTGATTTGCGTAATAGGTACATTACTATTACATAGCAATGATATGGATGCTGGTCGCGTCATCCAATTTGATTATAATGTCGGATCCAGTATTTTGGTAAGAAGCGCATGGCCATGATATTAATATCCCTGCATTACCTACTTAGAAATAAACAATGAAGCACTGCATAGCTGCAGAGTCTAGTCTAGTCAAAAGAATGATCCTAAGGCTTTACTGCTAGCAAGAGAATCGGCTTTAGAAATACTGAAACCTTACAAACAGGAGGTATTAAAAAACGTAACTGCAGCTTTCCGATTATGATTATTAGATTTATCTATCTCGATTTGTCCACAATATATTGACTCCAATACTATCATAATATCATACTCTTATTACTGCCTCGTTGGTCTCGCGGCATAAATGTGCGCGTGGGATTGGGAGGTCTCGGGTTCGATTCCCGGGTCGGGCAAAATGTTATTGGGTTTTTCCGTTAGGAAATTCTCAGTAACAGCACGGAGTCTGGTAATGTGCCCGGTACGGCAATAGGCTCGCCCCCTATTACGTGGGACCTAAAAATTCATGGCGAAATGTGGGTGTAATATTACACCTCTGCCTACCCCTTCGGGGATACAAGCGTCAGTCTATAAATAAATACTCTTAATAAAAATATAATATATAAGTGTATTTATTTGTTTCTTTTCGTTGGTGCTTCTTTCAAGCTAAAACTGCTAAACGATTGTTGATAAAACTTTTCCGTAATAATGACACAAGACCGTTCCATGTCTTAGATCTTTGTACAGAGATAAACATTTCACAAATTCATCGGCTCTGGATGTTTATTGTGTCCTTTGTTGAAACATACAAAGTATCCCAAGAAAGAAAACATAATTTTATGTAAGTACAACATATACTCAAAACGTATCAATGTAAACACGTACTCCTGGTAACAGCTTCCTGACTTTAACTTTTGGATGTCTAGAACTTAAATACAACATTTCTTAGATCATCCATTCGTCAATATAGACTTGTGCACATTGTTTCTTTAAATGGCATGATTTAATGAATAAAAATAGCAATTAATATTAAATGATATTTTAATTATCGCTTGTCCCGTGCCTCGGAGTGCACGTTAAGCCGTCGGTCCCGGTTGTCATGAAGATCTCTGACTGTCGTTACAAGGCGTCAGTACCTTCTAAATAAACTGACACTAGTCTAAACCGTGGAATATCGCTATCCCTTCGGGTTGCGGAGGTCAGACAGGCAGTCGCTCTGTGGAAAAGCTAATATTCAGCCAAATCCGGTTAGACTAGTAAGCGGACCCCGGATTGAAACTGGGATAACGCTAAGAGAAAGATTAAATGATATTTTCTATTAGTTCCGTTACTATTTACATACTACTACTGTTACATTGGTGTGTGTATAATATTAATAATACACAATATATCTTGAAGAGTAGGTATAGCAAATAATATCATGGACGTGTGGGTGCATCTTTGGGGTAGGTGTCTTACTGTAGAGACTGAGGGTATTGGCGTTTGCCAGCCGCATTACTGAGCATAAAAGCTGACATTAGTCTTAATCATTTCGTTGTGTCTGGCACTTGTTTTGCCAAACGTCACTAAATAACCTTATTCGATAAATTGTCGACATAGATACCAAACTATTCGTAAGAAAGTTTTGTAAAACATTCAGATAATCCTTTCAAAAATTCCTTATCTTTATATAGGAGTAAGAAATATAAACTTTACGATCTATATAATTTCTTCAAAACATAAAAAAGACAATAAAATCACGAAAAAATACTAACACTCACAGTCAACTCATCGTAACTAAATCACTGACCCCAATAACCCGTCCAATACATACCAATATCCACGAAAAATATATATAAAGCATCAAGCATCAACATTGAAATAATAAATCTGAGCGTCCCCCCTCCCCCTCCTCTTGAAGCTCAAGGAGGCATCCATGAACGCTGTCAGGCGATGATGGACGGCCGACCATAAACCTGACGAGACTACTACCCACGCTACGAAATGGCTCTATGGAGCCCAGTATATCACTTTTATTACATGCCATCTTCATTTTCATATTTCATATTTGCATTTCTGTAGCAGCCCCCTCCCTGCCCAGTCCCCCCTTTTTAAGCGTTTCGCACGTTTTTCTATGTAATCGCTCGCTTTGTGTGTGCGATGTGGTCGGCTCCGTCAAAGGAAAGTTTTTTGTTGCGACGACTCGCTCCGGCGGTTTTTGTGAAGGTTCCGTAGGTGTTTGTTTTATAAAGTAATGTTTAGTTTGTATGGTGTGCAACCCGAGCGAATTTGAGGGGGCCTCTTGGTAGTGTGATATAAGTGATGGTGTCAATCAGCTATCAGCTAGACGCAGTTTGTCAATAAAATGAGGTCAAGTAGAATTGCAAGAATTGAATTCTCTTCGACGATTTTTTCTCCAAACTTTAATGGCCGTTGGAGGATGATATTATTGAGATATAGTATTATGTGGACGAGGGTGAAAAAGACCAATAACAGGACGTCACATAAAACACTCATAAATAAGTGTAAAATACTGATTCATCTATTTCCTTACAATTTATAATTCATTACAAAAATACTTTTTCTAGCAGAAGTTAAACTTAAAAACGAATAAACGATTTTTAAATATGTTTATAAATTGGAAGATACCAAACATGATTTTATTTACATCTGAAGGAATCCTGAATATTTTATTGCTTTTCACGGAACCCTATAAACTTAAGTCAAGGAAATGTATAACAAAGTTCAGGGGCTGTTATGACGTGTGCCTTGTTAGCTAACGCGGGCAAAGTAGCCTTGTCCTGCACAGAGCATGTGCTGTAAGCTTATTTATTTTTATATTATAGCAACACTGTATACATTGGTTTTTAAATTTTAAATCGTGTTCTTGGCGGGTGAAAATATTTGCAAGGGTTAGGACTGGTGATTAGGATAAGTTATTTTAGAGATTTTAGTCTTATATTTATACTAAAATGTTGTCTGAATGCAGAAATTTTATTTTTTGGCTAATAATTATTTTAATATAGACAAGCGGCAATAGCCCAGTGGTTTACGTAACGGACTGGCGAGACGATGGTCTCGGGTTCGATCCCCAAGTACCTCGGCCACACTTTTCGAAGTTATGTATGTATTAAAAATGTTAATTATCGCTCGCTTAATAATGTCTCCGGTAGATGGCAATAGACTCGCCCCCTATTACATTGGGACCGAAACATAAATGGCGAAAAGTGGGTGTGTAATACACCTTTGCATACCCCTTCGGGGATAAAAGGCGTGAAGTTATGTTATGTTATTTTAATATAGTGGGTGGAGTTTTGAAAATTGTTTGAATAGCACAGTATCAGCAAAATAATATACCTGCATGCCCGTACTAGTCTACTTTAGCTTTTAAAAGCATGCGGTAAGTCTGTTTGCCAATTTCCTTAAGAAGTATATTATCTTCACGAATGGCATTGATTTTATTCAAATTAGCCAGGTGTTGGCAATTCGCGTCCTACACTCTACAAAACTTTTAGTTAACCAAAAATGTTTATTTTTATCTGGGTGTTCTTTGAATCTATGTTTAATGAAAACCACAGAAATCATTAGCAGCTAAACTTAATGAATTTACGACGCTTTTTATCAATTACAAGCCAACTTTTTAAAACATAATATCAACCCGCATGGACAAACAGCAAACCAGCTGTTAACAGTACAGTAAGCAAAACAATAAGGATCGTTAACAAAAATTTTAATTACCATAAAGCAGCTCAAGTAGTAGTAAGGTCAGCACATTGGTGGCGCAAACAACGCGGGCCTTAATCGAGTGGCTCGGCGTAAGCTTTTTGATATCTCCGATACTGGCGGTGCAGATCCCGAGTACGGTGTGCAAACAAAAGGTGCGTTTAGTTATATTTTTTTTTTTGTAAAATATGTTTATATTCAATTTTATTTTGTATTTCAGCATGCATTAGTACGGCCTGTGATTGAACGAGAATCATTTTTAAAGCCGCAGATTAATGTTTCTCTCACACCGCTTGATGTCATGAATGGAATTATATTTTTCTTTTAAGCTGTGTGATCTTTTTAAACTTGTGTAGGTGCATATTTGTATCATAACTGAATGTATAATCATGTATAAAATGCCAAAGAATTTTATTTGGATCGTCCCTGTTTACTTGATAAGCTGGGTGTATTTTTTTAATGCTCTTGGGTCTGTGACCATCTAACTTCGGTTAGCTTTTATCATCAGGCGGCCGCTTAGCTGAAAAAGAACCAACAAACTAATTAATTCTGAAGCTAAAAGAAGCCAAACAATAGAAAATAACCCTAGCATTAATATTGGTGTTATCCGTGCTGTTACTCATTCATTCATAAAAGAAAATAACTGAAAAAGATTAAGTAACTATCCATCCAAAACAAAAACGGACGCCGTTAACCCAAAAAGAAGCTAAAAATTTTCAGTAGTCGCAAAATATCTCTTAACTTGCTGACGGTACACAGGTACGGTTAGCAAAGCCAGGTGGAGATGTTTACGAGGGCTCGGTCGCGTAGATCAACGCGACAATGCGCCGGTGTGCGCCCGCCCTAACGCGCCTCTAATACCATTAGCTTTTAACTGTGTATATACAGCTTTTTGTACGAATTCATAACAGCGTTGTTCAATGTATCGTAAAATGCAAGTTAGAAAGAAACGGGATATGAATGACAATTCTTTTTTCTCTTATAACTCATAGTTTTCTCATCTGTGTGTGGTTTACTTCTGAGACCGCGTATGGGCATTTCTTTTTTGTCTAACATAACATAACTTCACGCCTTTTATCCCCGAAGGGGTAGGCAGAGGTGTATTGTTTCGGTCCCAATGTAAAAAGGAGCGACCCTATTGCCATCTACTGTGCACATTGTTAAGCGAGCGATAATTAACATTTTAAGTACACACATAACTTTTTTGTCTTCACCGTGGAAAAATTACGGACTAATCCTTCGCCTTGGTAAGCAGAGAGGGTGTGTATTTGGGACCTAGCCGCTAAAATCACCGCGATGTCTGTCGACGTCCCGTAGCCCGGGTCACGCGAATCGCTGTTAGCATGCTGCGCCGAGACCCCACTGGACTGAAAGGAAAAATAAATAAACTGAAAACTACCCTTACCGTACACATTGCAAAGCTGTAATTGAGCAAAGTTATATATTTTGACGATACCGTGAAAACTAATATTTTTTTCGTTAGCTTTACAAGCAACAAAAAATGCGTATTATTTGTTATTTAGTGTAGGTATAATAGCAATGAATACAGATTTAAATAGAAGCGCAGCTCTTAAGGATTTCGTGTGCCGATTCCAAGTGGGGACTGTCTCCACTTTAGTTCGTAGTTGACGCCATTGACGGCGCTGGCGTCGTTCTCCGTCTCTCTTGCTCTCGTAGTTAAGATACACAGGAGGAACGTTCATCTCTCTTGCTCTCGAAGAGACAACTGTCACAGCGCGACTGCCACGCCGCCAAACGGCAATTTGGGTCACAGAAAGTTTGTCTTCCGAGCGCCCATAGGAATTGCGCCTCTATGTAAATATCTGAGCTCTTTGATAATAGTAAGAATAGTCGCCTCGTTATGACCACTATTGCCAGTGTGTCACGTATCATAGATTTGTCGCCCAATATCCTCACGGGACAAAACTTAGTGAGATCTTTAATTGGTTGCTCTTAATTTGAGTATTTCTTGTATAAGTTGTTTAAAATGTTTGTGAAGTCCTCCACGGCATAGGATTTTGTCCGACACCTGACGTCCTAGTATATAAAATATCACACTGTTTGGCACAGGCGTATATACCCACGATGAGAAATATTAAGCTATGGTCCACTACGCTCGCCAAGCGCACAATGACAGATGTTATTTTATGCCACTTCACCCGATCTTTGGCCACTAGTCGCCAATCACCAGTTTGAAACACTCTCAGATCCTGCTCTACAACGTGTTTACAGCTGTATCTGGGGCCACCGACAGAACGACGGCGACGTCCTGTTGGTCGACCCACTTAAGGCCACCACCGTTTAATAAGCGATAATCAACAATTTAAAACGAATACGCACGAAGCATCAAAGAGTTGGTGTTGCTCTTCGTTCTTTAACCAGAGGTCCTCTGCATGATAAACAGTCGGTTGCCATTGTGTGGCCTATCACTACCCTTGAAAAATAATCATCAGCCGTTAACAGTCCATGCTGGACTAGGCCTCTCCTTTAAAAGGAGGAATTGGCCTACTATACCACGCTGGCCAAACGGGTTGGTATAGGGTTTGTATCAAGTTTTCCTTCTCTTACAGTCCTGTTCTCCGCATAGTATGGTCCCTCTGTCGGGACCCATGGGATGATATAGGCTGGTGACAATCCGTATTCTTAATCCGTCACCACACGGACATAATAAAAATAAGTATTCATTATAAATATATTGTAGTGTCTAAAGACTTAAACGATCGCATGCAGCTTGTTATTTATTTAATTTGCTATTTTAATTCATTGTTCTTATTTTTATTTCATCCTTGTCTTAAACAACGTCGACGCAGGCCATTTAAGCTTGACCACAGAGCTACGTCCAGAACTAAGTCTACTACAAAGCAGAAAGACTTGAGCATCGCATAATATCAGCGCTGGGATCGCTAACTCAGTCTTACACACTGCACTATAAATACCGCGCTAAATACCTGCCCACCGGTTAAGGGGAATGTCGTTGTAATTATAGGAAGATAATTAACGGAAAATAATATTGGAGGCTGTAAAAAATCATTTTATTTTATTGAAATAATGTGAAGTTGGTACGACACTACCACTTAAAATACAGATGAAATGAAGGATAAATGTCAGACTAAGATTAAGACAATTTCCCGGCGGATGCGATTAAGAAATTGACGGACACTGCGGTTTCGGCTACTTGAAACACATATTTGACATAATTATATTTTTATGGATCTTGTTCCAAAAATGTTATGGGTATATATAAGTGGGTTGTCCGTGTGGTGACAGATTAAGAAAACGGAATGTAGGTACGCCCCATTTGGGCGAAATGTTAAAGGGGGCGGCCACTTTAGCCATACCTCGAATGTTCTTCAATGGATTCACCTTAAATAGGATTTTTTTATGAAAAGGAGACTTAGAAAGTTTATGAATACCGTTTGATGTTGCACAGTACCAACAGTCAGCCGATAGATTGACTAGGTCGCCTGTCCATCTAGCGCACCGACGCATTCCAATGTCCTGATTGATGTGGCAATTTACGCGCTATATCTGTGCTTAGTAGTGCACACTATATCGCTAAAATATGATTTACTTTTACAAAACTGCATGTTGTTATTGTGGACCGTTTGTAACAGGAAATTTTCAAAAGAGTAAAAACTCTACCTGTGCTCAAATATTGAGAGAGATCTTTTAAAATTATGTTTATTCTTCTGGGTTTCGGAAATCAGCTAGCATCTGTACCATGAAAAGACTGATTTAATTAGGCAAAATCTCAGAGAACCAGTACTTAAAATGAGCGAACTCCGAAGCGCAAGCTTAAGCTGCAACCCTGACGAGTGCTGCGATGACATGCCTGCGGAGCGTGTATTTTGCTGATCTATTCTAATTATGAGAAGGGTTAGGCTATAGTATTATGGAGAACTCATCGTTTAGCAAACGATAAACATAAACATAGCTATATATACCAAATATAATGTATTACCGTAATAAATAAAGTACCTACGCATTATTGTACCACAATTTAAAAAGGGCACTTATCACATACATTATACTTAATTATTTTTTTTTTCTGTAATACTTTCCTATGTAACATGTGCCGTTTATTTTATTGATAAAGTTATAAAAGTTTTTGTTATTATTTATTATTATAATCAGTAATTTAATGCGCTTATAACTTCTAAAAGTCGGCGATGCGAGCCATGGGGTTGAACCCGAGTCTGCGTTGCAGTTCAGTCAGTTCGGCTACTATGCTATTCGCTGTTTTTTTTCAACCTATATTGTCACATTGCTGGGTAAAGGTCTCCCCAACAGTTCTCCAAAGCTCCCTATCTCCAGCTATGTACTGTCCAAGTTTTTGAGAATGCATCCAGCTCATCTCGCCAACGCGTCCTGGGTCTACCCCGACCACGACGTCCCTGCGGTGTCCACCACGTGGCGATATGTGCCCATTTTTCGGGATGCATTCTGCAAACATGACCTTCCCAATCCCATTTTAATTTTGCGGTCTTATTGCCAACATCGCTGATGCCAGTTTTAATGCGTATGGTTGTGTTACGGATTCGGTCTGTATGTTTAATCCCCAATACGCTCCTTTCAATAGCTCGTTGACAAACCTTACGTTGGCTGATTTACTGATAGAAAAAGGTCATCATCGTCGTCATTGCGTACTTACATTAAAGCCCTGAAACCCAGGGTCCGCTTACTAGTCAGACCAAATTTGACACAGAATACATTAGCTTTTGCTGCTGATACAAAAAGGCACTAGAACTAATTAAATCCAGCTCCCCCTTAACTATGCGGTGAGCTGAAACTGAACACAAAAACTGCAAGTGTGCGTCGCTCTTTACGAGACTCCGGTGCTGCGGTGGCCGGCAGAATTATAAGAGGTTTAGTACACAACTAAACAGATATTAAATTTCCCACCTTTATAGGGGAGATTTTGCGTTTTAACACCGAATTTCCCTGTTAGAATTGTTTTGTTTGTTAGATCTATGAATTAGAATATGGTGGTAGTTTTAACCAAGTCTAATGCCGAATGCTAGGCTTGAGATCAGAGGTTAAGCTTATAAACGCCGGCTCAAGTTGTTATCTTGTGCATGTGATAGTTTCTTGTTGGTTTGTTTTAGTTAATTTATTTGTGAGTTTGTATTTGTGTTTTGTTTCTTATCATTTAATTCGTCTCGTTAGATAAAAGAAGCGTCATATGTATGTAGATAATTACTGATTTATTATAAAGTGTCATAAAATTATAATTTTATCTTCTTCACGGTTATTTTCCTACAATTCACTCATTCATTTTCCCTTAGGAAAACGTACAGTCCCTTGGACGGGTTCCACGGTCCAATGTACAGAGGCCCGTAGAGAGTTTTGATCTAGAATGTGATGTGAGACCTACCGCAGTATCTGCATAGCTGCACTATTAAGTACAGCTGTGTTTATAAAATCATATAATAGTAATAACATGTTGGAACAATCCACATGCAGCCGACTTATCCTAAACTAGTCGGAGATAAATTTCTTCAGTCTTAGTGCATCAGATCTCCAAATAATTAAATTATATTTAACGATGCCTGCTCCACTTAGACCTCATAAACCTGTTAGATTTATAGAACACACCCATTTTTTCCCACCGAAAAATCTCTTCGAGTCATATATACGTCAACGGCGGTTACATAATTCATAAAATTTCAACACTGCCATAACATAACTAATTCTGTCTAGTACAATAATAACGATAAACCAATATACAAGTACCGGTAACACCGTGAAATATAAATATTTATATTTTAACGGTACAATGTGGAGAATCAGGCAGTTTGGACGTATAAATCCATCGTTGGTAACGCATAAAACAGTACATATTTTGTTGTAGGATTTAAATCAAGGAACGTGCGCTCGCGCATTTGGTCGCCATGATTTTGAGGGACAGCGGGATTATCCTGTTTCTATTTAGTTGAAACTATTTATCGAATCATTATGTTTATTATCGTGGATACTGAGAGCTCAGATCAAGTAAAGACAGTAGATACTGCGAGTGAAACCAAAAAAAGACAAAGCTCTAATAAATATACACGCTCACACACTTTTTGCACTTGCTATTTAACATAGCAATACATGCATGTGCATGTATATCTCGTGATGTCGTCGAGTATTTTCTTTTTTTATTGGAACTGAGTATGGATATAAAATAACCAAAATATTGTTAGATTTGCTTGGTACCATTTCCTGAAGTTTTGCATACCTTGTGCAAACAATACTGTTAGTGTAATAATGCTGGTGTACGAGGGTAGTCCCAAAAGTACCCGACCTGACAAGGAAAACAAAAGAAAATCAAATTATTTTTTTTATTATTTTTCTACATAATCTCCCTTTAGTTCTATGCACTTAGCCCAGCGATGTTCGATAGCTTCAACACCTTGTTTGTAATGAGATTGGTCGAGCTCGTGAAAATACTCATCAACCGCTGCCTCCACTTCATCATTGCTGGCAAATCTTTTACCAGCAAGCCATTTTTTTTAATTTGGAAACAAAAAATAATCCGAAGGGGCCAAGTCGGGCGAATAGGGTGCATGAGGAAGTAGTTCGAACTTTAACTCGCGGATTTTGGTCATGGCCTTGGCACACGTGTGTACTGGTGCATTGTCTTGGTGAAACAAAATTTTTTTTTTCGCCAGGTGCGGTCGTTTTTGACGGATTTGTTCACTTAATTGATGCAACAGGTTAGCATAATACTCGCCATTGATAGTCCGTCCTTTCTGAAGATAATCTATAAAGATTATCCCAAAGTAGAATCTAGCTCCGCTTTAATATCAGTTGGACTAAAACCTTTCAAATGAAAGTATTGTATCACATAACGATGGCCAATTTTCTCCATGTCTGAAAATTTGTTCACAGCGTCAACTATTGATGGCTACTAAACAAAAGACAAACGACGCTACGTGTTCCAATTTCAAATTTAAACTTTATGAAGTATATTATTTTTAAAAAGAGTATTTATTTGAGATAAAAACCTCTTTAAGTGTGTCAGGTCGGATACTTCTGGGACTGACCAGGTAGCGATAGCTCAAGGCTAAGACCAAAATACTGCCACGCAAAGGGCAGCCATCTGAAGAGCCAAATTTGCTAATAGCTTTGTAGCATTTTATTCCACCATGACTTCTAAATGTTTGAACCGATATGCATTTATATGTTTTCGTCAATACCCTATATTAAATGTATTGTATAAGCCATATTTCTTCTTATTGAGCGGAGCTGTCGTATCTCTCATTCGCAAGATCTCTTTTTAATTTCTTTAACTGGCAAAGAACTCTTGCTCCCGTATTATTCTTTTCAATCGTGGTCACCCTACCGCCCATCGGTAGTGTTTACGTAGTGTGCGCGAGAGATCTCCGAACAATTCGTCATCGGTAGAATGAATCGCTCATCACATGCCAACCAACTGGATGGACTGGAGGTGATGTGTATCACACGGCTCGCTATACATGTGTGTGTGGCACTTCAATGTGTGATTGTTCCTCTGTGGTCAGGAAAAGACAGAGTATCTACTGACGGAGAGATTGGCATAGTATTTTTTTTCGTTAGTTTTCAGGAATATTATTTTTATAGATATGTGCCACGTTTCTTTGTTTTGAGTATCAAATATTACGACACCATTGCACAGACCATGTTCAGGAATGTACGGTTTCAGAATTTCTCGAATGAGAAACTTGATACCTGCAATGTCCGATACCTCAATGCAGTTCGTCAGAAACGCAGTTTGTTTAAAAAAGAATTAAGTAACTCACCTCTGACACAGGTTACAAATTCTTTTGACTACGATTTTAATACATAGCTATTAAATTATACTTTCGTCATAACCAAAATGTATCTATCATTAGCCATGTTTTTATCTATTAGATAACCCTATCTATAAGACGACATTCCTAGCTCCATGTTAATCTAGTATTTAAAATAATAAAGATCCACTGATTCCCGAGCTCAATCTCGCTGAGTCGTGTCTATCGGCACTTACACATACACACAAATACGCGTCATACACATGTATGTATGTATGCGTGTCATGACAGCTGTTCAACATGCATACACGTAAACAATGTGATGTATAGGGAATTTATCCTTATTACAAATTAAGGATTTTGGTTATTTTCATTGCTCCATGTAGGTGGTAAAGTGCTCATAATAACTTGCTATAAAGTAATTTTGGAAACGATTATATATTTACGCATCCATTGCATTAGGTTCGCCTGTAAGAATGGTTTGTTTTATGATGATAAATAAATAAATAAATAAAAAGGGTAGTATTAAAAGGAGTGACTGTAAATTAAAGTTTTGAGTGACAAAAATAATTAAACTAGGTTATAGAATTACTAAGTGAGCGACTGACTGCGAGTGATGAGAAATCAATAGAACATCAACATACAAACACATTAATTTTAGTTGCTTATAATACAAAATGAGAAGCTTCATAATATTTGAGTGACCTAATATTTGTTTGAGTGCCAACGTTACGTCCTGCATTTTTTTCAGTTGGCAAATGATTTATTTATACTGAGCGGCATTTTATCTTAAATGAAGTGTTTCGTAATAGAAAAACCACATTGAAAATACTATAATGAGCAGAGCACTATGAGCTCACATTTTTATTATTTTCCTAATGAAATTACTATTTGAAAAAACATTTTAAGCCAAGAAATAAAATTATTTAAGGGTAGGTAATTAAATGAAACAATAGATAAATGCTTCAGTCTTTTAAGCTAAGTTCACGGAGCCCTTTGCAGGGCTCCTATTTTTTGGTATAGGATCATAAGAAAACCTAACATAACCTATTAAGTTTCCCAAGTGAACGAGATTATTTTCATAAATAAATAGGTCGTCATTTTCGAAATGAAGGTCGGCC
This sequence comes from Euclidia mi, assembly GCA_944739405.2. Classification (NCBI taxonomy): domain Eukaryota; kingdom Metazoa; phylum Arthropoda; class Insecta; order Lepidoptera; family Erebidae; genus Euclidia; species Euclidia mi. The sequence continues at coordinate 57,890,083 of OX123198.2, forward strand.
CTTTCGTCACCTTCGCCAGCTCTGACTCTGCTCATCTGACTGCATCGATTTGTCACCCGCCCCATTCGAATTTGCGCGCACAAACAATCGGTAGTTTTCATAAAAAATCGTATCAAATTAATAAACATACAACCTCAAATAGATTACGTAACTAATAATCATTAATAACCCGAAACCGGCGAGCATGTATGAAAAGAGTAATGAGTGTAGAGGAAGCGCGTTGCAAGCAAGTGGCGTTCTGTTGTCTCTGCCTACCCCGACGGGAAAAAGGCGTGAGTATATGTATGTATTTTCCTAACTCGCATCTTAGGAAACCCACGGATTGAAATGGTGTAGTGAAACCTTGTTTGCTTAATCCGTCACCTGAGCCGCCGTCCGTCCGCCAGCTGAGGAGGATACTACTAAGCCTTTACGAGAAACAAAGGTTGTAAGTATAATTTCATTATTGAAATGGAACCAACTGAAGTGTCATTCCAACCTTTTAATCTTTACAACGTATACCTACAAGTACTGCTGAAATAACTACGGCTGGTGCAACAAACGGCGAAACGTCGGGTCTAGTGCAAGGTGTTCATCTTTTACTTTCGAATAATATCGCGATTGACACCCGTTACTTATATTGTACCATATGTGTCCCGTATCCCGATTATTATTACAGACATTTCTTTCACATATCAATAGAAATTTATTTCTTAGAAACCAAAAACGTCCAAAGTAGATAATACCTACATAATTTATTACAACACATACAGACATAATTTTAATTAATGGTCGTCTACTGTTTTAAAATATGCGAAAACTGCATTTCACACATTATTTAACAATTACGGTCAATTAAATATAAAATACAGTTTAAAATTAAACTATAATTAAATTACGGGAAATGATAAATTTAAACAAATTGTGCTCTCGTATAGTATAATTAAAAATCATAATTACTATTGGTGTGTCGACACACGCTTACGACCGCAATCAAACACAGTTGCACATTAAATAGGGTGAGTTGACCAATCGTCGGACGTCTTGTTACCAGATTTGTATTAATGATTGTTTTTATGAGAATTAGGTAGGTATTGCACGTGTATCTATGGCGTAGTGTGATAAGTGATCGTCTGGCACTTCGTCGTGTGTTGTGGGTTCGATCCCTACACGTAGATACACAAATTGTTTCTTTGAGCCTAGGTGTATTTTCGTGATATTTGCTGGAACATTCTACGTAAAACATGCAGACACTAAAAAACATTTAGATTTTAAAGGGTAATAAGAGGTTACAAATATCAGAGTACAGCACCAGCTGAACTGTGAATAGTCACCACAGCAGTTGGTTTAGTGCATCTGTTTGTAGCACCATCTGCGAAGAGCTCTTAGTAATGACACAAATTCAATGTAAATCTTTTGTGAAGAGAGAATGTATGATGATCAGAAGAAAAATTAACGAGCCATATATTCAGCGCACTGTTTTTTCTTATACATTAAGATCGCATAGCAAATAAAATGATGATTATTGATCCTGCATGTAAGATGAAATTCAACTTAGCAGACATAAAGCAAGTATACCGACACAGCGTTTCTTAAATCTGCAAATGAAAATATTATCAGAAAACCTAGTCCAAACAAAAACTACTCCGACTAACACAACACATCACAGACAACCACTACATCGCGGACAGGCGACAGATAGACGGTGATTGAGAGCACCCACATCATTTAATCTATAATTAATAAATTTCATTACCACACGGCCATCAACTGACGTCCTCACCCCGCAATTCATTATCAACAAAAATAAGTATATATTTATTTGCCCAGGCCGCAGCCGTCAAAACAATGCGATCTCTCCGCACTCCGCACCCCTTGTGGGACATGCAGCCCTGTCATTTACCACAAAAACTAGATGATACCGATTAAAGCCGCCCAAATCCGGTTATAGTGGCCGAATTATGAGCATGAAATGAATTATTTTATTGTAATTTTCTAAAGGATACATTTGGTGGTGGGTTCGGATGGGTTTCGACCACATAGTTTGACCAAATTTGATGATAATCAACTCTTTTTAAACGATTCCCAAAATACTTTATCGTGCAATTTATATTACACTTTGCCTTGAACAAGTAAACTTGAGAAAGTAAAGTTACCAAGAGACTTGACTACCAAGTGCTAGCACTAAGTAGTATATAATATCGAGCGATTACAGCAACAAAAGTTTAAGTAAAAATTATTAGCAACCCTTCCAACTATCACAGTGCTAGAAGTTCAAGTTAAGATCGGACAGACGTTTAGTCTTAACTATCTTTAAGAATTCAAGGGCCATAATAATTATTATTCGCCGAATTAAAAACAAATAAAATTTATCCGTGTGGTTGACGGCATAGAATACAAGTGTCACCACCCCCTATCTTCCCGTGGATGTCGTAAGAGGCGACTAAGGGATAACACGATGCAAATACCATCTTTGCGTAGAGACGGAAAACTCGACATCAAACCCTATACGACTGCCTCGTTGGTCTCGCGGCATAAATGTGCGCGTGGCATCGGGAGGTCCCGGGTTCGATTCCTGGGTCGGGCAATGTTATTGGGTTTTTCTGTCACGAAATTCTCAGTAGCAGCACGGAGTCTGGAAATGTGCCCGGTACGGCAATAGGCTCGCACCTTATTACGTAGGACTAAAGTATATCTGGCGAAAAGTGGGTGTAGAAATACACCTCTGCCTACCCCTTCGAGGATAAAAGGCGTGACGATATGTATGTATGTATGTAAAAAAACGATTTAGTTTTTTGTCTTCATATAAATACAGACTGAAAAGACGTTTGCCACATGCAGATATGATTATTGTTTGCACGATGCTGGCTATTTTTTACCCTTGACCCTTTGAGTTTTTTTTAATAAGCAAAGTGTTAGTCACTGTGTTGTCAACGCAAAGGGCAAAATTATGTTAATATACTTCTGTTACAAGCAAAGTACCTTGCAAATGGACTCGGCAAACAATCCCCACAGAAATATAATACAGTTGATTGACAGCAAACTTCTGTAAGGCAAGGTTGCCACTTTCTGTAAAGAACTCAAACAAACTCTTCATTAAGTGGCTACTAGAATGTTGTTAGCCAATACGCTATAAGGCAAGCAAAACCGATAAAGAAACAGATCGCAAGATAGAGTCATCACCATCTAGCGTCATCTTGTATCAACGAAAACTTTCGTCTTAGAGCTTGGGATCCGCTTTCTAGCCTTACCAGATACCCCAAAATATTAGCTTACCATCAGATACACTACCTACATAAAAGACTATAAAACAATGCCCAATTGCCTGAAAAACACCAGCATACGTCTATTGTCCCAGCAAACAGTGCAAAACACGGTCATAATTTCCCTAAATTCAATTAGTAATCACCAATCATGGACAACGGTTTTGCAGACAGGGGACCCTCATTGCGCACAATAGTGCGGTTCTAAATATCCGATATATTTATTTATTTACGGCATTTATAATACGGAGTATATATCACTGAGCTGTCATACCGGCCGCGATAATGCAAAATTTGCGGCTTGCGAATGCTATGGAGTGGTTTAATTAGCTATTTTTGTGAATCTCTGTTGTAAGAGAGGATAGACTGTTCTGCGTGACTTAGTATTTGTATATTAAGTGCAATTTACTGTCAATATCTGTTCTGCGTGACTTAGTATTTGTATAATGAGTAACCAATTACTCCTTTTAAAAAAGAGGGTGCTTTATATGTATCTGGAAAATATTTTTACCCTTCAAAAATATGAGCTAAGATTATCAAATCAGTTATACGTAAAAGCATATTTTAAATATTGCCGTACTAATATTTCAATACATGCATATGTGGATATGAAAGGAGTATAAGTAACAAGATGCAGTGTGTTATAGAAAACTCCCGCACTAGTAGGTACTAAATCCAATGTCGCAGGGGACTTTACAGATATACAACTAAAATAGTATCATATTTTATTATTTTAAAGTAGCTTCAATTTTACACAAATTTTATCACTTTCATCTTCTGTTTCTCATAATTTATCGATAAGTTTAAAACACTCAGTAGCGCCTTACATATCGTAGTCGCCTTTGTCGATAAAAGGCGCAACACACCAGCGCCCCAATTTTTTTACTACCGGCAACTCCACGGCTTTTCTTGTCCACGTACCGCCGGCAGCATCGAAGTGCGCCAGTAACGAGAGGCGCGTCACAATAATTCTCCGGCACGACAATGCTTTAATGTGCGTTTGATTCATTCGTTACAAAATGAGGTTATCATTTTCAGTTACGCATTGTTGTAATGAATTTTGCTATTGTCGGCCAGCTTAACGCCCGTAAATGGGCACGAAATCATGCCTGTTTTATCTGCGGCAATCGTTTTTAGTTATGGGTTTAGATAGAGATGATTTTGATAACATAGATGATGTGATAGTTTTTTTGAACTGTCTCTATGATGAAAACTTTATAGAATAATTTTAGTTATAGTGTGAGATATGAAACTTTAAGACTGTCTTTACTGAGTTTTTTTTTAAATACATCTTTTGCTATAATTATGTATCCTGTATCGCGAATTCGCGAGGGACTTTACAAACACTCTATTAGCAGGCGCGAAGATCTCTCAGAGGCCCAATTCTCCTAATTATATTTGTTCAAAATGCAGTTTCGATCTAATGTCAGTGTCATACTCATGTCACAAAGGTATTCTCCTAAATTATATATAATTATTGGAAAGTTATCGTAACTAGATCGTAAATAATGAGTCAACGTCAAACTATAGAAGTCAAATAAGACGATAATTACATTAAATTAGCACAACACCGATTCTGAGTAAATTCAAAATCTAATCTCATTTCATTCAAAATATAGTTTCAATGTCATATAAAATACGAGAATAGGCCTCCTGGTTCGTTGCACATATTCAAGGATTTCACTAAGTATTGTCTCGTGTTGGAATCATACTCACAATACTCAATACAATGCTGGTTAGTCTAAGTGTTTTCTTTTTCAAAATTAAAAAATGCAAATATTTACAATGTTTTCTTTTCTGCATTACATTACACCAATTGAATATTCGATCAAATGAACATTATACGTTTTGATCAATAGCGCAAATATTGTTATCGCAAATAAATAATCGATGAAATGAAAATTATGTTAATCGATATTAGGTATACAAACTGATTAGTAACATTACATCAAAAGTAGTCATACTAAACAAGGGTGAACCACTTAAACAAGTACGCAGTCTGACATACAGTCAAAATATTAGAATGAATTCGTTATAGTCAGTTCTATAAAAAATTTACAACTTTTCACTTCTTCGTTAATATTTTTCGTTGTGTTTCAAGTGGGTGATGTATTAATACCTATCGAGCTCTCTTATAATATCCGTGTCTAACGATAGATGATGATGTTATAAATACATGGGTTTTAGTTTAACCAAGGAATCCGTTACTTATTTTAAGACGCACTGAGAATGTCCTCCAATGGGGCAAGCATTACTATTTTGCATACCTACTATCGAAAACCTCTTTAGTTAGTGATAAGTGAATACAACATTTTTATATCGCCATTTCACATCTTCAGCCTTTAACAGTCCACTGCTGGACTAGGCCTCTCCTTTGAAAGGAGGAAGTGGCCTACTATACCACGCTAGCCAATCGGGTTGGTATAGGGTTTGTATCAAGTTTTCCTTCTCTTACAGTGCTGTTCTCTGCATAATATGTTCCCTCTGTCGGCTCTTATGATACCCATGGGATGATATGGGGTGATGACATTCCGTATTCTTAATCCGTCAACACACAGACCGCCATTTCACAAAATCATTAAAATAATACAATATACATATAGAACAAATATAAAGAAATTGTTACCGCGTGTTTTCTCTTGGCATGAATGTCATAGTATGACTGAAAAATATTTGAATTTTGATTTTTATTTTTTATTCCGATTTGGTGTTTTTTTTATATGGCTTGATTTATAGCTTTATATGTGTATTTTTGCCTTAAATATGATTGAATACATACCTGCGTCAAATGCAATTTTCATATGAGATTACCAGCTATTAATTAAAATTAACATTTTCATCATCATCAGCCCTTTATACTGTCCCACTGCTGGGCACGAGCCTCTTCTCACTATGAGAAGGGTAAGGCCATAATCCACCACGCTGGCCAAGTGCGGGTTGGCAGACTTCACATGTCTTTCGAGAACATTATGGAGAACTCTCAGACATGCAGGTTTCCTCACGATGTTTTCCTTCACCGATAAGCAAGCGATAATTACCAATTTAATACGCACTTAACTTCGAAAAGTCATTGGTGCGTGCCGTGGATTCGAACCCGAGACCCTCTGCGTAGCAGTCCGTCGGTCTCTCCTCTCGGCTATCGCTGCTGATAACATTTTAAAATAATATAAATATAGGTATACAGTAAAATAAAACAACTTACTTAAAGAACTAAACTATAAAAAAGCAAAAGATGAAATAATAAGAATGAAATAATAATTTTGGTGAACATAGATAAAATCATAATTATGAAAAAATATACTTAAGTACGAGAATGTCATATAATATTGAATATTTTCTTCATGAACTCTTGAGTAAATGATGACTATTGATGACTCATGAACTGTTATTTTTTTCAGAACCAGTTGCTTCTTCTTAAGTATTTACTTTTACAAATATTTTTGATTTAAAGATATTTCGCTGATGTCACAGCACCTTTTGCATCTAAGCTACCTTACCTTCCCAAAGTAAACACTTGACCACACCTAAAACCTTCAAAATCAAAACCCTCACATAAACACACCCTTAAGCTCATAAAAATAAAGCAAGAAGCTTATACCCACCCACATTATCATTATAAATGCAAGACAAAAACCGTACATCATGCGACGGAACGCTGACACCACCGAAACTTATCCGCCCGGGTACTTTTCACCCGGACACCTTAAGGCCATTAAGGCACTAATGACTCCCTGTAAATTGGCCATAACTCAGGCCTGGCCGTAAATAACTGCTCGGCTCTTGATAAGGGCCCCGCTGACTTGTCGCGAACGTCCGAACATGTCTGTCTTAGTTTAACATGTGCGATTTATAGTCGGGACAAGTTTGTCGCACTTTATGTACGCACATATTAAGTAGTTTCGGGTCTGTTAACGTTCGGTGATATTGATGGCAGCGCCATCTGTTGTGCTGAGACGTAATTAAGACGAGTTTCGCTCCGGAGACGATAGATGGCTATAATTTATCGATATTGATGATGCCTCTCGTGTTAGTGCATAGGACTTAGGTTTGCTAAGTTTGTAGGTAGTAGATGAGCTTGGCTTGACGTACATTCTGGCAAACCACAGTAGGTACTGTTTTCTTGGGCTTGCCTGACGCCATTACTCGTGATGTATATTTTTTTTTTTATAGTAACAAACGACAAAAAACGGCGGCAAACGAGCAAACGGATCGCTTGATGGTAAGCAATTACCGCCTGCCCATGGACACAAGCAAAACCACAGGAGTCACAAGTGCGTTGGCGCCCCTTGGGATTGGGAAAAGGGATAGGATGAGGAGTGGGATGAGGGAGAAGGAATAGGAGATAGGGCCCCCGCAGGGATGTAGCTAGAGTCGAATTTAAGGTAGGGCAGCATTGGTTACAGGTAGGGCGTAAGTAAAAAAATATTGAAATTGATCTGCTCCGAAGCACGTTCTTCAAAATTTTGGTATTTTTAAGGTAGGGCATTGTGATTTCAAGGTAGGGCATTGCCCCATTATGCCCCCCCCCCTAGCTACGGCCATGGGACCCCGGAACTCTCAATCACCGAACGGAACGCAACAGTTTAGGTACTGTTACTTTACGTCGATTTTCTGTGAAGCGGTAGTACTTCCCCGGTCGAGCCGGCCCATTCATGCTGAAATCAGCAAGGTTCTACTACTTCTAATTTATTACAAGGTTTGAATAGATAGTTAGTAGTCTGCTACGAAATAAGCTTGCAATTCACAGTGAAGATTGACGTAAGTATTTTTTTTATTGTAGGTACCTTATGCATATCATATCAAGATGTTTAGCTTTTAAATCAGATTTATTCATAATAGATTGTTCCACAATTTTCCTATGACTCTTATGGCATAGAAACTGCAAGGAAACTAATAGACTGCCACGGTCTAGGGCTCGATCTTCGAAGCCATGGTGCGCGTCAATATTTCAAAGTTATGAGCGTTTTTTATTTTAAATTAAGCTGTTGCTTGCCCTGTGACTTGGGACCTTATTTAGCCCTGGGCAGTAGCTGTTTTGAAGATATTTAAACAGTCATTCCAGGTCATCATCATCCTCTTAGCGTTATCCCAGTTTCAATCTGGGGTCCGCTTACTAGACTAACCGGATTTGGCTGAATATTAGCTTTTCCACAGAGCGACTGCCTGCCTGACCTCCGCAACCCGAAGGGATAGCGATATTCCATGGTTTAGACTAGTGTCAGTTGATTAAGAAGGTACCGACCCCCTGTAACGACTGTCAAAGATCTTCATGACAACCGGGACCGACGGCGGCGACGGCTTAACGTGCTCTCCGAGGCACGGAACAAGCGATAATTAATAATTCAATACGCACATAACTCCGAAAAGTCATTGGTGCGCGCCGTGGAATCGAACCCGATACCGTCTGCATGGCAGTCTGTTGGTACCTCCACTCAGCTATCGTTGCCTAAACAGTCATTCCAGGTACCTAGTCAGTGTTCAATGAATCACTCACGATAGAGACTTCATGAGAAATACATTTTTATTTTTTGGGAATTGAGCCAAGGGCCCTCGGTCTAGCTGTTACGGTCACTAACGATTAAACCATTACGAGTAGGTAGGTAATATTCTTCTTGAATACTTTAAAGAACATAAATGATTGCAAGAAAATAGTTATCAGTAGTATTTTTATAACACTTAATGAAAACGTTTAAAAATTATCTGTTATAAAGTTTTCTATTTTTAACTGTTATGACGTCAGTAACAGTATGCAGTAAGCTATTACATAAAGGTGTGTGGTCATTGTAGTGTAATGGACTTCTTTATCTCAGTATATCACAGTGTCGCTCAGCCGGAGAACATGAAGCTACGAATGTGACCACGAGCGAGAGAATACGTTTAGTTATTTTCCCCAAGATCCAGTACAGTCAAGCGGAAAAGGTCTTTAATATGAGTAGAACAGTTCTATTTTAAACTGTTATAAACTTTTTTGTCTTACGTTTGGATAACTTACATACTTTACTGTCATCCCCCGGTATAATTTAGAGGAAGATTTTGTGATATTGGGATCAGAGCTTATCGGCGTAAAGCCAATTCGTTACCAGTGACATCTTGTGGTGGGCGACCAGAATCTACTAATACTGTTCCACGCTCAATGTGGGCATCGCTACCCCCGCTTTTCCCAGGTTTAAATATCTGGTAGAGTTATGATCGTTTATACACGCTAGGAATAAAGTTTAAATTGCTTTAGGGACACTTTAAAAGCATTAAACCTACAACAAAGAACACTCAGGCCCGAAACAAACACTTTTAGATCCAGTAAAAAACATTGTTCCATGTAAGAATCAAACCTGCTACATTCGGCGCTGTGAAAAGAAGCGTGACAGCTACATGACAGTGAGTAGCTAGTCCAGAATTTGCTACTTATTATTCCACAGTCAGCGATTACCAAATTTAAGAACTAAATAGTTTTAGTACTGCTATAAATCCTTGAACTAAAGGCAACAACAGTTGAATGCCTACTTTAAGACGATATTCTGTGTATTCGACTAATCGCCCAGATTTAGTACGACTTTAGCCACCTCAAGTTTATCATAACTCGATAATTGTTCGTCAAATCGATTGGCTCGCTCAAAAATCTACAGCGGTCAGATCTCAAAATGGGCCAATCACAACAACCAAAGAGAGATATAAAATAGCAAAAGTCATTCTAAACTGTTGCGTTTGGGAGTGTCTAGGAGTGTGTGGTGTCAGTAAGCGCGGTAAAGGGTATGAGTGGTGGTCTCCAGCCCTGGAGGCCGCGCGTAAAAGGTCGAATAAGTCGAGAAAGGCATGGCAGACGGCTAGAAAGAGAGGTTTCGGGGCTTTTGAAGAGATAGCACGAAAGAAATATCACGAGTGCCGCAATAGCTACAGGACATTGATGGCGAGGACGCAGAGCGAGTTCTTCCGGGGACTCGCCGATACCGGCAACCTGGACCCCTGGGGTCTGGCCTACCGAGCAGCCAGTGGGCGGTTAAGACCGCCCCCCAACGTCATTAACGGTACGAAGTTCTCGGAGGGATACGCCGGGGACGCGCAGACCGCCATGGAGGTCTTAGTCCGTGCACTCTGCCCGGACGATGACCCAGGCGCCGACAGCGCCTACCACCGTCAGGTGAGGCTACTGGCGGCCTGCGCGCCCTCGGGACGCGATGCGCCCCCGCCATCGATCAGTGTGGTGGGCTCTATAGTCAGGGACTTACCCAACACGGCACCCGGCATCGATGGGATCACCGCCCGCATGGTAAAACATGTGTGGCGCGTAGCTGACTCCGAGCTGACGCGTGTTTTAGGTAAATGCGTTGAGGAGGGCACATTTCCCGATACGTGGAAGGACGGTCGGCTTATTGTCCTGCCGAAAGGCAATGACAAGCCGCTGACCGATCCTAAAGCGTATCGCCCTATCACGCTCCTTTCGGTTTTGGGCAAGATCTTGGAGAGGGTCATGATCTACTGCGCACCCAACATCTCGCGCAATATCTCACCCTGTCAGCACGGTTTTTCTCGAGGTCGTAGTACATTAACAGCCCTGCGGTCCCTTCAGGACATTGTAACAGCGAGCCGGGCCAAATATGTCCAGGGACTTTTCCTCGACATATCGGGTGCCTTTGACAACGCGTGGTGGCCCATGATCCTGCTGAAGGCGAAGAACGGTGGTTGCCCGCCCAACATCTATCGGATGTTGGTCGCGTATTTTACGAGTCGCCGGGCAGGTCTCTTCGTCGGAAGTGGGGTTGTGTGGAAGCCACTGACCATGGGCTGCCCGCAGGGCTCAGTTTTGGGACCCTCACTGTGGAACCTCCTGATGGATGACTTGTTTCGATTACCGTACCCAGACGGAGTCCAATTGGTCGCATACGCCGATGATGTTACGATCCTCATTGAGTCCAACTCAAGAGCCGGCATCGAGGCATCAGCCTCATGCGCCACGGCCTTAATTAGCGAGTGGGGACAGCGGAACCGCCTGGGCTTCTCCCCCTCCAAGTCATACTCCATGACTCTGAAGGGGAAGATGCCTGGACGACCACCGACTGTCCGATTCAATGGGGTCTCAGTCAAGAGCGTACAGTCGACCAAAGTTCTGGGTGTGGTAATCGATACAACCATGTCCTTTAAGGAACATGCGGAGTCCATCGGTGAGCGCGCCGCAGCTGCGTTCGGAAAAATGTCGAGAGTCTCCGCCGCATCCTGGGGCATGCGCTATAGAGCGCTACGCGTCCTCTACCGGGGAACGTATGCCGCAATCATCACCTACGCGGCTGGATGCTGGTGGAGGCGAACGACCGTGTTTGTGGTCAGAAGCGCGTTGTTGAGGACACAAAGACCCGCGCTCATACTGCTGACGAAGGCCTACAGGTCCTGCAGCACAGCGGCCCTGCCTGTCCTGGCGGGTGTTCTGCCAGCCGACCTCGAGGTGAGCCGTGCAGGTAGGATTGATGATATAAGACACCTACCCAAGGAGGCGTTCAAAAACGAAAGTAGGCAAATTTCCGAGGAGACTGTTGCCTCCTGGCAACAGAGATGGGAAGGCGAGGTGAAGGGTAGGGAGCTCTATCGGTTCTTCCCGGACGTGGCGGCTCGGCTCAAGTACACTTGGGTCGAGCCGGACTACCAAGTCTCACAGCTTATGACTGGTCATGGATGTTTCAGGAAACGGTTATGCGAGATGAAGTTGTGCGAGGATAGCGTGTGCTATTGCGGAGAGGAAGACGAAAGTTTGGATCACGTAATATGGCGATGCCCCCTGTATGACAAGTTGAGAAAAGACATGATGGATGGGATCACTGTCACAACGGTCGGGCCCCCTTTTTACGCCGAGCTTGTGAACTCTGAGGCGAACTTCCGGCGGTTTAGAGACTTCGCCCATAAATGGCACGAGAAGAGAGCAGAACTAGAAAGAGAGGAAAGGACCCGGGCCAGCGACGAAGCCGTAGGCGTGCCGTATGCTGTGAGAAGAGCAGCACATACAGCACTACAATAGTACAGCCGCCCCTGAATGGGGAGAGTGGCTCAGGGACACATAATTTGTAGGGAGTTTACAACGGGCGCGCGGGAAAGAGCATACAGCAAGTACCGTGCGCCTCTCCCAAGATTCGGTCCATATACCCAGACGGGTGGTGGGACCATGAGGTGGAGGTGAGAATATGTTGCGTTTGGGAATTTAAAACCAGTCATGTGCATGTCGAGCCACGCACAATATAGAGTTCCAAAGTAGTGTTTACCTAATGACCTAAAGATAAAATAAGCACCCCATCACAATATTAATTTTGTTTCATTGTTGAGTGTTATTGGGTTTTTCCGTTAGGAAATTCTCAGTAGCAGCACGAAGTCTGGTAATGTGCCCGGTACGGCAATAGGCTCGCCCCGTATTAAGTGGGACCTAAAAATTCATGGCGAAATGTGGGTGTAATATTACACTTCTGCCTACCCCTTCAGGGATACAGGCGTGAGTCTATAAAAAAAATATTGTAGGTAAGCTTATACATGTAAGTTTCACTTTATCGATTATTACTTGTTACATTGTATGCTTATAAATGTAAGTTTCACTTTATCTACTACACTTTTTATTACTAGCAGTTTCCCGCGGTTTCACTCGCGTCCTGAGGGTACTACTTCGCATACCCGAAAAGCCGAAATATCTTACGAACCCCTATTTTTTTCTAAAATAAAATACAGCCTATGTTACTCGCAGATAATGTAGCTTTTTAATGGTGAAAGAGTTTTAAAATCGGTCCAGTAGTTTTTGACTTTATCAATTACAAACAAACAAACAAACAAAAATACTTTTCCTCTTTATAATATTAGTGTAGATTACTTTTTAATTGGTAAATCATAATGACCCATTATAGGTACCTAATTTTCATTGATAATTCATTCTGTATTATACCTAAATACTACGTTTTAGAAAATAGAGGAGTAAGGGACACTTTGCAATTGGTAGTTTTTGCTAAATATTTTGAACTAGGCCGTGGACAGACATGGCGAAACTCTAAGGTTTTCTAGTAGTTTACTACGGAAACTTAAGATACTCAGACTATTGATCTGAAGATTTCTTAGCTCGGAGAAACCACTTACCACGTCCAAAACGTTATCAATCCGTGTTTGACGAGGGACGGTGGCGTAACGTCTTGTTTAAATCAAGCAGGGAATGATGGCAATAACAGTTAGCAGCCGAGTTACGTTCACCGGAGATAATGGCGGCCCGGAGATTCCCTCAAAGTAATTGCTAATTTTCGCCGCGCGCTCTGATAATTGTTTGTTTGCTTTGTTTAAGCCGGTGCGCTGTTTGTCATGCGCTTTTTGGGTTATTTGATGTGTTTGGCTTATTGTGGGGTTCTTTTTAGTTTATTTTATTCTGTGGGGGGTGTAGGAGTCGTTTACACTCCCTCTGCGCCATAAGGTTGTCATATCGTCAATATACACGAAGCATTAAGTATCGTTGGCAAGAGGCGGAAAACTCGATTTCATACCCTGTACCGATCAAACTAGCCAGCGTGGTATAGTAGACCAAATCGTTCTATTGACTCACAATGGTATTCATTGTAAGGCAGCGATAGCCTAGTCGAGATACCAACAGACTACCATGCAGAGGGTATCGGGTTCGAATCCACGGCGCGCACCAATAACTTTTCGGAGTTATGTGCGAATCAAATTGTAAATTATCGCTTGTCCCGTACCTCGGAGAGCTCGTTAAGCCGTCGGTCCCGCTTGTCATGAAGATCTTTGACAGTTGTTATAGGTCGTCAGTAACTCTAAATAACTGACACTAGTGTAAACCAAGGAATATCGCTATCCCTTCGGGTTGCAGAGGTCAAACAGGCAGTCGCTCTATGGAAAAGCTAATATTCAGCCAAATCCGGTTAGACTTGTAAGCGGACCCCAGGCTGAAACTGGGATAACGCTAGGAGGATGATGCTATTCATTGTAACGAAAATAAGTAGATGCCTGAGTCTAGCAGTAGACTGCGAAATACTGTATTATGAAAACATCAAAAAGTTTCGAAAAATGCATTTAATCTATTGTAAGCTCGATACATGGATCAGATAACAGTGTTCTAGGATATAATTATGATTTATCACGGTCGACCGTTATTTATTTCAATTCTACAGACTTGCTTTACAAAAACTATCCATTATACCAGCCGATAGACGTCCACTGCAAGACACATAGGGCTCTCCACATAAATCGATCTTGCGCCTCCCGCATCTATCCACAGCCCACAAACCCAAAAAGATCCTACGATCTTTACCACCTTGCGGGAGGCCTACCTCTACGACGTCTGGTGCAAAACAAAAACTAGCCTACTAATATATACAGAGTGTAACAAGACCCTTAACGAGAACTGAAATCCCGTAATGTACCAATCATTACGAACATTTTGTACTTCGGCACCATACCTGGGAAATTACTGGTTTAGGAGATACCTATTGAGGTTCAAAGTCACTATGCAATTTTTCTAATCTTAATATATAAAATCCTTGCGTTACTGACTGACTGACAGACACGCTACAGCCGCAACTATTGGGCGCAGGAAGCTGAAATTTGGCATGTATGTTCCTTGGGGACCGTAGGGGTGCACTAAGAAGGGATTTCCCGAAATTCCCACGGGATCGGCCAAAACGGGTAAATTTAAAAAAAATGCAGGCGTAGCTGCTGGCGTCCTCTAGTTAGGTATAAAATCGATGCAATTACCCTGCCAATTTGTTCTACAGATGTCATATGCACCCATGGATAAGGAGGTATTTCGGGAATTGCACGCGCGCACCTTTATTTACAGTTTGAAAAATGAGTCTACTTAACAAAAAAATTTCGTTTCCCTAGTATAATTTTTGCTTAGTATGACTTGGCATATGATGTCCAAAATGAGCAGACTTCAGCTTGGTGATGGGTCTTGTGACACCTGTATACTACTAATACAGTGTGATGAGCATTGAGGTAACATATAGTTGTTAATACAGATCAATGGTGATGCGTAAAAACTTTGTGTGTTCATTATGATGTTATGAAACGAAATTTATTTTTTCAGTTTAGCTTCGATATCTCCCGTTGAGTTGAGTGTAGAGGAAGCGCGTGAGGTTTGTAAGGATAGGAGCAAGTGGCGTTCTGTTGTCTCTGCCTACCCCGACGGGAAAAAGGCATGAGTATATGTATGTATGTATCTCTCGTTGACATTTTGTTGAAAAGCTAATGTTATTGACTAGAAAACTGACAATGTGTTCCAATAATATTTGCGTACGGTGTTACAATATGATCGACTGTAGGATATGAAGAATTGAAAATTTTGTACTGTGGTAATACAATGACAGTATCTTGAAATTTAAGATAGTTAATATATTTTTTATTTATAGTCTCACGCCTGTATCCCCGAAGAGGTAGGCAGAGGTGTCAATATTACACCCACATTTTGCCAGGAATTTTTAGGTCCCACGTAATAGGGGGCGAGCCTATTGCCGTTACCGGGCACATCACCAGACTCCGTGCTACTACTAAGAATTCGGAAAAACCCAGTAACACTTTTGCCCGACCCGGGAATCGAACCCGGTACCTCCGATCAGCAGTCGCATACGCTATCCACTGGACCACGGAGGCAGTCTAAGATAGTTAATATACCTTTATTGCTATTAATACTAGATATAATTTATTTCTTTCTTTTTCGTGTCAGCGTGGGGCCAAATCTAGTGTCGGGTCTTTCCAGACCGCCCAATAAAGAGCCCTCGACACGGTATAACGATTATTGTCCTGAGAAAAGAACCGACAGCTTTACGTACCCTCTAAAGCACGGTAGTGCTCTGATGTAAATGCCACACGCGGTCACCCATCCAAAAAAGTGGTGACCTATGCCGAACGGCAAGTCCAGTGACGCTATGAGCGCAACGATACAGTTTCAATCATAACATAACATAACTTCACGCCTGTTTTCCTCGGAGTGGTAGGCAGAGGTGTGTTACACACCCACTTTTCGCCAGCCATGTTTCGGTCCCAATGTAATAGGGAGCGAGCCTATTGCCATCTACCGGGCACATTATTAAGCGAGCGATAATTAACATATTTAATAGTTTCAATCACTCACAAAATATTCTTTAGGAACGAGATTTCACACAGATAAGATACCTACATAACTAATTTAATTTATAAGAATATGAGCTCGACTAAAACTAAATATCTGAGATACCACAATCAACAGTCAATGCAACCAGCCATAATCCAAGAGCAAAACCTCAATCAATCAGCGAAAAAGTATTTAAAATATTAACAAAATAGTATCATTTCAGAATCAAGGTGGCAACGGCAAGAAATTGGCTCCACTTTAAAACTATTACCGGGACATTTCGGCGGATCGAACGGCATTTGTCTCGGCCTCGGCCCGGACAGGGTCTCCAGCGGTCCTGATTTTAAGTAGGATATTCCGATTTGCAAGTATACAAAGGCACGCAAAGATTTTGAACGGTTAACACAAAAAAATAAGATTTTTCATCAAGAATCTTGTCAATGGTCTACTTTGGTAATTAAATGGTGAATAGGAAGCAATCAAAATAGTAAAACGTAATTTCAGATAGGATGTATTTAGCAAAATTTCACCTTGAAAACATGATTAAAATATTCGAGCGACAGGTACTACTACAACAAAAAATGGTATAATAAAAGTGCTGTAACAAATTTTTGTTTCACAAATTTTTATTGCTACTCCACGTAAATCAGACTTATGTGTACGCTGTTTACTAATATTGAGCTTATTTTTTAGTTTTAGCATATTATTATGTCTCAAATATAGAGCAATGAAAAAATATTCTAAATAAATTCTTGAATAAGTTTGAGTTTGTTCCAAAAAAATAAAATTGATTTAAATATTTAATTCATAAATTATAATCCATTCAAATAGTGATCATTTAAACTACAAATAAAATGCATGGGACACATAGATACATCGTACCACTGTCATCTGAAAACGATAGATGCAATACGAGATCCGTGCACCCATATCCAATGAAACCACTGCGGTGTCCGGCAACGACCCAATGGCGCCGCGGCGCCGCCTTGTGAACCGCGGTAACCGCGTAAAGTCGCAGCTAACCATACTTTGCTGCGATGCCTACATCCTGTGACCACAGCGCTTGCAACAGTACCAAAAATCGGAATCACAAAACTACAATACTTGGTACACCAAAAAGAAAATTCTTTTTTTTTATGTAAGTTCTTGAAATATTTATACTTAAGTAATTTTCTTAATCCATTCATCGAATCTGTCCGCCATTTTACTTATAACTGGTGGCAGCAACCACCCATCGCCCTACGGATTACACGGGCAGAGGGGAGACATTTAGTAGTGACATTTGGAGTATTTATTCGCATAATAATAATTCCTCAACGCGACGACGGGGGCGCTCCGCTGTTAAGAGTTATGGCCGGGGGAGACACCTTCAAGGTGACGGCGTTGGACTTGCGTGGATGTGACGGTTTGTACTGATATTGTGATAGGAACTATGGTTAATGTCCTATAAGTAATGGATAAAAATGTATTTTTAAAGTATTTTAGTAACTTGGTCACAAAGATTTTTTTTGTAATAGCGCCCCTGTATCCCCGAAGGGGTAAGGAGTGGTGTAATATTACACCCACATTTCGCTTTGTGAATTTTAGGTCCCATGTAGTAGAGGGCGTACCTATTGCCATTATCGGGACATATTGCCAGTCTTGACGCCGTGGTGCTACTAAAAATTCGGAAAAACTCAGTAGAACTTTTGCCCGACCCGGGAATCCGGGTCTCCCTCGATCAGCAGTCGCATACGCTATCCACTGGATCACGGAGGCAGTCCGTGAAATTCGATTTATGCTGCGAGTTCTGCAATTTTTTACGTTGAAATCTTTTTTTTTATATAGTAATAGGTGGCCAACGAGCAGACGGATCGCCTGATGGTAAGCAATTACCGCCGCCCATGGACTCAAGCAAAACCACAGGAGTCACAAGCGCGTTGCCGCCCCTTGGGGTTGGGAAAAGGGATAGGATAAGGAGTGGGATGAGGGAGAGGGAATAGGGGATAGGGCCTCCGGCACTCTCACTAACCGAACGAAACGCAACAGTTTAGGTACTGTTACTTTACGTCGATTTTCTGTAAGAGGGTGGTACTTTCCCGGTCGAGCCGGCCCGTTCATGCTGAAATCAGCAAGGCTCTACTAACGTTTAAATCTACAAAATAATATGAATGTGTAGGTCTAGTCCATAAATACCGCATGACTGATAGGTAAAGCGCTATATACGGATGACCGCATCGAGTACTTTATGGAAAGTACTTGATGGGGACATCCCAGGATTTGTTTATTTCAACAAATGTTGAAACAAATTTATCAAGCTTATACCTGCTTACTCAACTCCCACAAAAACGAAATTGCCTCTGCCATAAATAGATCTTATAAATTATAGGAATGCATCCAGTTATCTGAATGTCTAATATATACCATGTATCAAACTGTACATCGTTCTATCAAATCTCGATGGCAAAACTCTGTTATTGTCAGCTCTTTAGTACCACAGTCTATGTCCCTAACATGGGAGAAGACACTTAGCATTTTAAAAACCTATCAATTGCATTCTCTTATAGTGCACTACGCTCACAAAAAACCTTTCCAATTTGTGACACTAGAAACTGACGTTTAAAACCCGAAGTGTCAACTTGTCAAACCATCAATTAATATCGAAACAAAAATAGCACTTTCTCTCGATTGCCTTTTAACGTATTGCTGAGAGGGATTCGGTGACGCATTCCAAATTTATTGAGGTTCCAGTCAACATGCAACTGTATGGAACTCCTCGTATGCAATGTTTAAAGTGATGACTTGGCTATTGATCTGTTGAGAAAACAGTGATATAGATTAAAAGTCATTGTAACTATTAACTAAATTGGCGAAAAGCAAGGCAGTAGATTGGTCAAGGATCATAGACGCGTTGACAACCATCAAGAACTGTAAAGAAAGCAAAGCTATTTTGTCGTCTGTTGTAAAAGCAGAGAGAATGGGAGGAGCAATCTGGTTTTTCGGGACTTTAACTCACCGAACAAAACTCAAAGTACTTAGTATTGCTACTTTACCTTAATCTTCTGTGGGAGACTGGTACTATTTCTTATAAACCAGTCTATTGGTTTCGTTACCACAATTATCCTTCCATGATACTTATACTTACCCCGGCTCTATTACACCATAAAAGCAATACCCTACAGTAAAGTATTCATTACACCTACTTCTTTTCTCTCTGCACCACTTTAAGGTAGACCGGGAGAAAATGCTCATGGCATTAAGTCCGCCTGTATACTTTGTTTAAGTATATAAACTTTTAATAATTAAATAAATAAATTGTAGTGCAACAGGACATCATTTTCTCTTTCTATATTTCTAACATTTTTGACTCCTAAACTTCAACCCTACGAACAATAACAGAGAAGCAATCTTCGAGTGAAGGGTCACATCCACACTATGCCGACAATCGGCGTCCAGAGTCTCAAGATTAAGGCATTAACCGTTACACGCTGCGTCGTCGGTCGCTGTGACAGGCCGCTGTTGTACATAACGCTCATCACGTAGACACCAGATAACTGGATCTGATCATTCTAATACGATTAGGAGCTAGTGGCTTCAACGTACGTTGGCTGATCATTCTGATACGATTAAGAGCTACTGATGTCTACATATTTTGAACGCTTCCTTCAAACTATTCTAGTATACTTCTGATTAAGGCTACAGGGCCTTAATCAGAAGTATACCCCACCTCTATGTAAGCTTTATTTGCCAGGTAAATTCAAAATTAGAGCGAAATTTGTATGAATTTATCTGCCAAGTAATTTAATCGGAACATATTGAACAGTGGTGAAACTAATGTGTAAATCTGATAAAACGAAACGATTGCAGACTACTCTTATCCAACAGTTGTCGTTAAAATTAATGTAGCCTTTACATTTGATGCAAGTACTATGCTCTGTGAAGTTATCATTTTTTGGTTCGGCTAACTACGCTGTAAACCGTTGTAAAATATGTATATCATCACGTATCCTTCGATCCAGGTTTATTTTCCTCTAAACCTAACAAATTCGTTACAAGTCCCGCAGAAAGTTAAACAGTCTTGAAAAAAGTTAAACCGTGTGAGTTGCAAAACTCGTCGTCTTCAATGGTCACAGCTGCTAAACCTGGCTACAGTAGCGGAAATGAACCCAATACGTTGACCATGGCTTGACAGGAGTACTACAGCACATTCGCCGTATATCTCTGTAAAGTTAAAATTAGAATTGTAACTTAATTAGAGTTGTTATTTAGTATTTACGCAAACAATATAATCTATTTACATGTGTTTGTAGTAAAAAAAATATTCTAAAACAGCTCATCTAGCAACTGTATAGATCGGTGCACAAGTCTGCGGTGTCCTAGAATTAGAGCAATACCCATGATTACCTCATCAGCACAAATATCCGAGATTAAGCTGAAGAATTAACTCGTTACATTCAACTTGTACCCTTCCGCGGACAGAGAACTGTGCTACAATCGGAACAACTATGTTGTATATTTGATTTTGCAAATCCTTACTAATTTTATTAGTCTGTGTTAATCTCATGTCAAAACGGCTAAAACGAATTTTGATGAAACTAACATGTAAATAGATAAGACATTGTAGGTGGAAAGTTACACGGAACGAAGTTACACGGACGGTATTAATAAGTGCAGCGGTTAAATTTGCCTACGAGGAAGCTATTAGATACTTGTTTGACGCAAAAAAGGGAGTTACAATATTTTCAATGTTGCTTCTTTAATTTACAGCATTATTCTTACATTATGACTAAGTTAGTTATTAAAATATACTAACTTAAAATACAACAAAATAACTTAGTTCCTGCTGTGCCTATGTGCACTTACGTCCTGAAAAAATATATCCATCTCTCTTCTAAAAATATATTCATCAAAAGCAATACAAATACGAATCACATAGCTATCATAAGTTCCTTACCTTATTATTACTTCGAGTTTAGGCATTACATTTTCGTCATTTATTCCTATTGCTCGAAGACCTTAATTTTTCTAGGCTAATCAGGCTAGATAAATCTGAAACATTTTAAGAATGTGATACAAAATACAGTCATACATACTTACTTAACAAATACATGCTTTAATACAAAACTTATTGCAATAAATTACTATTTGCTAAAAAAATTACTAAAGTCCGTGTGGTGACGGATTAAGAATACGGAATGTCACCTCCCCATATCATCCCATGGCACAGTGTTTTATTTTATCTCAAAATGACCACCTCCCTGATTATTAGTGAATCAGATAGAGCTTTTTATTCTTATTGCGAGAGTAAAACTCCCACGAATCCATCTTAACTAGTTTAGGAGATATCGGAGGTAAAACTTTTTACCCATATTTTGAAAAAATAATAAAAAAAATATTTAAAAAAATATTTCATCTAAACTTTTACAGTTGCTTTATTTTATTAACTACATTTTAAAAGGTCTTGTTTTTCTCTATGTTACGAGTCCTTTATGACTGCTCTAGACCGCGTAGGAACCGAGAAATCAGCGATTTTGTGATTTTCGTTTTTATTTTTTTTTTGCGCATGTTCCTCAGTATTAGAATCTGCAATTTGCTTTAAAAAAGAGGTAATAAGGTAGACTACCAACACAAAAAAAAACAACAATTAATTCCGTGGAATCTAGGAAATATTAAGATTTACCCGAACTTACCCGAACCCGGGTAAATACCCGATTTTTTTTAGTGTAGTAATTTTTTAAAATTAACATAGGTTGTTGGGTACGTTTACGAGAACTGCCTTTATTTGTGTTTTTAGTTAGTTAACTAACTAATTTTGTCGAGTGATAGGTAGTATGGTGCGGGAAGGAGTCCACCCTCGAAAGGCAATCGCTGAAACCCCGTACATACATATTACTCTGGAGGACACGGGGGTGAGGCACTCCAGTTCTCGTAAACGTACCCAACAACCTATGTTAATTTTAAAAAATTACTACACTAAAAAAAATCGGGTATTTACCCGGGTTCGGGTAAGTTCGGGTAAATCTTAATATTTCCTAGATTCCACGGAATTAATTGTTGTTTTTTTTTGTGTTGGTAGTCTACCTTATTACCTCTTTTTTAAAGCAAATTGCAGATTCTAATACTGAGGAACATGCGCAAAAAAAAAATAAAAACGTAAATCACAAAATCGCTGATTTCTCGGTTCCTACGCGGTCTAGAGCAGTCATAAAGGACTCGTAACATAGAGAAAAGCAAGACCTTTTAAAATGTTAAAATAAAGCAACTGTAAAAGTTTAGATGAAATATTTTTTTAAATATTTTTTTAATTATTTTTTCAAAATATGGGTAAAAAGTTTTACCTCCGATATCTCCTAAACTAGTTAAGATGGATTCGTGGGAGTTTTACTCTCGCAATAAGAATAAAAAGCTCTATCTGATTCACTAATAATCAGGGAGGTGGTCATTTTGAGATAAAATAAAACACTGTGCATGGGTGTCGTAAAAGCCGACAGAGGGAGTATATTATGCAGAGAACATCACTGTTAGACAAGGAAAACTTGACACAAGCCCTATACCAACACGTTTGGTCAGTGTGGTACAGTAGGCCAATTCCTCCTTTCAAAGGAGTGGCCTGTCCAGCAGTGGACTGTTAAAGGCTGACGACGATACTAAAGTAAGGGTTTTGTGACTGCTCACTCGCAGCAAAGAGTTATGACAAGTAGTTCTGCCGACCAACAAGAACAATACGATTTCTGCATGTATATGACCAACCTAAAGCTGTTCTGACTTCATAAAATATTCGAAGTAGTAGCACCGACAATGCCATATGTGTATACGATATGAAACACCAGAATACCAAACTAAATACCTATTATATTTACAAGGAATCAATGATGATCATCAATCCTGTATGTAAACTTCCACTAGACTCGAGCCTCTTCGCACTAAATATCAGAAGGGTGATGACACAGTGCACAATGCCAGCCAAGAGCGGGTTGACTTCAGACTTCACACGACTTTCGAGAGCATTATTATGCATACTAACTCGCAGACAAGTTTCTTCTCAGTGATTTTCTTCGCCGTTTAGCAAGCGATAAGTAACAATTAAATTCAAAAGTACAGTAGTTCGCGTCGTTGTTTTGAATTCGAGATCATCAGTCTAACGGTCTGTTAGTCCCCCACTGGGCTATCGTTGCCCCAAACAATTAATGATAATTTACATTAATTCACTTTTACATCGAACCTACACGTAATATAACCTATTTGAAGCACCAATATTTTAATTTTGACACAATATATTTTCGATATAATATTCCCATAATGTTAAGCATACAATGCAATGCAAGGTAAATTTTATATCTGATCCAAATAGATATATACCCGTAGTAATATAATTTAACAGACATCATGTATTTAAAATATTCATATCCTAATTTTGACACACTATAATTTCGCTAATAAAATGCACAGTCACAAAACATTGCAATTTAAATGCCAAAATAATTTTATAACCCAATTACATAGTAATACATAACAAAGCACAAAAGCAAATAAAAAATCCATCGTTATGCACTTAAACATTAGAATTACACTCATAAATTAGCCACTTAGACACCCATATAAGATGGTCTGATCCTGACGCGCTGCAACTTCGCACAAAAAAAGATCTTTCAACATATACATCTTTAGATATTGGCGGTTGTTGACGTATTTACGAGCTCTCCGACTATTAAGTGGTGATTTAGTGAGGGCATATCGGGATGGATACGTTTTTATCGCAAGCAATATATCCACTTGGCTTCGAGCTCTATTATACGACGCATTGTGAGAGACTTTGAAGATTTCCACACACCAGTTTTCCCTTTGCAAGAGTTTTATAGTTTTTTAGTTTGCTTGTATGTGTGTGTGAGCGCGTAAGGTGTGGGTATAGAGACATGTTTTAAGAATTTCGGGGGGAAAAGAGAATGGGAGTATTTACAGAAGTACAGAAGAAAATATAAGTTCATTTTTTAATAAAAATGAATATATGAGTGGGTACGTAAAACTCAGAAGGAGTGTTTAACGGGCAGCTACTATTTTATTCACAATGGTTTTTATCACTATTGAAGAAGAAAAGCCTAAAGTAATGTATCAAGTGTCACCCCAGATTTCATCAAAAAAGTCAGACATTTTAAGAGGTTTTCCCAAAGAAAAACATAACAGCAGTTTGCTCAACCCGGAAAAATAATTTATTTAAAAGAGTGCTATTTTTAATATTCAAATTATATTTTACAAGTCCTTATCACGCTATAACAGAAAAACACACGGCTCGATATACCGTCAATAAACACCATTCACTCGACAGCAGTGCTCAAAACTAATTAAATTCAAATTAATCGTAAAAAAAGGAATCACGTCAAATTGACCGTAAAATTTGAAGAAAGAAAAACAATGGGGTTCCGACGATAACGGCGCTGGACTTAAATTAAATCGGAGTCGTTTCGACGAACCCTTCACTTTTGTAAACATACGGGCGTCTTCTATAGAAGAAAACGACACGTTTCTAAGAAAATAGTTACAATTGGAAATGGAATCAATATTTCAGAAGAAATTATAAAATATATGATTATTGGTATCATAACATTCATAACTAAGTCCGTAGAAAAATTGGCTGTTATAAAAAATATATATCAAATGAACTGCGAGTGTTTTGGTCATTCAAACACTTGTACAGACAAAGACACAAATGAAGAAAGAATGAAAATTTAAGTGGTTATTATTTTATTTACATTCTATAAATTTACTTAATTAGTGATTTTTAGACCGAAGGTCATGGGTTATGACGAATACAAAGATTTCTACTCCCTTGGTGCTCGTAATTTATCTACATAACTGATAAGAATAATTCAAATGCATTTCTATTAACTGTCTGATTGCAATGCGGGCTGTCTAGTTTTGAATCACATGTGGCTGTGTAAATTGTCCCAGAAAATGCATATTAACATACTGCTCTCCGTATTATTCATTGATATACAAAGTAATGTATATTCTATTTTAACAAAATATATATTTGCATTCCGAGACAAACTTCACAAAAAACGTCCATAACTACCGTCAGTATGTTTCCCCCGTCGAGGGTTAACTCTAAACTCCAGTCCAAGGTATGAATATTTACGAAAGCATTAATTATTTTTTAACTTTCTTCCTGTTTTAAGAGGCTTTTCTTAGCGTGAGGTGGGTGGGAAATACTGAATGACTGTTGTTTTAGTTTACTAAAGTATACCCTATTACCCGCTCAATGCGAGTCCTTGCTTATTAAACTTGGAAATATAGGGAAATGTTTGTTGAAGGATTTTTTTAGTTGGCTGAGAATGAGGTTGGATATTTGGGTTTGTTTTTAAAGTAAGAAATGTAGTTTAATGATCTGTATAAATTCATAATCTGCCTTACTTTGATAAGTATACAACTTGAGTCGGAGAACACGATAAGCCTTTAGTCTCGGCTGTCATGCAGGTCTCCCACAGCCGATATAGAAAGTTAGCAGCATCACATACCCTGACATCAGTCTAAGCTGTAGCCGATTTTCGTTTTTCAAGATCCAGTAGGGGCCGCTTTGTAGCGAAACTAATATATTATCAAATTTGGTTGGACTGATAAGTGGACCCTGGTTTGTAAGTGAATATCTCGGATGCTATCACGAGCATACTGGTGATGATAATAATGTTATTTAACAATTTACAGTCTCCATTGGTAAAAAGTATTGAACTAAATAGAATTTCAGATCACATTTTACTCAATCATTTATTATTGCTTTCTACAATGATTCGTTAGTTTGCTAAACTTAGTTAAACTTTTATTCGTTTCTTTTGATCTCTTTGCTTTTACAGTGTTAATAACCATTCTTATTACGTAAACTAAGAACCAACTTAGACTGAGAACAGTTTACTTGTGGATCACACAAAGTGTTGTGATGAACTCATGATATGCAGTGGTTTGACAAGAGTAGCACTTAAGCCATTTCACCATATATCCACAATATATACAAATTGCGTGTGTAGATAAATTACATAATATACAGGAAAAATCATCAATAAAAAAAATGTGCTGGATATGAATCAAGCATACGCCATCCAAATAATGGCCGGTTCCAAGATATACATACATTTGATATATTTTGTATGGATCTTGTGTCAAATTTGTATCTTTAGTAGGCAAATCCAACGATAGTTTATTTTTTATTTTATTTTATTTATTTATAGACTTTCGCCTGTATCCTCTATATGTAGGGATTGGCAGAGGTGTTATATTACACCCACATTTCGCCATGAGTTTTTAGGTCTCACGTTATTACGTGAGACCTAGGGGGCGAGCCTATTGCTGTTACCGGGCACATTACCAGACTCCGTGCTGGTACTGAGAATTCGGAAAAACCCAGTAACACTTTTGCCCGACCCGGCCGACCCGGGAATCGAACCCGGGACCTCCGATCAGCAGTCGCATACGCTATCCACTGGACCAGGGAGGCATAGATAAATAATTAAGACCGGCCGTTAGCTGTCAGCTTCAATCTCTAGACGAGCAGTGCAGTCAGTGTATAGTATTTTCTGGTAAAGTACGTTATTTCGTTATAATTAATAGTACATTTATTAATTTACCAAATTAATTATGTTAACTCATTTGTCCATCACGGCAGAACATTAATGATTACTGGTTAAAGATATTAATTAATGTGTAACCAGTGTGACACATATTCGTTGCACATCGAAAACCAATCATGAACATCAATTTAAAATTAACTATATCTTGACAAACTTTTTCGATATAACTATGTCGTATAGTTCAACAATCTTTGCTTATATTTGTTTTGATGTGTTTACATAATAATATGTATAACTATTATGCTTCTACATATTCTGGTAATTATGGGATAAAATCCAAAACTCTCTACTATTGACCTACATAATAATTAAAAACAAGATCTAAAAAATGATAGGGTCTAACTATACATATTTATGCTACTCACTCCATTAAGCACTTTTTAAATTATCAAATTCTATATTTCAATGCAGAAAAATTACTTACAAAATATCAACACATCAAAACTAAATTTGAAACGAACCATCCTAAATAAAAATCAATTCGTAGCAACACCGTAGACATTCGTAACCGTTAGTAGCAGCGTAGCATCATTACATAAGTATGCAAAATCGTAAAGTTTAATTTGCTCACTTGATAATAACAAGAAAACACGACAAATTAACATTACTAAGAGACAAAGAATGCCTGGAGTTTGATACTATTTTCAAATCAAGCAAGCATACACATTAAATATAATAGCTTAGGTCTGCGCCTTCAGATGATGTCGGTATCATATTGTGGACATGTCTATTTGGCATTTTATAATATGATTTATTTACTACTTTTTATTTTGATTGGAAATCAAATTTGAAATGAGTATTTAAAACACAGTAAGACATTTCGTTCTCGAAAGTCTAACGTTTGGAATATGTTACTGTTAAATTTTTAATTGAATTGATATTTAGTTAAGAAACATATAGGTATAGGCAGAGGCATATTAAACGAAAAGTGGGCGTTTAATATGCCCCTGCCTACCTCTTCGGGGAAACAGGCGTGAGTCTATGTATGTATGTATGTATATAGGTATATAGTCTTTTCTATCATATGACAGAGCTTTATTGGGCTATTTTTAAGATTTATTTATCAAATTGAATACGTTACCTTTACCTTAATCTTTCATTAAAAATTCTAATCAAATCACCTAAATGTTAACGCAGGTAGTTGGAGTGAAACATTTACTAAGATTTAAACTTATTTCCTACACATTTTTTTGGAAATACATACATATACTCAATAAGATGTTGACATGTATCACAAAAAATTTGGGATACTTTTAGACCGTATAGCGGGTTGGCAAATTCTGTGAGCGAGTCGTATCCACACGAATCGTACAACATTTCGCAGCGGCGCAGTGTACCAACAAATTCTTGGCTCATTTGTTTTTTATTCATCCACAGCCCAGTGTAATCGAAAGTATAAATTCGCTTTAACTGCGCAAGCAGGCCTGCCGACCGATAACACACCCCTTGTTAACTGCGTAATAAGAAAAATAAACTTATATTTACGAAGCCTTATGGAATATCAAAGTTTAAAGTGAGATAGTGTGGATTGTGTAACGAGTTGCGCTTCTGTCTCGTTCGCTCTTGTGTTTTGAGTGTTGAGGTGGGTTTGGAAGTGGATGGGTGAGTGTGAAATTATTTTTGAGAAATATTTTGCTTCCTTGAACATTTGTTTGGTGTTACGACTTACTACTTTTAAAGTCATGGTTTAGTATTCTTATGTTACTTTTTCTCGATTGGGAACATTTTAATGTCAGAATTGATACAAAGGCGGCTCGGTAACTTATGAGCGACTTATAATTGTTTTAGGCCTAAATATGTGACTTTGAAAATGGCACGCTTTTACCATATTTACAAATTAGCTTGTTTTTATGATTGATAAGGTACAAATATTGACTATAAAATGGGTGGCTATAAAAATATTAGAGGAAGCGTAATTGTGAGCTAACTTTTGTTTTCTCATCTCACTCTATAAAAAACTTTGTAATCGACCTAGAAATATTGAAATCCGTAATTTCTCATTAATGTATGTAAACTTTTGTAAGAATGTGGCTATTATACTTTTTTACAGAACCATAATTGTAATTGTTACGTTATTTGAGAAGTTCTGTTGCACACAATTTTAGTTAAAAAATTAATGTTTTCAACACTAAATATAGACTAAAAACAGTCTTGTCTAGCGGTATTACATGCCAAATTGGAGCGCTTTCAAATTAGGCGGCAGGCTTGCAATACGACTGCTACCTCAAAACAACTGGCTATGTCGTTTGCAATGTACTTACGATAATTTTTGTTCATACACGAACAATTACCTACTATCTACTACGCTAATCTCCTAAAAAATAGACCAACGATGCCTGAATCACAAATAAGAACCAAGATTTCTGATTTGACATCGATCGCTCACTACACACACATACTCGCTAACTTATACCTACGACGAAATCAACGAAGGAATCGATGTATGTTGAACATACATACAACATACAATATTATTATTATACTAATTCCATAAACAACACTCATGCCTACGTAGAACTCATAACACTTCAAATAACTTCCGAAGTAAACAACACACATTCATACGAGCAAGGAGCGAGTTATAAATCCTAATCCAATATGATGGGATATCAATATACAAATATATGGGACTGATGGGGACAAATCCGAGTGTTAACCCTAGTTTACGGTTGGTCACTGATGGACATGGCGGATTGACCGGTATCGGGGCGACACAGCCAGCGCTGGTGTTGCAAGCGTTATACAGTTTTTGGTAAAATTTCAACTAATCTGTGTTATATTATTTTATAGTAGTATTTTTGGTGTTCATGGTGAGCGTCTTGTAAAGTCTTCCATTAGGAGTTTTCCATTATAATTACTGCAAGCGTTGGGTTAATTAATTCTATTTATTTGTGCTTCGCATTAAGCATGGTGAATTTTTGTTTGGACTGAGCACTGAACCGATTTTAATTATTCCTTATTATGGTTAGATATTTTGTCGTTTATTGGTATTATTTTATAGCAGTTTTTAAGTTTACCAAAAATACCACTTTTTGTTAAGGGATTGTACTTCATGTCTGATCAAATCAGACGAAAAAAATATTAGGTCGCAAGATGATGCTTCCAAACTACAGTCAAATAGATAAAATGCGCAACGTTACTGCATTTAGATTTTGTGCCACTTTTGAAACGGAATGCTGTAGAGTCGTGAGAAAGAATGGGCAATAATACTCACGGCCAGCCCTTTCATTCTTCAAGATTATATATTTAATAAAAAAAGCTTATATTTATTTTTTGTAAGAATTAGAACATTATCATCATATTCTCAATGAGAGACGATCCCATGATAGATTAATCATTTTGCAAGTTTATTTTTTATTTTCCACCAAAACCGTCAAAACCACGCTGGCAACACTACGGTTCCCGTTTGAATTACTATAGTTATTTCTTGTTTATTGTGCCAGTATCGGACGGCAGTAGGGTTGGTCACTTTATTGTCACGACGTCATTGGAGGGTTATTCCACATCAGATTTTACTACGAATACAGAATGGCTTGTTTTGCATTGACGATACGTATTTGTTTGACGTCGTACGTATAAAATGTACTCGATCGATTGTCTAGCTATTTTTCGAAGGTTAAAAGCATATTTTGCCCCAGATAACAGACAATCTTAAGTCTAGCAGTTGATTAGATACAAAGTCGTGAAATAAAAATTTGTTTTAGTCTAAAGACAACATAGTAACCTTTCAGTTACACTGAATTTCAGTCAGCTCAAAACTTTAAACGAAAAATATTGCCGGAATGTAGTCCTGTCTGGAGCCGTCATTAGATAATAAACAGTATAAAGAGTAAATTACTGTATGTAAAATTTAATAGTTTAAAAGTGAGGACATACGTTTTTATGGTAACTAAGTACCTATGTTACCATACGTTTTTTAGAAACATGTTACCGTAACATGTTTCTAAAAAACGTAAATATCAGTATCGTTAATTTGACAGTTGGCTCCTAAAATATAGTAATGTTGAAAGAAGAAACTATTTTTAACTTTACTTTGTTAATTCGTTCTTTATATTATGTACTAGCAGTTTCCCGCGGTTTCACCCACGTCCTGAGGGAACTACTTCGCGTACCCGGTTAATTTATAGCCTAAGTTACTCCTTGGTACATCAGCTATCCGCCAGTGCACGTCTCGTCAAAATCAGTCCAGCCGTTCCAGAGAACAAACAGACAGACAGACAAAAATGGTAAAAAATGTCATTTCGGTATATGTACCGTGTATACATTTAGTAAAAACCGGTTATTTTAATATTACAAACAGACACTCCAATTTTATTTATATGTATAGATAATATTATGTATAAAGTTCTTGTCGTTACTTCTCCAGATTGCCGAACTATCTGACACTCCTGTAATAAGTTAGGCATGTGATAAGTACTTAAAACATTCACAAATCCAGGACAGAAGGATTTTAACACAAGTAAAAGAGACAAGCAGGATCTGATAATGTGCCTATTCGGCATTCATATGCTCACCAGCACGTAGTAACGTGACTAACTAGGTTATATGCACTAAAATATCCACAAATGCAGGACACAAGGATTTTGTTACAATTTAGGTTAAAGGAAATAAGAGGATCTGATAATGTGTCTATTAAATACACTAATAAGCTCGGCAACATAGTATAACGTACCTCAGTAATTATATCTATCGGGTTATCTCTATAAAAGAATCGCATACCTACCTGTAACACAGTATTGAAGCTATCGGAGAATCATCGAATGATCACTCCTCTAAACGAATCATAAAGATATTATGCGTATGTTACGACACTGACCACTATAAACCATACGCAATACTTAATCGACTATATTAGCCTCACACGGAAACTCACAGAACCACACAATTAATATCAGTTTACCAATAATAAAAAGAAGTTAAATTTCAATCCGGACCAGTTTATTTAAATATCAGTATCGAACAGACTTAATACAACAAAATTGCAATCGTTCACATTGGGAGCCGTGGCTATTAAAACAATTGAATGTATTTATTTCGACCATTATAACCCTACCAATGCATAGTGTAACGTAATTATCGTAAAATTCGAACATGTTTATGTATTTTTAATTCCGTCGTATATCGTGTATGGTTGCAATGTAAAATGGCGAGGCCGGCCGTACGGAAATCACTACAATAAAGTTTTGTTAATGTTTGAATTGTTATGTATCACTATTGTGTTATAATGGCGTCATGAGGTGTCCTGGTAATATTTTAAGCGTAAGCTTTTTGGTTTATTTAAATTTGAGCTGGGAAGTATCGGATTGGAGTTGTGTAGGTATTGGTAGATGAATCATGGCGATCATATATTAAGAGGCAAATTAATAAAGACTTTAGAACAAATATTAATTCTCATCATTGGTTATCACTGTTTAAGACAGCTATTCTAGTTGTACTCAACCTCAGTGTATCAATAAATAATAATAATAAATATTTAAACATGCTTTGATTTAGGTACATTAATTTTGTTATGGACGGAGGCAATTTTCTTTTTGTAATATTGCACTTACAAAACTTATAGGCGTTAAATTTCACATAAAAATGTTTAACATACATCATACATGGGTACACTCATGCTTCTTTTACGACGGAGTAATATCAATTATTTTTCTATGTACTTAATCAAATATAACACTTTTGATAACTGCAATATAACATTGAAGCTTCTAAATCAGCTGCACTTCGCTATTTTTTAAAGTGATGTGACATACCTATATGCGTTTAACAGTTCTTCTAACCAGACAAATAAATATACGTAATGAAGTGATCCGACAGAGAACCAAGGTAATCGACGTAGCTCAAAGAATTAGCAAGCTGAAGTGGCAGTGGGCCGACCACATTTGTCGAAGAACCGATACCCGTTGGAGTAGTTGTGTTCTAGAGTGGAGACCGCGCCGTGTAGGACGTCTTCCGGCTAGGTGGAGTGACGATATACGCAAAGTGGCTGGCAGCGGCTGGACATGAAAAGCCGAAAATCGAGCTCAGTGGCGTGCCATTGGAGAGGCCTATCTCCAGCAGTGGACCTAAGTAACATTGTGAAACAAAAATAAATTATTTTATTACTTCCCTCTATTCATCATTGATTTGAGGAAAGGTGCAGCCTTTTTGCTCGTTCAAGTAATGGCCGATCATGCAACGTTTGCACATAAATTTGCGTCTCTTTTATGACCTAATCATCAACTAAGACTTTTTTTAATATTTCTTAAAAAAATGTTAATTATCGCTCGCTAATTATGTGCCCGGTAGATATGCTCGCCAATAGGCTCGCCCCCAATTACATTGGGACCTAAACATAACTGGCAAAATGTGGATGTGTATACACCTCTGCCCACCCCTTCGGGGATAAAAGGCGTGAAGTTATGTTATGTTATGTCTTAAAAAAAATTAGAAACGAGTATAAAGGATTGTTCAATAAAACTACGGGTCACGGTTATAAATAAAATAGTAAATAAATTATTTCTTCACACTCATTCCTCGTCATTAGGTTCTGGCAAGGTGCAGGCTCACCCTTCACTAGCCTAATCGCTAGTGACGTACCGTTATGCGATTAGCAGTGACCCCACCCCACGTATATCGCGTACAAAATAACACTAAATATAAACGAATAGCGGCACTAACCGCGTTGGCTCTAATTACCAATAATTATCGTTTCGTGCCGTTTGTCCGGGATGCAGTTTTAATTCGACCATTTTGTTCCGCTACTCGGCGACTAATGAGTGTAACAGATCGCTTTTTGATAATGTTATTGATATGGGATCCGTTGAGATTTACTTGTTAATTATTTATTTAAAATAGGTATAATATCTATTGTGGTAAGGATTTATAAAACTACTACTTTTTTTCGTCCGACGCTCAAACTTCTGGCACGTACTTCTGTCTCTCAAATATATTCGAGCTATAATTTAAAATTACATTTATAGCCATGAAATAATTGAATAATATACCTGCAATATTCGAGAACTAATTTTAAAGTTATTACTTGTACAGCTATTAAATTATAGGCTTTTGTCCTAAAATGTAATTAGCGATGGATTCGTTCCTTTATTAGATGTTAAACTGAAATACTTATCTACCTGATATGTTCTTCAAAAATCGATCAGCAACATTATTAATTACGGTTTTTAAAAACCCTTTTGAATTTGACACGAAAACGCTGTAAAGCATCATGGCGGTTGAGTGATATCACAAAGTGCAAAACAAAACAAACCGTGAACGAAGTCTGGTCTGATGTACCCACTTTTACTTTGTTATATTCGATTTGACAGGTAGAAACTGAAAGTTTGACGTTTTAGTTGTATTTACTACTAAAACGTCAATAACATGAATGGCGGACGTACTGTTTGACGTAATGCTCTCTGATTGGTGATCACTGTCACAGGAATAAATACCTACATTATTTTTAGTTTTAGAATCCTAAAAATAACATTAATCTTACCTTTTTATAATAAATAATAAACTTTATTGACATCTTAAAATCATAATGAATCTATAGATACACTATACACAATCTACAATCAAACCGATTTATTCTTAGTGGACACAAGCCTATTGAAAAATACCTATTCTATGGCGCCTATGCCATAGTCTACCCGTGTAAGGGTCGGCGCAAACGGTGGTCGGTGGCCCGTTTGCGCCGATCCTTTATAATAACCTCGCCGCTGCTGGTGTGTTGTGTGTCCTGGGGTTTTTTTATAGTAATAGGCGGCAAACGAGCAGACGGATCGCCTGATGGTAAGCAATTACCGCCGCCCATGGACACAAGCAACACCACAGGAGTCACGAGTGTGTTGCCGCCCTTTGGGGTTGGGAAAGGGGATAGGATGAGGAATGGGATGAGGGAGAAGGAATAGGGAATAGTGCCGGAGGCCCTATCGGGCCTCCGGCACTCTCACTCACCGAACGAAACGCAACAGTTTAGGTACTGTTACTTTACGTCAATTTTCTGTGTGAGGGTAGTACCTACTACGAGCCGGCCCATTCATGCTGAAATCAGCAAGGCTCTACTACCGTGAAAACCGGGTTTGATTGTCACTCAAGATTATACTGTATCCACTAAGGCTGCCGAGACTTTGTATTGTTCATGTCCGAAGTTTGAAGTCTGTAAACTCTCTTCTCATATATACAGGGTGTAAAAAGACCCTTAACGAAAACTGAAATCCCATGTTGTACCAATCACTACGAACATATTTTACTTCGTCACCATACCTGGGAAATTACTGGTTCAGGAGATATTGAGGCTCAATGTTAGTATAGAACTTTTCTAATTAGGTACAAAATCGATGCATTTATCCCGTCAATATGTTCTATAGATGCTCTAGGACCCCATGGATAAGTAGGTATTTCGACTATTTCGAGCATTGCACGCGCGCGCTTTTAATTGCGGTTTAAAAAATGTAAAAACTTAAAAAAAAAACGTTTCCCAGGTATTATTTTTGGTTAGTATGACTTGGCATGATGTCCACAACTTGTAAACTTCGGCTTGGTGATGGGTCTTATGACATCCTGTATATAGTTTGCTTAGGCTTTATTAATTTGTCATAATAATATGTATGCCTGTCTTTTCACCACTTTATTATTTTCCGAAAAAATTCTTCGCAAAGGCAATCTTTTATCATAGTGTTGTTAAATAAACTAGCTTGTGCCCGTTACGTGACCGGCATGAATGCGAATTAAAAAAAAAGTTTCGCGTCAGTAAGCGTCTGAATAATATTGTATTTTGTATACAGCCCGAGACAAGGATAATCTCTGTCACGAGAGCAAATATAAAAAAAATATCTAGTCAATTATAAAAATCTCTTTACACCAACAGATACCGCAAAAGCCGAGCCGTTCTAGGAATTGAATATCATATTTCGAAGTGGTGTATTAACATAGTGAGCTTATGAAAACACATTTAACATATTGAAAATTTTGAGATTGATATTACAAATAAATAAAGCTTTTTCATGAAAAATATTGTAAAATGTTTTTGGATTCCCATTCCTTTGGTCATTATGAACTATATAAGAATTTATACATATTTATCAAAAAGCTGTTTTCAACAACCAAAGTCTTTTTGTGTAATAGCGTAAATATCCTAACTGCATGGTTGGCTTAGCAGTTTAAGGGTCGGAACATATCTGACGGAAGATACGTCGCGTATTATCAGTCGCGTAACGCCAAAACATACAAATATAAAGAAAAACATTCAATCTTTCACACCTGACCGATGATCCGTTAGTACGTCGAGCGTACAGCGTCTGTTCCGTTTCCGTCAACGCATTATCGGTCGACATCGCGCGCACCACGCACCACGTGAATTTTGACTGACGCGTTGGGCGACGTTTTATAATTGAATGTCATACAAAGCAACCGCACTGCAGTTGTTGAACGCAGAAACTGGCTAGACGCGTAATGTAGCAGGTCTTATTTGACGGAATAGACGCGACCGATGTAGCTACGCTCGACGCATTTTCCGTCAGATGTGTACCGACTCATTTGACAAAATAGACGCGACCGAAGATACGTTCGACGCATCTTCCGTCAGATATGTGCCGACCCTAAGGGACCGCCTTGCCGCTTGACACTGCAGGACTGTGACACAGGATTTGTTCCTAGTGCGGGTGTTGTCTTTATTTAAAACAAAAAAGGCATTAAGTGCAATTTTCGCGTAACCGCTAAATATAAATGTTGAACTTTTAATTGCAATCATGCTTTGAACAATAAGTTCCTTGCGTGACTATAAAAATCGTCATTACTGGAAACACATACAATCAACTCACAATATAATAACTAAGCTAAGTAGTAGCTTATAGACTATAAGCTACTTTTCTTCACTTTTTAAACAAACTTCAACGCGTATGATGACACAATCGCACCCAAAACTCAGTTAAAGAGAACTACAATAAATAGTAAAATGCAAAGCAGCGGTCCATTCATGGGTATAACAGTAAATCGTATACAGAGTGTTGCTCGTGTAACGCACGCAGCCGGCGCCGAAGTAATAGGTGCAGCTCAGATATTGCCAATGCACGGCCGCGCAGATTTAAGATGGCCGACGCCGACTTGCCTTGTTTTAATTGGTCAGTTTGTTTGTAATTTTCTGGAGTGGTTGTCACCATGTTTAGAACTTTTAAAAGATTACTCAACTAAACCAGTTTACAACTTTCACCAAAGATAACAACAGTATACCTAAGTTCTTTAACTGAGGAATTCAATATTTGAAATATAGATAGGTCTGTAGATTTTAGATTCGTTTTTGACAGTATTTGACATAAGCTCCGTACAAAATATGTCAAACACGAACCTAAAATCTACAGATCTATCTATAGTTCGAATATTGAAAATGGCCGTAACTGGACAATGGTAGCACAGTATAAAGACATACAGTAGTTTGACGCCTTTGATCTCGTGGAAAAAGCCGACAACGTCTAGACAAGGGTAAGTAGGCTAGGGCTGCCACATGTAAACAATACCTACTTATTCAAACACCGTCTATTTATTTTAGAAATATATTACAATTGCTACGCTACATGAATAATATAGTGTAAATCACTTATCTATACATATAAATAAAATTGGAATGTCTGTTTGTAATATTAAAATAACCGCTTTTTACTAAATGCATAAGGATGTATACACGGTACATACAGCGAAATGACATTTTTACAATTTTTGTCTGTCTGTCTGTTTGTTCTCGCTAATCTCTGGAACGGCTGGACCTATTTTGACGGGACCCTCACTGGCCTGATGTACCAAACAGTAACTTAGGCTAAAAATTAACCGGGTACGCGAAGAAGTTCCCTCAGGACGCGGGTGAAACCGTGGGAAACAGCTAGTTTATTATATTACAATAATTAACGATAAATAATTATTATAAAACACGTTGCATTTTTTGTGCGGTGACAGATTTGCATACAAAGTGTCAGTAAGCACCTATTTCATCCCGCAGGTGTCGTGGGAGGCGGTTAAGAATATAAAGCATTTTTCGTACAAACCAAGTTAAAATAAAGCGATTGACATAGCGGTGGTTTAATGGATGGGTAACCTTGGGATCAGCTTGCAGAGCCTTTGTTATCGATATGAAGTATTTTGCAGATTTTTTTCGTGCAAACTACGTTAAGGTAAAGCAATAGACATCACGGTCATTTTATGGATGGGTGACCGGGCTATGAGATTACAGAGAACATGTGTGGGGTTTATAAAAGGGGGCAAAAATATGGTTATTTTTGGGCTAGGATGCGCCGTTACCAAGATACATAATAATATGTGATAGGTACTTACCTAATGCGAAGGTACAAGGTACTTATTGAATGAAATTAAAATCACACCAGAATCGAATATTACCTTACAACGCATATTTTCTTACATCTGCCATGTTGTTTACGTACAATAATTGCTACTTTATTCTGTGATTTGGCCAGACATGAGATATTGTAAAAAGTTAGTAGTTAGGAATGTGCACATTATTTTAAGTGGTTATAGAAACATACATTTTCAAAATAATATTAATAATTATAATTAATGAAATTTTCTTTTTTGGTATAAGTAAATTGATGAAATCGCAGATTTTTTAAATCCTTATTTATTTAAATCTTTAAACAGCATATAGAATTTCAATGTCTCACAGCACAAGTCGTATGCACCATCTTAATTAATATTCATAAGCAAATAAATAAGTAACGAACAAAAAACAAGCACGTGCCAGCCCCCAAAAACATGTACCTAGTTAGGAACTAAAGCGATATACGTAACTAGGTACCGGTCTTCCCGCGTCTCACCTCTTGGCCCCCGCACGATTGACCCGTCTAGACGCGTTCGTCGAACGACTGTATGGATTATTTGACTGTGATGGTAGTTACATAGTAAAATACAACTCGTTCTTTGTTCTTATAGACAGTCGCTTAGCTGAGCTTCAAATCTCTTTCAAGATACTGAAGGACCGATATTATTCTATCCAAATAAGACTACTAAATTATGTGAAGGCGCATTATATAGATACTTTCCAGGCACTGCTTGGCACCTGTTAAAATTAAAATATAATATTTTTCCTACTAATAAGTTATTTTCATAAAGATATTTATTATTTGCAAGATTAATTCCTAGCAGTAGTTGTAGGAAGTAGAACTAGTCTTTCGAATCTCAGGCTTATACGTATAGAACTGTTGACTAAGACTCAAAAGAACTGAGAGAAAGAGAACGTATAACTAGCAATATTTTCATTACACCACTTGTTTTTGCTACATTGCACTTAAGAATGTCCTTAGAGAAAACCAAAAAAAATCCAAGCACAAAATGCTAGGAACTTCTACAAATATAGGTCAAAGCCAAACTTACTACATGGAATCTAAGTAAAAAGACTACAGTAGGATATAAAATTAAACACAATACCTCAAAAATAAGTACCAATACGAAAAAACGCGTTTACATTCTTACTGAGTGGTACTAATCACTAATACACTAACAACTAAACTTCAATAACCAAGTTTGAAACTATCAACGGTATCAACATCTCTATAGCACTCCACCCGGTCCGGCAGCAAACCGCACTTGGCGGAGTTACGGCGCGGAGCGGCGTGCGGACATGCGAGTGGTTCGTATTGCGACGCACTTTATTGCGCGACGATACATTTTGACAACCGTGTAGACAACCGCGCTGTGAGATACAATTCGACGCTGTTTTTGGAACAACCTGTATGTGTGTACGGTTAGTGTGGATCGCTGTGTAAAGCGGTCTATGATGCGTCGTTTTGTTTAACAGGGAGTACTATAGAATTTTGAATGATTTCTCAGATTTCCTTATCAGATAACTGAACAGGGGTGATGGATCAACGGTTTAGTGTGACAGATCACATTTTTGCGCTCAATATTTATTTGCTATGCGTTGCCTTTCAGTCAGTAACAGAAAATAAAACAGATTAAATGCTTGTAACTAAGTCTTTAAGTAAGAAAGAGCCGTTCTATTTTCTTCATCTTTTAATGTTTATAAATATCAACACAATAAACTGTCCACGTATCACGTACTTGGTCAGCGTGGCGTCTAACAATTCCTTAAGTATGAGGAGGCTGTCCTCCTCATACTTAAGGAATTTTTAGACGCCACTCTGACCAAGTACGTGATAGTAGACTACACTTGGCTGCCGAAAATGCAGCAGTTTTCTTCACGATATTTTCCTTCACCATTTAAAAGGCTATAATTAACCATTTAATACGCACTTAACCTTCGAAAAGTCAGATTATAAGTGGTATATTAAATCTTTAGAAGAAAGGACTATATAGGTAGTAAATGAAAAGTGAAAATAAAAACTTTTGTGTTCATGTTATATTTAATAACTGCACCGTAGTGGCTTCAGCTGCTGCCTGGACGTTTAGCAAAACGCAAAGTGCTGTGAGTTCGATCCCTACAAGTTTACAATACTCTGTGTGATTTGTTAAGTGTGAATTGTTTAATTTTTGTTTGTAAAATACTTGCGTACTTATTGATTTATGTTTACTAATATAGGCTATTCTATTCAAACGAACGAAGTTTTCATGACTGTGTGCATCGAAAAGGTCACTGACATAATTATGTTAGATGAATGTATATACTTTGGCAGACTTGGTTGCATGCAGCTTTATTATATTTATAATGTCTTTTACTAAGCGTAACGCCTGATGGGTGAAAAGGTGTTTCTAAGCCATCACTGTTTTTACTGCAACTTAACTGCTTCTTGTTGCAAGTATTACTGGTATTCTGAGTTGGATAATACCGAGGTTTTTTTTTACTATTTTAGTCACGAATATAATAATCACGCAAGTTTTTGTTTATTACAAGCACATTTTACCATAAAAGGTATGGTACAGGAAGATGAGGTAACCTAAAAATATGGACGCACTCTATTGGATAGTTGGTCTAAAGCAACAATTAATGCGGATTTCTGTGAAAACGTAACTATCTGTAAGTACTTCAGCTTCACCACAAAACAATCCTAATGTGACCCACTCACGTAACGAAAAACACGAAATAAAATCCGCAACTACCCGCACGACGCACGCAAAAATCCTAATGACGTTTATATCAGTGTTGCCAGAAAAAAATAACCTCCCTAATTCCGGGCAAAATGAGTTCACAACACACGACTAATTACAGTGCAAGTATTAATCACGGCATTATTCGGCACGCGAGCGCATCCTTTCGATGATTATTATCACTAAATCATATTTAGTGCAGTCATTATCGCCTCTGCGCACGATATTATTGAGTGTGTTCATAATAAATAACAGCCATTCGGTGAGATTCTAATTTTGCCCTCGTATTTTACAATGGTAACGCTGCGGGTTCCCGATTAGCTCTACTACAGATTAGATGATAAATTGCTTTAAAACAATGCTTGAATCAAGGCTGGTATTACTAAAAAATATTGTGTTTGAAATTATCGTGTACGACGTGATATTTTTTATGGTTATGTTGCCGAATACCTGTCTAATTGACGTTGGTTAACAATACACCCGAACCAGATTGGCTTAGATATTGCTATATAATTTGACTCGCATAAGTAGCTTCTGTTTTCGTACTTACTAACATAGTATTACTTTCGTCACTCTTAGCCCAAAGCCTTCTTCGGTGGTAGGTGTACACTGACGGTGAGAATTGTCCACCAATTTAACGTCCCGCAGTGACTTTTTATATAGCCGGCAGTTTATCAACGCACATTCGAACCACATACCCATGCTTCTAGGCCGACTAGTCAGTCTTAAATTGCTAAGTCTTTACAAAAAACAACATTCAGAGAACTCTTGCAGCTACTCATAATTCAAACTAAAGACAAGGTAGGTACTCAAATTATAATCATACTACAGCATTGACGCTACTATATAACAACAATCACTAAAACAATGCGTTGCATTATACCATAAAACACAGCAATACAAATTGTTCTAAACACAACTCGAATCACGCGCTCTATCGCCATGATGACGGCTTTACGATCGTATTAATGCTAATTTCGCCAACGTTCGGAACTGTTCGGGTATACTCGGCAACATTCGGGAGACCGCTGATGACCTTATGTCATTTTAATGTGAGCACCTTGTTTCGGCGATTGGACTGTAATAACATTATTTAGATATATGGAGAGAATCGTGCGCAATTGCGTACACATTATGGTTATGTAGTGATTATCAGTTTAGGTTCATACTACATTACCTTATATAAAGATATGTTGCATTAATTATTCAGTTATGTTGACGTAATGCCGAGTTCAATTTAATATTCTTTCCAACGAAATGTTTGCCTTATTTTGATTTGAATTATTTTATGAACTAGCTAAGCCCGGGGTTACATTCACGTTATTTACAGGGATACTGCGCCGCACCCATGGCACGAAGCGTGGTGTTATATAACCGATAGCATTTCTCGATAAATGAGGTATAAAGACCAACACAAGGAATTATTCAAATCGTCGTAGTAGTTCTTGAGATTAGTGCGTTCAGCCAAACAAATTCTTCCGCTTTATAATATTGCTGTAGACGGAAATATAGATATTCTACCTAATACTAAATTTAGAAACTTACAATGCTGGAAAATGTGTCGCAAAGGTCGTACTCAACGACTAAAGTGGTCTAAACAATATTGATAGTAGTAGATAGGCTGAGATATTTCTAAATAACATAGTCTTTAAACTAACTACATAAAGGCCTGAGCTGCGTATAACGCAAAGTTACAATCGTTTGGTTTTTGTTGACAGAATTGCATACTTTTCAAAAATCTATTTAAGTAGTAAGCTTGCGTACAATCCAATTTAAATAGCCAGGATACATTCAGAACATTTAAAAATAAATATCTTCACTAAAATACTTTTCATAAAATACAAGTTACACACCCGAATTTCAAATTACATTTAAAATAAAACCAATTCCTAACCAGCGGTACAACCGCCGACCATATTTCGCCAAAACTGACAACACATAAAATATTATAGCTAAAATAATTATCGAAACAAATTACTAGTAAAATGGCGTACTAACCCATAAAACTAAACGCAATCAGTTCAAAAACTACCGCAGAGAGTGGCATAAATCAAATTTTAACAACGGGTAGTCGGGCAGGATGATTAAATTCATAGCTAAATGTGAAACTATTGTGTAAATGCAATCGGTTGCTAAAGAGTAGCGAGTCATGTACTATATAGAACTACGGTGTAATTCTACGTACGATTTTTAGGACATTAAAAACTTAAGTGAATTGAAAGCAAGTTACATTTATTTGTTTTTACTAGGCTGACATTTGTTTAATTTCGAGATAATGATAAGACTAAGATAAGGCAATAGCCTGTAATGCTATTAAATATTAGTACCTATCCAACATCCCCAATAAAAAAGCACTTGTCAAATATCGCTATCAATAAATCAAAGTTTAATTAAATCTAGGCATCTAAAGTTTATACATGCTTATCAAAGTGTGTTATACTTGTGTACCTAATGACCTAATTCTTCATCACTGATAAGAACATAAACAAAAACACTTCATCGAATACGCCATAGATACGGCAAGCAATTGTCACGAATCGCAAGTTACGCGATAAAGGCTCGCGGTTGTATTCCGTTGGTAAAATGGCTCGGCGGCGCCATAATGAGTGCGCGATTGTCGTTGCTTTGATTTAATGACTCGAAATAATAGCAATCAATGCGATCACGGATCGACGCTGATATTTTTGCGAGGCATGCACAGGGTGGGTGAAGAAATTATCATGTAAATATGCGATTTGTTGTAGACGTAGTGGCGACCGTGTAGATCGATCGCTGTAAGCTTAAATAGGTGTCGCTCACAGTTGGATGTCCATTATGCACTTCAATTACTTAACTGTTCTTTAAAATATCAGAAGTGTATTTAGTAACCTTCAGTATTGATCACTGTTCATCCTCCTAGCGTTATCCAAGTTACAACCCGGTACCAGTGTTTTACCGAATTTGGCTGAATACCTATAACATTTTCACGGAGCAGCTGTCTGTCTGACTTCCGCAGCCCAAAGGGATAGCGATATTCTATGTTTTAGACTAGTGTCAGTTTATTCAGAGGTTGGTTCCGGCTATCATCGGAAGATCTTTGACAGTCGTTTTGGAGCGTCAGTCTCCAAAACGACTGTCAAAGATCTTCCGATGATAGCCGGGACCAACGGCGTAATGGCTGTCCAAGGCACGGGGCAGATTTGCAAAAGCGTTAATTGTTTAAGAAAAATATATTGTATCAAAACGTTATGTACCTTAGTGACTCTTATTCTGTGTAAGTGCGTGATAATTCCCAGGTACTCTTTTATCTAAATTCCACCTTACCTTATATGATATATGACACAGATTAAGGCTCCCTTTAATAAATTAGAGAATAATAAGGCCAGCAGTTTCTAGATTTCGTGAATAATAACAGCTTTATAATTACATTAAGGGCTATTTCAGTAATACAAATAAAAATTCTAAATACGCTTAATTAAAGTTCTAGATTAGCTAGCAAGCTCACAAACACTTTTTTATTTATCGTCTAACGTAAATTAAGTTACTTTAAGTCATTGTTTCTCAAATATGTTAGGTATCATACAATATACGTAATTTTATTGTGAGTAGGTAAAACAGAGCTTTTAAATATTTTTGTGAATGAATCATTTTAGTTTGCATTGAAGCCATTTTAAATTCACCGTCTTGATAACTTAAGTCGGGAATAAAGCAGCGCAGAAATACGCACTCTTAGGAAAATTCAAGTCACTTCAAGTTTATGAGATGCAATCCGTAGTCATGCATACAGACAGGTGGGCGGATGGATGAACACCGAAAGCTTAGAGAAATCTAATTAGTATCTTCAGGGCACAAACTCCTAAAGAAACGACTGAAATGGGCGGAGAGCGCAGTACTTGAAGTACGGGCTAACGTTTTGGCTTTGTTTCAAACATGACATAAAACTTTATGTGGTCGTC
Organism: Euclidia mi; assembly: GCA_944739405.2. Classification (NCBI taxonomy): domain Eukaryota; kingdom Metazoa; phylum Arthropoda; class Insecta; order Lepidoptera; family Erebidae; genus Euclidia; species Euclidia mi. The sequence continues at coordinate 57,934,949 of OX123198.2, forward strand.
ATAAAGTTGTAACGAATTTATTAGATTTAAGTACGACATATTTTCAAACTTAGTTCTTTCGATTTTAAAGGAATACAGTTCTTTTGTACATAGACCAGGGACTAGGACCAACTAGGACGAAATGGTAAATGCCATTTATCGAGAAAGACGTGTGAGGTTTGCGAACGCGTACTTACATACGATCTTCTCGGACGTGATGGACAATATGGTCTAACACTTTTCATATTAGAAGAGGCATGTACCCCGTATTCGCACAGATTATAAACGGGGCTGATGATGATGATCATTAACATTCGCGATTAATGCAGTGGTACCAATATCTCAATATAGTTTTTTTAAGTTATTTAGACCCATACGTAACGAAAAAGCAAGAAAGCTATGGACAACAGCTTACAGCCGGTACTCAAAATGTGATTTGTACTGGATTGGACCAAACTACTATTTATACAGAATATCATTGGTACATTGACATATGGGTAAAGATTAAGAAAATTGCATGTATAATGAAACTGGTTGTGAGACCGTGCACGACAGTAGCGCCACCTAGCATGCGCAACTATTCGGGATTATGCCAAATAATGACATATCAGTATTTAATTGCTTTCTAGTAATTATAGTAAATTAAAGATAAATAAAAAGACGAAGTGGTATTTTTACTATCAACGGTCATCCACTGCTGTCGGTATTTCAATTCGGAATTCAGTACAGTCAATAATAACTCTTGTATTAATGTAATCTGGACTGAAACACTTGGTCATTGTTGCTTCTACGGTGGCTCTATTCGGCCAAAAGATTAAATAAGTAGTAGTTAAAGTATTAGTGCTTGTGCAACACAAGCTAGATTTTGTAAGATCAAATGAAATATTCGTGAGCTGTATACCAAATAATACACTCAATGCTGAAAATGTCATGCCAGTTTTAATTTTTATAAAAAAATAAGAAGTCGGTATTTAATGGAAACTGTAAATTTTTGCATAATTATATGTAATTAATCTTGTTAATAGAAACTGCAAATTGCTAAATGACACACCAACAAGATCTAGGAGTTCTTGATCATTTTTATTGATGAAATACCAACAAATTATTGGCTTTTTGTTTCGGTACATTGATTTTCATACAATATTTTGTCAGTGCAACAGCTTTTATCTTTCATTCTTGCATTATTTATTTCTAAAATTTTTGAAGTTCCTGTTCTATATCCACTTGGATTTCAGCATCAGAGTGATCACTGTAAATGAATCTATTACAAATAATGGTTGTTTCTTTTAAATTCGATTCAGAAAACAGATCGATTTGGCATCCTTGATCAGCCACACGAGGTTCAATTTGATTAAATTCATTTTCATCTTCAACTCTTACTCTTACTTGATTTGATGTGATATCTAAGACTTTTGTGGAACTAAGTTTTATTAAACGTGTATATCTTGCTAACACCTGTGACTGTCTAACTTTCTTCTGTCGATATATTTGAGGGAATATCGTAGGAACATAACTTGGACTTGTTTGCACGTCAGATTTTTTGCCTCCAATAAAATGTTCACTACAAATTGTGTCGTGACGTCTTGGAGTCCATGGCGAGCCATCAACACTGAAAAATAAAACATTAATTAATATCACATAAAATACAGAACAAATAAAAATAATTTATTTATTAAGTATCGTATCTAATCTTTCTTTGTTCTAATTTTCACTCTACTGTTGGAAAAATATAACATTTACACTGACTATTTGTGCCGTTATTTATGCAGTCCACAACACAACAACAATTATGACCCATTTCAAAGATGATAATATTTAAGATCAAGAATTAAATTATCAGATAATGTATTTGTAATGACAAAATTCAAATCAAAAATCAAATTGACTTCCCGAATAGTTACGGATTTCTGCCACGGCATGCGCTGCGATCGTTTTAGCTACCCCACCATGCACTTCACACGTAGCGAATAGTATCAATGGTTTAATAAGTCATGGTGGTAAATGGCAGTCACGACTAGACGATATTTGAAGACAGTCACATGAAAATTGAAGAGTCACCTCGAGACCACATCCGATAAAAACAAGTTTCTAGGTGTTAAAATCCCGTCTAGAAATCACCTATTACCGTCCTATTGTTATTCCGCATCCAAGCCTTTCTGCTTTGGAGCCAGGGGTTTGCGCACTTGTTTAACATGTTTAAGTACCCGACAACTATTATATTATATACCATCGCGAAATTTAAAATGAGTAGTCACTAATATAACTATTTACCAATGAATCCGCGCACAGTAAAACAAATTGGATATTTATTGTTTAACTCAAGAAAATCCAGCACAAAGTTTGAGCATCACTAGATTAAATAGATCAAGTTAATGTAAAGTTATTGTTTGCATTGTTAAGTCGAAAAGTATACATTAAAGTTTAAGAATGTTTTAACACAGTAGTAATGAATATAAAAAAGTATTATAATGAATTATATAGCTGATTTATAACTTAACTTTACCTATAACACAAGCTCTGCTTAGCTTGGGACTAGATGGTGATGTGTGTATGTGGTAAAATATTATTATTATTATTCTAATTATAGTACTACTAGACGTCGCCAGCGGCTTCGCCCGCGTCAATTATACATACATGTAAGCCTTCCTCTTGAATCATTCTATCTATTAAAAAAAACGCATTAAAATCCGTTGCGTAGTTTTAAAGATTTAAGCATACATAGGGACAGACAGACAGATGCCAGACTTTGTTTTAAACTATGTAATGATGATGTAATCAGTGTAATCATTAAGAATGAATTATTGCAACGAAGAAAACATTGCGAGGAAATCTGATTATCCGCAAGTTCTCCATAATATTTACGAAAAACATTTGAAGTCTGTCAAACGCCATTGGCATTGGGTGGCGTGAAGGATGGACAATTTATAAAGAACACTTTACACACATAACACTATTATTCAACGATTTATTTAACGATAATTATTTTGACAGAGATATTTTTATTGACTTAGTCCTGACTGGCATATGTCTATATGATCGTAGAGCCTAAACTACTCAAACTAGAAACGTGAAATTTGAACAGAAGCGTCATATTATGACGTAAGCCCCTAAATAACGTTTTATGCTCTAACTCGCAAAGGATACGATAAGGGCTGATAATAAAAACCGAAAAATCGCAGTCTTTGAAGCTGGCAATGTGAAAAGATGGGCAATAGCTACATAATTTACACATTTTAGAGATATTTTTATTAAATATTAATATACATAAATGAAACACGCTGTATATATAGCGCGTTGACATCGCGCAGTGTAATGGACGCGCATTATTTTGTGTCTAATTAATTTACGTTAATGTTCAGATAACGGATTTCAAATATGCCCTGAATTGTAATTATCATTAAGAGAAATTATGATGACCGAATACGAGCTTATAGGTAAAGATAGCTAGCATTAAATTATTAATATTATAAAATAATTATCATTATGTATTGTTATTGTTTCTAATTATAGACAATCACAAATAAAATAAATTTAAATCTGATGTGAAAATTATAAAAACTAAAATGATTAGAAATAAATTACAGAATGCACGTATGGCGCAGCGCCATTGTGAACGTTCATCCCGCTTGGCACTGCGTCGCATGCTGTAGGTTCGATCATCACAGGAGACAACATTATGTATGCTATAAATCTTTGTTTCAGTCAAGGTCTAGGTATCCTTTGTAGCCCTTTAATTAAATTATCGTAAAGTCTTTAAAAAAAGTCTTAAATAAAATAAAACACATTTTTGTAATAATATAAGCTTGCTTATTTTAATGTATACAACATAAACTATGAACAAGCTCATTTTTCTTCTACACGTAATTTGTACTGGAGATTTATTTACAAAAATATAAATTAAACACAAGGACAAAGCTGACTAACATAAATAAGCATTGCAGAAGCTCATACATAACGGGATATATCGTTCGTTTCCTTCCCAAAAAGCATGATCGTTTTTATTAACAACCAACAAATTACAGACAAAAGTCCAATTGGCAAGCGAACAGTAATAAGCATAGGATATATCTACTTAACTATCGAAGAAACCAACATACCGTTAAGGCATAAACCAATAAAATAAGAATATAAATAAAAATAAGTGCTTGGATATAAATAATGTGAGAGTACTTGTATAGGAGTGTATTTCAGACGGCTCAGGGTGGTGTGTCACAGGGCTTGAGTTATAGCGTCACAGAACATAAAATATACAACAAAAACTGTTGTTCTTCCAACAGTTTTGCCCCATATTAAGAATGAGCACAAACAGAATGTGGATTTGGAACAGGGCGACTTGATTTTGCGGAGACGGTGTTGGTGCTACAATTTTTTGAGACTGTGATTGTGTGTGTCAACTGGTTAAGGTAGAAAAAATGGTAATTAAACACATCAAACTTAGTTGTCTTATTATCGTATAATCTCATTACATTTAATTGGAATAATCAGAGTACGGTAAGTAACATTTACACGGTAGTAGCACGTAGCACGGTAGTAGTAACAATAAAATATCTTCATCATTTATTTACTTCTAGTACTGTAATTTTGGAAAAATAATATCTTTATTTATGTATGTAGTTAGAGTACTTATTTAAAGTTCGTTTTGAGAGCCTTGGAAACATTTAAACACTTAGCTTTTGATAGTGTATCAAAAGCGAGACTCGTATACATTACGACCAATATATGTTTTCTGAAATGCTGCTATAATTTTATTATCAGGCACTATCGATTTACTCCAATTTCAACACAAAAATAATTATTGTTACTGCTATTATACTTGTATTCACAAATCATCTGAATTATATGGCACTTATTTGCATTCTTTCAACTCATTCACTTTATTTTATAAATATGTTAATAATTTTATGATAAATTATAAGCATCGTAAAATAGTTTCACTAAAATATTTTATTTTTCTCAGGTCACTAGGGCAGCCACCCTAAACTTTGACGCACCAACAGCGTCTCCACACATTCCTATAGCCGCATCCTCCGGGCCGATTCGAGCCCAGTTCACGGGGTAATTCGTTATTTTTATTGTTTTTTGTTATTATGATTCTGTCCCCCGGATTACTGTCCGTGATACATGGCCAGCGCTGGATGCGTTTAATTGCCCCCAACGCTTTCCAGGGATGTGATAAATAATAAGATTAAGGTGGAAATAGTGGATTTGGATGTTTATAATATAACCGTAAGTTACCCCTTACGGCGCAATGTTTTGTTGGCTATTTTTCTACTGATTTATTTTCTCGTTTTGACGTAATTTTTGTAGGTTATGAGAAAATAAAATGTATGATATCACCGACATTATTTTTAATGATGCCTCTTAAGAAGCAATGAAGAAAGTTCTTTTTCTTCATAAATATCAGTAAGAAAAATTCAAAGCTATTTGAGGTTTCTTCCTTACTGATTTGGCTGTAAGTTCAACTCCCTCTATATTAGTAACATAAGATTTTAATCAAAAGTTTATTATGATACATAATATTGTGGCATGAATGAGAATGTACTATATTAATTTACAACGAAAGTTCTTATGATAGAACTTTTAAAAGTCTCGTAACAAGATCCGTCTTACTTAAATGTGAATAACTTAAGATCCTCATCATGCCTCCTGTCCTTGGAGTATTTGTAAGTGACGAGCAACTGTTACTAGTAAGAAAACCTTTACTGACAATCAACGTTTTCTATACACGAGGTGGCCACACTGGTTTTTAAAAGCAGTTCGGACAACACTTTCTGTGTTAGACACTGGTTTGTAGACGGTACAAATGGATCTTCATAAAGTTTATAAAGAAGTCTTAACTATATATCGCCATTCATAACACCAGCATATAACAGGGTTGTATCTGGAAATCTATTAATAATTATGCAATAATCTTATGTCAATTCGGGTTAAACTAGAATGCGGCAAGTCTAAGATGCAAGTGGTAGGACTATGGTGATGAGTCTGTCAAATCATTCACAAAAATGACTCAATCTCAAAAGTCACTTTGTACCTAGTATGGGATGACTTGATAAGTCTCACAATTGTGATTCAAATTGGAAGAGATTACGTGCAGCAATGGACTGGCGTGACGAAATATGATGATATATGATGTGGTAGGTGTTTAAACAGTTCACTGCCTGGCTGACTTTTTATCAACGCAACTTGTAAATCGCAGGGACTAAAATCATTAAATATTGAATGTCTTGTTTATGTTCTTTTCAGTAATTGAATGCGTGGATATATGAAGGTATGCTTAGTATTGTCTTTTATTTTCTTTTTACTAATTGTGTGCGTGGATAGATGTATAGTATTTGTGTAATTTGGTTCAATAGGCGAATGAAACATCAACATCAGTTCTAGGCTCCTTTTTACCGTAAGAACCGACACCCATTGGGAGAGAGCCACGAATGAAGACTAGAAATAAAAAAAATATCTCGAAAAATTATGAAAACCGTACGTACTAAAAAACGGCCAAAATAAAAGTATCCATAACCGACGCGCATGCATGATGAGGTTAATGAATGTCGAGGAAGCGAAAGAGGTATGTTTGAACCGAAGCATGTGGCGTTCCATAGTCTCTGCCTACCCCAATGGGAGACAGGCGTGACGATATAGATAGATAGATAGATTTATGAAAACCGAAGCTTGATTACGTTATTAACTACATGTAGTGGTACAGCATAAAGCAATGTTAGGATTATATTTTTAATTATAGATAAAACTTTAAAGTAAATTTGTTACCATTGATCCCAAATTAAATAATGAATTTTAAATAGCAAAACAAATATTTTATACAAACACATTAACAAATACGTACAACGTCCATAATTGCTTCCTCTTTTCTATGCGGGTGCCATAACCTGCATACGTCACAAGATAAAGAGGTTATAACAGAGGAAATCAGATGTTTTGTCGCGAAAAAGTTAAAAATAATAACGGGCCGGGTCACAGTTTGAAACAAAACAACTTTACGGCGTAGGTAATACCAGCCTTCTCATTAGGGTGTTGGGATATGAGTATTTGGAGGTACATGCGAGGACAAAAGTGTTTCAGAAAAACCTAGAAATCATATATTTTATAATTTTTTTTTCATTTATTTTCTCTCAAACATTTTCTTTATTAAGCATACATTAAATACCTTGTCATCAGGCAAATTAATTAATAAATTAATATCAAACAACAATCATATTTTGCCTATGGTTAGAACCAAGTTTTCGCCTATACTTTTTAAAATTAGGGCTATTAAGTTTATCTATGTGAAATCTTAAGCACGTGTCTTCACCCATAAGCTAGTATTGATATTCGCCCATAATATTCAAAAAAATATTACCAGGAATAAAAGCCAAGTACATTAGAATCCGTGGACAATATTATGGTGTTCTTAAATATGATGAGAAACAATTTTATAAAGTATACATTTGACTGTTTCAATTCCGAATAAGTACAAAATATCTATCTCATGCTCGTTTAGTTGGACAGTAACAACAATGACTTTGAAATTCATGCGATAAATGCAATCATACGCAATTCAGTTGCTCCAAATCTTACTATTGTAATTTAATAAAAATAATTTTGGCATTGTACAGCCATGCCCATATATAACACACTCATACTAAGTGCGTGCATTTATTCGAACAAATTTCGAATTCAAATTCTTCTTTCTCTTACTTTTATGATATCCATAACAGATACATAACGTCACAGGAAAATTTGAAACTAAAATGCTGGCACATATTAAAAATGTGAATGTTGATAACGGTGAATGGCTGTATGTTACACTTTCACGCAAAAACTACTGACCACTTAAACTTAAGATTAGCAAATGGGCTATATTTTGTTGTACATAGTTCGAAATAATGAGTATCGGGCCGTGTTTATCCGTATGTATTCCTGATCACGACGCCGACGCATGCAACAGAAGTCATGATCAGTCTACCGTAATATGTCTCTCCGATAGTACGGCACTGAGCTCGATATTTCCAGTAGTAATATTCCAAAAGATAGTTTTAAACAAAATGTGGACTACAAAAGTTGAAATTCCAATAAATAATTAATATAAAACCCGTAGCAGTTTTCTTGGTAAGCGTACCCAGTATTATAAATCCGGTGTAACGCTCATTTCAAAACGATAATTAAGCGACAGCGCTCGTTGGTAACAAAAGGTGCCTTGTTTATCGCAACGTATGCCGCCAGTGCGTCCGTTTTTGTATACAATATGTGTACTGTATCGAAGAACAACTTATAGATACACACGCATGTTAATTATTATAAAACATGGAATAAATATTAATCAAACTTTAGCCGTAACCTTAACTGTGTAAAATTTATTATACGAAGACTAATGTTAGTAGTAAATAATGAGCAATTTTTTATGAAGACAGTTTCTTCTTATTGTAGAATATAATAATTATGTCGAAAGAAAATAAATAACTTCTCCTACTTCAAAACTGTTTTTAAAATTTATGATCTAGGATTCAGTCTGGAATTCTATTTAATCTTTTGTTTGAAATAAGGTATTATAATTTATACCTAAGTTTGTCATTGGAATAGATATGATATGCTGTGGCTCAGCGATGACGAATTATAATATAATTATCATCAATCGCAATTTCTCAGTTCGATACCGCTTTCTACAATGTCTCTTAATCATATAACTATGTATGTAAGTATGTTATTTTTTGACATGTAAAGAAATATTATTAAGAAGTAGGAAATCATATTTTCCTTTATTTATCAGTAATCAATTTTCCATCTAAGGTTCCTTATTTAATATGCCTCTTTGTTTTTGAGTGTATTTATTACATAATGAATACTTACAATTTTAGCTGTACACATTCCATGACGAAACGTTTGTATATATGGAAAGAAAGAGTACCTACATACATACTCCTTTTATCACAGGAAATCACATTAGGCATTTATTTTGATAAATACGTTAATTCGTGAGGTTTCGTTAAATTTGACCACTATTTACATAATATCTTTACAATAGTAAAATCAAGCTAAGTAGGTAAATATTAAATAAAGCAATTCACATAGTAAAGTCTTAATTTATTTTTACTAATTTGATAGGTTGATAACAAAGCATGTAAACAAAATATTTTAATAATAAGCACTAACACAACAAGTTAACAATTGACTCATTAGGGCTTGGAGATTCATTAGGGAGCTTCTTCTAGATATCATAATTTACTAATATAATACACATATTTTAGCCACAAATAAAATCATTAACTGATCCGAAACAATGCGCCGGCACAGTTTAAAACCCAAACAAACGCGGTGACAATTCAGTTGACACAAATCATCCGCAACGATAACACGTACCTATACAAAAATGTGCACAAATTTCTTTGATCCCGACGCTATCCTATCTGGCACCGAAGAGTGGATACAACTTGAAGAGAAATGGGGACAACCCGTCGACTTAGAAACGGACGAAGATCCACCAGCACGCCTGAAACCAGTCTTCAGCACACTAGATCTGATGAAGACTACCTTTGACTCTTCGTTTCTATTCAAGAAAGTGAGAAGGAAAGTTGGCAGAAAGTTATCCAAATCTGGAGTATTGGACTACAAGGATTTTCTTCAAGACCTAAAAGTGTCGAGTCCACCGAAAGAGTTCTACTGCGTCAATGGTCAAATACTTTCTGCTATGTCTGTTGAAGCGATTTGTGACAAGATTGACGATATCTTCAAATCTGTGGAGAAACTTTGTTCAGCCACCAGTACGGTGCGTAAGAAAGGTATTCCTGATGTAGTGAGCTGCAGTATCTCTGTCGATGATCTTTCGTTCGATGATACTCCTTCAGTGCAGCAGGATACTGGTGAAAAAGTTGAGAAGTATATTGATGAAGCCTTTGAAAAGCTGGGACATTTGTCGGCAATGTCTATAGAAGATGACGCTACAAGGGAATCGGTGACAACGTTGGTGAGGAAGTTCAGCTCGATTTTGTCCAGCCCGTCTGTGAACTGCAGTCCTAGAAGACAAAGACAATGCTGCAGTAAGTTCAAGGAGCTGGCAGAGTTCTGGCAGAAAAGTGCTTTTAAAGAAGGTGCCAATGACTCAAAAGTTTGAAGGATTTTTTTATAATGTTTTAGTACAAACATTTGGTTGTGTGCGTACATTATTGTACTTCGTTTACGGGTATGTATAATTGTATATTTCATATTTTTTATTCACAGAAGTCAAGTATTAGTGTGATAATCATCTGGATATATCATATTAATAATACTCATAACATTTTTTCGATACAATAATAGTTATTGTAAGTTAGTATAGTTTAATTTTTAGGATGTGGGTATTTGAAAAATGTTTATTATTTTAATAGATGTTATAACTTAACAAAAGCTGATAATAATATATTATGATTAGAATTATAAGTGGTGAGGACTTTATCGAAAACTTTGTTAATTAGTATGTTATAATTTGTGTGTAATAAAATAAAACAAAGGGTGAATGGATTTATGACTAACTAAATAAAGTATATATTACGTAAGATTGATACATGTATTTTCATTTTATTGCTAGCTTTGGTTAACTATACGATATTTGACTCATAAGTTCCGTAAGATAAATAAGAATGATTAAAAAGATTCGTAACAAGTTTATGCCTATTGCCATTAACGGCTATATAAATTTGTATAACAGCAATGTTTAATAACCATTTTTATCCACAGTTATCTGATCCCAAACTAAGCTGAACCTCAGTTAAGGCAGCCAGACAACCGACAAACATACTTATTATATACATACATAACTTCACGCCTTTTATCCCCGAAGGGGTAGGCAGAGGTGTTATACACACCCACACTTCGCCAGTTATGTTTCGGTCCCAATGTAATAGGGGGCGAGCCGATGGCCATCTACCGGGCACTGACGGACACGACTGATAAACATACCTATTATATGCATACATATTTCTAAATACATACATAATGATATGAACATACTTATAGATAACAAAGATTTACCTTGGGTGGGAATTGAACCCTTGGCTTTTGGCGTAAAAGTCAGGTGCACTACACCAACTGGTCATTAAATACTGAAATCATTCTCTAACTGTTACTGTAGTACAGTTTCTAAACAATACCAGTTTTCAATGTATGTTTATACATGTACCATAGTATATTGAAACTGTTATTGCTTAGAAACTTAACCTCTTCAGTAAATATCATCTGGTTGTAGATATTGTAGTAACGATACAATAGGGTATTTTACCCCATGTGAAAAAAAATATAATAACTTATATTTAAGATAGTATTACGGGAAAACATACGGAATATATCAATTACAGCTCATAAAATGAATAAATAGAATTTTAAAACCATTTCAAAGAATTCCGTTTTATTATCTGTGATTTAATTACGCAAAACGGTAGCCGCCATGACGAATGTCATTAGCGTCAAATGACGTCATAAACTTAGAATTTTAAACAACTAAACCACGTGACTGTCAAAAAAAGCAAGCATCAACAAGTAGCTACGTTGTTTACTAATATGTTTGCGTAAGCAAGATGGCTTCCAACGTTTTGTCTGATAAACCGCGAACATTTAAAATGTAAATTTAAAAGTTGTTTAAAAAATACTTATCAACTGAATATATTTTTTGTAATTTTTCTACTACTTTCTTATAGTCATAGGATCATCTTGAGACACTTTTCAAAAAATGGTGTAATACCCTATTGCAATATTTTTGTGCTACATAATAAATAAAATGTGTTTGCAGATTTTGAGCTTTGTTTACTTGAGATTTTGTTTTGACTTAATTGAGATTAATTGTACCGGTAACCTTGCTGTTGAGCACAGTGCTATGTATGCAGTTTCCCGGGATCCTCTTACGGGACAAATAATGTGAAATCCACGAACGGTTTTGCTCAGTGTGAGACTGAGGGCTTTTTATGTTTGTTATGTGACATAGTTCTCTGTTACACTAATTAATTTAAAAAAATAACTACTTCGTCTGGTAACATGCATTATGCGTTTAGGCAACTCCATATTTTTAGAACCAACAGCTAGCAAATTGTAAATCTGTATATATAATTTTGTTGCGTTACTGGCTAACAGCCACCGCCGAAACCATTGGGCGCAAGAATTTGAATTTTGGCATGTAATTGGCAATTTTGGAAAATTGGCCTTGGTGATCGTCAGGGTGCACTAAGAATGGATTTTTCGAAACTCTCACGGAATCGGGAAAGAATCTTATATATTATAAAATTAATAAGCATCCATTCACACCAAAATGAATACTCCTCCGTATAACTTTCGTCCAATACATAGTGATGACGTAAACAGAGTCGTTAGAGCACCTATTACTTAATTACCTGAACACAGCACAACAAATAGAAATTCATGGTTCATTACCCAAACAACCGTGGCTTGGTACCATAGGACCTCGCAGGACACGGGCCAAGTTAGACGCTAAATCACGAACGGTGCCTGTGGACCCTGGGATGGAGACGGACGGGACCAAATTCGCGGCGCACGCGGCGTGTGCTGACGGCTGAAGATGATTGACAATATGTTTGGTTATTATGGTTCTTTCTTTCTTTTTTCGTTTGAGTATGTGGCCAACTCTGGTGTCGGAGTTTTCAGACCGCCTTAAGGCCGCCGACATGGTAAGGTGACCAGCGTGCTTTGTTTATCGTAAGTATAAGTTATCGTAGTCCAAGGACGTCTTTGCGCGTCTTGTTGAATAGTCAGTTACAAACATCTCATTCATACCATTCATTTACCACTACTAATAACTCTCACTAACACATACTTAAATACAATGCATGATAAGCGTTGAGTGCAGCAGGGTTTGTACATCCGTGTTGTCACAAAGGTGCCGGATGAAAATCAGTCGCCGAGGAATGCTCTTGCTTTACTGGGCTAAATGCTGATCTGGCAACCTGTTCGGCCAGCCTTGGGACACCTACCCCATAACATCTAAAAAATTTAATCACATTATTTTAATATTACCTAAGTGTTGTTTTATGTACCTATTTTAATTTGTTGTTGTTTGTGTCCTTTGTGCTGTCTGAATAAATGTTACCTATCTTTCTTTCTTTCTTTCTATTCATGCGATAGGAACTCTTAGGGTATATCCACAGCTCCACACTTTAGAGAAGTTTGGCGTATTGCTTACGAGTCACATACGCTTTGCTAGGTGTCTGCTGTGATACTCACGAGTCTGAAGGCAATCTCAAAAAAATATAAGTAAAGTTCGATTAAGCGTCTCAGTACGAATATGGCGGGTCATGTGTGATTATTTGATTCACTTGAGATAGTCCTATAGCAACACAAAAAACAATCGCGTGAATGAAAAAGAAAGCCGCACCATAAACTCAGAACAGTCGAACTCAAGCCAACGAACGTGCGAAGTGTAAGTAAATCAAGCGGTCCCGTACAAAATTTCTCCCCGTACACCATCAATGTTTCGCGCACTGACCGGAAGCAGAAACTTATTCCGGCTTGTTCATGAGAGTTGGACACTTTGTCAATTTATGAGGGCAGCACAATAACGCGGGCGCAGCGGATCGGACTGAAGGCAGATGCTTCTAATTAAGTTAGCGTGATTAGCTATCTGTTTGTCCCAGAGGTCGTCTTAATCGAACACTTGACAGTAACGGTCATTAGGAAATAGCCTCCTCCATTTTTATAACGCTTTTTATGGTATTCATACTTTTCAAAATAATACTATTTTTATTATAAACTCACGCCTGTATGCCCAAAGGGGTTGGCAGAGGTGTAATAGGTATTAAACCCACATTTCGCCATGATTTTTTAGGTGCCACGTAATAGGGGGCGAGCCTATTGCCGTTACCGGGCACATCACCAGACTCCGTGCTGCTACTTAGAATTCGAAAAACCCAGTAACACTTTTGCCCGACCCGGGAATCGAGCCCGGGACCTCCGATCAGCAGTCGCATACGCTATCCACTGGACCACTGAATAATACTATAAGTTTGTGAAATCAATTTCACCTGCATGGTTAACCGCTGGTTTAGATATTCAATCTATCCATTGATTTGGAGTTTCATGATACATGTTTGACATATTTTGTATGGAGCTTATGTCAAATATGTATCTAAAATTAAAAAAGAGATGGATGTACCGAATATTGAATTCAGCGGTTAGCTAAAGCACTGAAATGGACATAGAGTAAGTTTTTATTTAGATTGCCTTTGAATTCAAAGTCCTCTTGTTCTTTCGTAATGTCCGTCCGTCTGTATCTACGCGCGGCTGTTCTCTGAGACTGTAGGTATTATAAAATAATATAAAGTTTGATTTTTAAGGACTAATATTATGTCATTTTTTCTAGAATCAAAAGAGACGTTATAAATTCTTCCAACATGATCAAATCTAGAACACAAGTTGAAAAATGAATTGGTGTTATTGGAAAATGAATAGCAAGTAATCTGGTGGCAACTCCTTTACCTGTAGAATAAAGTAAAAAAAAAAATATTTTTAACAAAATACTGTCAACGGCTTCTTGACTAACCCATCACTGTGTTGTGGCATGTATTGCAAATTCGTATTTCAGCTATAGATTTCTCAGTATATGTGTTGCGTCTGCGTTCTCCAGCGAATGCAACTTCTAAGCATATAAATTCTCAATTATTAATTAAGACTAGAACTTCATTCACCGATATGGAGGCGAGTTGGTACATTTAATTAGGTGTAACGTACGTAGTATGTTGTGGTTAGCCGGGCGATTGTAAACTTGCAATATTACTGGATTGCTACTGGCTTGGACTAGATTGCGAAGTTCTCTGCGTTTCTTTTTGCGTGATACCTACATAAAACGTAAAGATAATAATCAAAAGTCACACTGAGAAATAAATACATGTTGTTCATTATGTTGTAAAAAGTAAGGTTGTAACAATTGTGTTACCACAAATGGTAAATAAGCTAATTATTACAACTTGGTGATTTAAGTTTTTCCAGGAATCAAAGCCCTAAAGTATTTTACATACATATCGTCACGCCTTTTATCCCCGAAGGGGTAGGCAGAGGTGTATTTCTACACCCACTTTTCGCCAGATATACTTTAGTCCCACGTAATAAGGGGCGAGCCTATTGCCGTACCGGGCACATTTCCAGACTCCGTGTGTTCGTGACAGAAAAACCCAATAACACTGCCCGGCCCAGGAATCGAACCCGGGACCTCCCGATCCCACGCGCAGATTTATGCCGCTTGACCAACGAGGCAGTCGTATAGGGTTTGATGTCGAGTTTTCCATCTCTACGCAAAGATGTTTGCATCGTGTTATCCCTTAAGTAAAGTATTTTATATATACCTATATTAAGTCATACTTACTTTGCCGGTTCTATGTTCCTAATTGTTTTACTATTTGTTTTAACGTTCATAAACAAATAATAAAAATACAAAATACCTTGGACCAAAGAATAACTTACCCATTGGTCCAGGGAAAATGCCAGCTGGAAGACTGGTCATAAAGTACACTCACCTACATAAATAAATAAATTTATATGCCTGTCAACAACAATAATTCATATTATAATGACCCAAAACCAAACAAATTAGATTTTCTTAATTGACGTCTTAAAACCCCTCATCGCCTCATTACCCACTAAGATCTAAACATAATGTCTTTGATTACATAAAGACTGTTGTCCACTAACATGGTTATCGTAAAAACGGCAGCGCTCCATTAGTGACGTCAGAATATGGCCGCTCTCGATCAATTTGTGCGAAATCGCCCGCGCGAAGTGTTTTTTAATTAATTTTATGAGTGAATTTCACGCAGGACACAGTACGTGGAGTCGGTGGGACTACATTATTTTTGGAGGTGTGGATGTTGTTAGTCTTTTTTGTACACAGATAGCTTATTTGAGTATGAAGGCTTTTCAACATTTTTTATTTATTTAATACATTGATTATATTAAATGATTTCTTTTGTAATCACTGGAATATGTATAAAAATCCTTTTTTATTTTTAGTGAATACTTTAAATAGATTATTATCAAATATGCACTTTCACATGGACAATGTCATTATTTAGACTTCTAATCTATTTAATTCATAAATAATATTATTGCATGCCGTGAGGCGGATAATGGAGAAACTACGTCATATCACAAAATTCATTGTCGCGATAAACGCGCTTTGGATTGTATTAAATGCATTTTAATTTGCGGAGCTAAAGTAAATAAAGTATTTTATTTTGCTTCATCCCGCCTTAAAATGTTTAACAGTTTATTTACGGAATCCCCTTATTTATTGTATGCAACAAAAACTTTACACCATACAGCGATTCCATGCAGCCACTGTCCGCGCGACATTGTCGTCGTCGACGCACTAATTCAATACGGCCGACGTAAGCCATTTGCGTTCGCGCTTGACGCATCGCCCGTGAAAAAATCAATTACGATTTTTTGATAGCCGCGCTGACCGGTGGTGCAGTGTGGAGACGGCTTTATTTATATGATTTTTTAAATTATAAAGTTCGCTTTGACCGTACATAAAAGTCTAGTCACAATGGGTGCTTTATTGTACGTTTGTGAGACATCTGTTTCTATGTATTCACACTTTACGATGATTTCTACTTTGTCGCGTATTTTAAAATGAATTTGGATGAGGTAAGTAATCTTGAATTACCAATGGCCCTAATCACTCATACATTTTCTTACGCTCTGTAGATTTGTCTGTCAGTTAATCAGTAGCGCAGGAATTTTATATACGTAAACAGATTTTATTTATTAATGATACATAAGTAACTTCAATTATCTTTTATTACTATTTTAACTTTAATTTTTTTCTCCTAACTGCCTCCGTGGTCCAGTGTTTTTCCGAATTCTTAGTAGCAGCACGGAGTCTGGTGAAGTGCCCGGTAGCGGCAAAAGGCCTATTACATGGGACCTAAAAATTTACGGCAAGATGTGAGTGTAATATTACACTTCTGCTTACCCCTTCGGGGATACAGGTGTGAGTCTATAAAAATACATTAGATTTACAGTATTTTTTTATATACCCCACTGATTCGATTCCTTTGCACTTTGTCTCCAAAAAGTTGTTTTGTGTTTTATTGTCATTAGCAAAATCCCCTACAGGATTTATTCAAAGAGTAATTTTTCTTTTCATAACATAATAACTTCACACCTTTTATCCCCAAAGGAGTAGGCAGAGGTGTATTACACACCCGCCCTCCGCCAGTTATGTTTCAGTCCCAATGTAATAAGAGGCGGGCCATTTGCCATCTACCGAGCACATTGTTAAGCAAGCGATAATTAACATTTTACATACATACATACATAGACTCACGCCTGTTTCCCGGAGGGGTAGGCAGAGACTACGGAACGCCATTTGCAACGATCCTGACATACCTCACTTGCTTCACTCACTCCCATCAAGTTTCTCATGCATGCTCTTCTGTTAAGGGTACTTCTGACTTGTCCTTTTTTCAGGATGTCTCCAATCTGGTCAGAGAACCTCCGCCTAGGTCTTCCCCTTTGTCCTGTTCCATTCACACTTGCCTTATATATCTTCTTTGTCAGTCTATCGTCATCCATCCTCTCCATGTGCCCAAACCATCTTAACATGCCTTTCTCAATGCTTGTCACTACATCTTCTTTTACCCCACACAATTAACATTTTAATACACACATAACTTCGAAAAGTCAGAGGTGTGTGCCCGGGGTAACTGGGGATCGAACCCGAGACCATCGCCTGGGTAGTCCGTTACGGACACCACTGGGCTATCGCCGATTTTATATAAATATTATAATGTGGCCTTTCTTTGATCTTAACATAAAAAAAAATATTTTCAATATTAATTTAAAAGCTGCTTCCACTGTCTTTAGCCCGCTGACTGGCCAGTGTATATTTTCAATAACACTACTCCGTCACACGGACAGTTGACACTTCAATCTAAAATGGTACCTGGCGGTTGTCACGCCACACTGATGGCTATTGTGGCCAACTGCCAATGGACCGCGGAGCTTCTTTTTTTTTCGAAAATTTGATGGAATAAATTGCATATTAATATTTTATTGATGGGTAAGTTTCGTGATACGGAAAAGCTGACGATGCTGCTAGTGATATTTAGGCTAATTTTGGTTATTAATTGAAAAAGGTTTGACAAGAAATATACTTTTATTGAGACCCAAGTGAGACACAACATTAAATATAAAATTTTGTTTAAGTTAACCGAAGAATTAGACTTAATAGATTTCAAGTGTTAGTGCCAACCTTACCATTTTCTAATTAACTGTACGTGACCGGGCTTTCCTTTATACAATTAACTATGCGTATTTATTTGTAAATATTCTATTTAAAAATAAATTACTGCCTCCGTGGCCCAGTGGATAGCGTATGCGACTGCTGATCGGAGGTCCCGGGTTCGATGCCCGGGTCGGGCAAAAGTGTTACTGTTTTTTTTTCCGAATGCTCAGTAGCAGCCCGGAGTCTGGTGATGTGCCCGGTAATGGCAATAGGCTCGCCCCCTATAAAGTGGAACCTAAAAATTCATGGCGAAATGTGGGTGTAATGTTTACACCTCTACCTACCCCTTCGGGGATACAGGCGTGAGACCATAAAAAAATGTATCAAATGTTGAATTAGAATAAATAACTATTTTCCTTTTTAATTCTAAATCTTAATCAAATTCTGGCATTACAATTCATTCTTGCACTGTAAAATGCTTATTATTACAGTGTCTTAAGATGTCACTTTTAGCGTTAAAATGTTGTTTTTAAATGGGAATAAGGGATTATTTTAAATGGTACAATCAAAGCTCTTCAAAAAACAAAGTACTAATGCATTTTTAGTACCAGTAGGTATGGGTTGTCCATTACATTTCATGTAGCTAAGGACATTAAAAGTCTAGTTGATCCTACAATAACAGACCCAGTTAAGAGCAAATATTTTACACAAAGTTCTCTTTGTGTGCCGTTTATTCTCCCCTAAAGTCAACATTTCAAAAAAATATTGCTTTCTAAATGCTTACTTTATAAATGGAACATACAACCCAAATATTAGGTTACAAAACATAGAAATCAGTCAACACAAACGAATTTATATACCTACTTATGAAAGTGACTATGCAATCTACTGCACCACCCGCGCAAATAAAACAAAACCTCATAAAATCATACACAAAATACTCAACAGCAATGAATAAATCCATGTTTAGGTACCTATTCTCATAATCTTCGCTGAAGCCGGTCGACTTATTAGCGTGGCGCGCACATAAATCACCCGGCTTCGGCCAGCGCAGGTGCGTCTAATGCGCGGGCGCACGATATATGGCGATCGCTCGCTTGCCTATTAATTGACGGTATTGCACATTTTGATTTACGTGCACTTTGTTTTTGGAATATTGAGTGATGTGCTGTTTAGACTGGGTTTTTGTTTTGTAGCATGTATTTGCGTGTTAATTGTTAATATAACAGCGTAGTCTAGATTGTGTAGTATGTATTTGCAATAAATAGACGACATTTTGGAAAACTAGGGCTAGCTTTAAAACCGGGCCAGGTTCTAGATTTAAACTACTTTAGATAATCTATCAAGAGACAGTATCAAGTACCTACTACATTTATTGTGCTAACGAATTTCTGAGAAACAGATTTAATGCTTCACTAAAATATTATTATTAACAATGTTGGTGAACATTTAGACAAGCCTTAAGTTTCGAACTAAGTATATTTAGTTCTTCATTGGTAAAAGCCTTGGTAATTACTATGGCCACCAAAGTCTTGCTGACCTTAGTAAACCTTAAAGCCTCCATCTGAATATATCGATACAAATAAGAAAATATTAACAATTCAAAGTCTTTTTACGAGTCCGTTCAATAATTACTAAACCCCAATACACTGTGATGTTCGTAGAAACGCAAGTGATAGTCTTATGTGGAGGTGTCGCCACTCGATCAGCGCGTGTCGACGCCGCCCACAAATTAATTCTGTTACACTTGGTTAACGGCCGCATCACCTGAAGCTACCATCCGCACGCCCAACATTTCTCATCACGTGGAATAAGGGCTAATGGATGAGATATTAGTATTTTATTAAAATTGTCATATAATTACTCGTTAGTAATTAGTAAATTAGGTTAAATTATACTATGCTACGTTTCTATTATTTTATTCGCTTAATTTTCTTTTGTAGCTTGTTTCAGCAATCCATTTTCAAAGGAATTCACTTTTAGTTTTTTCGGTGTTGGGCCGATTAACACTAGAATTATAAAGGCGCTCAATAGAATGTTTTATTAAAAATACTTTAGCTCTTTGAACAATATTCTGCTACAAGTGATTCACTTATGAGTCCCAATAATCGTTTCTTGAAAAATGGTTAAACATGGTAAGGACAACAAAAAATATTTGTCGTTTTCAACTCTACGCATGACATTATGACGCATAATACGTAACAAGCCCTGGAAGTTACCAATACGCTTAAAACACTACGTCACCTGAAAAACTGTGGTATCTTTATACCTACGTCGTACGTTATTTACAAAAATGTTTCCGTTTACTGCATTTCATTTGCCACTTCCAGCGCGTGGCTATGAAAAGTTTATCTCATCAATATATGCTGACAGCGGCGGCATGTGAACACGGCCGCGTATTAGACACAGCAACGGCGAGCATTACTTATATCTACACACGAACACGATTCACTATCTTTCTTTGTTCTACTAGCACGCCACTTTGCCAAACTAGAGTAGTAGATAAATATCGGCAGTCATCAGTGATAAATATCGAATAACTCGAATATAGGGCCCCA
This sequence comes from Euclidia mi, assembly GCA_944739405.2. Classification (NCBI taxonomy): domain Eukaryota; kingdom Metazoa; phylum Arthropoda; class Insecta; order Lepidoptera; family Erebidae; genus Euclidia; species Euclidia mi. Next base: position 57,955,676 of record OX123198.2, read on the forward strand.
TATTCGACAATTTGAAGTTAATTATTTTTATTCCATTTGTCATAAATTATGAATAGTCTCCTTGAATAGTCACCCAAAAGTGGTACGTAGATCCCAAAATTGTTGGTCTTTTTTGTCAGAAGGGCTCTGGACCTATGACCTAATATGGATGGATGAAAATAAGCTGCTCAAAATTGATCTCTGTGTAGGAAAACCTTTGGCTACTAACGGACACCTTTACGGTGAAATTATGAAATAAGAAGGTATGAGTTATAAGCATTGCATAAAATATGAAACAAGCCGCCTCACGGGCGCACATTCAGGTTCCCTGAATAAATTCTGGGATAAACATCCATAGCACGACCTATAAGTCATGCAGGCACAATTAATATATGTACGCGCAAACTTATTTTCAATATCGTTAGTAAAAACTTAATATTTACATACTACCCTCAATGTTTTTTTATTTTCAACTTGGTACTAATATAGGTACATCCCAATACGTATAACTAATAAGTAGTAACATATAATACTCTGTGATTCATGTATAATAACGTTCCCTTCTGCATAGAGGATCAAGTAATAATGAATTAATGACGATATTGTCGAACCGCCACGATCCATTTACATACTCACCGAATCTATGTGAGTAGTGATGTGCCATTACTGTGGTACCACAGAATGCAAGTAAGTAGTTGTAAAGGAGGAGGGTAGTTGTAACTTTTGACTGCGTGGATTTGATTCCGACAAGGGACAACATAATACCTAGTAGTTTTATTAAAATCGAATGTTCCGCCAAAAATATTTGTGGAGGAATGAGGTAGTTAGGTTAGGCTGTGTTCCTGCAGCTAGAGAGATATCTCTGTATTTAATGACGATGACAATCGTATCAAATTTTCACTTTTATTTTTAAATAATTACCCGATCGATATTCGTAAAAATTAATTTAAATAAAAGAATAATGTTATCTACATTTAAGCCTTTTTCTTTCTTCTATAGGCGATAATAATAGTACAATAATGTTATCTGCATAAGTTTATCGTTTTTCTTGCCTCTGTAGACGTTTAGATATAACTGCATATTCGTGAAATACCTACCGAAGTCTTGCATGCGACACATCACTAGAACAGCGTTACACTAAATATCTAGCAGTTTTAATTTATTATCAAACTTGAGCAGTTTGTCGCTGCACATGCAAGGGGCCAAGTTTCGATACACTGGGACCATAAATTGATAAGATTGTATGCATTCGGACTTTGATTTACGTACGTTACTCTTGTAATTGGGACGAATTTTGAAACTGCATACGGGGTTTAGGGTGGGTAGTGTTGCAAGCCTTTGGATTTGGTTTGGACGTTAATGATTATAAATTATGCTCATGTATAAGCCTTGTTTATAAACTGTCCCGTTGCTGGGCACCTGACTTCTCGCTATACGAAGGGTCAGGCCAACCTAACATAACCTATTTAGTTACTTATTACAGTCGCACCTAACCCTAGGTACTTGAAAGTAATGACGCACAAATTTGACATTAGCCGTCAATATAATTCATACAAGATGGCGGTTGCGTTTCGATTCACGTGTTTCACATAAAACGTAAATATCGCTTTTATTGATTCCACTAGTTTAATAAACGGGTGTTGACGGAGCCCTGCGAAGCAGGGCTCCTACTTTTGGGTTAAGGGTCAAAAGAGAACCTAACACAACCTATTTAGTTACTTTCACATAAAACCTAAAACTACGTTCCGTTTAGCATATTTGAATGAAGAATTTTTGGAAATTGTTTAAAAATATTTAGACGCAACTCCGGCAGCCAAAATTACTTTTAGGGGATTAAAACTAAAGCCTCCTACACCACCAATACCCTCAAATTCGGGCGACGCGTTTCGAAACCCGACCCAAAACAAATAACTTCAAAAAATACAGTTTTTTGATTCGTGGTGGTTTTGAAACCGAAACCATCTACTTAGCTGCTGTCTCTCGTTCACTAAACAATTATGACGACTAGCTCGATTTAAATAATTATTTAGATAAAGACTTTATAACATCATGCTATGCTATGAACATAATAATATACTCGTAACATATGGCTGCGGTGCAGTAGGTAGCTCTGAATAAAGTGGTTATAGGTAACCACGGGCTCAGCTTGTCAACAATAATAAGTAAAGCGGAAAATAAGCACAATAATCTATTTGATAACAGTCATAACATAAAATAACTTTACGCCTTTTATCCCAGAAGGGGTAGACAGAGGTGCATTACACACTCTTCGCCAGCTATGTTTCGGTCCCAATGTAATAGGGGGCGGGCCTATTGCCATCTACCGGGCACATTGTTAAGCGAGCGATAATTAACATTATAATATACACGTAACTTCGAAAAGTGTGTGCCCGGGGTAACTAGGGATCGAACCCGAGATCATCGTCTCGGCAGTCCGTTACGTACACTACTGGGCTATCGCCGCTGCTCTAATCTATTTAATTTTAATAATTGTCAATTAAAATATAGTACTTTAGTGCTAATAAATATAAAAATATGAAACTTTAGGCCTCATAATTTTATGCCAAGACTAATAGACCAAGATAAAATTTAACAAAAAATGCACAGATTTCTACGTAGTTTTGTCCACGCTTGAGGCCAAATAAATTTAAAATACTCAGAACAGTCTCGTAATAGTATTTATAACGTCAATTAAATATTGAGACATCGCATGACATCTATCAATAGACATTGAATGACAGTTCATTTTCAAATTCAGTTGTATTTCATTTCGCATTAAGTTGGCTGTCAAAAAGCTTTAGATTTCATCTCGTTGGAGACATTACTTTGAAGTATTGCTTTCAATGAACAGAGTGTTGTTGATCGAAGGGTATTGCGAAACATTTATTATTCGTCTAGTTTTTACCATAAAAATTACCTAATTACCAATTATGTGCGTCATTACTTTGTACTTGTACCTACTACTGAAAGCTAGTAGCCGCTTCTATGCTAATACGAGACACTATTAAAAATCTTGACTGCACACGTGGACCGAATCTCGGAGAGTTCGCGTATACCATGCCTATTACGTCCATTACCAATTTCACTGGCACTTTAAATTCAAGTGTTCCATTGCCTTTCAGTTCTTACTTATCAGTAGTTTTCGAATCTTCTCCACCATAAACAAATCAAATTAAAGCAAATTTCTAGCCAGTGTAGAAGTATAATTATGTGCAGCGGCCACCATAAACATGTCTCACTAACACCGTCCCAGGTGTGCCGTATGTGATACCCGGCTAGCTAACGCGATAATATGTACTGTAATGGACGCTTTTATTTATGAACGCCGCTGGATCTTGGATGCATCTAATCACTTGATATTTACTGGTAGCTGTTATTGAGAAGGAATAATATGAATGATGAAAAGCTTAGCTAGTTACTTTTTCGTTAATGCGAACAAACTGCCATGCAAAGGGTTTCGTAAAATGAAAGCAAATAAACTGTCGTAAAAGTGAAATTACAGATTTTTTATTAGAATGTTCAAGTAGGTCGTTTAACATGACCATCAGTCAAATTCTCTTTCTTAAGTACTTATATTTTTATTTAAATTGAACTGACATTTAGAAAATCTATACTGCAAACTTTTATATTGTCACATCAAGTTTAATCATTTCGATAGTTCCACTTCTTGACTGCTATGAAGAAGAGGTAACGACTAATTTTATGGTAAACGGTAACAATGACTCGTAGACAAATCTGTCTTCTCTACGTGGAAGCAGTACTAAGGCAGAACTGAGCAGTTTCATACATAACTTCACGCCTTTTATCTCCGAAGGGGTAGGCAGAGGTGTACACACACCAACATTTCGCCAGTTATGTTTAGGTCCCAATGTAATAGGGGGCGAGCCTATTGCCATCTATCGGGCACATTATTAAGCGAGCGATCATTAACATATTTAATACACACATAACTTCGAAAAGTCAGAGGTGTGTACCCGGGGTACCTGGGGATCGAACACGAGACCATCGTCACGGCAGTCCGTTACGTACACCACTAGGCTATCGCCGCTTTTCACTAGCTGAGCAGTTTCCTGCTACAAGAAGACCTATGCTAGAAATGAATAATAGAAAAAATATGATTTCAAATATACATGATACTTTGAAGCCTGCCCGTTTATTCTAAAACTGGCTTGAATCTATTTTTCAAGACGCCCCAGTCTTTTAAACTGTCAAAAACCAACAACACTATAATACAACAGGCATTATACCTACCTCCACCACTCTAGCCAACACTCAAAGGCCGCGTCCGCACTAGTATTAATGTTGTCGTAATTACGGCGTCGGGGGTCAGTCGACTACTATTAGTCAAAGTGGCGCCCCCTGCCGTCAATCTGTCACCGCAAATGTTTTTGTGACCTTATCTACCGACGCTTTGAGTAGTCTCTTTATGTCATTTGTCACAGTAGGTTCCTTCGATTTCAATTGGATAATACAGTGAAATAATTGTGGTGTTTAGAAAGAAAATGTAAAGGAAGATAAAGTAAGAAGGGTCCTTATTTCCATAAATGAGATATAAGTAAACAATTAATTTAATTATGAAATTGAATTATCAAATAAAATTTAATATAATATGCATTATGCTTACCTAACTGAAGAAATACACTATTTATAAAAGGTCAAAGTGGCGCTCCTGCTTTCAATCTCTCACGAAGAAGGCAAATAACCAAACAATCATCTCCCAATTCCTTTTACTTTGGGTTCATAGTCTTGACTTATCTTCATGGCAGCCTAAAGACGTCCACAGCTGGACATAAGCCTGCCCCAAAGTCTTGACAGGTATAAACCTGCTAATTATTAACCAGTAAAAAAATTAAAAGTCTTATGAACCAAACATCTATTTTATAAGCAAATCCTATTCATGATTATATGCTTTCGTTGTCATTAAATATGTTTTCTCTCACCTCACAAACACACCTTAAAAACACCTTCAAACCAAATCAACCTCATAAAGCCGTCTACACCTCAAAAATATAACTAGACTCGACTGCTATAAATAGCTGCACTACACGCTTTTAGTGAGAGATAAGGGTGTCCATCTGAGTTGTCAGTCCCGGACAGGGGGCAGCCACACGTCACTAGTAATCCTGACGTGACTTTTGACGTCGCAAAACGTCGCCGCCGCTGATATGTCGCGTCGGATAAGTCCGTCCGCGTCCAAAAGAAAATGTTTTACGTGTTTCAAAACATACGGCTTTGAGGGCATTAAAATTATGTTTGTTTTGTTTGTGTTTGAAAGGTGTAGGTTGGCTACGTTGGAGGAAATATTAATTGTATTTACTGAAACAGGTTCAAGTGAGTCAAATGTGCTCTTAATCGTTTTATTAATTTTAGACTACCTAGGTTTCGCCACAAAAGAATATTATGAACAATATTTTTTAAGCAAAAAATATATAAGAAAATACAGTTTAGCCAGCGGTTTAGCCATCCTGCTAAACTGCACTTATGCAATACTTAGTAAAGGGTCGACATGTGCTCTGTATTCGGTCTCAACATACTGCTGTAGAAGATAGGGTCCTCAATCATATTTGTTGAACATGTTGAGTTTTATGTGAGATTGTATACAATAAAGAAAGGGAAAATACCAATAACACAGCACTCATATTAGGGGTACTATTAGTGGTAGGTACTCACAATGTTCAGGTTACAAATGCATTTTTTTCTGAATCTTGTACATAGCTTTTATTTATGAATACCAGGCCAAGCATGCATTAAATACATACTTGGGCAAAATATAACTTAAACTAACAATCTATTTAGACTACAATCTAGACCACAAGTCAATTAATAATCGTGTTAATTTTTGTTCTTAGCTATCGCAGTCCGATATTAATCTAACCAAACACTAACACGACGCGGGATAAGGGTGACCATTCTTCATTAGCACAAAGGAGCCGGCCTTTTGTCTCCACTCCATTCATTTGCGATTGTTCACTACAGTGAGTGAAAACCCTACGGACGTATTCAGGGAGATCGCAACTATCTGGCAAAGATTTAAACCGTGGCAAACGTAAATATTCCTTTATTTATATGGATATATACCAAAATTATTGAAAAACATGTTGTTTAAAATAACTGAATTTTAGAAAAATAATTTGCAAAAGTTTCAAGCGCGAATGTTTTCCTTCCTGCATAGTGTTTTATATCATATTTTAAGTTACATGGTACGTAGCCTGCTGTTAGCTTCCTTGATAATTGTGCTGCCAACTTCAAAGAGCATTGACAAACTACTTATTAAGAACTCAAGGTTCAAACAAACAAAGAGAATTACGGATACAGTTTAGTATTGCACAAAATTTATACCCAAGAAGTGCAGTTACACTGGAGTTGCCATTGGGATATTAATAATAATATTCTTCCACATACACACAATACCATATAGTTCAAAACTAAGCTGCACTTGTACTTTGGGTACTCGACAATGGATAAACTCCGAATCGAAATTACTACCAAATTAATAGTTGTAAGAATATTTTAAGCGTATCTACATATCAATTCGCTAACAAACGATACTTACAAATTATCCAGTTCGTGCAATTATAACGTCAGCTTAAACTATATCACTTTATGTGCTTTAATAAATTTACCTTCAAGTCACACATCAACTTCACACAAACTCACCCAACTCACAGTAAAATCCACACCAGAATACGTCCTCTGTCGTCCACCCGTGATCCCTGTCAACAAATCCACAATACAGCCTGACTTGCTGTCACCCCAGTCCAACAATGCAATGATTAACGATGCCTCCTTGTACTTCACTATTGAACCTTCGATTTAAACCTTACTTGTATATTTTTGCATGGACGCAGTAATGAATTGGAAATAGGGTGGGCTGCAGGACATTGTAGGTTCTTTCTAAAGGCAATTGATGCTCTAAGAATAAATATAAGTTCAGAAACATTCAATGGACATAAAAACAACCAATCTCAGCACCATAGTTTGTGAATTATACACACTGAATTAGTGTGTGCGCGTGGGATTGGGAGGTCTCGGGTTCGATGCCGACTGCCTCGTTGGTCTCGCGGCATAAATGTGCGCGTGGGATTGGGAGGTCTCGGGTTCGATTCCGACTGCCTCGTTGGTCTCGCGGCATAAATGTGCGCGTGGGATTGGGAGGTCTCGGGTTCGATTCCCGGGTCGGGTAAAGTGTTATTGGGTTTTTACGTTAGGAAATTTAGCAGCATGGAGTCTGGTAATGTGCCCGGACGGCAATAGGCTCGCCCCCTATTACGTGGGACCTAAAAAACTCATGGCGAAATGTGGATGTAATATTATACCTCTGCCTACCCCTTCGGGGATACTGGCGTGAGTCTATAAAAAACGACTTTAGGAACATTAAATCTATGGACACAAAGAACATCTCAAACACCAATTTGTGAATTTCAGAAAGTTGACTCGTATGGGACTCAGACTCATAACACGCAGCACGGTTCTACTTCATCTCCCCTTTTTCGCTTTATCAGTTCGAAAAAGACAGCAATAGACTATTTTTAGTTTAGTGCGTTCTTGGATTATCAATAAAGAAGGGTCAAGTTAGGAAATAATCTATAGAGATATTCATGATATCTTGAAAACGAATATTACTTATCACAGTCCCACGCTTGTAATGTGGCCGTCTCGCAATTTAATGCGAAGTGTGCTTGTTCGTTCTTCTTTAGCTTTAACACTACTTTTTTTTTTAATAATAATAGGCGGCAAACGAGCAGACAGATCGCCTGATGGTAAGCAATTACCGCCGCCCATGGACACAAGCAACACCACAGGAGTCAATAGTGCGATGCCGCCGATTGGGGTTGGGAAAAGGAATAGGATGAGGAGTGGGATGAGGGAGAAGGAATAGGGGATAGGGCCTCCGGGCACTCTCACTCACCGAACGAAACGCAACAGTTTAGGTACTGTTACTTTACGTCGATTTTCTGTGAGAGAGTAGTACTTCCCTGGTCGAGCCGGCCCATTCATGCTGAAATCAGCAAGGCTCTACTACCCTGAGGCTGACTACTTCACGGATTTAGATGAAACTTTGTAGCAATATCTTCTATACTAATATAATAAAGCGGAAGAGTTTGTTTGTTTGTTTGTTTGTTTGTTTGTTTGTTTGTTTGTTTGAACGCGCTAATCTCAGGAACTACCGGTCGGATCTGAAAAATTCTTTTTGTATACGATAGCCCAGTTATTCCGGAAGGCTATAGGCTATATAACATAACGCTTCGACCCTTTGGGGCCGGGCAAAAGGCTAAAAAGGCTAAAACATAATGTCGCCTAATCTCAGGAACTAGCAGTCGGATTTTTAAAATTGTTATTGCCTATTATAGCCCAATTATTCCGAAAGGCTATAGGCTATATAAACTATATATTACGCCACAACTTTTAGGGGCCAGACAAAAATAATAAAATGGTCAAACGAGAAGGGGGAGGGTTGGGTCAAAGGGAAAAAAAAGGCTAAACGAATAGGATACAATCTATATGGGTATCGTTTTCGAGATTTTCGGGACGCTGATTAATAATATCAAATTAATTTAGTGATCCAAGATGGCGGACGGGAAATTAAAGATGGCGGATGAGAAAATTTCAAATATCAATATGGGTATCGCCCTCGATATTTTAAGGGGTGGATAATCGAAATACAACATCTATTTCGTGATCAAAGATGGCGGATGGGCAATCAAAGATGGCGGATGGGAACATTTAAAAAAATCAATATTGGTATCGTCTCCGATGTTTAAAGGGATGGCGAATCCAAATATAACATCTATTTCGTGATTCATGATGGCGGATGGGAAATCAAAAATGGCGGATGGGAAAATTTTTAAAAATCAATATGGGTATCGTCTCCGATATTTTAAGGAATGCGGAATTCAAAACCACCATCTATTTCGTGATCAAAGATGGCGGAAGGAAATTAAAAAAAATCAATATGGGTATCATCCCCAATATTTAAAGGGATGGGGAATCCAAATCCGACATCTATTTCGTGATCAAAGATGGCGGATGAGAAATCAAAGATGGCGGATGGGAAAATTAAAAAAAATCAATATTGGTATCGTCTCCGATGTTTAAAGGGATGGCGAATCCAAATATAACATCTATTTCGTGATTCAAGATGGCGGATGGGAAATCAAATGGTGGATGGGAAAAATTTTAAAAATCAATATGGGTATCGTCTCCGATATTTTAAGGAATGCGGAATTCAAAACCACCATCTATTTCGTGATCAAAGATGGCGGATGGAAATTTAAAAAAAAATCTATATGGGTATCATCTCCAATATTTAAAGGGATGGGGAATCCAAATTCGACATCTATTTCTTGATCAAAGATGGCGGATGAGAAATCAAAGATGGCGGATGGGAAAGTTTTAAAAATCAATATGGTTATCGTCTCCGATGTTTTAAGGGATGGCGAATCTAAATACAACATCTATTTCGTGATCAAAGATGGCGGATAGGAAATCAAAGATGGCGGACGGGATTTTTTTTAAAGTCGATATGGGTATCGTCTCCGATATTTTGAGGAATGGGGAATTCAAAAACATCATCTATTTCGTGATCAATGATGATGAATTCAAATACAACATCTATTTCGTGATCAAAAATGGCAGATAGGAAATCAAAGATGGCGGACGGGATTTTTTTTAAGTCGATATGGGTATCGTTTCCGATATTTTAAGGAATGGGGAATTCAATATTAGATAAAAATCTATGTTTGTTTTTGCATCATTTTTAGACCCTGGAATGATAAGAGATTAAGCGCTAAGTCAATGGTAACTCTGGAAAAGGGGCTTGGAAAAAAGGGAATTAAATAAAAACTCTTAAAAATGCGATACGGAGTTCGCTGGGTCAGCTAGTAGCTTATAAATCAAAATTATATATTGGCTACATTCTGTTGCGATCACATGCACGTGAGCTGCGATGCGGGTGAAATCTAATAATCTAGAGAAGCACGTTGTATACCGCTAGCATAATCGTTCAATAAACAGGTAAGGCATATCAAACGCATACAATCAATTCGATTACAACTACGCCACGTAGTTCGGTAGCCAAACTTGGAACTATCTAAAGCAGGTGACAAAACAGCCTTAACTCAAGATCTCAGGGCTTAAATAGTTTACCTAGCGATGCACTATTATCTGGCACTAGCTTCTATCTGCGGTTTCGACTGCGTGGGTCGGTGATCGGCACAAGGGGATATAGGGACGTGTAAGCTGTGTTACTACAAAGTGTCATCAAAATTCATTCGGTCCTCTTTGCGTTAAAGACTAACAAAAATCCGTTATTATTATTAATTAATCATTAGTTACTACATGACTGCACGGTTGGCGTAGTGTTTAAAGCGGCCATCTCGCCGTTTGACACTGCGCCGAGTGTCGTGGGTTCGATTCCCACACGAGACAACACTGTGTGTGATCCATAAATTGTTGTTTCGAGTCTGGGTGTTCATTGGGTCCGTTCGTTGTATATTTGTAAGGTCGCTCGCGACACAGGATTTATTCCTAATGCGGGAGTTGTCAAAAAATAAAGAAAAAAAGATTATAATAATAATAAGATTAGCTATTAATATTATCAGCCTTATTTATAATCTATCACACACAGACTCAGGTCTCTTCTTATCATGAGGAAGGTTAGGCCATGTCTACAACACTGGCCAACTGCGGGTTAGCAGACTCCACATGTCTTTCGAGAACATCATGGAGAACTCTCAGACATGCAGGTTGCCTTACGATGTTGTCCTTCACCATTCAGCAAGCGATAATTAACAATTTAATACTCACTAAACATGGAAAAGTCGTTGGACGTGTTAATCCCTTCACTGGGCTATTATTGCTGTTATATTTAATGACCCGTACAGAATCAATCTCACGGCACACAGCGCCGCGTACTGACAAAATTACGCGTATACCCTAACCTTCCGGGAAGACAATACTAATTGAAGATAATATATGTTATTAGATTATCATTATCTAAAGGCAATATAGATTAGATGAGCTATGCGCATGTCAATCATATATTAGTTTTGAAGCACTCAGAACATTGAAAACGAAGGATGTGGCATTCATGACGCGTGAAAAGATCGGTCATAATATTATGACCAATTTCGTTATCCAGGATAATTTTTTCGTCGTAACTAAAAGTAAATAGTTTTAACAAATTTTTAATTAATATTTACCTATTAACACATTTCTAACTACATTTAGTGACAACATTTTACTAAAAAATATACCGAAAAGGGCTGTATTCTTTTAGTCCGACTCACAACGCGGGTATAGGTAGTTTTAATAGATGATTTTACACTGTATATTGCGTTACTATCTGAATGTAAAGTAAATGACTTTTCATGCTAATTATATAATTAATTTAAAAGGCCGCACTAGGAAAAAGTTCTGTACTGTCCTATCCAGATATTTTACGAACCTAATCAAAGAATTTACCTTACCAGAAGCAATTACCCTTACCTCTCACATTGAATCTCCAGTTTCAAAGGGTTTCTGGTAGAAAACTCAGTGTTGAGTTAAGCTCGCCTTGCTCGCGTACATATAATTTTTATAAGTTTATTTTTTAGTCTTTTCATGTCCGTGTGGTGACGGATTAAGAATACGGAATGTCACCACCCCATATCATCCCATGGGTGTCGTAAGAGCCGACAGAGGGAGCATATTATGCAGAGAAGGAAAACTTGATACAAACCCTATTCCAACCCGTTTGGCCAGTGTGGTATAGTAGGCCTATTCCTCCTTTCGAAGGAGAGGCCTAGTCCAGCAGTGGACTGTTAAACGCTGATGATGATGATGATGTATTTTGCTTTTTATTGGGTGTACAATAAAGAATTAAAGAAAGAATACCTTGACTCTTGAAACAAGAATTTATGAATAACGTACCTAATATGTCGTCCCATATAGAAATCGAATCAACAACACTTAGCATATGGTAAAACAGCGAAGCTATCTAAGTCACCAGACGATGCAGTGATATGTACCATCGTTTTCTCTTCATTTTATCGTTTAATGCCACATCCAATACGCATATCTCATAACTGTCCTTATTGGCATGTTATCCGATTAAACCAATATTAAATCGTTTAGTGTCTGCATCGGCTTTCCTATTGCCCTGTCTCTGTGTCTGTGACATAGAACTGCTTCAGATACTCTATTTATTAAAAATAAATATTATTTACTTCTCTCAAAAAGGTACAATGGCATTCTTATATTTATAGATACAGTAAAAACAGAAACCTTGTTGAGAGCTGGGGTCTAAGCTGCTGTTCGAAACCTGTGTGACAGATCTCCAGTCCTCTCCTCTAAACATTAAAAAAGTTAGCTTAGTATCTACACCTATCAAACAGTGTCATAAAAACAAAAATAAGAGAAAATTGGAAGCCTATTCATTTGGCTTACACTAATGCCAATCGTCATATTGTAGTAAGTTGAGTAAGCATAAGGCTATAATGAGAACTTTTATTTAACTTGCAAGCTGGTTCGATTCCTTTCTTAAGACAACTCCCGTATGTATCAACTAAAATGCTGTGTCACGAAGACTTTTAAAAATACTTAGTCAACGAAAATTGTTGTTTCGAGCCTGAGTATAACTTGTGTTATACTCAGGCTCGAAACAACAATTTTTGGATCACACAAAGTTTCGACGACCTCCGAGGCCCAGTGGATAGCGTATGCGACTGCTGATCGGAGGTCCAGGGTTATATTCCCAGGCTGGGCAAAAGTTTTACTGGGTTTTTTCAAATTCTCAGTAGCAGCACGGAGTCTGGCAATGTGCCCGATAACGGCAATAGGCTCGCCCCCTATTACGTGGGACTTTAAAATTCACTGCGAAATGTGGGTATAATATTACACCTCTGCCTACCCCTTCGGGGATACAGGCGTGAGTCTATAACTAATAACTAACATAACAAAGTTTCGTTGCATGTTCATTGATATGTGTAAGATCCCAGCTGAATTAGAACCTCTTTCTGTCATTTCTCTGTAAGGTGTCCAAGTAGGGTATCTCACCCGCGCATTTTAATGAGTAGGCTCAGTTTGTCAAAAGAGGAGTCTCATACACCTCTTCCACCAGTCGGTCGATCACAGTCATACGACCGAGTGGCGGAGACCACACGGCTCAAATGCCTTAACTCCTAACAGCATAGGTATACTTAACTCGAGGACTCCCGCAGCTAGCCCCGTAATTGTTTTCTTTCACCGGTTATGCCTGATCCCGTGGGAATTCCCGAAAAAGTCTTCTTAGTGCACCCCTACACACAACAAGGGACATACATGCGAAAGTTCAGCTTCTTGCGCCCAGTAGTTTCGGCTGTGCGTTGTCTGTCAGTCAGTCAGTAATGCAAGAATTTTATACAAACTGATGATTTTTAATCTTGTATTTTATCAAATATAAATTGTGCTTTTAAGGCGTTTCTTTAGGCTTAGGTATTTATAGTATCTAGGTACTATTTCTATACTTTTTTACCTTTTTAAAACGTCGCTAAACACAGCTAAACCAACGGCAGTACAGCCACGTCTAAAGTTTGGAAAACAACAAAGCTATCAGGGGTGCAATGGGGCGCAGCTAGCACGGCGCATTAAGCCCGCGGTGCCCCATCTTTACGGGGACATTCTCGACGGGGACAAGCATTCGGTGCGCCGGCATTTAGCTAAAAGGGTACAGTGATTGGTGGACTTTTATTTGATGTAGATGGACAATCGTTAATGGCAATGCACATTTTAGTAAGATAAAGAAGGTAAAGTGAATGAACGAATGTATTGTTCGGCAAGGTCAAGCGCGTTTATAGAAAGGTCACAAAAAGCACATTAACTTTATGAACATTATATATCTTTATAAAGTTGTACAAGTGCATTGAATTGGAATATTTCCATGGTCCAGGCCCTAGAAGGTGGTTATCCCTTTTGGTTCCGTAACCAAAAGAGTAGCGTACATGCGCTCAACGACAGTCACACGGCCGAAAAACTAGTATTGCGTATTTTTTTGTTTAAATTCAATAACATTCAATAAGTCTTGCTTCAGAGTATACTTAAAGTCGTTTTATAATCGATTACTTTTCATAATCTTAGCTTGTCTTGCTTCATTCACCTTCATCTCCTTTGGCTATACTTAGAATCTCCAATCAAGAGTTCAAGACAATAGCGGATTGCATATTAGAAATAGGTAAGAATTAAACAAAGTAAATAAAAAGCGTAGTTTAAACTCAGTTTATTAACACTAGAATATAGGTCACACATTAGATTTTTCTACACCCTAACTACACCAAACAGCTATCAACTCATCCAATTAACCTCAAAGTGAAACACAATAACCGAAATCCATTAACAAATCGTTTACACAGAACACGACAAGTGGCATAATGCGTGCGCCACAAAGCAACCATGACTGAACAAAGTTTGCGAACCGGATTGCGCCGGTTCCGGGCGGATTAAACCGGTTCGTGCTCCCTGCCACCGGTTAGAAGCGGTTAGATGTTGTTAGCGGCAGTTAGTCAGGTGAATCTCTCGCGGTGCCTGGCTTACTATCGAATTATTGTCTTTGTGGATACGCGTTTTGTATGCCAAAGGATTTTGTTTTTAGGATAAGTTAAGGCTCTGTTCTCTGTTGTTGTTTCTTTATAGTTTTAGTGCTGCGTTTGTTCTCTTTACTGGTGTAATTACTTTAGGATTGTTTGCAAGAAATTCAGTACAGATATTTTTAACGAACTGAGGGTTTTTCTGGCAATATGGCGGCCGCTGAGACTGCCTCCGTGATCCAGGGGATAGCGTAAGTGACTGCTGATCGGAGGCCCCGGGTTCGATTCCCGGGTCGGGCAAAAGTGTTACTGGGTTTCTCCGAATTCTCAGTAGCAGCCCGGAGTCTGGTGATGTGCCCGGTAACGGCAATAGGCTCGCCCCCTATTACGTGCGACCTAAAAATTCATGGCGAAATGTGGGTGTAATATTACACCTCTGCCTACCCCTTCGGGGATACAGGCGTGAGTCTATAAAAACAAATATGGCAGCTACACATCTATCGTTTCGCGTTTGTTTCCACGGTTTACAGATGGGAGATCAGACAAAAACATCAGTCGTTTCGCGATCCCGGCTGTCATGAAGCTATATGAAAGTCATCTCGAGGAGTCAGTCTCTTTAATAATTCTAATACAGGTAGAAAAAAACATAACAAAACTTTGCGAAACAAGAAAATATTTGAAATCACCGCTGTAGATAAAAATTCTGTGAATAGGTATGTAACTCTTTTCTGTTCTTACATCTATACACAGTTGGACAATATTGATGCAATCAATAAAAAATATACCTGGCCACTGCGACAACTTTGAGGAATAAAACTCAGGCTTTAAAATATCTATAATGCTCAAATGAAAGTGGATAACTGGATTTGCTTGCGTTCTATGCCCTAATTTTCATTGTACTTTGGGTTTCAACTGAAAACCGTATTTTCCATGTTAAAGCACATTTCCATATTACACATGCAGCACATCACTAACGGCCCATCTGACGACCAGAACACACTAGACCAGCTTAACTGAACCTTAAACTGATCCATACTAAGACGGGCATATTGACATCAATCTATGTAAACAGCTTGAACATAGGGCTCTTAAATCAATGGGTCTTTGTACAGGTAGTTTGGAGCATCGAGAGCATTTGATTTAATATAATGGCTCCGTAGGCACATTAGACGATCAATTGGTCATCAATTGCGCTGTTAATTTGCAGTAAATACGGTATAATCCAGTCGCTTGTCCTGCTCGGCTTTGACAATGTTATTGCATGATTGGTTGGGTTATGGGTGGTGGACTTTATGGCTGTCTAAAACCTCCTGAGTAAAGTATAATTAAATAGGAATAATGTTTAACATAGACTAGTCACTTATATGCCGCCTTTTGATGCTTATAAATAGTACATACAAAGATATTACAAAATTCAAGGTGGCTATGAGTGCTAAAATACTATTAAATAAATTTTATTTTTGGCAATTTATTATTCCATCCATCCATCATCAGCCTTTAACAGTCCACGGCTGGACTAGGCCTCTCCTTTGGAAGGAGGAATTGGCCTACTATACCACGCTGGCCAAACGGGTTGGTATAGGGTTTGTATCAAGTTTTCCTTCTCTTACAGTGCTGTTCTCTGCATAATATACTCCCTCTGTCGGCTCTTACGACACCCATGGGATGATATGGGGTGGTGACTTTCCGTATTCTTAATCCGTCACCACACGGATTTATTATTAGAATGCGATTAAATGTGGTTTTCATTTATCCCAATTGGATACTCGCATATACCGGTGAGCATTGGCGTTAAAATGTTATTTAAGCTTCTAAAACTTATACAAACGAAAGCGGCAAGGAAATATCGACACTACTTATCGCCCCGCTCTGCGTTTGATTCAAGGGTGCGACCTATACCTCAAGCAAACATGATTCAATGCATTTAAACAAAGAATCCTATTGCTATTATATCAAATACGTTGCTTCCATTTTGCTACTTAGAATTCCCAAATATAAACATATCACTATTATACACAGTATCAGTACTATAAACAGTATCACTCCGCTAAGCCCGGCACTGCTACTAAAACTGTTTATTCGATTGACAAGGTGTCGAGGTTCTATATGTACCTATAGGCAGTTTTTTTTATAATACTAGAAAGTACATTAGCTCCAATTAACTATTTCTGACCTTAGCATCTTACAAACAGACCTTAAACCAATTGTAAATTATACCATGTACGGCCGGGTCGTAAATCGGCGGTCTCAATTTACCGGGTCCTGTATTGGCAAGACGGAGTTCTGGAGGCAGCCTTTATTGATAGGTAGTTGTCGCCATGAGATATGGCTCACCAATTTGTAGAGCCTTGTAAGCCTTGTAAAGCTGTATTAGCGGTAATCAATTGGATCTAACTCGTTAAGAAAAAGTGATGGCGTGCTTAATGGGCGCTGTTTAATTAGTGATGTTTATTGGGTACGATTAGATTTTGGCGTATTGGAAGTTTGAGTTTCGTTTTACTGGTGATACAAAAGTCGTAACTGCTGGCGCAGCATAACTTTTTGTTAATTACTAAGTCACTAATAATTTATTACAAAGTAATATTGAGGGATAGTGTTTTTTAGATCATTTTCAGTTGAGCCCGATATTTTCAACTTAACGAAAAAAGTTTTGTACTGATATCCTTGCTAGCAACCAAAACTGTTACAACTGTTACTTATACTTTTTCTGTGACAAATAAATAGTTTTGAGGTGCTCTAACTATTTCAACATCATCCTCAATCCACCTTAAGTAGGACTGCATCGGATGACGCAGCAGAGGAAACACGCATACACGCACAAAATAAATTTTCCACCATTGGGACTGGGCCCGCAAGAAGACAAAGCCTTAGCGAACACCTGAAACTACGTCCTCATACATAGACCACGCAATCCTCAAAACATCAAAAGCATGAAACCCAGATAAATCCGCAGCTCATAATAAATAGACTCATTATACCGAAATACGTCAAGTTATTTTTGTAACAAAAATATTTATAAACGCGCGTCAAAATGTCTGCTTAATTGAGATGACGGCGTCAAACTGATTACTCGCGACGAGACGCGACGACGCGCGACACAGCGCGACACCGCGCGACGCCTCATCGCGAAACGTCATCAATATGCATGAAGTGCTCCAGATATCGCCGTTTTGATTATTTTTAGACAGTTTCTATTATTTTGTTCTTTAATCAATAGTGGATTCTATTTGATTTGACGGCCGAATGTATTGTGTTTAATAAATAGTTGTGTTTGTGAATGCCCATTTGATCTATAAGACCATGATAAGGCCAGTTTTTCAAAAGATCGTGCATACCATGCAAGTTGCCGAAATGAAGATGCTTAGGTGGATGTGCGGCGTAACCAGCCTCGATAAAATCCGCAACGAATACGTGAAAGGAAGCCTCGGTGTACGCGACATCGCCGATAAGATGCAGGAGAGTAGGCTGCGATGGTATGGTCGCATGAAAAGGAGGCCACCAGACTATGTTGGAAATTTGGCACTACAGCTTGACCTCCGTAGTCGGAGACCTAGAGGCAGATCCAAGACAATGTGGAGAGATGTGCCTAGCTAAAGGACAAGAGGGACTAGTCTAGGAGCGAAGTGGAGGAGAAAAATAAAGAAAGCTGACTCACCACCATGTGGGATAAACATATAGCGAGGAAGAGAGACAGAGTTTGTGAATGACCAATTTAACCGCTGCTTGGTTAAAAAAAATTAACAATGTTTAATTGTTTGTATGTACTGTTTGTATGGACAACAATTATAAGTCATAACACAGTCGAACCTTTGGTTCGTACCAAGTTGGTAAATAATTGAGGATCAAAAATTGATTATTTATGGTTTAGTTTTAGTATTTATACATTGGTACGAGAAACGTCCAGAATATTATGAGAAAATAATCTACTAATAGGTACATAAGCAAAGAGTATCTAATAATAATACGTAAATAAAATATTAAATAGCTTAATCTAACAAAAACCTAATGACATCATAGCACAACAATCAATGAGGCAACTATGGCACTATATACCATGTGCCGTATTTGTGTTTAAGTTACAAGTCGGGGTTACACCATACAGGTACAGAACTCTCACAACAACAGTATATAAACAGTATACAGGTAAACAGAACTACAGTACCTAATTATAAGAATTCTAACAAGTATGTATTTCTAAATTACAATCTTAATATATAAAATCCTTGCGTTACTGACTGACTGACAGACAAGCTACAGCCGAAACTATTCGGCGCAAGAAGCTGAAATTTAGCATGTATGTTCCTTGGGGACCGTAGGGGCGCACTAAGACGGGATTTCCCGAAATTCCCACGGGATCAGGCAAAACGGGAAATTCGAAAATATGTGCGTGCGAAGCCGCTGGCGTCGACTAGTAGTAAAATAAAACTACACGAACAAAACATTATCTGAACAGATATTTGTCAAATGACACAGGTCAAATTTTGCCCATATAATATGTAAGTAAACATATCCGGATTAGACGTACTCATCAATTTCATTCCAACATAATATGTATTTATAATTCTTACTTACAATACTTAATTAAGCACGGAGTCTGGTGACGTGCCCGGTAACGGCAATAGCCTCGCCCTCTATTACGTGGGACCTAAAAAATCATGGCGAATTGTGGGTGTAATACCTATAACACCTCTGCCCACCCCTTCGGGGATACAGGCGTGAGTCTATAAATAAATAAATACATAAATAAAATACTGAAATTATTATTATTAAATTTAAAACTCTGTTCAGTTATTTATAATGTAATACGCACCGAATCTCATAACATGCACTCATAAAGGTTTTTTAATCCACGGCAAACCCGTGACCGAAATTCGATCTAGAGGACATAAGTATTATTTCTTTTGCAAAAATGACTTTTACTAAATTATATGACTCTAAAACATGATCCAAATCCATATCTTTGTCCAGATATTTATTAGGTAACACAGGCATTATCTACCCCATATAGGTAAGTAAATATATGTTTAAACTATAGTATTAATATCCATACATATATGTGTTATATCCCGGGTCCATATTGGGCGTCCCGGCCGGACATCCTCGTATTTAAGCTATTTTATTTATTTTGAGATACAAAAGCCCTTATCGGTGGATATATAGCTTAACTGCGTGTTCATATTCGGCTACCTTATTACTGAATTTTATTAAATATTTCGTAACAATAGTAGATATCTAATATTTAAGTAATGGTTCTCTATCGCGTAATTCATCATCATCATCACCAGCCTTTAACAGTCCACTGCTGGACTAGGCCTCTCCTTTGACAGGAGGAATTGGCCTACTATACCACGCTGGCCAAACGGGTTGGTATAAGGTTTGTATCAAGTTTTCCTGCTCTACAGTGCTGTTCTCTGCATAATATGCTCCCTCTGTCGGCTCTTACGACACCCATGGGATGATATGGGGTGGTGACAATCCGTATTCTTAATCCGTCACCACACGGACGGATCGCGTAATTACTTACTTGAAAACATAACTACAACCTGTCCAGCAGTGATAGCCTAGTGGAGAGACCGACAGACTGCTACGCAGAGGGTCCGGGTTCGAATCCACGGCGCGCACCGATGAATTTTCAGAGTTATGCGCGTATTAAATTATTAATTATTATCGCTTGCTAAACGGTGAAGGGAAATATCGCGAGGAAACCTGCATATGTGAGAGTTCTTCATAATGTTCTCGAAAGACATGTGACGTCTGCCGACCCGCACTTGGCCAGCGTAATGGACTATGGCCTTACCCTTCTCATAATGGGAAGAGGCCCGTGCCCAGCAGTGGGACAGCATAAAGGGCTGATGATGATGATGATAAGTACAACACCTTAGTTATATCTCCCCCGACGGTTCAGCATGGGTTAGACCAGCCGTGATCACAAGAAAGTAAAGAAAAACTATTCATTTCGTACCAATATTTAAAATATAAAATCTGGGATATTTTTACTACACCAGCTGCCTGACACCTTCTGTGATTTATTTTTAGTAAAATGATAAAGAACTGTTTAAAAGCACTGGATCTTACAACCTTTATGAACGTGCATCACTAGTCTTTCTAAGTGAAATATCTTATACCTTATTGACATTACAAGATGCGTTACACCAAACGTTATCACAAGTAAGCATCGAGGGAGAAGTTACCACTTCCAATTTAAAGCAATTTTTAATGTTGAAAACATTAAGAATTGTTGCCAAAATTATTTAATTTATTTAATCCCAGTTTTAGCAACTTTTTTAGATAAAAACTATTGCAATCGGGCGCGGGGTATTTTTGCAACTTCTCCATGAATAAAATTACAAATTCAGCAAAATCAAACATTCCTTATTATTATTAGTATTGACCAAAAATCAGATATTTCTTTGCAAGTCTGTAAATTATGAGCCTGTATGTTTATAAAATATTGACGATAATCTGGGGATCTCGTTCGAGTTCCGAGTCGTTTCTGCATGGGAACATTTTACCATATATTTTGCCCGCTAAAGGTGCTTTTGAAAAATGTATGGAACAGAACGCACTTAGCCCGAGAATACCATGCCTGCCCTAGGAATCTTGCTGGCTAGAGGCGCTATATAGGCTAATCAGTTGTTATAAGTACTTACAGCTTTTACCTTGAAAAGCACGTAAACATTAGGTTACTTTTGGTTGTTTGAATAGGTAATACCTGACTTATTTAATTTTAAACTACCCAAAGCCTTGTAGTCTGAACGGGCACAGAGGACTGACATCCTCTCAATAAACAAGCCTTCTCATAGTGGCCCGCGTTATCAGACTTTGATGGGACGCGCCGCTCCGCACCGCTCCGCACCAACGGTAGTTTTAAAACGTGCGCCACCGGCCGGTAGTTGTAAATAATTACGGCTTTTGTAGTTTTTGCCCGGCGATTATGCGTAATGACCGACCCTATGTAGTTACACGTGTACGGCCGGGTAATGTAATCGGTTTCATATCGTCTGTTTTGTTCATTAATGTTTTTGGGACGCCATGTTTGTTTTTGTTTTAGGTGACTGTTTGGTGTTTTGGGTTTGTGATGAGACGATAGTTTGTTGGATATGCTCTTTGAATAAAAAATGTTGGAATTAAATGGAGAAGCCGGAATTTGTTTACATAAAATAGACAATAAAAAGGTGAGTAAAGTACTATGGTAGCAGTGTGACGCCTTATAGAAAACCTATTACAATTATTGTTACAGGCATGTTGATATAATTTGCTATTATAACCAAAAAAAGATTGAGGATACATTTTTCGCCTACTAATAAATGAATTTTAAAAAGAAATGGAGAATATAATATTATAATAATCTAAGGTTGGCGCACCCAGCAACAATTTACTTACCTACATTGTGTGTAACTATTGAACTAATATTCATTTGATACGTCACCCATCGTAATATACACAAACACGCTTGTTATGAAATCGTTAGATACATTATCGCCGCGAAATATCCCATGCAAATGGCAATACTACAACACAAACCTTTCCATTACAGCTCAAATCTTAGCAGAAACACTACCATTACCCACCAAAACGCATTTACTAAACAGCACTAAACCCACAACAAAATCACAGGCCAAATCACAAATATCTGTAAACAAACCCAACCTGTACATAAACATTGAGGAAGAAAAGCAAAACGTATGTGGCATATCGGCGGCAAAGCCCCGTACAAATCTGGCCAGTGGATAGCCGGTCTGATCGACAAATCCGGAAGATTACGCGCTGATACTGGAGCATGTTTATGAGACAGGAGCCGGACTGTGCCGGACAACGGGCCAGCTAGCAGGGCTGCCAGCAAAAATACGACTCAGCTAGGCCTACGCTTGTGGATGTATGTAGGCCTGCCGAACGTACGTAACGCTTGTGTGTAAGGTCGGCTTGCTCTGATTAATATGAGTGCAGCTTGCATCTGTGTATCGGTATTAAGATGTTAGGGAATATTCAGAAATGAAAATGAAATTCAATTTCAAGATGTGCACGTTGATTCTGAAATTATGTTACGTACTTATTACAGAAATGTGAATAAATTAAAGTAGGTATTACAAAATAAATGGCAAAAAGAAATTGGAAAGAAAAAGATCTTATTTATAATAAATAAATTTTCGGAATGAATATTCACTCAAGCAGAAATAATAAGTTATTTAATTCCTAAAACAAACTTACTAAGTTAGTGGTATTTGGCATAATAGTATAGCTCTTTAGACTATACCGGCATAATTTTCGAATACAGTTTTAAAACAAGGCTAGCATTATAATAAATACCTAGATAAAATAAATAGCCTCTGGCTAGATATTTATATTCTATAGACACCACAATCTACTTCATAACCCACTTATCACAATCGGAATAAACCGGCGAAAAACTCCAGATAAAATTTAAACAAAGCTGCGATACCCTCGGCATAAAATGTAAATGTTTTGGCAGCCCTACGCTACCCATCTAGATAGAAAGAAGGTACTCCGTATAATATTTCGGCTTACAAAACGAGTCCAAGTTTTAATAGTGTACCCTATGTTTATGTTATGGACTTGGTATCGGAACAGACTCGTCCTGAGGGACTGCATTGATACTACGTGAACTTGTTGGGATGAATTTGCTTCTTTTTATGGCATCTTGATATTGTTTCAGCCGTCTTGTAAATATGGCTGACAAGTTACGTGAAGCAATCACCATTACTTACGTTGCATGGGATGATGTAGCCGAGTTTATATGATACCTTTTTTGGAGTTTGTCCACGATTTTTGTTTGAGCTTTTGATATTTAGTAGTTTTATGAAGTTACTACTTGGTGTGTTCCTATGCGTACGTCTATCCACATACAATTTATTTATTGATTTTTTTTGCTAATTTTGATATCCTACACACACTATCCGAGTTTTATTCATGACAAAGAGAACCATTATTATTTTCACTATTCTTGAATTCCAAGTTTGTGAGAGAGTTGGGGTGCCTACATAATTGTATTTTCACAAGCAAATTGAAAAATATTACCGTATTTTAATTAAATTAAAAAAATATGTCATTCGTTTTAAGTTACTACAGAGGCAACTACTTGTCGTGTCAACGGCGATTTGAAATTATGTGCGACAATTATCTGCCCCAGCTATGGGGTCGTTTGTAGCCCAATACAGCTCGACCAAAGAACACTTAGTTGGACAGGAGGAACAGGACTGCAAGATTGGATGACATTGAATAGTGAAATCATCGTCATCGTCCTAGCGTTATCCCAGTTGCATCCAAGCCTTCTCGCCTCGGAGCCCGAGGTCCACTTACCTAGTTTAGTCTAACCAGATTTGACAGAATATTAGCTTTTCCACAGAGCGACTGCCTGTCTGACCTCCGCAACCCAAAGGGATACCTATATTCCATGGTTTAGACTAGTATCAGTTTATTTAAGGGTACTGACTCCCAGTAACGACTGTCAAAGATCTTCATGACAATCTTCTGGGACCGACGAATTAACGTGCCCTCCGAGGCACGGTGCAAACGGTTATTAACAATTTAATACGCACTTAACTACTAAGTCATTGGTGCGCGCCGTGGATTCAAACCCAATACCCTGTGCATAGCAGTCTGTTGGTATGTCAACTAGGCTATAATAGCCTCAGAAATAAAAATAAATATATAAGTAGAATAATCAAAATTTTCTTTAGTGGGTGTCTATGTCATCAAAATATCACACTATCCTTTCATGATCAACGTTTTATTTCATATAACATGTACCTGACTGTACATAAGTATGATAATAATTATGTACAGTCAGGTACATAAGTCCACGTACATTAACGTAATATTGTATGGTTATTTTGTCCCAACTAATTATTAGTCTCAAAATTTATAGGAAACAAAGAAAACTTAGCTAAATCATAATTTATACATGTAGAATAAGAATCCAGGAGATTTAATCAATAAAGGACTCGGCAACATTTTTAAAGTGTTACTTCTGAGTAAGTAGTTGACGGTACGTGAGCCGACAGGACATTTATGTTTTTATATACTACGCAAACTGTGACTCCATATGCAATTGTGGTGTCCCATTTTTTATATTTTAACCAAAAACTGTAACGTTTTGGGTAATGGCCAATCATCTAGTCGGTATATAACTTAACTGGGTCATCTTTTATGCCAAGCCAGCATTCAAATAGTGGTTTGGCACCTATTTACCAACATTATATTTGTAATGGCCTCACTATATCATATATTTTAGATAATAATAGCTTTATAATGGTACCTAGTAACACGCTCTCGCATTAGGTGCTAATGGGATGGGATAAAATTAAGGTTTAAGCTAATTTGTAGTAAGTTAGACATAAGTATTTTTTAGACTTTTGTTTATATTCATACATACACATACATACATAGACTCACGCCTGTTTCCCCGAAAGGGTAGGCAGAGGCATATTAAACGCCCACTTTTCGCCAGTGTTTTGGTCCCACGTAATAGGTGGCGAGCCTATTGCTGCTTATTGGGACATTTTATATTTTTGGGGTTTATATTCATATATCTTTAAAAATAGATGCATAATTATGTCGCAGGTATTTAGTCAAAAACGTGATATTATAATTTCACTAGTGAAATTATAATTACACAGCTTATAGTCAATAACGACTTGTTCATATAATTTCACGGGCTTCTTTCAGTGATATTGTAATTTCACTGGGCCACAATAGTGATATTATAATAAATCTAGGTCCGCAATAGTGATATTATAAGAAAACTAAGTTTTATTATGAGTTGAGTTTAAGGTGGGAGCTCCGCGTATTCTGATTGGTCAATTGACGTTATCAGTCACACAGACTTACGAATGTATTACAGTGACCATTCTGATAAAACGAAAAAAAACGGAGCTTTAGCGATGTTTATGAGGCTAAGTTGACGGAGCTCTGCTACGCAGGGCTCCTATTATTTATGTTCAGGGTCATAAGGAAACCTTACATAACCGATGAAGGTGACGAAACTCATGCCGACCTTCATTTCGAAATTCAGGCTCTATTTATTGGGCAAGTTGGTCACGGCAGACCGACAGTCGTCGGACATTTGTCGATCAGATTGGGGACATTTAGAAAATGGCAAGGTCCGAAGCACCCGGATCCGGCGACCATGTAAGAGAGTAATGAATGTAGAGCAAGCGCGTGAGGTTTGTAAGGATAGATGCAAGTGGCGTTTCGTTGTCTCTGCCTACCCAGACGGGAAAAAGGCGTGAGTATATGTATGTATTTATTTAAGAAAATTATTTCGTCCACTTGGGAAACTTAATAGGTTATGTTAGGTTTTCTTGTGACCCTATACCCAAATTAGAAGCCCTGCGAAGCAGGGAACCGCCAGCTTAGGTTAAAAGATATAGCTAACCTAGTAGCAAAAAATTTAAAACTGGTTTTCAAAAACCTGTCTCTTATTTCCTAATACAGCAGGTAACGGAAACGGACCAATCAGCGATCGCTCTGATAATCTCACGGCTTTCTAGAACCAGTGTTATTGTCAAAATATTTCAATTTCACTGGATCGGCCTAGTGAAATTATAATGGCACTGAAATTAGCACGTTAAATTGTAAGTAATACAAACAATTGACTATAATCTGTGTAATTATAATGTCACTAGTGAAATTATAATATCACGGCTTTTGTTAAATCCCTGCGACACATACACATACAATAATATTGAAAACCACTTGAACACAAATGCCCCTTTAAAACACCTCCATGTCCTTACCATCAATATTTCACAATAGTATTGTATAGTCTGTGCGGAAAGAGAATGGGCGTGGCGAAAATTGTAACTAGCATTAAGATTTGTCGCTTTAGTATTTTTTTACTTATGTACGTACGATTGAAAACCCTTATGTCTGTCTGAGTAATACAGGCCCAACAGATCAAGATATTTTGTCGCACTATAATAAATTAACAATGTTGCCTACATGAAAAATACGGTAAGTAGGTACGTATTGTTGCGCCCGCAAATCAAAAGTCTGTTCTCTTTCCGCACAGAACTCTGTACATATTTATGATTTTAATAGGATTTTCACCAAAAGTTCTCTATTTTGACTATGTGTGCAATTTGACGATATAATTTGTTAATAATAATTTAAATTAGGTAGTTATATAATTTTTATAGTCGACATTAAATTGACAATGAAGAAAGGTTTAAATCCAAATGCATAGAAATATAAAACCAAGAGAACATACAAAATATTATTCAATCTCCGCATTCCAGCAAAACGGCAGCTGCTCTCAAACTTTTCTCAACCAATACCAAAGAGAGGCGACAATAACGATAAAAATAAAAAACTTTAATAAACACCGAAACACGAGCAACATGAATTCGACAAAAACAGCACGGCGTTATACTGCCCCTTAACTCGGCATAATTACGGTCATTTGGTGTCATCTTACCCTTAACGAGATCATCAACACAGCGGCCACATTGAGTCATGAAGAACGCTGTGCACACTTGTGCTACGGAGCTTGGGACTTATGACAGGTTAGATCTCTTCCTAGTCTTCTAACAAACTGTTTGTACAGTTAGAAGTTTCATGTTTATATTTAAAGTATTTCTCTTTCAGGCAATTGGACATGAAATAGGAACTGAACTATCAATATTTGGGTTATTTCATGTTGGTGAATTAAAAGCAGTTTTATAATCTTTAAACAATAATTAGTAACGAAGTCATTGATTGTCCGAAACGCATTAAGAAACCAGAGATAGTTCAACATGTTTGCCGAACTTTTCAGCTTCTCTTTGGACTGTCATTAGAATGGTCAAGAACATTAACCTGCCGATAATTTCATGAAATAGTTTTCAGACTTAGACTAAAAAAAAGACATGATCAAAGAATTTGCCTCTGGTAATCCTCATCAATAAGTAATTGGCTAATTCATCAGAGCTATGTAAAATGGAACATTATTTTTTCATATTTTCTTGTGTCCACTCGTTATGTGCAGACGCTTGAAATATTTAGCACCAAACTGGTCATAATAATATTCTACTTTAGCCATTTTGTATAAAAACTTACAAAAATATTCGGATATGTCACCTCCATCGCTTCGCTGCTCTCAAGTAGAATAAAGCTTCAAACTATAAATAATATTTTAAATTAATGCTAATGCTGTTGGTTCGCCTAAATGTTGGGTAGACGTTATAACTCAGAGCAAGTGACGCGAGCTGGTTAATGTACGAATTTGCCGGTATTTACCGTTATTTATTATGATTACCCGGCCAAGGTGTGATCGATAAGTGATCGTGGTTTAATTCGTTCTCCGGTGGTCAGTGACTTTAATAATGCAGAGGGTTTGAGTTTGATAATAAATTTATAACGGTGAAATGAAAATCAATTGTTGTTTTTTGGATTTATCATCTTTATGGTGATGCAGCGGTATTTAGGAAATCCATTTTCTTAATTAACAATTAAATATCGGGTTGAGGTTACGATTACTCATTATGCTTGATTTACTTACTAATTGAGTATCTTCCTAAGCTGCAAAAGTTAACAGAAGACGCAGTCTAAATAACGAGTAAATAGAATAGAGAGAATGAAATACAGTCTATATATGATGATATACGTGGAGAGAGAAGTGATCTAAAGTGGGCGAGTAAATACGTCTTAGAAATATATTTTCTAAATATTTGTTAATTGTAACATAACTTATTGTAAACTGGCTATGTGAAGCGAATTTCCGAATGTATACCAATGAATGAAGTGAAAACATTTAATGCATTTTTATTACTGTCAAAATTTTGTATAGAAAAAGAAGATAGAAATTTAAATTAAGGTCGATATTTCGGACTACTGCGGATCAAATTGGAAATTGAACCTGAAATTGTATTTTCCTGAAATCCAACTACGGTTTACGAATTCTATCGCGATATATTGGCTTTCGAATAATTAGTTAAACCGAATGATTGAGAAAGAATTTTTTAATAATTATTAACCGATGTTTCAGTTTCCTTACAGGAACAGTGGTAACGGCAATCTGCCGTGACCACGGTTCCGCCGCTTTCTAGATCATTTGGTTTAAAAGAAATATCTCTAACACCAATATATCGCGACAGAACCCGTAAACTGTAGTTTGATTCTGAAAAAAGCAAGAAAAACTTGATCACTCAGTACGCATATAGGTACTTTGTGGTCAATATTAAATCTTAGTTAGAAATATTATATCATGGCAACATAGCTCACAAATTGTGCTTTAAAATGCTCGTAACGCACTATTGTGGTAATCACTGAAACATTTTTATAAAATAGCAGTCATCAGACCAAGTCACGGGAAATCCTAGTATATTCTATGAATCGTACTCGATGTCATAGCAATAAAGAATGGCCACTTGGTTGCGTCATATAAATTTACTTTCACATACATTCCGACGTTATTAATCTCATCCTTGTTGTGCACATTCGTTATTTTTATTGTTACCATACTTTATGTTGTATGACATTCGTCTTTTTGTATTATATACGTTTTGACGTTTTGAGTATGCTTTTGCGAAACATATAGGTCCCGTGGAACCATTTCTGAGTCTCAAAAGTCGCTTTTTTTGTTCAATCTTGAAGTCATGCAGACCCAATTTTTATGGCCAATACGGTCAAAATGTTATGCAGTTTTATTTTTACAAGACTAAACAAAATGTGAAAATATGTTAAACCAAACAAAATGGTGTTTATACATTTACGTGTATATAATATATGTATATGCGTTATAAGTCTATGTGTCTATCTTTATTTATTTTATTGCTGATACAAAATAGTAGCACCAAATATCAATAACATCCAAAATATAGATTCTATTTCAATTGGCGGCAGGTAGACCTACATGGGTATAATTTCCCTTTTTCCCTCTTGACTTTTCACCAACATCTCATACCAATCTTGAATGCGATATTGTGTTTCTTTGTCCTTTTCTCACGTCACTGTCACATCGCACTGGAGCGATGTTATGTGTAGTGACATAGACTACTTTTTACCGCAATAACCAACTCCCGCGCGGGCGGAACCATAACATACTTCAAGTACCTCCATAAGTAGAAACAACACACAATTATTCCAACTCAAACATCAAAAATAACCCTCAACCACTTTAAATCAAACTAACAAAGCGCAACCCTCAAAAGCTAATAGCAAATCAAACAGTTGAACGGCGCGGTACTTTGGGCCCATCCACCCTAACTTGAGTTATTTGCCCAAGTTATCGGCCCACCGTTTATCACTAAAATGTCACATTTAATAATAATTAATGATAATTGCCTTCTAGCTTACGACAAAGGCGATCGGCCGATTCTCATAAGTTATTTCAGTTTAACTTAGAGAACACTTGGAATTTGAGTAGAGAACTGTATCTTGTGTAGTTCGGTGCTCGTCTTGGACGCAGCATGGTGTGGAGTAGACACGTGCTCGTTGTATTGATAACTCTTACGTAATGCATATTTTGATGGTTAACGTAAACATTTTGTTTATTTTTCTCTGAGTTGTCAATGCAAAGGTCAAGCAGTACACCTACGCTGTTTTTATCAATATTTGGTTGAATTTTTTATTATAATTGCCTCGAAATTGGACATTCTTCTTAATTAATAAGCTGTCAAGAGTGGATAATATTTGAGCGATTTGAATTCGTTAATATAAAATCCATTAATGATCTCGATATTCGTTTCAGTGCGGTTGAAATCCATCTTGCCGCTGAAAACTCAATTGTAGCGCCTAAACATACACACTTGTTGTTGGTAGTATTTTATTGTACCTTCTTTGCTGTAGTATGTTTGTGACACTATTAAACAGGTTATTTACGCTTATTCACACCAACAAAGGGATCGGATCAACTAGATAATACACCAATAATATAATCAGTATTCTTATGGCCTAAAATATCTATATACTCGAGAGGACACATATTTGGTTATAAGTTTACCATATTGTGGAAAGCAACAAAGAATGTACATCAAGTGCAAAATCTTTACAATCGAGGCCCACTCCATGCCTTTCTATATCCTCGGTGAGTATTCTTAATCACTTAGCATTGGTATTGGTTCACGCGACAAGGTAAACAATATGAAGACTACAACTTGAACTATAACTCACGGTTACGTTAACTTGTGCGCAAACTGCTTGCATTGTTTGAGTAGCCGACCAGCCACCTAGCTACAGAACTAACGGGGTTACACAATACTTGGGGATAGAGGCATTTGGTTATCTTAATAGTTGAGACGTCAGATTGACATACATGAACGACGTTCGACTTACGCCCACTTGTGATATTCTATCTATCGATGGATTTGGATACGAAAGATAGATATTTGACCAATTTTCTATGAAGATTATGTCAAATATCTAACTTTAGTAGACAAGGCCATCGATAGATAGAATATTGGAAACAACCGTCATAATAATGCGTCGCCAGTGTGGTAACCAGAAGCGTGTAGATTCGTAACTCTTTATTGGTATCCAAAATGAGTCTACTTAGGTGGTAATCTAATAAATTACTCCTATAACTGCCGGCCACACTCTGTGTGATGCCCAAATTGATATACAGTAATAATAATAATATTCTACCACATTCACACAACACCATCTAGTCCCAACTAAGCAGAGCTTATATTATGGGTACTAGATATATAAAAAAGTATATACATATTTACTTTTTATCCATTTCGTAAATACATACATACTATACACAGAAACACGCAGACCAAGACAAACATTCATGTTCACGCACACAAATGTTTGACTTGAGCGGGAATCGAACTCGCGACCTTCGGCGTAGCAGTCGCTTACACTCCCGCTCCGTCAACCTATGGTCGTCAAATTGTTATTTCTTGTCCTGTCTTTCATCAAAGACCACTAAAGATCACTTCGAATGCGTTAAGTCGAAAATAACGACAACAGAGTTATACACTTTACAGACTAAGACTACAGAACAAAAGGCAGACGGACCGCGGAACACTTGCGTGAGGCCACTAAAGCAAATACAAAATTGAAAAGCGAATACAAACTCGGCTCAGTGCGCTGCGAAGCATCGCCCAGTTCACACGCCACGATCAATCCAGCTTTTAAATTCATAAAATGCCGTCTTGCGTTTTTAAACATTGTAAAAGTTGTTTCCAAAAGCAAAAACGGGAAGATGGAATATATTTTTACAGATAACTATGGATTATTTGACTGTTTTATAATATTATTTCGATAAAATTCGTATTTCTGCAGAAAATATGTAAATGTTGCCAGTTTACGTCGACAATGTTTTCCCTGAATTAGGGAAAATGCACTTGTCAATTGATTATGTAGGTAATAATTATTGTCATATTAATGAAAAATACATTAACGTATTGTAAAAGTATATTGTAGATTATCTTTTTTATTATAAATATAGTAATAGAATTTCCATTAGTATATACATTGTTTTGAGTTCGATCCCCACATACTATACACATTGACCTTTGTCACAGAATAAATCTTTGTACCGTTCTTATGGCGTAGGGAATAAGTATCAAAATCGTACTGCAACTGTTAGCTTGACTTGGCGCCGTGTGTACATTACGTACAGAAACAGAAATTATTGATTGCAGCCATTATTTATTTTTAGTTGCATTTTTTTTTTTGTTATGATTTATGAATCATAATATTCATAATTTGTTGTGTGCATGACAAAATGTTTTTAGCTAATTAATATTTAGGACGCAAGCCTATTGCAATTAACCAAACATTTCCAGATACTATACTGAGAATTTCTAAACAAAAAATAAACAACATATTCGCCGATCTAAGATCTGAACCTCATGATTGGTATTCGTAAATATATGTAGTTGGTATTATATAAGTATTTCTTCTAGATCGAGGCTATGAATCACAAAACATAATCTATTTATTTCTCAATTTACGAATAAAATTAGTTAAAACTTAACTCGGTACCTACATTTAAAAAATGTATTTATAAAAGCATACTTTAATGGTATCTTTTATTTAAATAATTTTCACAACAGCATTACATATTAAAAGCATTAATTAAATCCATGGTAAATTCTTCAAAACGGCAAACGAATATAAAATATTACCTATGTAATATTATTATATTCGTTTGCAAAAACTATATGTAAAATAGTGGGAGATTATTCATAATCTGGCAACTTTACACACACATAGACGCGCGTGTCCGTACAGTGCCAGTCGCCAAATGTCACGCACACATAGCTGTCAACGTGCCTCACTTAGTAGGACGAATGCGCTCTATCTGGTTCTTGTTTGTTAAATCTGTGTTTACAGATAACAAAACGAGAATCTTTTTGTACCTGCAAGCAGTTAAAGGATTAATCGATCCAATGCGATCAGGGGCTGTCCCCTCCATGATATTAACAAGGTGTTTCTCATTGTTCCAACTTTGTTCCAATGTTCCGATGAAATTTGTTCCAAAACTCACTTAATGATGCCGCGTGATAAAGATCTTCGATTGACAGAGGTAACCAGATGCTTTGTTTTCTTGTGTATTTAGTGTTGGGATATGTATTTATTTTACTGTCCATTAAAACAGACAATATGAATAGAATACTGATTAATTTGTTTTGTACCAACGGAGACGTCATGAATTAATGTTTACTAAGTACAACAAATTGTCTGCACAAGCTATGCAACAATTTAGCCAACATATTTGTTGTAGTTATAAACATTTTATTATTTACTAGAGGACGCCAGCAGCTACGCCTGCATTATTTTTTAATTTACCCGTTTTGGCCGATCCCGTGGGAATTTCGGGAAATCCCTTTTTAGTGCACCCCAGCGGTCCCCAAGGAACATACATGCCAAATTTCAGCTTCCTGCGCCCAATAGTTTCGGCTGTAGCGTGTCTGTCAGTCAGTCAGTAACGCAAGGATTTTATATATTAAGATTAAGATTGTGTTATTGAAATATGCGAACCAAAGTATACAGTATGACAGAGGCGACTTTGCAATTATTTTAGGTAATAACAGATACAAATCCTTGTGTATAGCTATATCCCATGAGAGGATAAAACCTTCTACACTCGGAAAAGTGCACACTAGTTCCTACCTTTATGATAATTTGCAGCCGCCTCATACAAATTATCAAATTATAAAAAAAAAAAATACCGTTAGCTATCCTATTACAAGATGCAGTAAAAATGTTTATATTTTTATGTGATGACTAGATGACGCCCGCAGCTACGCCCGCTGCTACGCCTGCACATTTTTTTAAATTAGACCGTTTGTGCCCGTTCCCGTGGGAACTTCGGGAAATCCCGTTTTAGTGCAACCCTACGGTCCCCAAGGAACATACATGCCAAATGTCAGCTTCCTACACCTAATAGTTTTGGCTGTAGCTTGTCTGTCAGTCAGTCAGTAACGCAAGGATTTTATATATACAGATTTTGTTATTGCCTACTCGCCTGTAACAGGAAAATATCCTTTAAAATACATCGGTGTGATATGGAAGCTGAAAAAACATGCTAAGCAAACGTCACCTCAGAGACAGCATGCGCCTGCCATGTTCAATATAATTGCTTAAAAGTCACTTCACAGAGTGCGTCAGTAGTTAGTTGTATCAGCGATCTCTTTGTTAGCCTCTCATATCGACATCGGATTAACTGGGACTATTCGATACAACGATAAAATAAGGAGGACAAAAATGTAGAAAGCTGGAAGTGGCATACTGTCTATATATATGTACACACAAGAGAAAATCCAGCGGTGGAAAGCTAGTAGGCTGCGACTAAAAAAGCATCTGCTTTATTCCAAATACAAATAACTTTTTAATCATCGTCATATCAGCCGAAAGACGTTCACTGCTGGACATAGGCCTCCCCCAAAGCTCTCCACATAGACCGATCCTGAGCCTCCCGCATCCATCCGCTGCCCGCGACCCCAACAAGATCGTCAGTCCACCTTGCGGGACGCCTACCTCTGCTACCACGTCCTGTGCGTGGCTGCCACTCCAGAACCTTTCTGCTCCAACGGCCATCGGTTCTTCTGGCTATGTGTCCTGCCCACTGCCACTTCAGCCTGACTATTCGGAGAGCTATGTCTAACTTTGGTAACTTTTTAATGTTTCCCTGTATAAAATCTTCTTTCACCAGGTTTAAAATAAGCCTCCAAAGCAAAATCATGGATCTGCCGTTGCCGCATAAGATTGGTTTAAGGCAAAACATTAGTTAGGAGACATTAAATTTCACATTTAGCACTACTATAAAGTGCATCAATTCCATTGGTACATTAGAAGTGATGTCTCTATGGATATAAATTAAATATTTTTTGCAAGGTCATTTTCTGAAAACTACAGATGATAACAACTTTTTTATATGACCGCGCTTGTTGTTACACTGTTTACTGTTGGTCGACATACAGATACAAAAATACAATATCACTTTATAATCGACGGTTAATCGAACCTGAGGATTCAATATACGCGATTGCTTACACTGCCGTCGGGTAACAAACACCAACTTTTTTTTTATATAGACTCACGACTGTATCCCCGAAGGGGTAGGCAGAAGTGTAATATTACACTCATATTTCGCCATGATTAGGTCCCACGTAATAGGGAGCGAGCCTATTGCCGTTACCGGGCACTTCACCAGACTCCGTGCTGCTACTGAGAATTCGGAAAAACCCAATAACACTTTTGCCCGACCCGGGAATCGAACCAGGGACTTCCGATCAGCAGTCGCATACGCTACCCACTGGACCACGGAGTAGAACCGACGTTTCCAAACACATAATATCTACAAGCCGCTTCCATTCACCCAACATCCCTCACCAATCGACATTCCGGCCCTTTTAATATGAGCTCAATGTTATTTAGATGTTATCAGTACACGTTGTATTGAGGTGTATAAATGAGTTCTCTCGCTATTATAAAGTTCTATCACTAGGCTTTTGTGTACCAAATTTGTTTAGATCGAGCCGTGATGAAGACTTCTGGGAGCGTTTCTGTTTGATTAACTTTGTCTCACAATTGCTCAGGTGTTTAGATTTTGAGATTGCTAATCGAAGTGTTTGGAATATCGTATTAAGGGGATATTGCCTTCGGTGGTACCTACTTGTTGGTTATACTTTTGGATATGGGCTTCGTCGCAAAATCTCGCAGAATTGCTGGGGAATAGATATTACTTATTTGAATGTTATTAAAAAAAAAGACACAATAAGCTAGTAACATTTTTAAGTCGCAAATATAAAATCATATGAGATGGCAGCGATAGCCTAGTGCAGATACTGACAGAGTACTAGGCAGAGGGTCCGAGTTCAAATCCACGGCACGCACCAATGACTTTTCGGAGTAATGTGCGTATTAAATTGTTAATTATCGCTTGCTAAAAAAATACATCGTGAGGAAACCTGCATGTCTGAGAGTTCTCCATAATGTTCTCGAACGACATGTGAAGTCTGCCAACCCGCACTAGGCCAGCGTCTTACCCTTCTCATAGTGAGAAGAGGGCACGAGCCCAGCAGTGGGACTATTTATATACAGGGCTGATGATGAAATATAAAATCTGAAGCGCCAATGGGCATATAAAGGAAGTTAACGTTTCTAACTGTGGAAGATGTGGACTGCAATAGGCTGATTATGATTATGTAAATTTTACCTATAGGTACAGTCAAACTACTTCACTCTAGAGCACTATAATGGCGAGAATCGCTCAGCAAGACATCATCGCTTCCAGTGCTACTTTACAAGCACATTGACACTCGTATGCAAAACCAGTTTCTAGCGTGCCTTAACTCTATGAGCGAGCCGGGGGATTTTTTTTCAAACTGATCCAGCGCTGACTTGTTTGATTGTACATTAGATGTCGCCAGTATACTACGTATTCGTAACTGTACTATAGTACGTCAATTTTAATTAAGAATTGGAATATCCTGGCAGAAATAGGTATCCTTGGATAACTAATTTAAAAATTACGCTAATTTAATTAGTTTGTATATCTATAGAATGTTTTTCGCATATCTAAGGCTCTGAGTATACAAACGGACTGCGTTAACATCGCGTTGTTTAATTAAACACTAATTAGTTAGCTATTAACAAGTGTTCTTGTATCAAATAATGCTATGGGTTGCCAGTTTTAGGGAGAACTCCCATTATTTGGGATTAATATTACGGTATCGGTCATTTTAATCGTTGAGTTTAGGTGAACTCTTTTCTTGTTTTGATGTTTGATAATGTTATTGATCTCATTCTAATTCATTCTCGTTGGTCTCGCAGCATAAATATGCGCGTGGGTTTGGGAGGTCTCGGGTTCGATTCCCGGGTCGGGTGTTAAAAGTCGTGGTCAAAGTGTTATTGGGTTTTTCCGTTAAGAAATTCTCAGTAACAGCACGGAGTATGGTAATGTGCCTGGTTCAGCAATAGGCTCGCCCCTATTACGTGGGACCTAAAAAGTCATGGCGAAATGTGAATGTATTACCTCTGCCTACCCCTTCGGGGATACAGGCGTGAGTCTATCATTCTAATATAATGTTGATTAATGAGCCTTCAGATAGACAATTACTATATTACAGTCCGCATTACTATAGACTATCGGGGACATTCTTGCTCAGCACTACGAACTAGACTTATTTGCCGATGGATTAGCACAACTAATTAATAAATTTCGTACAATTTTAAATGACATACTATAGGCTTAAGACACAATAATATATCTAAATAATTATTCAACTGACATTTAATAATTAATATTAACTGACATTTTATTCTACATATTAATAATTTATCATTTTAATATAATGTACATTATTATTTACAGACTTGGACATAATTATCTTATAAAAAATATTGTATGTATAACGATGAGCATGAGTAACTTAGTATCTAAATTGTTAAAAAAAAAACCGGCCAAGTGCGTGTCGGGCCACGCGCAATGTAGGGTGCCGTAGTTGCCCATAATGACTTACTGCAAAGGGTATTAATGTACAACAAATCCGACTGTTAATTTTGCTGAAAAAATAATTTTAATAACACTATAATAAGAACCTAAGTTTTGTTTAGAAAAAATACTAGGTATGTATCCAGTTATGTATTGTAAGCATAAAATATGGTTTCCAAGATATACTACTACTATACATGCGTAGTACCGTAGTACATTACATACCAAAGTACGTATACCTTTAAGATTAAGCTAGCGCGCCCAATGTAAAGTCACAGATATTGGTATTTACAAGTTAACCGACGATTACTCGTAAACTAGTGATATCTACTTAGCCGTGATAGTTTTCCTTTTAAATTCGTTATATGTACTACGTTTGTGATTTTTTTTTTCCTCTTCCAAATTAATAGTTTAGCCGGTAGAGGGGGGGGGGGGGGGACACTTGAGTCTAACATTTTTTTCACTTCAAAGCTTGATATTTGACAAAACAATCACTTGATCGAAAAATGATTTGAGCAAACTAATAATATTTTTTTAAAACCTATCCAATAATATCCCACATGATGGGTTACTCAACCAAAAAAAAATTCAACCCCACTATATACATATGTAGGGGAGATACCCTTAATAAAAATATTTTCCTAAATTTTATTCTACAGTTTTGTTGCAATATTTTATGTCTATATTCATGTCAAATATCAGCTTTCTAGCACCAGGCGTCTTTGAGCTAGGCTGCGGACGGACAGAAGGACGGACATGACGAAACTATAAGGGTTCCTTGTGGACTACGGAACCCTAACTAGTCTTGTAAGCGTTCTGGATTTTACATCTGTTAGCTTGTAAGATAAAATTGTATAAATAAATAAATAGACAAATTGCTAAACATTGAATCAAATTCAAATTTCTTTATTGCGAAAATGTCCCGATAAGCGGCAATAGGCTCGCCACCTATTACGTGGGATCAAAATACTGGCGAAAAGTGGGCGTTTAATATGCCTCTGCCTACCCCTTCGGGGAAACAGGCGTGAATCTATGTATGTATGTATGTTTATTGCGAAAATGGGTACATTATTGTGGTATAATATAGGTACAAAAATAAGTATTGGTTCCTCCATTATCCGCCGCAAGGCATGCAATACAATTATAAATTAATGGCTAATGTCAAAATTATTTGTATTATGTCATAAATCAAAAATATGTATTTACTATAATAATATTAATCACTAGTTGCTACATTTTACATATTTAACAAAACAATTTGGTATTTACATACATACATAGATAGTCTCACGCCTATAACCCCGAAGAGGTAGGCAGAGGTGTATTTCTACACCCACTTTTCGCCAGATATACTTTAGTCCCACATAATAAGGGGCGAGCCTATTGCCGTACTGGGCACATTTCCAGACTCCGTGCTGCTACTGAGAATTTCGTGACAGAAAAACCCAATAACACTGCCCGACCTAGGAATCGAACCCGGGACCTCCCGATCCCACGCGCACATTTATGCCGCGAGACCAACGAGGCAGTCGTATAGGGTTTGATGTCGAGTTTTCCGTCTCTACGCAAAGATGGTATTTGCATCGTGTTATCCCTTAGTTATTAATAATAATTTGGTATTTAATCATAAATAAATAATAGGAAAGAGTAATTATCATTTAAATAGTCATTAATATTATAGTAAGCTTTGTCTAAAAGAACTCACTATCACTATAACCATACAAAGTTTCTCACCATATGTTGGACCACCTGAACTGAACTTCGTTTTTAGGGTTTCGTACCTAAAAGGTAAAAAATGGGACTCTATTACTAAGCCTCCGCTGTCTGTCTGTCTGCCTGCCACCAAGCCGTATCTCGTAAACCGTGATAGCTAGAAAGCTGAAAATTTCACAAATTATGTATTTCAGTTGCCGCTATAACAACAAATACTAAACATAATAAAAATTAAAATATTATGGGGGTCCCATACAATAAACGTATTTTTTTCATATTTTTTGCTCAAAATTACTAACGGTAACAGGTAGACGCTTAAAATTTTCTGTTATTATTATCTGGGCCTGATATGGTTGATTCGAATTCAATCCGCATTTGAGGGAATTTGTAGTTCTTTCCCGAAAATACTCAATGCAAATATTAGCAACAAGTACCGCGTGGAGAGATAATCAGCATCAGAACTGTCCTGTATATAAACTGTTGACTGTCTCTGTGGTCCTGCGGTAGTGTTAGCGACTACGAAATCATGAGGTCTCGGGTTCGATTCCCAGGTCGAAAAAAACGTAGTATTGGGTTTTTCTGTTAAGAATTATCCAATAGAAAGTTTGGAGTCATGGAGTTGGCGGTGTCACACCCCCGTGCCTCGGAAAGCACGTTAGGCCGTTGGTCCTGCGCTCAATCTCTCTCCCGTCGTGTCGCTGGTGCGTCCCATCGGACTATGAGAGTGAGGGAATAGAGAGTGCACTTGTGTATGCGCACACACTTGTGCACTATAATATGTCCAGCGCAGTTGGCAAGTCTCATATATACACAAGCCGCCGTGGCCAAAATCGGTCAGGAGGACATTATTATTAAACTGTTCCAATGCTAGGTACGAGCCTTTTCTCGCTATAAGCAGGGTAAGAACATAGTTCATATCGCTGGCCTAAGGGAACAGATTCATATATCTTTCTAAAACAATATGGAGAACAGAAAATTCACATTTTCTTAAAGGTAAATATGTAATAATTATAATTATTTAATGATAATACAGTATATAATAATATCGCTACCTATCTTCTTGCGCCTGTATTGCTAATTTTCGTATTTCTAATATAGATATCATGAATATTTAAGTAGGGACACTAAAGTGTTTCCTAAATAACCCCGCTACTTTCTAAGTCAATTTAGTAAATAAATACCAAAATTTCTTGGTGAATATTCCGGGGACATGATAATCTTAGTTCTGGCAACCCAGCTACTTGTTTTGCGTGTCCCGCTCCCGACAAATGAGGTGATCGCGCCCTCGTACAAATTGGCCGCATTAATATAGACAGAGGTGTTGCCTGTACAGCGAAATACAGTGCGATATTTAAAGGAAAAGAACTGCTTTTCTGACAAGTGTCTACGGTTTCACGCTTCTTTGTTTGAATATACATATTGAAAACATTAAAAGGCTGATTTTAGATTGATGCTATTCATAAATGTTAGAGTTAAAAATATTATGTGAAAATTAAAACTGATTTGCGAGATACTGCCTCCGTGGTCCAGTTAATAGCGTATGCGACTGCTGATCGGAGGTCCCGGGTTCGATTCCCGGGTCAGGCAAAGTGTTCTGGGGTTTTTTCGTTAGGAAATTCTCAGTAGCAGCACGGACTCTGGTAATGTGCCCGGTACGGCAATAGGCTCGCCCCCTATTACGTGGGACCTAAAAGTTCATGGCGAAATGTGGGTGTAATATTACACCTCTGCCTACCCCTTCGGGGATACAGGCGTGAGTCTATAAAAAGAAAAAAACTGATTTACGAGATTTTACGCACAGAGTCAGTTTTAAGGTCTAACTATAGCTGAGAACCGCCCAGATAAGCCCTATAACTAATTAGTACGATATTAGTATAAGTTAAACCTCTTCTCCCTTTTCCTAAGTTGGCAACACGCATGGGCTGCTTCTTTGTCACTAAGGCCTCTAAGAGATAACTTGTTTGCCACCCTAACATTTTTTAAAAAACCTCTACTTTGAAATATTATCAGAATGACTGCGTGTGAACGCACTAGTGGCTAGCCGGCCACAGTATATACGTTGGCCGCAAGTTAGGGTGTTGTCATCGTGCGTTTTTATATAAAAATCGATGTGCAGTTAGCCGCTTGCGGAGCACCGTTGCGGCCAGCCATAAGTGCGTTCGTAGGTATACCACCGATTTGTACAAGCGCCGCATATTATAGACAGGTACACCATCATCAGCCCTTTATACTGTCCCACTGCTGGGCCCGTGTCTCTTCCCATTATGAGAAGGGTAAGGCCATAGTCCACCACGCTGGCCAAGTGCGGGGTGGCAGACTTTACATGTCTTTCGAGAACATTATGGAGAACTCTCAGACATGCAGGTTGCCTCACGATGTTTTCCTTCACCGTTTAGCAAGCGATAATCAACAATTTAATACGCACATAACTCCGAAAAGTCATTGGTGCGCGCCGTGGATCCAACACGGACCCTCTACGTAGCGGTCTGTCGGTCTTTCCACTAGGCTATCGCTGCACGCACGCACAGGTACACCAAAGCGCTGATTATCAGAATCTGTTCGTCTTAATATTGCACTCGTATCAGTCGAACAGTGTATAATGTGTCGGATGCCTATGTCGATTCGGTAACGGAGGCTGTCGAAGGCTCGTCTTACGAACGCGCCCCGTGTTACTTCACGGTGTAGTACTGCAGTATTAACCTTTACTTAATTTTTTTATGAAATTGCTCAAAAAATAATCTTTGTTTAGGCTAATATAGGGTCTGATGTCTTAATTGACATTAGAATAGACTAGCTGGACGATCCTCTAAGCCTAATATCATCAGTGAAATCACAGGATAAATATTACCTCATGAGAATGATGAACTGTTTTGTATAGGTAAATAGGCACAAGAATTTATTAGGTATTTATTTGGAATATATTATACTTCTGCACAGGTGTTGATAGAACAAAGTATTCTCACCCATGTACTTATGTGTAGCCAATAAAGTAATATAGCATTTTTTTATCCACTTTTGAATGCTGTGCATATAAAAAAAATTGA
The DNA here is from genome assembly GCA_944739405.2 of Euclidia mi. Taxonomy (NCBI): domain Eukaryota; kingdom Metazoa; phylum Arthropoda; class Insecta; order Lepidoptera; family Erebidae; genus Euclidia; species Euclidia mi. The sequence continues at coordinate 57,997,843 of OX123198.2, forward strand.
AAGCAACATATATTTTGTCCTTGTTTAGCATTATAAAGTGTGTTTAATTTAATCGTATTAGTAATTAACGCTTGAAATAACAATCACACGATAGATGGCTAGAATTCATTATTCGTGCTCTGAGATTCGTCATGAACAAAGTTCAGGTAATGTTAAGGCATATTGGAAATAGGTAACCAAACCAACATATATGTATAGTTATCAAAATCTGCCTTAATCCCTTTACCATATAATATAATACAGGCGATTTTTATTTTAACCATGTCGTTTCTTCCCAAACGATAAAAATACTTCATTCTTGAATATCCTTAAACCGTTTAGCTCCACTACTACACCGGGAGCCGGTCGTCAATAAGTGCCGAAGTGATATCGGTTTAATTCGCGCGTCTTGACGGCGAGGTGAGCCGGAATGTTAATTAAACAGACAGACAGATCGACACCCACATCTATAGCAACAGTCCACTGACTGATTGCTAAAGAAATGGGTACTTACTATTGTTACCTTTAAGCGGGTGCTGTCGAGAAATCAATGAAGATACATGTCTGTTATTTTAAGCGGGGAACATTATTTCTCGTTTCATTATGACATGCTTGGTCTAGTCTAGCTTGACGATTAAAGATACCTAATGAAATTTATAGAAAAATCGGGGTTACACAAGATAGTCCTCCATCGTTCTGCTGCTAAGAAAAACATCAAATATTGCATACGTATTTAGTACAGCTGCAGAGTTTAATTCGCTGACTGACAATATATTGCTTTAATTGAAAGGTTTGGAAACCAGAAAATTATTCTATGCATTGCATAAGCAAGCTGGAAAGACACGTATCATCATAATACTTTATTTGAGTTATTTTAAATTAAGCTTGGATATAGTTATCCAACAACGCAGAGTTAATACAAGCTACGCCGTAGGCACGGTGCTACGGCATTAGCAATTTACTGTGAAATAAGCCGAAGCAGAAAGTTGTCTAATCAATCAGTATGGCCATAGCCACGCTAGTGAACCTCGCAAACCAATTACCTTACAATATTGTTCGACTTAATAAATCTGACAACACTCTCAAAACTAATAAACACAGGTCTCGAAACAGACTCAAAAAAGCTCCAAGTCAATTATACTCAGCCCCAATTACGTACGGCGTAGTAAAAGGAACAACAAAGGCAATAGCGATACACAACAGTTTCTATCGTGGATGGGGCAATGCAAAAAGGCGCTAATTTCCCGAAACGAAAAAGTGGTAACGATTATGCGTTGTGGAGCCAGCGCGTTTGTCTCGCGATAACGCGCGCTTACAATTAGTCGGGACGGTGTTATGCCAGAGTGCTATTTCAGTGTTTAGATTTTCTAGCTTTTGGTTTGAGGAAAATCCTACTTACAAACTTGTGTGGATGAATAGATTGATGATTTTTGTTACTTTTCCACGCAATAACTACTTTCTAGAATTGAATGTCCTTAGGCATGGGCCAATCTTTAACCGCCTAAATCTTGGCAGGGTCCTTCTCGATTCCTTTTTCAGAGACGACATGACCCAAGTAGTTAAATTGTGTGCAACTTTACGGTAATATAGCTAATACATACATCAGAATAGACACTTTAAATCGCCCAGATATTTATCTCGTATCTTATTATTTAACTTAAATTTTAGAAAGTGTTGTTTTCTTATAAATTTGTAATAAAATAGGCGGCCTATCCACGTGTTTAGTTCCAAAGATACCTAAAATGCCTGCCGTTCAGGAGTAAGTTTAATAGATTTACTTATAGTCTAAGTGGCTTATTTAGTTGACTTTGGTTGTATAAAACTATCACGCGTTCTAGTCAACACCCATTGATAATATGACAACGTAAGAAAGTTTATGATTGATATACTATGTGATCCTCTAAGAGAAACCCACATTCTTAAGGTCCTCGGTAAAAAATCAAGCACTATCCGAGACAGCATTTTTCTGAAATCGCTTCATGACTTTTCCGATTAGAAAAGTATATTATTTAAGTTGTTCGAAGCCAGTATAATTTTAATAATTTAGCGTTATATGCCATTACATTCGTGAATTAAAACCAATTTAGAATTTAATTAAACGAATTACATTTTCAAAACGCACTGTACTAGCACATATTTTACTCTAGGAAATATATTATAATATTGTATCGTATACATAGTCTTCATATTTTATCATTTAACTATGCTTATTTGTTTCATATAGCAACAATGTCGAACATTGTATTTATCGTTCAAGATTCCTTCTCATAGGGCAAATGATGCCAATAAAGTAAAGGACAATGGCAGAATTTGGTCTGGGTTTGTTGTGGCGATCTTAAACTTCATATGAACAAAACAAATTGTTATTTTTTTCTACGATTTATAATATTTTCAGTTTGTCTCGTTAAAGCCGGAGTATTTTATGATGATAAAAAGCATTCCAATTGATTACGAACTAGGTACCTACTTTATTATTTGATTGACCATAGACAATGGTGTGACAGGAATAGACGTTTGACATTGATCCGCATCGATTATTAAATAAGTAATCGATAGGTACCTACGATCGACCTTTATAGGGTTGGTTTGGTTTAAAAAATAAATATTAAAATGCAGTTATTTAATCTTTAATCAACGTCGTTTTAATGTTGTAATGTTGTATCCATCAACAGCATCGTTTTAATGTTGTATCGATTTCATATAAAATCGATTTAAAATGTGCAGCTCTGCTTTTGTCTTTGGCTGTGACAGTTAGATGCTACAAAATACTTCTGTGTTTTGATGTCAATCTAATGTTATTTGATAATTCAAACGTACCGACGTCATTCATTTTTAACTAAAAATTAAAACACCCATATCTTCTTTTCCAGGTTTCCCGAGTGAAAATAGAATCATTTATAGACTCTGTTACTTACGCTGATATTTTTGATATTTTTTTATTACTGTACGTTTCAATTTAAATTCAGATATTCTGATGTATGGACATCTGCCATTATCCTTTCGACAAGACAAATGTCAAGAAACGTTAAAGGTAGGCAGCGACAGCCTAGTGAAGATACGAACAGACTACCATGCAGAGGGTATTTGGTATCGACGGCGCACACCACTGACTTTTCGGAGCTATGGGCGTATTGATAAAAAAAAAATTTGGTTATCGCTTGCCCCGTGCCTCTGAAAGCACGTTAAGCTGTCGGTCCCGGTTGTCGTTATAGGAAGTCAGTACCTATGAATAAACTGACACTAATCTTATCCGTGGAACATAGCTATCCCTTTGAGTTGCGGAGGCCAGACAGGTAGTTGCTCTGTGGAAAAGCAAATATTCATTCGAAACCGGTTAGACAAGAAAGCACCCCGGGTTCTAACTGGGATAACGCTAATAAAATGAGAATGATGATTGCTGCAGAACCCAAGAAATCTTTTTAATATGTGTATCTTCTTTTTTTACTTATCATTACGTTCAGTAAAACGAAATCTCGCATAACACCATCCAGTTCGCAATTAGACGTGACTTGGCGACTATAATCGTTAATGTTTAGTACCGGTCACATATTTCTGTACCTTTGTGCAAATGCACCCTCCGTCTAGCCTCTAGCCGACCAATCAGAGCGCACCTTTATTGTTAACCGTTAAACTTGATAGAAACGTTCCTTTTTTAAGATTTTGAATTTGAAATCCGATACTTGGTTCGTTTGTTTTAAAGTTCGAAATTTTAAATTAGTTTAGTTATCTTAAGCTATTGGATAAAACTGTTATGTAATGAAAGACGTTCGTATAGATCGCATTTGTAGATTGAAGCAGAGGACTTCATATCATCAGAAATGTAGCGTTTTGGTCACTTGCATCGAAGGAAGATTCCGATGATCAAGTCATAAGTTTCCTATTATATTTTTATTATTATCCCTAACACCAATATATCGCGACAGAACCCGTAAACCGTAGTTTGATTCTGAAAAAAGCAAGAAAAACTTGATCACTCAGTACGCATATAGGTACTTTGTGGTCACTATTAAATCTTAGTAAGAAATATTATATCATGGCAACATAGCTCACAAATTGTGCTTTAAAATGCTCGTAACGCACTATTGTGGTAATCACTGAAACATTTTTATAAATAAAATAGCAATAGCACGGTCATCAGACCAAGTCACGGGAAATCCTAGTATATTCTATGAATCGTGCTCGATGTCATAGCAATAAAGAATGGCCACTTGGTTGCGTCATATAAATTTACTTTCACATACATTCCGACGTTATTAATCTCATCCTTGTTGTGCACATTCGTTATATTTATTGTTACCATACTTTATGTTGTATGACATTCGTCTTTTTGTATTATATACGTTTTGGCTTTTGACGTGACAACGTCTTATAAATTGGTTTGCCGGGTGACACTTCAAGAAACTGCGTTACGCTCCGCTCACGTTATGCGCTCACAATGAGAGCGAGTGAGAGGCACGCGTCCCGCCTAAGAGCGAGAGAGACAGACATAAAAAGTGAAAGGCACGCGTCTTTCATCCTTCTTCCTACTATACGAATGAATATTCACATTAAAATTATTTTACCACTCAAAGTCGTTGTCACGTAAAACTTTCGCCCGTATACCGACTTTACAGGCAACCAATTTTTTTGAGTATGCTTTTGCGAAACTTATAGATCCCGTGGAACTATTTCTGAGTCTCGAAAGTCGCTTTTTTTGTTCAATCTTGAAGTCATGCAGACCCAGTTTATGGCCAATACGGTCAAAATGTTATGCAGTTTTATTTTTACAAGACTAAACAAAATGTGAAAATATGTTAAACCAAACAAAATGGTGTTTATAAATTTACGTGTATATATATGTAGGTATATCTTTATTTATTTTATTGCTGATACAAAATAGTAGCACCAAATATCAATAACATCCAAAATATTGATTCTATTTCAATTGGCGGCAGGTAGACCTACATAGGTATAATTTCCCTTTTTCCCTCTTGACTCTTCACCAACATCTCATACTAATATCCAGATCTTGAATGCGATATTGTGTTTCTTTGTCCTTTTCTCACGTCACTGTCACATCGCATTGGATCGATGTTATGTGTAGTGACATAGGCTACTTTTTACCGTAATAACCGACTCCCGCGCGGGCGGAACCGTAACATACTTCAAGTACCTCCATAAGTAGAAACAACACACAATTATTCCAACTCAAACATCAAAAATAACCCTCAACCACTTTAAATCAAACTAACAAAGCGCAACCCTCAAAAGCTAATAGCAAATCAAACAGTTGAACGGCGCGGTACTTTGGGCCCATCCACCCTAACTTGAGTTATTTGCCCAAGTTATCGGCCCACCGTTTATCACTAAAATGTCACATTTAATAATAATTAATGATAATTGCCTTCTAGCTTACGACAAAGGCGATCGGCCGATTCTCATAAGTTATTTCAGTTTAACTTAGAGAACACTTGGAATTTGAGTAGAGAACTGTATCTTGTGTAGTTCGGTGCTCTTCTTGGACGCAGCATGGTGTGGAGTAGACACGTACTCGTTGTATTGATAACTCTTACGTAATGCATATTTTGATGGTTAACGTAAACATTTTTAGTTATTTTTCTTCTTAGTTGTCAATGCAAACGTCAAGGTATCCACCTACGCTGTTTTTGTCAGTATTGGGATGAATTTTTATCTATAAGTGCCACGAAATAGGTAATTCTTGTATTTGAAGATCTTATTGTCATGCTGTAAAGAGTCGACAATGTTCGAAATGTTATGTTATAATTCGTTAATATAAATTTATGTACGACCTGGATCAGCGTTGTAGTGTCGCTGCTTCATCTCGTTGGTGACAACTCAGTTGTGCTGCTAATAAACTACACACGTATTTTATTAGCAGCACAACTGTAAGTATGTTTGTCGCACGACTGAACAGCTTATTCATGTGGTTCTCACCAACAAACAGATGCAACCAACTAGATAATTTACCAATATTATAATCAGTCTTCTTATATCTTAAAAGATCTACGCTATGCCCGAGAGAATCAATGATGGATACATAATTATATAGTTACTAGTTTACCACCTAAGACATCTTGTGGAAGGCAACAAAGAATGTGTAACAAATGCAAAATCTTTACAATCGAGGCCCACTCCATGCCTTTCTATATCCTCGGTGAGTATTCTTAATCACTTAGCATTGGTATTGGTTCACGCGACAAGGTAAACAATATGAAGACTACAACTTGAACTATAACTCACGGTTACGTGAACTTGTGCGCAAACTGCTTGCATTGTTTGAGTAGCCGACCAGCCACCTAGATACAGAACTAACGGGTTACAGAATGCTTGGGGATAGAGGCATTTGTGTTATCATAATAGTTGAGACGTCAGATTGACATACACGAACGACATTCTACAGCTGCCGATGTGGTTGCCAGAAGTTCAATAGAGATGTTTCTAACTAAAATCAGCCATTTTTCATGTAATGTCAAAAACTGTTTCTTTCTTCAGTTTTGGAATGAAATATGGAAGAGCGACATAATAATTTTAGCTGTCGAGTATAGTACTTCATCACCATCATCATATCAGCCGAAAGACGTCCACTGCTGGACATAGGTCTCCCCCAAGGCTCTCCACATAGACCGATCCTGAGCCACCCGCATCCATCCGCTTCCCGCGATCTCAACAAGATCGTCAGTCCACCTTGCAGGAGGCATACCTCTGCTACGACGTCCGGTGCGTGGCCGCCACTCCAGAACCTTTCTGCTCCAACAGCCATCGGTTCTTCTGGCTATGTGCCCTGCCCAGTGCCACTTCAGCCTGACTATTCGGAGAGCTATGTCGGTGACTTTGACCCGCCTGCGGATCTCCTCACTTTTGATTCAGTCTCGCAGGGAAACTCTGCCAGAGATTACTAAATAGTCGACGCCGAGCATAGCTCTCTCCATCGCCCTCTGAGTGACCCTGAGCTTCCGGATAAGGCCCATAGTTAGCGACCACGTCTCATATAGTAGTAGGGTACTTACTATAAATAAATTGATAACAAAATTTTTAAATTTAGTTAAAACATTAATTGATGAGTGAAACTGCCATTATTTTGTCATTTTTTACTAGGTAGAAGAACTTATAAGTCTTGGTTTTCACATTGTGTCTACTTAGCTGGTACTCGCTTAGCTGACTTATCGAACTCTTATGAATCCATCCACAAATTATTATTTCATGTCGTATCTTTCATCAACTTTTCTTTAATATTTGTTACAAACTTGTCTAAATACATACGTTTAAGATCACTTCGAATGCGTTAAGTCCAAAATAACGACAACAAAGTTATACACTTTACAGATAACAAAACGAGAATCTTTTTGTACCTGCAAGCAGTTAAAGGGTTAATCGATCCAATGCGATCAGGGGCTGTCCCCTCCACGATATTAGCAAGGTGTTTCTCATTGTTCCAACTTTGTTCCGATGTTCCGATGAAATTTGTTCCAAAACTCACTTAATGATGCCGCGTGATAAAGATCTTCGATTGACAGAGGTAACCAGATGCTTTGTTTTCTTGTGTATTTAGTGTTGGGATATGTATTTATTTTACTGTCAATTAAAACAGACAATATGAATAGCATACTGTATAATTTGTTTTGTACCAACGGAGACGTCATGAATGAATGTTTACTAACTACAACAACTTGTCTGCACAAGCTATGCAACAATTTAGCCAACATATTTGTTGTTGTTATAAACATTTTAATATTTACTAGAGGACGCCAGCAGCTACGCCTGCTTTTTTTTTTTTAATTTACCCGTTTTGGCCGATCCCGTGGGAATTTCGGGAAATCCCTTCTTAGTGCAACCCTACCGTCCCCAAGGAACATACATGCCAAATTTCAGCTTCCTGCGCCCAATAGTTTTGGCAGTAGCGTGTCTGTCAGTCAGTCAGTAACGCAAGGATTTTATATATTAAGATTGTGTTATTGAAATATGCGAACCAAAGTATACAGTGTGACGGAGGCGACTTTGCAATTATTCTAATTAGAGATACAAACCCTTGTGTATAGCTATATCCCATGAGAGAATAGAACCTTCTACAATCGGGAAACTGCACACTAGTTCCTATCTCTATGATAATTTGCATACATACATACATAGACTCACGCCTGTTTCCCGGACGGGTAGGCAGAGACTACGGAGCGCCATTTGCAACGATCTTGACATATCTCTCTTGCTTCATTCACTCCCATCAGATTCCTCATGCATGCTCTTCTGTTCAGGGTGCTTCTAACCTGTCCTGTTTTTAGGATGTCTCCAATCTGGTCAGAGAACGTCCGCCTAGGTCTTCCCCTTCGTCCTGTCCCTTCCACACTTGCCTTATATATCTGCTTGGTCAGTCTTTCGTCATCCATCCTCTCCACGTGTCCAAACCATCTTAGCATACCTTTCTCGATGCTTGTCACTACATCTTCTTTTACCCCACAACACTCTCTTATCACACAATTATTTACTCTGTCGGTCAAAGAAACACCACACATACTTCGCAGTGCTCTCATTTCTACAGCATTTATTCTACTTTCATGACTCCTCTGCCATACCCAACTATCACTACCATACATAAGAGTAGGTACTAATACCCCTCTATGGACAGCCAAACGTGCCTTTTTGGACACGTTTTGGCTATTCATAAACGCCTTCAGAGTTCCATTCACTCTATTACCTGCATTAACTCTTCTTTCAATATCTTCATTCTTACCATCTCTTGTAAACAGCGTAACTAAATATACAAACTCATTCACTTGCTCCACTCGCTGTCCATCGATCATAACATTACAAGCCGTAACGCATTCCTCCTTTTCAAAAACCATAACTTTCGTTTTACTTACATTTACTTTCATTCCCTTCCTCTCTAACGCACCATGCATGATTGTTACCATCTCCTGCAACTCCTCCGCTGAAGACGCAAGTATAACCTGATCATCAGCATAAAGAAGGCATTTGACAAGTAACTCATTCATCCTTAATCCACAGTCACTATTTTTCAAATCTTGCAAACAACTGTCCATGAAGAGGTTGAACAGCCACGGTGACGCTACACATCCCTGTCTAACACCTGTTTCGATGGTAAACCAATCCGTGTACGACCCATTTATCCTCACACAAGCTCTATAATCTTTCGTTCGAAACGACGTTCGACTTACGCCCGCTTGTAATATTCTATCTATCGATGGATTTAGATACGAAAGATAGATATTTGACAAATTTTCTATGAAAATTATGTCAAATATCTAACTTTAGTAGACAAGTCCATCGATAAATACAAACAACTGTTATAATAATGCGTCGCCAGTGTGGTAACCAGAAGCGTGTAGATTCGTAACTCTTTGTTGGTATCCAAAATGAGTCTACTTAGGTGGAAATCTAATAAATTACTCCTATAACTGCATGCCACACTCTGTGTGATGCCCAAATTACTATACATATAATAATAATATTCTACCACATTCACACAACACCATCTAGTCCCAAACTAAGCAGAGCATGTACTATGGGTAGTAAACAATGGATAAACATACATATATACTTTTTCTTTTTTGTAAATACATACATATTATACATAGAAATACACAGACCAAGACAATCATTAATGTTCACGCACACAAATGTTTGACTTGAGCGGGAATCGAACCCGCGACCTTAGGCATAGCAGTCGCTTACACTCCCGCTCCGCCAACCAGTGGTCGTCAAATTGTTATTTCTTGTCCTGTCTTTCATCAAAGACCGCTAAAGATCACTTCGAATGCGTTAAGTCGAAAATAACGAACACAAAGTTATACACTTTACAGATAACAAAACGAGAATCTTTTTGTACCTGCAAGAAGTTAAAGGGTTAATCGATCCAATGCGATCAGGGGCTGTCCCCTCCACGATATTAGCACGGTGTTTCTCATTGTTCCAACTTTGTTCCGATGTTCCGATGAAATTTGTTCCAAAACTCACTTAATGATGCCGCGTGATAAAGATCTTCGATTGACAGAGGTAACCAGATGCTTTGTTTTCTTGTGTATTTAGTGTTGGGATATGTATTTATTTTACTGTCCATTAAAACAGACAATATGAATAGAATACCTACTGTTTAATTTGTTTTGTATCAACGGAGACGTCATGAATTAATGTTTAGCAGACAAGCTATGAAACAATTTTGCCAACCTATTTGTTGTAGTTATTAACATTTTATTATTTATTGTGTTATTGAAATATGCGAACCAAAGTATACAGTGTGACGGAGGCGACTTTGCAATTATTCTAAGTACAGATACAAACCCTTGTGTATAGCTATATCCCATGAGAGAATAGATCCTTCTACACTCGGGAAAATGCACACTAGTTCCTATCTCTATGATAATTTGCAGCCGCCTCATACAAATTATCAAATTATACAAGGTGCAGTAAAAAATTGCCAACTCGCCTGTAACAGGAAAATATCCTTTAAAATACATTGGAGTGATATTTAAAGCTGGAAAAACATGCTAAGCAAACGTCACCTCAGAGACAGCATGCGACTGCCATGTTTAATATAATTGCTTAAAAGTCACTTTACAGAGTGCGTCAGTAGTGAGTTGTATCAGCGATCTCTTTGTTAGCCTCTCATATCGACATCGGATTAACTGGGACTGTTCGATACAACGATAAAATAAGGAGGACAAAAATGTACAAAGCTGGAAGTGGCATACTGTCTATGACGCATAATTCGCACACTGAATATTCACAGTTAAGACATGAATCAAGGGAAAATCCAGGGGTGGAGAGCTAGTAGGCTGCGACTAAAAAAAGCATCTGCTTTATTCCAAATACAAATAACTTTTTAATCATCGTCATATCAGCCGAAAGACGTTCATTGCTGGACATAGGCCTCCCCCAAAGCTCTCCACATAGACCGATCCTGAGCCACCCGCATCCATCCGCAGACGATGACGATCTTGTTGGGGTCGCGGTCTGCCCGCGACCCCAACAAGATCGTCAGTCCACCTTGCGGGAGGCTTCCTCTGCTACGACGTCCTGTGCGTGGCCGCCATTCCAGAACCTTTCTGCTCCAACAGCCATCGGTTCTTCTGGCTCTGTGCCCTGCCCACTTCCACTTCAGCCTGACTATTCAGAGAGCTATGTAGGTGACTTTGGTAACTTATTAAAGTTTCCCTGTATAAAATCTTCGTTCACCAGGTTTAAAATAAGCCCCCAAAGCAAAATCATGGATCTGCCGTTGCCGCATAAGATTGGTTTAAGGCAAAACATAAGTTAGGAGACATTAAATTTCACATTTAGCACCACTATATAGCGAATCAATTCCTTTGATACAATAGAAATGATGTCTCTATGGATATAAATTAAATATTTTTTTGCTAGACCATTTTCAGAAAACTACAGATGATAACAACTTTTTTATATGACCGCGCTTGTTGTTACACTATTTACTGTTGGTCGACATCATCATCATCGGCCCAGTATATCATTTGTCCCACTGCTGGGCACGGGCCTCTTCTCACTATGAGAAGGGTAAGGCCATAGTCCACCACGCTCGCCAAGTGCGGGTTGGCAGACTTCACATGTCTTTCGAGAACATTATGGAGAACTCTCAGATATGCAGGTTTCCTCACGATGTTTTCCTTCACCGTTTTGCATGCGATAATTTACAATTTAATACGCACATAACTTCGAAAGGTCATTGCTTCGCGCCGTGGATATGAATCCGAGCCCCTCAGCGTAGCAGTCCGTCGGTCTCTCCACTAGGCTATCGCTGCTCTGGTCGACATACAGATACAAAAATACAATATCACTTTATAATCGACAGTTAATCGAACCTGAGGATTCAAGATACGCGATTGCTTACACTGTCGACGGGTAACCAACACCGACGTTTTCAAACACATAATATTTACAAGCCGCTTCCATTCACCCAACATCCCTCACCAATCGACATTCCGGCCCTTTTAATATGAGCGCAATGTTACTTAGATGTTATCACTACACGTTGTATTGAGGTGTATAAATGAGTTCTCTCGCTATTATAAAGTTCTATCACTAGGCTTTTGTGTACCAAATTTGTTTAGATCGAGCCGTGATGAAGACTTCTGGGAGCGTTTCTGTTTGATTAACTTTGTCTCACAATTGCTCAGGTGCTTAGATTTTGAGATTGCTAATCGAAGTGTTTGGAATATCGTATTAAGAGGATATTGCCTTCGGTGGTACCTACTTGTTGGTTATATTTTTGGATATAGGCTCCGTCCAAAATCTTGCAGACTTGCTGGGGAAAATATATTACTTATTTGAATGTTATTAAAAAGAAAGGCACAATCATCATCATCAGCCTTTAACAGTTCCACAGCTGAACTAGGCGTCTCCTTTGAATGGAGGAGTTGGCCTATTATACCACGCTGGCCAAACGGGTTGGTATAGGGTTTGTATCAAGTTTTCCTTCTCTTACAGTGCTGTTCTCTGCCTAATATGCTCCCTCTGTCGGCTCTCACGACACCCATGGGATGATATTGGGTAGTGACATTCCGTATTCTTAAGGCGAGGTTGCAGTACAGTGCGTAGCTCGACCTCACCCCCCGCAAAAACAAAAACACGGCGGTGGCGTCAGCGAGTGAGCGGGGGGAGGGGAGGGGGGTTTCGTGTGTGCGTGTGCCACAGCGCAGCGTATAAAAGCCGTAGATGAGTTATGCGAACTTCAAAAGTGGCACATTAAAAACTGACAAATTCATGACAAACTTTTTTTTTCTAAATGTGTCATTTGGCTTTAGTCGCGTACGCGCTGCGGTCGGAAGCGCTCGCTCTTTTACTCGTGTGCGTGTACGTTACATTTGAAAATGCCGTCGTTTGTAATGAGATTTTGCTAAAGTAGTTAAACTATAGTAGGAAAATGACTAAAAGTTATGGAATCACTTCTCATTCATGAGTATTACAATATTACAACGTTTTATTTTCAATTTATAATAAATTCAGTATCACAAATAATAGAGTGAATAAAAAATTGGCATTTAGCGAGTGTAAAAGAGAAGCAGTATTGTGCGTGTTCAAAGACTAAAAAACAAAGTATCCAGATGGGACATTCGTAATAATAAAATACTGATGTGTGTTTTTGTCAAGTAATAAAAGTGATTTGAGGCTGAATCAACACAATATATCTGGGGGCACGGAAGTGCCCACGCCAAGTCGAGCAAAAAAGCGGCACGGCCGTACCATCCTTTTCTCGAAGCAATTCAGGCCATTTTCGACCCTCTATAACTTCGTTGTGGCTAAAACTAGAAGCCTGTTTTTTTAGTACCCAAGCAGGCATTATATAAATATGGTATATTTCAAATTTCATTAAATTTTAACCAGTAGTTTAAGAATTTTAACGAGTCAATTTTCGTGATTTTGTCACTCACTGACCGATCATCAAAAGTCTAAGGCACTTCTAGCAGACATAGAAGCTTCAAATTAAGAATAAAATTAATGTTTAGTGTATGAATCAAGGAAAAACTAAAACATTTTTCAATTTCAGTCCAGTTTTCGACATACGTCAACTGCATAAATAACTTTGTAATCCCATATAAACATATAAGATTACAAAATTACGTTTACAGTTAAGGCTTTAATTAAGAAAATTCATTGTTGGTGTACAAGTAGTAGAAGGTACCGAAAAGGGTTAAAGTAGGACTATCTACAAAAAGAAATGAGATCCCATAAAAAAACAATACATGTCATAAATCCAAGTCTCGCTACCGTAAAAAGTTGTGAGATCCAAGTAATACCAAGTTGATTCATTAAAAATCTTTAATATTTTAAATAAATAGATTGACTTGGCAATCGCACTGAACAAACTAATTTATATGTGTATGTATTACTTATGAGATAATATGTTGTGTTTTCATGTGATGGCCGAGTCAATCTATTTATTTAAAACATTAAAGATTTTTAATGAACCAACTTGGTATTACTTGGATCTCACAACTTTTTACGGTAGCGAGACTTGGATTTTTGACATGTATTGTTTTTTTATGGGATTATTATTATAGAAATACAAAATCATACGTAAGTTACAAACATTGACGGATGATCAAAGTCCATTCACTTGTTCTTGTTTTTCTCCTTTTAGTATTAAACAACTAAGTAGATTGTACTGCACGGTTTTCGCTGCCGACCCACCGTACCCCTGGCAGTACCCCTGGGGGTATGGTGGGTCTTTCAAAGCTTAACCGTACTCCCAGATAATATTGTTGTTTAATTAGTTTATTAATTTCAGTTCGTGGGATCATTCCCAGTATAGTAGTAGTATTGAACAATTCTATGATAGAACTGTCCTAATTCTATTAGCACAACTTGATGAGGAGAATAGAACTAATGGGATAAGTAATAGGAAATGTCCCAGTCTAGTTCTATGTATGTTTTTACAAGGGTATTCAATAGAACTACTGGGAATGATCCGTAGTGTCACGACATCGCGCTCATATATCCGAATAAATATGTTTTGTAGACGTTAATTTGTTTAATGTGTAAAACAAATGATCGTCTACAAAACAAATGAACGCCTACAAAACAAATGAACGTCTACAAAACAAATGACTCACAGAAAGTTATCAGCTATCGATAGTGATTGCAGAAAACAGGTGCATGCGATTTTCAACCTAATTGACATTAGTCAGAATTTATAATTTTATTACCCTAATTGCCAGAAAGCGAGAAAAAACAAAAAAAAAAGTTTGTCATGAATTGTCAATAAGGTCGAAAATCGCATGCACGTGTTTTTTGCAATCACTATCGATAGCTGATCACTTTCTGGTAGTCATTTGTTTTGTAGACGTTCATTTGTTTTGTAGAAGTTCATTTGTTTTGTAGACGTTCAATTGTGTTGTAGACGTTCATTCGTTTAACACATTTTTATAAATACATATTTATTCGGATTTGTGAGCGCGATGTTGTGACACTACCCTTGCAAAACATACATAGAACTAGTGGTAAATTTCCTATAACTGTTTCCCATTAGTTCTATTCTTCTCATCAATTTGTGCTAATAGAACTAGTGGGAAAAAAAGTATCACTAGTTCTATCATAGAACTATTCAATAGAACTAGTGGGAATGATTCGACAGCGCAAGGATGATGATGATGACGGGTCTTCAACAGTACCACAGATTATACCTATAATATACAAAGCATTATAACCATTAGCAGTAATACCTAAACGTTTTATTCTCTAATTTATCTCCTTGTTGCACTATATCATCGTACTAGCGCTTGTCTTCGCTTGTCTAAAAATACAAAAACGTAAGTAGTAAGTCATTATCATACGAGAGATAACACTGTTCAGTTTAATGTCCACGTAGCACGTTGGTATAACATTACGAGCATTTCAGCCAGGAGTACGGTTAAGCTTTAAAAGACCAACCTTACCCCCAGGGGTATTGCCAGGTGCCTACGGTGTGTCCGCAGCGCACAGTTTTTATATTAACGTACTGTTTTAGGTTTCCATTTAATGAAATGTACTTTTTTAATAAATGTTATAAATAAATCACATCGACTTTTTATTTCCCTACCTTAAATGAATTAATCAAATTTACTTTGAGGCGAATTGAATTTACTCAAGACAGACAAAGAGATCATGTCGCATGTGAGTCAAATTATTGTTTGTGAAACGGTCAGCATGATGTCACAATGCGCTTCGGTCCAGAGAGTATATGTTTATCTCTATTTCGCGCTTGCGATTAGATGTGCTATCTCACTTACACTTCTTATCTAATTCTTAGTGTGTCGTTTTGACATATTTATATTAGTGTGCGTACGCTTTTCTCGATGCTTGCCACTCGTAAGCTCCGTCATGTTACCTTGTCAGTAACCTGTCTACGGTTTCTTACTAGTATGTCTATGGTTTGAACGATTGAGTTTGGAATACGAATTACTTTGTACTTTTGCGAAAACGTACATGCGGGGGTGGAGGGGGATTTTGCGGAGCAACGACGCGCGACGTACGTCCGCCCTCAATCACGCCTAGACAGGCACTGATGAACGGCCGGCGAGCGATATAATGCCAACATTTTGACTATTTTTTTCTTGGAGAAAAATGATAACGAAATTACGAAATATGTTTTTACCATTTATTTTAAAATAAAGAGCTGTTTCTATTGATAATACTTTCATATAAATTCATTATGGAATCTCTAAGCAGTACACGTTTAAAATTGTGATTTAGTGCCATGTTTGACAATTTTTTTTATCGAACCAATCATTCCAAATCGTGTTTCTATCTTTACGATTTACTAGAAGATATGTTCAACTTTTATACTTTAATTTTTATTCATTAAAAATATCATAGTTCATAGGACTTTCAGACGTTCAAAAATCTTAAAAAGTAGTGCAACCTCGCCTTAATCCGTCACCACACGAACAGTACATTACTAATTTAAACGTTATTAAAAAAGATTAACACAATAAGCTAGTAACATTTTTAAGTCGCTAATATAAAATCATATGAGATGGCAGCGATAGCCTAGTGCAGAGACCGACAGACTGCTACGCAGAGGGTCCGAGTTGGAAACCACAGCGCGCACCAATGACTTTTCGGAGTTATGTGCGTATTTAATTGTTAATTATCGCTTGCTAAACGGTGAAGGAAACCATCGTTAGGAAACCTGCGTGTCTGAGAGTTATCCATAATGTTCTCGAAAGACATGTGAAATCTGCCAACCCGCACTTGGCCGGCGTGGTGGACTATGGCCTTACCCTTCTCATAGTGAGAAGAGGCCCGTGTCCAGCAATGGGACAGTATAAAGGGCTGATGACGAAATATAAAATCTGAAGCGCCAATGGGCATATAAAGGTAGTAAACGTTTCTAACTGCGGAAGATGTGGACTGCAATAGGCTGATTATCACGATGTAAATTTTAACTATAGGTACAGTCAAACAATTTCACGCTAGAGCACCATAATGGCGAGAATCGCTCAGCAAGGCATCGTCGCTTCCAGTGCTACTTTACACGCACATTGACACTCGTATGCAAAACCAGTTTCTAGCGTGCCTCGACTCTATGAGCGAGCCAAGGGATTTTTTTTTCAAACTGATCCAGCGCTGACTTCTTTGATTGTACATTAGATGTCGCCAGTATACTACGCATTCGTAACTGTACTATAGTACGTCAATTTTAATTAAGAATTGGAATATACTGGCAGAAATAGGTATTGCCGCTATTTTTGGATAACTAATGTAAAAATTACGCCAATTAATTTAATTTGTTTGTATATCTATAGAATGTATTTCGCATAGCTAAGGCTCTGAGTATACAAACGGACTGCGTTAACATCGCGTTGTTTAATTAAACACTAATTAGTTAGCTATTAACAAGTGTTCTTGTATCAAATAATGCTATGGGTTGCCAGTTTTAGGGAGAACTCCCATTATTTGGAATTAATATTACGGTATCAGTAATTTTAATCGCTGAGTTTAGGTGAACTCTTTTCTTGTTTTGATGTTTGATAATGTTATTGATCTCATTCTAATATCTGACTGCCTCGTTGGTCTCGCAGCATAAATGTGCGCGTGGGATTGGGAGGTCTCGGGTTCGATTCCCGGGTCGGGTGTTAAAAGTCGTGGTCAAAGTGTTATTGGGTTTTTCCGTTAGGAAATTCTCAGTAGCACCACGGAGTATGGTAATGTGCCCGGTTCAGCAATAGGCTCGCCCCCTATTACGTGGGACCTAAAAAGTCATGGCGAAATGTGAATGTATTACCTCTGCCTACCCCTTCGGGGATACAGGCGTGAGTCTATCATTCTAATATAATGTTGATTAATGAGCCTTCAGATAGACAATTACTATATTACAGTCCGCATTACTATAGACTATCGGGGACATTCTTGCTCAGCACTACGAACTAGACTTATTTGCCGATGGATTAGCACAACTAATTAATAAATTTCGTACAATTTTGAATGACTTACTATAGGCTTAAGACACAATAATATATCTAAATAATTATTCATATTCAATACTTTTAAACTGACATATTATAATCATTACTTCTTTTTTATATATTTTAAATTAATATTAACTGACATTTTATTCTACATATTAATAATTTATCATTGTAATATAATGTACATTATTATTTACAGACTTGAACATAATCTTAATATATAAAATCCTTGCGTTACTGACTGACTGACAGACTACAGCCGAAACTATTGGGCGCAGGAAGCTGAAATTTAGCATGGATGTTCATTGGGGACCGCAGAGGTGCACTAAGAAGGGATTTCCCGAAATTCCCACGGGATCGGCCAAAACGGGCAAACTTTAAAAAATGCAGGCGTAGCTGCTGGCGTCCTCTAGTTATCTTATAAAAAATATTATAATATATGAGTAACTTAGTATCTAAATTGTTAAAAAACTAGTCTTGTAAGCGTTCTGGATTTTACATCTGTTAGCTTGTAAGATAAAATTGTATAAATAAATAAATAGACAAATTGCTTACATTGAATCAAATTCAAATTTCTTTATTGCGAAAATATCCCGATAAGCGGCAATAGGCTCGCCACCTATTACGTGGGATCAAAACTCTGGCGAAAAGTGGGCGTTTAATATGCCTCTGCCTACCCCTTCGGGGAAACAGGCGTGAATATATGTATGTATGTATGTTTATTGCGAAAATGGGTACATTATTGTGGTATAATATAGGTACATAAATAAGTATTGGTTCCTCCATTATCCGCCGCAAGGCATGCAATACAATAAAATTATTAATTAATGGCTAATGTCAAAATTATATGTATTATGTCATAAATCAAAAATATGTATTTACTATAAGAATATTAATCACTAGTTGCTACATTTTACATATTTAACAAAACAATTTGGTATTTACATACATACATAGATAGTCTCACGCCTATAACCCCGAAGAAGTAGGCAGAGGTGTATTTCTACACCCACTTTTCGCCAGATATACTTTAGTCCCACGTAATAAGGGGTGAGCCTATTACCGTACCGGGCACATTTCCAGACTCCGTGCTGCTACTGAGAATTTCGTGACAGAAAAACCTAATAACACTGCCCGACCTAGGAATCGAACCCGGGACCTCCCGATCCCACGCGCACATTTATGCCGCGAGACCAACGAGGCAGTCGTATAGGGTTTGATGTCGAGTTTTCCGTCTCTACGCAAAGATGGTATTTGCATCGTGTTATCCCTTAGTTATTAATAATAATTTGGTATTTAATCATAAATAAATAATAGGAAAGAGAAATTATCATTTAAATAGTCATTAATATTATATATAGTAAGCTTTGTCTAAAAGAACACACTATCACTATAACCATACAAAGTTCCTCACCATATGTTGGACCACCTGAACTGAACTTCGTTTTTAGGGTTCCGTGTCTAAAAGGTAAAAAACGGGACTCTATTACTAAGCCTCCACTGTCTGTCTGTCTGCCTGTCACCAAGCCGTATCTCATAAATCGTGATAGCTAGAAAGCTGAAAATTTCACAAATTATGTATTTCAGTTGCCGCTATAACAACAAATACTAAACATAATAAAAATTAAAATATTAAGGGGGTCCCATACAATAAACGTATTTTTTTCATATTTTTTGCTCAAAATTACTAACGGTTACAGGTAGACGCTTAAAATTTTCACAGAATATTTATGCCCAATTTTTATTTTTATCAAATATATGGAGTGAATCATGAAGAAAGTTAAAAAGTGATAACAGGCATTTCGAAATCCCTTCTCAATGCACCCCTACTAACGGTGTCCAACGAACATGTATGCCAAATTTCAGCTGTCTGCGCCTTATAATTTTAGCTGTAGCTTGTCAGTCAGTCAGTAACGCAAGGATTTTATACAGATGACAGATACGACGCGAAACGGATCGATAATCAAAATATATTAATTAGTTTTCCCAGACTGAAAGCCAGCTCAGTTAATAGCATCAATTCTTTAAAAGTGAAAAAGGTTCACGCACTTCAATAAAACTAGAAAGTTACGAAGTATAAAGAAAGATTGTTGGAGCCTTGACACAAATTAGCGTTGCCTAAAAATCTGGGGCTGATATAGTTGACTCGAATTCAATCCGCATTTGAAGGAGTTTGTAGTTTCCGAAAATACTCAATGCAAATATTAGCAACAAATACCGCGTGGAGAAAAAATCATCATCAGAACTGCCCTGTATATAAACTATTGACTGCCTCTGTGGTCCTGCGGTAGTGTTAGCGACTGCGGATCATGAGGTCTCGGGTTCGATTCCCGGGTCGAAAAAAACGTAATATTGGGTTTTTCTGTTAAGAATTTATCCAATAGAAAGTTCGGAGTCAGGGAGTTGGCGGTGTCACACCCCCGTGCCTCGGAAAGCACGTTAGGCCGTTGGTCCTACGCTCAATCTCTGTCCGGTCGTGTCGCTGGTGCGTCCCATCGGACTATGAGAGTGAGGGAATAGAGAGTGCACTTGTGTATGCGCACACACTTGTGCACTATAATATGTCCAGCGCAGTTGGCAAGTCTCATATATACACAAGCCGCCGTGGCCAAAATCGGTCAGGAGGACATTATTATTAAACTGTTCCAATGCTAGGCACGAGCCTTTTCTCGCTATAAGCAGGGTAAGGACATAGTTCATAACGCTGGCCTAGGGGGACAGATTCATATATCTTTCTAGAACAATATGGAGAACAGAAAATTCACATTTTCTTAAAGGTAAATATGTAATAATTATAATTATCTAATGATAAGACAGTATATAATAATATCGCTACCTATCTTTTTGCGCCTGTATTGCTAATTTTCGCATTTCTAATATAGATATCATGAATATTTAAGTAGGGACACTAAAGTGTTTCCTAAATAACCCCGCTACTTTCTAAGTCAATTTAGTAAATAAATACCAAAATTTCTTGGTGAATATTCCGGGGACATGATAATCTTAGTTCTGGCAACCCAGCTACTTGTTTTGCGTGTCCCGCTCCCAACAAATGAGGTGATCGCGCCCTCGTACAAATTGGCCGCATTAATATAGACAGAGGTGTTGCCTGTACAGCGAAATACAGTGCGATATTTGAAGGAAAGGAACTGGTTTTCAGACAAGTGTGTACGGTTTCACGCACCTTTGTTTGTATATACATATTGAAAACTTTAAAAGGCTGATTTTAGATCTATGCTATTCATAAATGTTAGTATTAAAAATATTATGTGAAAAGTAAAACTGATTTACGATATTTTACGCACAGAGTCAGTTTTGAGGTCTAACTATAACTGAAAAACGCCCAGATAAGCCCTATAACTAATTAGTACAATAGTTATAAGTATAAGTTAAACCTCTTCTCACTTTTCCTAAGTTGGCAACACACAGGGGCTGCTTCTTTGTCGTCAATGGCCTCTAAGAGATAACTTGTTTGCTACTCTAACTTTATTTAAAAAATCTCTCATCATCATCAGCCCTTTATAGTGTCCACGAGGAACGGGCCTCTTCCCATTATGCGAAGGGTAAGGCCATAGTCCACCACGCAGGCCAAGTGCGGGTTGGCAGACTTCACATGTCGTTCGAGAACATTATGGGGAACTCTCATATATGCAGGTTTCCTCACGATGTTTTCCTTCACCGTTTAGCAAGCGATAATTAACAATTCAATACGCACATAACTCCGAAAAGTCATCGGTGCGCGCCGTGGATTTGAACCCGGACCCTCTGCGTAGCAGTCAGTCGGTCTCGCACAGGTACACCAAAGCGCTGATTATCAGAATCTGTTCGTCTTAATATTGCACTCGTATCAGTCGAACAGTGTATAATGTGTCGGATGCCTGTGTCGATTCGGTAACGGAGGCTGTCGAAGGCTCGTCTTACGAACGCGCCCGGTGTTACTTCGCGGTGTAGTACTGCAGTATTAACCGGCACTTAAGTTTTTTAAAAACTTCTCAAAAAATAATCTTTGTTTAGGCTAATATAGGGCTTGTCTTAATTGACATAATTTTTTTATTTACCTATATTTTTTAAAAGACGACTCCTGCACTAGGAAGAAATTCCTATGTCGCGGGGGACTTTACAAACATTCAATCAACGGACACAAAGTACACCCAGACTCGAGACAACTTTTTATGGATTTCACTAAGTGTTGTCTCGTGTGGGAATCGAACCCACGACACGCGACTGCTTAAACCACTACGCCAACCGTGCAGTCAGATTTTAGAATAGACTATCTGGACGATCCTCTAAGCCTAATATCATCAGTGAAATCACAGGATAAATATTACCTCATGAGAATGATGAACTGTTTAGTATAGGTAAATAGGCCCAAGAATTTATTAGGTATTTATTTTGGAATATATACTTCTGCACAGCTGTTGATAGAACAAAGTAGTCTATCCCAAATGCTAATGCGTAGCCAATAAAGTGATATAGCAATTTTGTTACCCACTTTTGAATGCTGTGCATATAAAAAATAATTTAAAGCAACATATATATTTTGTCCTTGTTTATCATTATAAAGTGCGTTTAATTTAATCGTATTAGTAATGAACGCTTGAAATAACAATCATACGATAGATTGGTAGAATTCATCACTCGTGTTCTGAGATTCGTCATGAACAAAGCTCTGGTAATGTTAAGACATTTTGGCAATTGGTAACCAAACCAACATATATACGAATGTATAGTTATCAAAATCTGCCTCAATCCCTTTATCATATACTATAGTACTGGCTATTTTGATTTTAACCATATCGTTTCTTCCCAAAAGATAAAAATACTTAATTCTTGAATATCCTTAAACCTTTTCAGCTCCACTACTACACCGGGAGCCGATCGTCAATAAGTGCCGAAGTGATATCGGTTTAATTCGCGCGTCTTGACGGCGAGGTGAGCCGGAATGTTAATTAAACAGACAGACAGATCGACACCCACATCTATAGCAACAGTCCACTGACTGATTGCTAAAGAAATGGGTACTTTTGTTACCTTTAAACGGATGCTGTCGAGAAATCAATGAAGATAGATGTCTTTGCTTTTAAGCTGAATATCTTTTTTCATGTCTATTCATTTAAGGCATATGTATTTTATTTTTACCTATTTTATGTCTTGGGCTCTGATGCTCTTTCTAGTATACTAAAGGTAATGGCTTGCTTGTGGTTATAGTCTTCTAGCTAAACTCTAAAGAAACATCAAAAATGCATACGTATTTTGTAAAACTATCTTTTATTGACTTATAACGTATTGCTTAAACCGGTTTGATAACCGGTATATTTTTCTTGCATAAGTAAACTTGGAGACAGGAATTAGGTATCAATATCCCTTAACACGTTCACTGCGGGAGCTCAAAACCCGTCTCAAATTCGAGTGCGTTACGAGATATAATGCGCCCCGTAAAGTGCTACTACATTGTGCGTTACGGGTATAAAAGTGCCCCGTACACCCTTATTGCTTTCTTAATCTATAGGTGGCTGAAATTTTACTTTTACTTTTATTTTATTTTATAGTCTGAGAGATTATGGAATGAGCTATGTTACAGTCTTTTCGCCAGTAGATTTGGCAAAATTTGACAAAAATAAAACGAAAACAAATTATTCGGGGTCTGGGAAACCCCGTACCGCACTTGAAATAATAAAATACGGGACTGTACTGCCCCGTAACGCACAGAACACAATTATATCGATAAAGTTATAGTGATGGGAAATAAATAAAACTATAAATTTCTTGATTAAAAACATTTATTTCAGCTTAGGAACTTTATTTAGGAACTTAAGTTACACATTTTACAGGTACATATTTGAATAAATAAATTTTAAACTGTGGAAATTAAACAGTTTAGCTTACTAGAGAACATTATGACACTAAATTCAAACACATAGGTATGTATATTAATATATTGAAACCGAATAAAGTTGTATTAAGTTTATTTATTATTATTATAATGAAAATATGATCTAGGCACGAACATTTAAATTTTTGGCAGTTCCAACATACGTCGCGATCGCTTCATTATCGATAATTAAACACTACGTCTTTTGCTCATAACAGCACTAATGCTAATGAGCTCAAAACCCCGTACGGGAACACAATAATTTAAACGGGGTTTTTTGAACCCCGTATCGCACTGGAAGATATTTTTTGCTCTCTGGTCGTAACGGGGTTTATAAGACCCCGTATGTTTTTAAAATATCAACTGTTTCTATAATCAGCGTACATGAAAAATATATATTTATCTCTCTCATACAGTAATTAATTATATAGATACAGCTCCCGCACCAGCGAGTACACCCTATTTTTTTCGTCCGCACTGAACTACAGCACTGTACGAGGTTGAAAAAACCCCGTAACGCAGTGAACGTGTTAAGGCAGCCATAGCCGAGTGGATATACCAACAGACTGCCATGCAGAGGGTATCAGGTTCGAATCCACGGCGCGCACCAATGACTTTTCGGAGTTATGTGCGTATTGAATTGTTAAGGCGCTGTTATACCTCAGAAGCCGTGAAACACCTAATTTTTCGTCGCGCATTTAGCCATAACGGTACATATTACAAACTAGCAAAAATTAGAGCTTAAAGTCAAAAGTCTGAACAAAAGACTTTTGAAAGAATTTTTCATGTACGTAAAATAGAATCATGGTAAAAAAATCACAAAATCGAGGCAGAAAATAATCTTTCGTCTCACTGTTTGCAATATTTTGATCGTAAGCTGTCATATTTTTTTTGATAATATTGTAGGAAATCTAATGAACTAAAGAATTACCCTATTTATTTTCATATTATACGTGTATATTTTGTAAAATTAAATAAAATCTGCCAAACGTCTATGATTTTGACGCTCGGTAGATCCCATCAATATCAAACGCTTCAGCAATTTAAACCTTATTAGCATAAGCGGTGTACTGAGTGCCAGTTGCTAGTTTACGCCCCGCCCAGACCTCATCATTCGGCTATGAGCCCTGTGAGAGATAGGTCATGTCGCTTGCGTCTCCGCTGCACGAAATTTTACGTAAACCTGTTTGTTATTATAATACGCCGATTTGAATTCGTAATTTCATGTTTTATGTTATAGACTGAATACTTTGAATCAAATAGGCTTTTCATGTAACTATGGGCACATATAATTAGGACCTAAGTTTATACTCTTGTTGCGTTTAATGTGTTATTGTTTCTGTGATTATAAATATATAATTAGAAGAATAAAATATGGACAATTAGAGAAATGAAGTTCTACGAAGGATTTGTACAAGAAAGCGTCGTAATAAAATAGAAATTCATCCATGGCCAAGTGATTATGAAATATGTAACATTTTTACACAAATTATTTTCATAAGAGTCTTTTATAACTAACTATGTTACTTATATATTATCGATTATGCATAATATAATTATATAAATTATTCTCACAATACATAGCTGCCACAGTTTTCAATTTTTGAAAGAGTAATAACATAAAATCGAATCATTTTATGTACCTATATTTCAAATTCATTAGCTTGTCAGAGCGCCTGGAGCGGTAAGATGCCGCCACGGCGAACAATAATGATGACAGCGCTAATATGGCGCTCCGCAATCCGCACACAAGCGGTAACGAATGTTGTATTATTGTGTTTTGAACATAAACCTTTTTAGGTACATCGGGTAAAACTTTGACTATTCATAAACTATTAGGTATTTACTATTAGGTAGGTATGTCTCAGTACATCTATTATCTTTTTAATTTCTAAAATCAATCATTTATAAGTAAGAAGGTGACTTCTCTGTTTGCTATAACACAAGATAAAGTATTTTTTTAATAATAATTATCATTATTGTAATTACAGTGAAGTTAAAGATAACAGTTCTGCAACGTCTTACACACATTTGACTTCAGTCATTCCTAACACGATCTGTTCAAGAGCTAGCCAAGAAATGCCAAACAATTTTTTTAACAAATTTGACTCAAATTCCGTAGTGATAAGCAAAAATTACAAGAGGGATAGCAGTGACTGGTTCGAATTGCGTAAGAATATGTTGACAGATTGAAATTTTTGTATAGTGGTAAAAAGAAGAGATAACAGCAGTAAAGCCAACTTAGTAAAAAATATTTTGTACAAATAAAATATTTGCAATGTAAAATCAGTTGCGCATGGAATCTAAAATGAACAACTGGCTTTGCAACAACTGGCAAAGCAAGAAAATGTAACAATCGAGCCTTGTGGATTATTCGATTATTGGTGCCACGCCATATGGATTAATAGGTCCAAACACGATTGTGGAAATTTAATGTTCTAAAGTTGCCTATAGGAATGGCCTGGAGAATAGTATAAGAGCAAATAAAATACAAATATGGAAACATGATAAAAAAGTGAACTGACTAGTCTAAACAAATATTGTAATTGTTATTACCAAATTCAGGGGCAACGCCACGTTACACGCAAACAAGTGTTTATTTGCTGTGTGGAGTGGCGAAAGTATACCACTAAAAATAGAAATTATAGAAAGAGATGATGTTTTCTGAGAGAAGCTTGTGGCGTTTTATATGAATTGGCAGTTGCCTGAAATTGTTGATTCTCGTCAAGCTCAAGGGATGGCATTGCGAGATCACGGAGAGGAAAATGTTTCATCAGTGCTTGAAATTTCTACAATACCAAGCCGTAAAAGGAAAGTAAATGAAACTGTGCCTCGTGAACAACAGCAAATAATAAGTCTTATCACCTCACACACTGCCTTTAACATTCGATGAGAATAAAGAAAACCTGCCGGGTTGTAGCAGACAGCTAACTTTTGATGAGCTGTAACCTCTGTATTTCGTTAATAAATTATAAATAAATATAAATAAATATCTTTTAATATTTATTTTCTTTGAAACAACACATATTTGAAGCGAAAGATTTTTTTTATATTTTTCCATACAAACATGTATGACGAGAGCTAACGAAAAAGCAGTAACTCAAATTCTAATTCTATAATTTTCTAAGCGACATAGCAGTATGTCATGAATAAGGTATATCCACATATATTTTTGATGTTTCATCTATTTTGAAAAATAATAATGGGTTGGGTTTCGAAACGAGTCGCCTGAATTTGATGGTATTGGTAGTGTAGGGGGCTTAAGGTAGTTCGTTTTAATCCCCTAAAAGTAATTTTGGCTGCCGGGGTTGCGTCTAAATATTTTTAAACAATTTCCAAAATTTCATAAATACTTCGGCAATTATGCAAAACGGAACATAGTTTTTATACTTTAGTACAGTTTTACAAATGTAATTTTTAGGTTTTATGTGAAAAACGTGAAACGAAACGCAAAACTGCCATCTTGGAATGATCATATTGACAGCTAATGTCAAATTTGTGCGTCATTGCTTTCGAGTGCCTTGGGGTTAGGTGCGACTGTAATAAGTAAATAAATAGGTTATGTTAGGTTCTTTTTTGACCCTTAATCCGAAAATAGGAGCCCTTCGCAGGGCTCCGACAACCTTAGTTTATTAAACTAGTGTGATGAATGTGGAAGTTGGCAGTGCCATACACACCGATGTTTGGAGTTTTTTTTTTCAGAGGAAACCAAGTATTTCCGGCAAGTGAAAATGGTGAGGGGGGGTTTCAAGACCTCCCCTGCTCCCTCTTCAATCACTCACAACCCCTAAAAACGGCGACGTATTTCGAAACCTTTGCCATAATAATTATACCTATAATAACAATAAACATCCATAAATAAATAAAAGAAATCAACTTTTACTAAACTTCAATTATCTCGTAACTCGCTTTAGTTGAGATACGGCTTTTGCGCTTAGTAGAGCAGTATTGTGTTTTTTAGGGTACCGTAGCCAAAAATTGTAAAAACGGAACCCTTATAGATTCGCAATGTCTGTCTGTCTGTCCGCCCGTATGTCACAGCCAATTTATTGCAAAACAGATTTGAAAACTGGCAGGAATGGAATTAGATGTAGGTATTCTATGAACTGCTTCACTATTTTTATACAAAAACAAAACAAACATAATAATGGCCTCTCCATACATGGAACTGACTTAATTATTTTTATCATCTTACGGCACGTAGGTATTTACCTACTTTCGTCAACATTTAATACCTATAACGCCTAATGTAAACCAGTTTTGCTCATGGCTGCACTGAGAACAAAAATTGCGCTATGCCTATATTGTACAAACAGATTGATGTATGTAATATAAATTTTAATATCAGTATCTCAATTCAATATGCTAAAACGTTTTGCTTGCGATTTTGAAATATTGGAATACGGATGTCGCCAGAATACGGCCGCACGCGACGAGAATGAAGGGGGCGCCCCGCAGTAGACGGAGCTAAGCTCCCTTCACCTCCCCTGCTTCACCCCCTCATTTACCAAAACAGTCGCTTAGGACAGCGCCTTAATTATCGCTTATCCCGTGCCTCGGAGAGCACGTTAAGCCGTCGGTCCCGGTTGTCATGAAGATCATTGACAGTCGTTACAGGGCGTCAGTACCTTCTAAATAATCTGACACTAGTCTAAACCATGGAATATCGCTATCCCTTCGGGTTGCGGAGGTCAGACAGGCAGTCGCTCCGTGGAAAAGCTAATATTCAGCCAAATCCGGTTAGACTAGAAAGCGAAAGCGTTATCCCAGTTTCAGTCTGGGGACTGAAACTGGGATAACGCTAAGAGAAAGAAGATCCCTTAAGTTCTTAGAAACATTTGTTTATAAAGGTTAAACAACAACGTACACCGTTTAATACTAGCTACGCCGTAGGCGTCCTACTACGGCTGTAGCAG
Source organism: Euclidia mi (assembly GCA_944739405.2). NCBI lineage: Eukaryota > Metazoa > Arthropoda > Insecta > Lepidoptera > Erebidae > Euclidia > Euclidia mi. The sequence continues at coordinate 58,026,525 of OX123198.2, forward strand.
TTTACTGTTACATAAGCCGTAGCAGAAAATTATCTAATCAGTCAGGATGACTGCTACGCTCATGAACTTCGTATACCAATTTCATAACCTTACAATATTGTTCGACTTAATAAATCTGACAACACTCTCAAAACTAATAAACACAGGTCTCGAAACAGACTCAAAAAAAGCTCCAAGTCAATTATACTCAGCACCAATTACGTACGGCGTAGTAAAAGGAACAACAAAGGCAATAGCAATAGCGATACACAACAGTTTCTATCGTGGATGGGACAATGCAAAAAGGCGCTAATTTCCCGAAACGAAAAAGTGGTAACGATTATGCGTTGTGGAGCCAGCGCGTTTGTCTCGCGATAACGCGCGCTTACAATTAGTCGGGACAGTGTTATGCCAGAGTGCTATTTCAGTGTTTAGATTTTCTAGCTTTTGGTTTGAGGAAAATCCTACTTACAAACTTGTGTGGATGAATAGATTGATGATTTTTGTTACTTTTCCACGCAATAACTACTTTCTAGAATTGAATGTCCTTAGGCATGGGCCAATCTTTAACCGCCTAAATCTTGGCAGGGTCCTTCTCGATTCCTTTTTCAGAGACGACATGACCCAAGTAGTTAAATTGTGTGCAACTTTACGGTAATATAGCTAATACATACATCAGAATAGACACTTTAAATCGCCCAGATATTTATCTCGTATCTTATTATTTAACTTAAATTTTAGAAAGTGTTGTTTTCTTATAAATTTGTAATAAAATAGGCGGCCAATCCACGTGTTTAGTTCCAAAGATACCTAAAATGCCTGCCGTTCAGGAGTAAGTTTAATAGATTTACTTATAGTCTAAGTGGCTTATTTAGTTGACTTTGGTTTTATAAAACTATCAAGCGTTCTAGTCAACACCCATTGATAATATGACAACGGAAGAAAGTTTATGATTGATATACTATGTGATCCTCTAAGAGAAACCCACATTCTTAAGGTTCTCGGTAAAAAATCAAGCACTATCTGAGACAGCATTTTTCTGAAATCGCTTCATAACTTTTCCGATTAGAAAAGTATATTATTTAAGTTGTTCCAAGCCAGTATAATTTTAATAATTTAGCGTTATATGCCATTACATTCGTGAATTAAAACCAATTTAGAATTTAATTAAACGAATAACATTTTCAAAACGCACTGTACTAGCACATATTTTATTCTAGGAAATATATTATAATATTGTATCGTATACATAGTCTTCATATTTTATCATTTAACTATGCTTATTTGTTTCATATAGCAACAATGTCGAACATTGTATTTATCGTTCAAGATTCCTTCTCATAGGGCAAATGATGCCAATAAAGTAAAGGACAATGGCAGAATTTGGTCTGGGTTTGTTGTGGCGATCTTAAACTTCATATGAACAAAACAAATTGTTATTTTTTTCTACGATTTATAATATTTTCAGTTTGTCTCGTTAAAGCCGGAGTATTTTATGATGATAAAAAGCATTCCAATTGATTACGAACTAGGTACCTACTTTATTATTTTATTGACCATAGACAATGGTGTGACAGGAATAGACGTTTGACATTGATCCGCATCGATTATTAAATAAGTAATCGATAGGTACCTACGATCGACCTTTATAGGGTTGGTTTGGTTTAAAAAATAATTATTAAAATGCAGTTATTTAATCTTTAATCAACGTCGTTTTAATGTTGTTATGTTGTATCGATCAACAGCATCGTTTTAATGTTGTATCGATTTCATATAAAATCGATTTAAAATGTGCAGCTCTGCTTTTGTCTTTGGCTGTGACAGTTAGATGCTACAAAATACTTCTGTGTTTTGATGTCAATCTAATGTCATTTGATAATTCAAACGTGCCGACGTCATTCATTTTTAACTAAAAATTAAAACACCCATATCTTCTTTTCCAGGTTTCCCGAGTGAAAATAGAATCATTTATAGACTCTGTTACTTACGCTGATATTTTTGATATTTTTTTATTACTGTACGTTTCAATTTAAATTCAGATATTCTGATGTATGGACATCTGCCATTATCCTTTTGACAAGACAAATGTCAAGAAACGTTAAAGGTAAAGGCAGCGACAGCCTAGTGAAGATACGAACAGACTACCATGCAGAGGGTATTTGGTATCGACGGCGCACACCACTGACTTTTCGGAGCTATGGGCGTATTGATAAAAAAAAATTTTGGTTATCGCTTGCCCCGTGCCTCTGAAAGCACGTTAAGCTGTCGGTCCCGGTTGTCGTTATAGGAAGTCAGTACCTATGAATAAACTGACACTAATCTTATCCGTGGAACATAGCTATCCCTTTGAGTTGCGGAGGCCAGACAGGTAGTTGCTCTGTGGAAAAGCAAATATTCATTCGAAACCGGTTAGACAAGAAAGCACCCCGGGTTCTAACTGGGATAACGCTAATAAAATGAGAATGATGATTGCTGCAGAACCCAAGAAATCTTTTTAATATGTGTATCTTCTTTTTTTACTTATCATTACGTTCAGTAAAACGAAATCTCGCATAACACCATCCAGTTCGCAATTAGACGTGACTTGGCGACTATAATCGTTAATGTTTAGTACCGGTCACATATTTCTGTACCTTTGTGCAAATGCACCCTCCGTCTAGCCTCTAGCCGACCAATCAGAGCGCACCTTTATTGTTAACCGTTAAACTTGATAGAAACGTTCCTTTTTTAAGATTTTGAATTTGAAATCCGATACTTGGTTCGTTTGTTTTAAAGTTCGAAATTTTAAATTAGTTTAGTTATCTTAAGCTATTGGATAAAACTGTTATGTAATGAAAGACGTTCGTATAGATCGCATTTGTAGATTGAAGCAGAGGACTTCATATCATCAGAAATGTAGCGATTTGGTCACTTGCATCGAAGGAAGATTCCGATGATCAAGTCATAAGTTTTACCTCAAACATTGCCCTTCCAGAATAAACTCATGCTTTGAACTATTAAAAAAATAAAATAATATGAAAAGAAATACCCTTTTTTATTTTAGGACAATTATGTAAGAGACATTTCCTTTATCATCATCATTATCGACCTAGCGTTATACCGGTTGCCATGACTCACACGCCTTGGAGACCGAAATCCACTTACCAGTCTAACCAGATATGACAGTATATCAATTTATAATAATAATAATAATAAATAAATAATAAATTACACTTTATTGCACACCAAAATAAAGTTTTACAGTACAAGTGGCTTAAAACTACAGTAATGTACAATGGGCGGCCTTATCGCTTAGTGCGATCTCTTACAGGCAACCTTAGGATGGACAGGAATGATGTTAAGCAGTTATACATGCTGGCGATGGTGTAGTTAAATACTATGAATCAGTATTGAAGATTTAAATGAAATACATACATACTTACAATTACATATTCCATAAAAATACTTAAACATACATATATTAAATATATACCTACATACATTCGTACAATATACATATATACATAATAATATAATAATATGACAGACATTGTAGATACATTGAAATACATACAAGCAATTAAAATGCGTTAAGTATTCAGATAGTGTTTTTTTAACGAATTTTTAAAGATGTTTAGTGATGGTGCTCTTCGAATTTGTAATGGCAAAGCATTCCACAGGCGCACTGCCTGAACGGTAAAGGATTTTCCAAAATAATTTGTGGAATGCCTTGGCATCTCCAACGTCAGATCTTCAGACGACCTCAAGGACCTTATATGTGTGTCATGAAGGAACTTGAAACGTTCTTTGAGATAGGAGGGCGTACTAGGATTAAATAGAACATTATACAGTAATGTAAGAATGTGAGTATTCCTGCGAAGACGAATTGGGAGCCACTTGAGTTTGTTACGAAAATCTGAGACGTGATCATATTTGCGCAGTCCAAATATAAATCTAATGCAAAAGTTTTGGAGACGCTCAAGTTTATCTAGCTGCTCCTCTGTGGGGTCAAGATAGCTGACGTCAGCATAGTCAATTATGGGAAGAAGCAAGGATTGAGCGAGCGCGATTTTAGTGGCAGTTGGAAGGAAGTTGCGTAACCTACGCAACGAACCTGCGGATGCAAAAAGCTTGCGACTCGTTTCTTGCATTTGAGATTTCCAGGACATACTTTCGTCTAAGGAGATCCCCAAATTTTTCACAGTTTTACTAAAAACGAGATTTTTGCCATCGAAACTAATTTGTGGCAGATCGGACCAACTGATTTTTGAGACTAATTTGGGGCTGCCTATAATAATTAACTGGGTTTTGTCAGCATTTATGATGAGTCCGTATTTCTTAGTCCAGTCGCAGATTCTGGCCAGGTCCGCCTTAATAATAGTACAAGCTTCTGCCAGCTTATTTAAAGGAGCTTGCGTATAGATTTGTAAATCGTCTGCGTAAAGGTGGTAAGAAGAAAGTAATTGGTTTGAGATAGTATTAATAAATATTGCGAAGAGCAGAGGAGAAAGCACGCCACCCTGTGGCACACCGGCATTAGTGTGAGACCAAGTAGAAAAAGAGTCTTCGATGCGTATACGTTGCCGGCGACCGAACAGGTAACTATGAAACCAGTCAATTGCCGATGGAGATACGTTAAGAGAGCGTAGAATGCCAAGTATGATGTGAAAATCCACAGTGTTGAAAGCGTTACTAAAATCAAGTAACGACAAGACCGTTAGATTTCCACTATCCATACCTAGCCTAATGTCATCAGTTACGTGAACCAGAGCAGTGGTAGTACTGTGGCCAGGGCGGAAACCGGACTGATATGTGTTTAGGAGGGAATTTGTATGTAGGAAGGAACTAAGTTGTGTGTGGACTAAGCGTTCTAGGACTTTTGACAAGAAGGGAAGTAGGGATATAGGTCGGTAATCTGAAAAGGAACAGGGCTTAGGTTTCTTGGGCAGAGGGATTATTGTTGCATCTTTCCAATCGGATGGAAAAATGCCACGGTTGATGGAATGGTTGAAGATGTGGCATAAAACTGGAAGGATTTCTTCAAGGATGGGAAGGATCATTTTACGGCTAATACTATCACTACCGACTGCATTAGACGTAACAGCCAGTACGTTTTTCTTAACATCACATGCGGCAAATTGCGAGAAGATAAAGGGAGAATAATCCGGAGTTGGCAAGGATGAAAGATATTGTAAGGTGGCACTTTTCATATTTCCATCGAATTTGGACGAAGTAGAGAAATGTATATTAAGAGAATCAAGGTTAATATTATTTGGAATAGATTGATGCCGTGTCTTGCCAACTCCCAGACTTTTAAGAAATTGCCAGACCTTTGCTGGATCACCGTTTTCAACGGATTTATGAATATATTGGCGTTGCGCATTCCTACACACCTTGTTGCAGAGATTTCTGGCTGCCACGTACTTTTCATGGTTTAGAGGAGTAGGCCTGTGTTTCAACTTAGCTTTGGCAGCAGATTTTTTGGCCATGATTTTTCTGATATCGTCTGTTAGCCAAGGTGCCGGTAAGTGTTTCAATTTGATGCTACGTATTGGCGCATGCACATCATATAAATTGATGAGATTAGTGGTGAGTTCATGGACCTTACTATTGACACACTCTGAGTCATACAGAGGGCTCCAGTCTATATTCGAGGCATCCTTACGCAGTTTTTCATGATCCATGCCACTAAAATTGCGCTGCAAGACTATTTTGGGCTTAATTTTGGGTGTGCGAATTTTATAGGAAACGAAAATCAGGTCATGATATGAAAACCCATCCGCTGTACATTGACCATGCTTATGAACCAGATTGGAGGAAGATACCAAAATAAGATCTAGAAGAGAAGGGGTGCAATTGGGGAAGTGATGAGTTGCATTTAAGTTTAAAATAGATAGATTGCAAGACTCTATGGTGTGCCGGAATAAGGTAGCACGAGAATCCTGTTTGAGCAGACATGTGTTAAAGTCGCCCATTATAATTGTGTTGCTATATGAAGGAGTTAAATTTTCTAAGATAAGCTCAAATGATGAAAAATAGTTAACACGATTTGAGGGGGAATAGAATACGCCTAATAATAATTTAGTGTGGTGAAGTTCTACTTCAAGGAATAGATGCTCGCCTGCATTCGACAGTGGCGGCTGTGGAGACATACTGACTATTTTAAAAGGAATTTGATCTCGCAAATATATGGCAACACCGCCGCCAATGCCGAATGCCCGGTCATTCCTAATTAGCCGGAAACCTGGCAGTGAATAAGATGTGGAAGGGAGACATGGTTTTAGCCATGACTCTGATACCAGGATGGCATGTATGTGTTGGCAGTCTAAATTAGCCAGCATATCTGGAAAATGAGCTGGAATACTCTGCGCATTGATATGGACTACATTAAAGTTCTTGGGTACGTCTGAGAACTGCGACTGAAGAATGTCTCCGAGGGAGGGGACACTTACAAAGCTATCATCTAGGCTTGTAGCAGAATGAAAGATTTCACCACTATTTGAGTCTGTGTCTGACATTTAATAAATATATATAATAAATATTAAAAAATATATATATATGATATATATAAATATAAATAATTATGTTTCTATTTGTCGCGTAAAGCTTTGATCACACTGTCCACCCGCTAGTTGCGCATGAACATAGATAATGTCAGAGACAAAAGTGTATAATTAAAAACTAACAAATGATACAAAAATAAATATATAGATTCACACGAGAGATATTGTTACTAACTAAAATCTAACGGAAAAAAAAATATATTTATTTATGTCTAAAAACACACATATTCAAATCAGTGTAGCGTGAGACGGAACGTTACTCTATAGTGGGTGACGTTTGTGACAGTGACATTAACAACATCACTTGTTGTTTTGTTTATGATACACGGTACCTACATAAAATAAAGTTAAAAGTACTTGTTATGTAGAAAGTGAAGGTGAGGAAAATTATGGAGAAAATAAATAACGATGGAACAAGCTTACTTCTTCGTCGCTGCCGTTCTCTTGCCCTTTGTTGCGGCTGGCTTTGCGACGCCGGGCTTCTCCGCATCTGTGGGCCGGATCTTACTTAGCTCACTAACGGAGGTGATGCGATAACGTTTACCATCGGGGCCCAAGATGTGCACGTATCCCTCTCGCGTCCAGCACTTCGCGACTCCAAACTTCGCTCGTGCAGCCATAAAAGCCTCGTGTCGTGAACGTGTGAGAAACTCTGACAGCGTGATACCTGTATCCTTGAGCTTCGTCTTAGCGAACCAAACACTGTCCCGCACCGCAGCAGACTCGAATTTTACGAGAATGGGCCTCGCCTTGTCGCTGGTAGTCTGGCGTCCCAACCTGTGGCAGCGCCTGATGTCCTCTACCACGAAAGTGCCAATTTTGAGACGTTGCTTGACAATATTCGCCACCTGCTCAGATGTCTCCTCGTCCTTACGTTCCTCCACGCCGTGTAGCAGCAACATCTTACGACGGCTGCGCATTTCGATTCTGTCAATTTCTCGGCCTACGGTGTCAAGCTGCTGTGAGAACGATTTCAGTGTACTCAGTATGAAGGTCTTGAACGCAGTAAATTCATCAGCCAGACTCCGTGTGCTTTGAGGCGACTTCTTCTGTAGCTCGGCTTCGAAACTGGCCATCCGCTCCTCAAAATAAGCTTGCATGTCCAGGATTTTTGATGCATTGAATGTATCCATTTTATGTGTTAAAGTGAAACTTGTTAGTTTTGTGAGATAACGCTTAACCAGCAGGTATGTAGTATAGATTTTAAATTTTATGCATTAATATAAATATATTTTTAAAATTAACTGTTTTATTTAAATTTTCTTGAAGAGCAATTTTAAGTGTTACTAGTAATCTCAACTACCCACAACCACTATTTTATTACTTAGAAGTTTCATTCATAATATAATAATAAATATGATTAAAAAAATTCTAGCTTGCACACTGTACACTCAGTTATGCCCAATTCCATATAAAGTACCAACTTCCCTTCATTACCTTTCCTCCCTTCTTGCCGTATCCAAGACGTCTTTTTCCTCGAATATTTTAATTATTCCTGGCAATACTGGCAATATTTACGTAGGAAAGTGGTATAATTAACAGAGGCACATATGGACGCGGCTGATTTCTCTTGGGCACCAGTACCGTTTGATGGAGGCCCGCGCAAGCCCTTTTATATGTGGGGCTATGAAACAAGCGGTTACGCAAGTCCTTACTGCTACTTATAAAAAAGCAAAGCTAAGATGAGTGTCTTATCGCAAAAAGTGTTCTATGTCCTCCTGATATATAAGCTATATTATTGCAACGTTTCATCAAAGTCTGTTCAGTAGTTTCGTATGAAAGATATCTACTTATGTGATACATCAACCCTCACAAAGTATCGCGATATAATATTATAGTAGTAGGATGAGGACCTGGCACACAGACTGATTTTGAAAATTTCACCTGAAATCAGGAAATATATTCGAAGTTAATATAAATATTGTAGTGCTGTAAAGTGCTATATCCGTCAACAGTTATTAGAGGTAGATTGTGTCTTTTAACAACACAATAATTTGATAACATTTAAACCACATAGACAATTGTGTCAAGGTGCATATTTTCTAACACAAACTTAAACTATGGAACGAAACGGACACAGTCTTCATACGTGATTCTAAGTAGTACGCTTAAATCGACAACCTTACGGCCCCATATGTATGTATATGAACAAACTTTTCTCAAATGACTAAAACACACGAAAGCTAGTATTTGTCGGCACGCAAACAAAATACTAGTAGTCCCACTGCCCCTAGGAAACGTCAAGGTTACAGTAAACACTACGACTAAAGTTATCCTTTGCAAGAAAACAAGGTCATAGTAGTTTCTGCTTGATGGAGGGACTGCCTCCTATGTAAAGTTTTTACTGCACTCAAGGTGTGGTGGTTGAAGCAACTGCTCTCCGACCACACCGTTTATCAGGAGTGTTTTGAGTTACCTCCATAGAGTAGTAACTATATGAGACAACATTTATCTTTTTTTTGTTTAGACTAAGGGTATTATTTGTGGGTGTCCCTTGTGTGACATGATTTTATAGAGATTGGCGCCTCTTTGAAACAACGTGTTTTTAAGTAAGTTCATTGAAGATCGCTTAAAAGAATTATCAAATTTCCCTATGCTTATTCATACGGACTTGGTTTTCAAGTTCTTAAATCAAATGGACTGAAACATCGGAATCTTAGCTTAAATTTACCTTCAGGATATTTTTTTGCACTTTTCTTTATTGTTATGGCAAGTGACAGAAAAAGTCATATTGGTGAAGACTTTGCCGAGTATTTGCGACGCCAAAAAATAGCAACAAAGGTTATATACATACACACATCTAGATTAATATTTTCAAACTGTTCCTTTGCCGTTCAGGCTGTACGTTTGTGGAATGCGCTGCCAATTGAGATTAAGCAAGCAAAATCACTCAACATATTTAAAGACGCACTAAAGAAGCACTACCTGTCATTTTAATCGAAATTCTCTCGATGTATTTATTTATTTATTGGTTCTGTACTTTGCATTGATATCATTATAATATGGATATGTATGTATGTATAGCTATGTATTATATGTATAGTTTGTATGTATAATTTTATATGTTTTATAAGTATAGGTTGTATGTATATTAAGTATTAGGTATTTGTATGTATAGGCGATATATACTTACACATGTATGTATATTCTATTTAATAACTATTAGTGTCCGTATATATCTGATCACTACACCATCAAATTTGTCTTTTTCAGTCTGTCCATCCTAAGGTTGCCTGGAAGAGATCGCACTTTGCGATAAGGCCGCCTTTGTGCATTTACTATTTGTATACCAATTACCTACATTTTAAGCTATTGTACCAACTGTATTTGCACAATAAAGATTTATCTATCTATCTATCTATCTATCTTGCATAAGAAATCAAACCTTTCCAAACCCACCACTTCTCGCCGCCGACAATTTAAAATTTCATCTTCATCCAATTAATCCGCCGTTCAAGATATGTTCAATTAGATCTCCGTATAGCGCAGTGTGATTTCTCCGAGGGGCCACCAACGTTCGACTTATGTATACATGTACTCTGTAAATGGGAAAAATTACGACGCTGGCTTCGTGGAGTCTTGGAAGACAACTTTATTTAATTCCAAGATCAGCTTCATGTCGTTTTTATTTGTTCTTTGTTACTTTATCAGGCAAAAACTATTTAACTAATATCGATTAAACATTGCAATAATATCACGTACAAATCAGAATAGAACATGATCTATGTACCTTTTGTCCCGATAATCGACCTCCTCGCGGATAGAGCTACGGTTAAAACTAATTTATGACGGCGTTTTTAGAGCGTAATTGTTTGAAAATTTAGTCTTTTTCCTGTGTGTTCATGTATCACCAAACTACGTATTTTACCTTAATTTTCTAATAATTATGCCATTGAAACTCGTTACATAAATAATTGCGATTTGAAAGTATTTAATACTAATTATACTTACAGTAAGACATACAAAGAAAAGCTATAAACCATTAGTACAATATAAATATGCGCGAGTCACTATAACATAAGAAAAATAATGCCAACGGTGCAGAAAATAATCTCATGTCAGTTGCATTCTGATTAAAATCCGCTATACAAATCAAAATAGAATAGAAAGAACACTCCCTCTTTGTTCTACACAACGCCATTAGCATCTCGAGAAAAAAAATAAAACAAACAAAATGTACAAACATAATCTCTTAACATTAACCTGAAGGAATAATAAGAGGTCCCACGGTGGGCGCCAAAAAGGGAACTTCCTTTAATATTCATATTCGATGAAAAGTTATGAAAACATCCGCGGGACCTCATCAAATTATAACTTGTGCAAGTCATCAGCTCGATGGGGGAGCGAGATAGCGATAGCCCGGGGCCACAGATAAGATTTCGTAACGTGTATTGGTCACTGGAATTTGATTCGAAGGAAAACTGTGTGAATTGTGAACAAGAAAGAAATTGCAGAATTTTTGATGAATAAGAAACTTGCCTGAAGGTTATTATCGTAATAAGTAACATATTTGAGATATGTTATGTAAATACCTATCTACGTCAGTAGTGATTCCTCGGTCGATTTGAGTGAAATATATCTAGCGACAAATACAAGTCACCAGTTACAACGTCAGCATAAGTTATAATTTTAACTTTAACACGTTAGTTACAAAACGAACGGACGAAAACTCCTTAAAGAACTGATATGATGAGTCAGAAAACACACCGTTTCTAATACTTGAGCACAATAAAACAATAGTTAATTATCACTTGCTGGCCCTGCACTCGCTAAGCCGTCGGTCTCTGTCATGATGATCTTTGACTTTCGATGTGAAGAGTCAGTACCCTTCAATATCATCATCAGCTCTGTATATAAACTGTCCCACTGCTGGCCACGGGCCTCTTCTCACTATGAGAAGGGTAAGGCCATAGTCCACCAGCTGGCCAAGACTTTACATGTCTTTCGAGAACATTATGGAGAACTCTCAGATATGCAGGTTTCCTCACGATGTTTTAACGGTGAAAGCACCGTTAAGCAAGCGATAATTAACAATTTAATACGCACATAACTCCGAAAAGTCCTTGGTGCGTGCCGTGGATTCGAACCCGGACCCTCTGCGTGGCAGTCTATCGGTATCTCCACTGGGCTATCGCTGCTTACCCTTCAATATACTGACTGCTAATGCTGGTCTAAGCTTAGCTATGGAATATCGTTTTCTCTTTAAGTTGCGGCGTTCAGGCGGCAGTCATTCTGTGGCAAAGCTGATATTCTAACATATCTCGTTGAACTAGAAGGCAACCCCTAGCTTAAAACTGAAAGTTTTGAATGCCTGGATAACGCAATTATAGGTACTAGTACGATGAAGATAATCTTATTAAAAACAACACCATACTCATTGCATCATTAAGCTGTCGTTGTTCTTACCTTCCTTACTCCGTTCTAGTAGACATATGAGGAAAAAAAGAATTACAGTTTTAAGGTCTGATCCATTGGACAAAAATTAGTCTTCAGTTCTTCATCATCATCAGATCATCATCATCATGGTCCTAGCGTTATCCAGGATGCAATTGGATGCATCCTGGATAACGCTAGGACCATGATGAGGCCTTACACGCCTAGGAACCCGGTGTCCGCTTACTAATCCAACCAGATTTTACAGAATATCAGCTTTTCTACAGAGCGACTGCCCTCCGCAACTCAAAGGGATAGCAAAATTCCAGTTCTTCACATCATTTATTGATGACTTCTCCTAAAGCAGTCAAAACACTTAATTACTTTGTTACATAATGTGTTTTACTATATGTAACGTACAGATCAAAAAGCATAATAAATAAAGGTTGCCTGGTAGAAATCGCTTTTAGCGATAAGGCCGCCCATTGCACTGTATTTAATGTATAATTCCTTAAAATGTTTTATATAAGTGTACAATAAAGTATAAAATAAATAAATAAATTGAAAATGTTACACAAATGTTGAAATCAAATATAATAGAAATCACTCAACAAAACAATAAACAGATACAGCTGTATATCAAAGTCATCTAGTTTTCTCTGACATTCCAGTAATCAAACTATTGGCGAAGCGACCGGCGACGTCGACCGCTCCAGGCCAACTGACAAACTTTTAATTTCTTCAGCGCAGACATTGACGTTCGATTGCGATTGGCGGGAAAGTTACATTGCACAGATAACACCAACTTTTGAATATAGAATTGTAATAGATGCGTTCGTATTGGAGTTCTGAAGTGTATTAAATAAATCGTTTCAGTTTTTATAAGATTGACTTTGATAAGGTTTTATTGATACATCATTTGATGCGAAGTTTTGTCTATAAAGTGGTTGATATATCATCATAACCTCTAAATGTTTTATTTATGACTCGATAGTTGTGGACGATTTAACTAAACACTGCGCCATGACAAATAAAAATCATTTTCTTTAATATTCTTCTTCTATATTCTTTACCTTACTCTCCTGGTCGTACTCTAAACTAAACGTAAGCCAATATGAGCTAGAATTTGCGGATAAAGATCTTCAGTAATGTTCAGCTACCAAATTATTTCGTGAGTGTGAATATTACTTTTTTCACCTATGCCAATATTCCTCAATCAATTCATTAGATTCTGTAGTAATTGATATAAATACATATCATATATAATTACACTAAATATCAACAAAAACAGAGCCAGAAACGAAACACAGGTAATGAAGGGAAAAACCCTGTCAGTTATTAGCTTGGTCAGCATATCGTCCTAATGACGCATGTCGGATTGCTAAACAATGTTTTAATGTGAAACACCCTTACGCAGATGGCACAGGTTATTTGCTTAGGACAACCAAACTGCCGACCGTTTAGCGAGCGACCCGTCAGCGGAAGATGGTGCAACATAAAGAAGGCAGCGAGTTAAAGGATTGTATTCGACCTTTAGGTGACAATCATATTTGACTGAGTAATACTTATGTACTGAAAAAAGTTTCTTTTGTTCTTAAGTTAGATGAATTTAAGAAAAATATAAAGTTATAGCTGAACGGGTTTGATATCTTTTGTGCTATATGCACATGAAGGTTTTTTGAAGCTCAAACCTCTCCGGTAAGAGACTGACGAAGGGAGAAGATAAGACAATGATATGTGGTTGGTGAGGTAACGAAGTTGGTGAGATAAATTAGTGTGTGAATTGTAACTTTTTTTTAAATATAAATTTGCAAAATTAGCATCATAATTTTAGTCTTGAACGTACACTAATGGACAGTTGGACATTGGCCAAAATTATCAATTAAATTATTAGTTATATAATAAAAATATTATTTCGTAATATTAAACTTACGTTTCGTAATTTTATAAGTTTAGTGTCATCCATAAAACCGCTGTCCACTACCAACTTACGCCAAAAGTATACAGGCTGATACAGGTGCGAGATTAAATGGCCGCCGTGTATACAGGGTGTTCATTACGATATTGCTGTGAGTACAACGAATATTGCGAGCGGTTTTTATTAGGAATGTCATAACGTTTTACTTTTTTTGATGAGAATTGAAAATGTGTTTGATCTGCCGTTGGAAAGGGGATGTGACATCATTGTTTATTGCCAGCCGCTCAGCGTTTGGACGCGTTGATTTTAAAGCATTCATTAATTTGTTTATTTTTTATTTTCGTGCCAGTGATAAACGTTTTTAATTGGGATTGTTGTTCAGATTGTCGGCCTTTATGGACTCATTTGTTAGAGTAGAACGGGAATTGTTAGAAATGCAGAACTAGCTCTCTTTATACTTTTTTGTATAATTCTGTTTGACTCTGGCCTTTTAAAAAAATATATATGGAGGTACCGAGAAACAGTTTAAAATACAGGAAACGAGATTTTAAATAGAAATTGAAAACCTAATCATGCTTTTTATGATATCTGCCCTGCTGTCTATTAAATAAAGAAGACACATTTCACGTTAGTTTAAATATCACTTGCAATTTAATTACCTATGTAATTTTTATCATTGCTAATTGCTTCAATGACATAATATCTACATTATAACCAACCACCAACTTATGATAGTACAACATGACATTATTTAAACATTTGAATTCAATACTATGCCGTTTGGATAAATAAAGCATCGGTATATGACTTTTTTAGAAACACACAAATTAAAAGATTAAATTCACACGAAAATAAGCGTCATCTCGTTTGCATTCATGACTTTTTCTTTGGAGACTGCGGTTCACCTTCTAGTCCTAAAAATGATAATTTAACTAGACTTGACTAAATATTTAGCCAAAGAATGACTTCCATCTAATACCGTAGCCCAAAAGGTATAAGGGACTGACCCCTCGACTGACTAAAGGCAGTCGCGGCAACTTTTACGACAACCGGGACTGACGGCTTTTTTATCCAGTGCCAGTTAAAGAGCACGTAAAGCCGTATGGTAGTAATCCGACTTTTTCTAAAAAGTCAGCCAATGACGAACGACTTTAACCCCAGGAGTCGATGGCTTCGTGAGGTTGTCTTTGTCCCTCGGTCGGATCGGAAAATACGACAAGTTTATTCTATAATCTCTTCTAATAACCTATTTCGTAAACTAAAACCAGCTATTAATATGAAACTATAATTACAAACCCAATATACCTGTAATACAACTATCTACACCAAGATACACATCATAAAAGACCAAAATTACTACAACCCAACCCAAAAAACGCCAACCAATTTTTACCCAACGTAATACCGAAACTAACCAACATATAATAAGCAAATAATCTTGTATAGTATTAATTTAGGAAACTGGGATAGTGGCAATATCTGGACATGGAGGCACATCCGGTGCGGCCAGTCGGTAAACAACAGGATATGATGTCATCGCGTTTTTAGAGGGTAGTTGTGTATTTTCTGCTATTTGACTATCGGATTGTACTTGAGTTGAGTTTTGCGTAGGTTTTGTCCATGCAGGTTGGTGTGACCTCATTATTATTTTGATAACGACAGTTTAATGTAAGAAATGTACTTAACTTACTAAACCCACTGCTAACTAACTTGGCATTCAATTTTTGTAGCTCTTTAGTCATTGTTTAACCTATCGTTTAGGGCGGTTTCATATTAGCGTATTTTCTGCGCGTATACGGTCGTTTCAGCATACGCACTTACACGCGCGCTATATTACGCGCTTTAAAAAACAGGACTCGTCTCAACGGGCAAAATTCGACGTGTTCGCTTGAAATGTTAGTGACATCTTGTCAGTGTCAACATGGATTCTGACGGCTCGCGCTTATACGAACTTAGAAGCGCGTCAACGCTTGTACGAGTTGCGAGTCTGCCAAAAGGCGCGCCTATACGCGCCTACATGCGCTTCCAAAAACGTACATATATGCGCGTATAAAACGCTAATCTGAAACCGCCCTAAGCCAAAAGAACGTGCTAAGTAACATAATTTCTACAAAAAAATAGTAAACCTTTGAAATACCTACATATAATTATGTCTACTATAATACTTTCGAAAATCTAGGAGTAGAAACATGTTTACCATATTTCATAGTATTATATCCACTTTCATAGTATTTGTCCGAGGGTGATTTTTCGGCATGAGGTTTACAAGCTAAAAGGTTTTAATGCATGTTACTTTACACCCGCCATGATCTCCAACATAATTTTTACAAACTAATTCCGACTACACGTCTTCTCTATCAATAATAGGCCACGTATTGCCAATAAATTGTAACCATGCCCCCGAAACAAGCCGCCATCGTAAAATCGATGCACTAGGTTCTTGAGTTACGATGGTACATACGAACATAAATATAACAGTAACTCATCGGGGCAGTTCCCTCCACCTGTTACATTTAATAGATGTGCAACGACGGCTATCAACCCTGCTATACCAGTTTAAATGTTAACTTTATGCTAGTGTTTCAATCTACGGTGTAATCTGTGTATTGTAATTATAACATATAAATAAAAGTAGTTCGAATATTTTTGTATATAATGGCAACATTGACGGAAATAATTGGAAGCAAGAATCTATGATTTTGTAGCACAAACTTGGTTCCACATACAAAAATAAAAAAATATGTTTTTACTGTTTGTAAGCGGATTTTAGCGCTTACTCTTAAGAAAATGAACTTAAATTACAGGTAAGAAATATTTTAATGTTTTTGTTGTAAATGTTAAGTCTCTGTTTTAGTAAATATTTCCAGTTAAAGATTTTATAGCATACTAGTGGACGCCCGCAGCTACGCCTGCCCATTTACCCGTTTTGCCCGATTCCGTGGGAATTTCGGGAAATCCCTTCTTAGTGCACCCCTACGGTCCCCAAGGAACATACATGCCAAATTTCAACTTCCTGCGTCTAATAGTTTAGGCTGTAGCTTGTCTGTCAGTCAGTCAGTAACGCAAGGATTTTATATATACAGATTACAAGCAATCGCCCGCGGCTTTGCCTGATCTATACTTCCAAACTTTATCTTAGCATATTAAAAATATCTTCCTTAGTGGTGCCTGCTTAAAAAAGTAAAACCTCTGTCAGAATTTCACGTTTCTAGCTACTTTGGGCTCTGCGACGATTCCATAAAAAAGTTTTTTTTGTTATAATGTATATATAATAACTAAACTTTTATAATACTACACGAACGTACGAATTACTATAAATATATTTTTAGTGAATAAAATGTACTAAGCTACGATGGCTCAGTAATCTAAAACATATTCCGATACACCTAGGGCATGAATATCGGAATATCGAATATCGAAAATATCGGAATATCGGACAAAATATTGCGCCAGAAAATATCGATATTAGATTTGTAAAAACCGCGATTTTCGATATTTACGACATTGCTTCAAATAATCATTACCAATGAATTTCATTTATATTACTACTTCAAAATCAATCATTCGAGGCGCGCTTATTGCCATATGTATGCGAATGTATTAAGAACAATAAATAAAAAGAAAAATAAATTATTTAATAAGAAAAAAAACTGTGGTATTGCGTGCCGTTGAGTGCGTCTAGCGCGCCAAATATAGTAATATTGCAAGTATTCGTCGCTACCATTTTACCAGTAATAATCTACCGATATTGATCCGTAACTAGTACTTTTTGTTGTATAGTTTTATTTCATTTCTTGATAGACATGCCTTCTTGATTTACCTACCTGTTATAAAATAGTTTCAGCTTTCCTACCTACCAAAATATACTTTTATAACTCTTTATTCATGTTCATAAAGTTTTAGTGATAATATCTCAGTCAGTTCTACAAGGCAGTGATAGCCCAGTGGCGGGACTAACAGACTGCAATACGGAAGGTCTCGGATATGAATCCTGACGCGCACCAATGACTCTTCGAAATTCATATTGTTATAGAATTTATGTTGGCCTTAGCCATTGCTAGATCCAAAGCCCTAGACCACTTGTACGGGTTACTGGAAAAACCCGAGGGTCATAAAGATTTATACAGCGTGGCTAAAGCTAGAGAGAGAAAGGCGAAGGATGTATCCTATATTAAGTGCATGAAAGACGAAACAGGAGAGATTCTTATGGATGACGATAGAATAAAAGAAAGATGGAGGACATACTTTGAAAAGTTAATGAATGAGAACGATTGGAGCGGAAAACTTGAGAATGAGATGATGAATATCGGTTTAGTGAAGGAAATAAATAAGGACGAGGTTAAAAAGGCTGTTAATGGAATGAAGAATAGAAAAGCGTTAGGACCAGATGGAATACCAGTAGAAGCATGGAAAGCGTAAGGAGATGATGGATGGGCGTGGCTGACTTTATTCTTCAATAAGCTGTTGCACGAGGAGAGCATACCCGAGGAATGGTGCAACAGTTACCTGGTGGCATTTTTTTTAATAAGAGAGATATCCAACTAATTATCAGGCAATAAAGTTAATGTCTCATAATATGAAAGTATGGGAGAGAGTAATTGACCAACGCCTGCGTGACGGGATTGAGATTTCACGAAACCAATTCGGTTTTATGCCTGGTCGAGGTACGGTGGATGCCATTTTTGCACTTCGCCAAATGTGCGAAAAATACAGGAAGGCGCATAAAAACTTGCACATGGTGTTCGTCGACCTTGAAAAGGCATAGACCGAGTGCCTCGTTAAGTCTTGTGGTGGGCCCTGAAGAAGAAAGGAGTGCCTGGGAAATACCTGACGTTGATTCATGCCATTTACGCTGAATACCGAACGCAAGTCCGATCCACAGCTTAGCCCCTACCTCTTCCTGTTAATTATGGATATATCATCGGACATACAAGAAGAGGCACCCTGGTGCATGCTGTTTGCCGATGGCATCGTTCTGGTAGCAGAGAGTGGACAGAAGGTGCAGAGCAAGCTGGAGGAGTGGCGGCAGAGATTGGAGAATGTAAGCCTGTGAATAAGCAGAACCAAAACGGAATATATGTTCTGTGACTTTGGCGGTCTCTCCAGCCCTATACCGGTTACACTCGGCAGTACACCTCTACCAGTATGCTCCGATTTTCGCTACCTACATAGGTTCACTCCTGCAAGATGACGGTGAAATTGATCGGGATGTTAGGCAAAGAATCAACGCAAGATGGATGAAATGGCGCCAGGTCTCAGGCACAATATGCGACCACAAAATGCCTGTGAAATTAAAGGGCCGCATGTATAAGTAAGGCCTATCGTATTGTATGGAGCTGAGTGTTGGGCTATAAAGAAGATGGATGAGAAACGATTGCATGTGGCAGAGATGAGAATGTTACGATGGATGTGTGGAGTGACAAGAATGGACAGAATTAGGAATGATTATGTTAGAGGTAGTATGAAAGTGGCGCCCATAAATGAAAAGGTAAAAGGGACTCGATTCGCCTGGTATGGACATGTTGTGCGGAGAGATGAGATATATGTACCTAGGTAAAAAAGTGATGAATATGCATGAAGAATGACGAAAAGGGACCGGACAGCCAAGGAAAAGATGGATGGACTGTGTGAGGATGGATATGAAAGAGAAAGGGGTAAACGATCGGATGACTGGTGCCAGAGAAGTATGGAAGCGAAGGACACTGCGCCAACCCCAAATAAATTGGGATCAGGGCAAGACAATGATGATTGTTATAGAATTTATGTGCGTAAATAATAGTTAATTATAGCTTGTCTCATACCTTGGAGAGCACGTTAAGCTATCGGTCCCAGTTGAACATTTACGTCTGTCATAACTGGAAGTTAGTACCTTCAAATATCTTAGCAATGGGCAAATCAATATAATATTAGTCTAACTAATTTCGTTATCAAGTTGTTTCATCCATTTGCACTCGAATTGCTTAATACCTACCAGTTTGTATTAGGCCACACTTTTTTGTCACCAAAGCAGTGAATAAAAATTTACTTATTAGATCTCAAAATTTTATTTAAATTTAATTTAGAGACCTTATTTCCCATTTTTCATCGCTTTTGATTCGTCTGATTCCTAGTATCGAGAATATTGAAAATATCGAATTCCGGAATTATAAAATGTTCAATATCGAAAATACCGATATTGAGAAAGTGGGCCGATATTGCGACCCCTAGATACACCGTCAACATAAACAACCCTTTGACCATTTAGAACCGTCACACAACACCATAATGGATTCTAATCTCAACAAAACGCAATCCAAAGTAAATTCAAATGAGAATAAAAACAATCAAATCGCCCTAAAAGTCATTACAAAAGACAAAAACAATAAAAATTACAAAGAAGATTCTAAACGGGTGGCACTAAAATTTTAATTAAATATATCGAAATAAAATCATAAATATGAGCCGACGTAAATTCGTACCTTTATTAAAACCATTAGGACGGTAGAAGCACTCCTATATCTCGATATTATTATTGTGTTTCCTCACACGAATACAGAAAGTACCCTCCCGTCCTCAGTAATTCGTAGAGGGACATTTGGTCAATACAATTAAGGGAGGGCAAGATTTCACACGTACAATTTGAATTTTAAACAATAGTTTGTCATATAAATTTAATTTTATGCCCTCATGTTTATGGATACAGGGTGATGTGCTCATGATTACTTGAATATGAAATTCTATAATCCTTATTGAGGTAAATTCCGTAGAATTTTAAATAATAGAGACTCTATGAATTTCGCTAAAAGTTGTGGTGTAAATATGTGAGGACAACGTTTTCAGCTCAAGCAACGTTCTTAGGCTAATCTGAAAATGTTAACCACAATAGGTAGATTTTTAGATATGTAGATAGAAAATTAAAGCTATGTATCTCGGTCACTCTTGCTATTTTATTGGCAGGTATCTATAGCCATAAAATTAAAATTAATTTCATAATTTTATTTACATGGTTTAGTTTGAATTTAAAATATAAGTAGTCTCGCTTATAGTTTATGAAGCAAAATAATATTACTATCGCAGTTATGTACTAAAACTAGTCTGATGAAATTTTGGTAAGCAATAGTACGGACGACATCTATTAAACACTAGACAAAAATATTCTCATATTTTCTATAGTCAAACAAAGGATAACAACACATTCAGATACCAAAGAGCATAGACAAAACATCATATCAGGACATCCTGTACTCCACTCGACTATAACCAAAATAAATTGTCGTTTAAAACTAGGGATGGACGAGGGTTTAAGCAATTAACTTGTGTTGCCGTTAAGAATAAAACATTCGGATTTGGTCCGACACCGTCACTACGGTTGCTTTCCAAACTATGGACGTAACTTTTCACTGTTTAGGCTTTCGGCCAGGTTACACCGATGGCAGTTAACGGGCGTTGTAAATTGAATCTGTACACTTTCTCTTCGTGTGTGACTAGTGCTAAAAATACAGCGATAGGTAGAGATCAACAGATTGTCTTGAGTTAGACTTGTATTCTATAAATTTTTCGAGGTGATATGTGTCTTAAATTGTTAATATTGATTGCTAATGGTGGAAGAAAACATCACGAGGTAACCTACATGTCTAAGCTTTCTACCAACTTGCACTTGGCAATAGTGTACTGTGGCCTTACACTACATGTGTGTAACTTGCCGCGAGTTTGATTCGATTCCTGTCTTATGTAATAAAGAGAGAAGAATGCTGCCGTTTACCTGGTACATGCCAGGCACCATACTGATGTGAACTTTCTCATTCACCAGACCTGGACATCACTCTATATCTCCTCCATCTACCACAATCTTGGATTAAGAAGCTAACAAATCTGTCCTTACTATATACATTCTAACATTTTTAACCAAAAGTTAACATCACGGTACAACCCCCTTCAAACGATTGTTACTCTGCCAGTTAACGGCTTTTATAGCTGGTACAAAACGAGTGAAGCCACAAAATACTAATTTTCCTTTCTCAAAACGTATCAAACTTTTCTAATTACAGTAAATGTGATGTCCCCACGCGTTTTTGCCATTGCAATATTGTAAGGTCTGGTTAGCACGGCGCGACGGTGTAATGCCAATCTGGCTTTTATTTATACTGCAGTTGTAAGAAGCTTGTGTTTCAATTCTAAGTATGTAGTCAAAGATCCGTACACCACATAATAATACTAATAATAGGAATTTTATAGGAAGTACATATTTAGCCTGCCGCATAAGTATAGACTTGTTGGTTTAAAAAAATTAATGTGTAAAAAATAGTACTTATATTGGTTTTGATTGGAGTTTTGGATTATATTGGTTTTAACAAGAACAAAAACAAGGTTTTATTTGTGTACTGATATTTCCAGAGAAAATATTTATCGATACTTCAACATCTAACAATCTTGCTCAGTTCATACACATTCATCATGCATCAATGGAAAATTCATTCCAAAATGTTGACTTGATTTGAGTTACTTGACTAAATGTCTTCTCACTTTGCTAGGCCTAATTTTGCTGTATCGCCTTTAAAGGCAGATTCAGCAGGAGGAAACATGGACGATGACGAATTTGACACTCCTGAAGTACCTAAAGCCCTCTATAAAATCAGCTTACCTAAAAGAAACAAAATTACCATGTAAATAACATCGTCAATTTTATTATCGTCAACATAAATAAGACAAAATAAATGGACTTAACACAAATGAAGTACACATGTTATATTTAACAATAAAAGCAAAGACAAAATCACAGTGGGAAAACGTTAGAGAAAATCAGAATGAGCAAAATTAATTCAATAAACAACATCACATATGCAACGGCGGACAATAATTCGCACGCGTGTATCCGAACGTACCACGTGACCCACAAGATGGCCGCCCGGCGACCTTTTGGCGGGAATCGGGGCTACCATCACAATGATTCTCCTAAGTTTGTAGGATTTTGGTTTATACGAAAATTGGTGAAGTTTTAGGTAAGTGCATAACATTATAATCGCCTTAGTATTTGCCTGGGTTTAAGAATGTTACACATTAAAATTAAACAACGGGTTACGAATTCCATCATGTAAAAACAATATATTACGATAGAATCCGTAAACCGTACTTTGATTTAAATTATAGTCTTTACCGAAGTACCTTTATATTGAAGAACACGATTCCGTCAACATGACGTAGGTATTTTATTTCCCATAATTGATGACTATTTTCCAACATCTAACAATTCAATATTAGATATCATTTCTCCTTCAATCTAATTAAGAAGTAAAAGAAGTGAACGCCGGGAGCCTTTTATTCAACACAAGGTTCAAGGAAACAGAAAATAAAAATAGGGACATTCCACCCTAAAGGCTAGCAACCCCTAGAATATCGAGAAGCGTCTCTTAATGGCATCTTTTTACGCTACCTGCTTGCTAATTGGAAATTAGGAGCCTAATGTGTAGGAGTTTAGTTACGAGTTGTATTGTTAATGCCGTTGCCGATTTACTGATGTTTGTGCCCTTCCCTATTTGATTATTGCCGTAAGTAACGTTTATTGGCTATTTGGAACAATTTTCGTTCCATTTTATTAGACGAATTAAATTGAATATTAGG
The DNA here is from genome assembly GCA_944739405.2 of Euclidia mi. Lineage (NCBI taxonomy): Eukaryota > Metazoa > Arthropoda > Insecta > Lepidoptera > Erebidae > Euclidia > Euclidia mi. The sequence continues at coordinate 58,049,934 of OX123198.2, forward strand.
TTTTCTTTTTATATTATTTTAACTTGTTTTTGGCTCGGCGATGGTTAATATGTAGATTTATGAAAAATAATTCATTAGAAAAGTATATTCTCAAGAAATTTTACTTGTAACTTTCAGTAAAATACTTTTGCTTTACTACTGTGTTGAGAAATCATGAACTACTTCTTTAGTGGTTTTTTAATGGTTGAGCAGAGCTACTCTACGTGGTGTACACAATTTAATATATGCTGCCCTGCCTTGTGCTGTGTTGCCCGTGTGTAGCATGCTTCTCCAATTTTACGCTTAGACATAACATCTTTTACTTAGTTGTTCTCTTTCGGTGGCGACGTGAAGATTCCTGTTCGCTCTGGTGTTGCCAACAGTATTCAGTATTTCACCAAGTTACTCCGTGGTTTACTTGATGTTAAGGTAATAAAAATACATCTCACCTATACGATGATACTATCGATAATAATATAAGTAAAACTTTAATAAGTCAAAATGTCAGTCCAAGAAGATAATATGACAAACCACATGCGCAATTGAAATCTTACACACTGGCTGAGGCTGATAAACCTACCCTTTTCTTTAATCACTCATAACAGCAACATCCCCAAATTAAGTACCGACAATTTACGCGGCACAAACTCAAGTTTCAGTCCCATTATCGCCACCCCCCAATAGATTTACAAGCAAGACACCATTTATTAACACAATTAGCCAATTAAAACAACGCGAAATCGTTTTAATATCAGACAAAAATAAACAATACCAGTGTTGGCCTAATTAGATCACCTATGAATATTGCGCAAGATGGCTGGCGCTTGCCGCCATCTGTCGGGTGTAAAACGAATTTATTTATACATCTAATTGCTCCGTACGGCGAATATGCTACGCGTATGCACCTAATACCTTTAATATTGCGCTTAAAAGCGCTATTCTGCTTAAAACAAGGGTTATTGTATATGTCGTCAAGTTTTAGTGCTACCCGTATCTGTCTTTAGGCGGTGACGTTATTTTTGTATTTTGTTGTACGAGGTATCTCCTTTTGGTGGCTTGATGGTGACAGTTTATTTTTGTTGAATATATAACGGTAATGTATATATTTTTTATAAGTTAAATGGGTTCATTAGATTTTAGTTTATATTTGAATGACGATGACAGTTACACAATTTACTATTGATACATCGATAACCGAAGCGAAAAATGCTTGAATTGTCGCCGATCACGTCACTCATACAATACGCGTGATACGTTCATTATATTTACACAGACACTGACATTATGTGTAACGGGGACAGACAATATGTTTTGCCAATTGCCGCCTATTTGACACATTAAAAAATACAAACAAAGACAAAGCAAAACAATCCAATAACACCTTACCCATCCAACATTCGTGCTCCTTCATGATAATGTAATAAATGATCCATTTATAGACAAGAACATCAAAAAGTCCTCCATTATGACATTATGGCTTCATAATTTATGCTCAATCTCCATATTAGAAAGCCACACATTGCTTATAACGCAATCACCATGATCCCCCTAGACTTACGCAAGCCGGCGAGACGCCATTAGAGATCCAATGCCCCATAAAATACTATAGACCCCATTATACGCATTAAAAACATTAGAATGGCATACTTCGATACAACTCTGATGTTGTAGGGAAAGTAGTAAATGGTTTTCGCTCATGTGTGATATAGGTATGAGACTAAATTTATGAACTGGATAAAAATAATAGCATTTTTAGTACACGCAGGGTTTAACATTTAGCATAATTTTTAACGCCAGTTAAGTGTCAAGATCCGTAGAAAATTATTTTTACCATGATTAGAATTTATCCATTTTAAAAGTTCAAATATCTACGGAATATGAAAAACCGGTCTTATACTTCTGAATTTTCATTAAAAGATAATTTCTTTAAAAAAAAATTGAAGTACAGTCATGTATTGATACGCCCCACGGTGGGCGCCAATATTTCCATAAGATTTTGTTGGGCTTAATTATTAATTTTAGGGCGCTACGGCTTCTTTAACTGTTTTTCTCGTAAAAGCAATACCTCTTGAACAGTTATTTTCTTTATGATGCGCAGTTAGGAGCCATTTTATAAAGATTTATTGTTTTTTTGTATTTTTTTTTTATACCTAACATTTTCCATATGGTATATTTTTATATACAGAACCATGGCACCAATACTCTAGTCATTTACCAGCTTATACCCTACAGCATAGGAAACATAAATCTTTGATATATCTTTCTTGTTGACGAGTACAGTTTTTATTGCCTCCAGTCATTACAGGGGTGTAGGGGATGTCTGTCTGTGTGTGTTGAGGGGCGTGAGATGCATGCTGATTTATTTTTATGTTTATAGTTTTAGAACAACGTAGCTTGCTACGGAGTAATGGCAGAGACTGCTAATTTCAAGCGCTGCTACGAAGCTCCTACGAAGCGTAGGCTATTGGTTGTATGTACGAGGCAATGAAATTATTTATCTTCTGATAAAAGCGTATTGTTCAGCTGAAGGGCTAAGCAAGAATAAAATACTATTATTTTGGAAATTATCTAAATAGTAAAATTTTGTGGTCTGCAAAATACAGTTTTCGTCAAATGTTTACCGTTTAGCTGTAAATTTGTAAAATGTCTTTACAATTAATATTTCTTTTTTTGTATTTTTATGCTTGGAGAAACTTTCTTTTCCGTCTTCACTAAGCGGATTAAAAACCCCAATAGCATTTAATTTATTAGTTCATACCATGGTTATTTATTTAAAAACCGATGATTTCAATTCTGTCCGATTCATAAATCAGCTTCCTTCCAAAACCCCGTCATCATAACGCCACGTCAATTCTTGAAGTCTAAATAAGAGACTCAGTGGCCAAGAAACATTTATAATTTAAGATACGATACAAAATAAATGAAAATGTAGAAACATTTTGATTACATTTCCTCTAAATAACATTATTACAAATCTACATTTACACGTAAACACCAAAATCGTTTAGCAAACATTTAAATGTACATCAAAACATAGCGTTGTTTATTACAAATTAAATGCAATTTAACCCTCAAAAAGCATTCGACATTCCACAACAAATTCTGTACCAAATTGGTGGAGGATCTAGCCACGATGTTTATACAGAGAACGGGGGGGCTAAAGTAACCCATTTGAATGCATACTTGTCCGTCACTCAAGGCGATATCGGGCGGGAGCGAGCGCAGAGCGTGTTACGAACCGACAAATACACTTAGACCTACCCCACCCCCCGATTTATGTAGTAAAACAGACAGATGCGACACTGCCGAGCAAGTTATCGGAGTTCATGATATGACGGTCGTTTGCTTGTACGAGCTAACTTGTCACATACGCGATTAAACCCGATTGTGATGTAGGCTCACAGGATAACTGTTGATTTGATTTTATGTCACACCAAAACGTCTGTTTGTACGTTTATTGCTTATAAAGTCTCGTTAGGTTACGTACTGTATCGACAGATAAAATTGCCTGTTAAACTGTTATGATCACAACTGGATTTTGTGTTTCGAATGACAATTATTTTTTCCTTTTTTTTAAATGGCACTCTTTTGTTACTTTTGGCGGGATTCACGCTAAGATGGCAGCTGTCAAATAAGTTTTAGGTTAGCTACTTTTCTCAGAAATTGCTGGTTTTAGAAATTGTTTAGTTGGCTGTTGGGCTAATTTGTCGTAGTTTCACACGATGTATTGTTGAATTGAGACATGTTTTAGCAGAATACTTAATCTTAAATTTTGCTATAAACTAAGACATTTCTGAGATGTGTTTTACCTATAGAGTAGGTAATAATGAATAAAGGTCAAAGCTAAATGTTTCCAAATCTGAAAGTTCACAACTATATTAAATGGACCATTCATCACATTATTAACGCCAGTATGAATACAATCAACTTAGGTACCTACAATTCTTCCCTGATGTAAGTAGGTGAAATACATAGGTACAAATAAGTTAATAAACAATAGAAAGACGCTTTCTAACTAAACAGTCTTCCAAATACCAACCATTTGTTACTAAGACGTGTAAAAGGTAGGTAAAGGTAAAGCTTTAAGTAAAATAACATCATCTAAACTTGATAAAAAAAAACTTCGATTCGAATCTATTGACGAAATACTTATTTGTCTAGCCGCACTTGTTTACATACATAAATGTAATATGAAATATAACTAACACAGTTCCCGATAAAATCGTATAAAAATCTGTCCGCATAACAAACCAGAAGTAAGATGCGAGTTTCGTATGCTGCCAAAGTAAAGAAAGTGATGACACACAATTGTTTCTTCAAGACAACACTGCGATTACGTCAGTCATATCAAGAAAAACACGAGAAAAGTCTAACTCGATTTCACAAATCACCGAATCCGACCCATCTGTTTATTGCCCTGCTGATACCCAAGCTATTCTACCTTTTTCCCAAATAGAAATGAACAAAAACAATTCGTTCAGTCGATATCATCAACACCGTACGAACACATTCTGTTCGGCAAACTTTGCGCCAAACTTCCGCACCCCAAACGCACAATAAATAAAGAGGGGGGAGGCACAACAAAAACTCTCGCAGCCATCACCTAGCCACGTCACCCGGCTCAGATTTCATTACCATAAAGAACTGGAAGCCTTAAAACCCCCCGGCTGTGTAAAAGGTGACGAATACCGACCAGTTCTCGCAGAGCCCACACTTTTTCAAGCTTGCCCCCGCGTTGTTAAGAAATACGTTACATAGCGAGAGGGTGGGTGGGTCTTGCTTGGTCGGACGGTGGAAATCCCTAAGCGGGCCGGTCCCGGCGTCGAAATGTGCCCGTAAATCGTCATAAAACTGTCTGAATCCATGATGTGACGCTGCCCGGGGGTAATTAAACTGGAATTTATAGTTTTGCGCGAGTTACCCCTGCTTCCCCCTTTGGTTTGCCAACGTCTCATCTTGACGATCGAAACTCGCTTTTTGTTACACAACGCTCATGTCAATATATTTGGAATATTCATGGCAGACTTGATTGGATATACGGTGGTATACGACATGTTTCTTACACTTTATGACTGAACCATGTACAGAATAATGAATTTATTGCGAATTTGTCTGTGTATATCAGTGAGGTGAAACAACGGCGCTCCGTGTTGTTTTACTCGACGTACCTATTATTAACTTCATTTCGTTAAGTAAAGTAAATAACTTTATAAAAACAACTGAGTTTTTATTTTTTGTTTCTTCTCTATAAATCAAAGGAGCTTTTAGCATACCTACTACTTTAAATCAACTTATTTCATTTTTTACTTCGCAATTGTCACGACCTTCTAGTAGAAAAGTAGGCTGATTACAATAAAAGATATAAAAGTACAATTAAGTATACTGAAGTTATACAAAGGACTCCGAATTTAAAAAGTATTAAATAAACAATTTTAAAATTTCAGGTCAACTTTGAAAAGGGGCTCATACGACAGTATCTTGTATTACACTATTAAACTTAACCTAAATGAAAGTAACTGAAGGAAAAAATGTCATAAACCTACTGCAAATATTTATAAAGGACAAACATCTCACACCATTCCCGTCATTGCCCCACCCATTCTTTTTCTAATGCCGTAGTTACCTCACCAAAAACAGTCGGGCATCAAAACAAATATGTTTCTTCCTCACCAACCAAAGAGGTTTAAAAGGCGATTCTTTTTAAAGAAATATGTTCGCATGTCCTCAACTAAATCTCCGTCTACTAGATTTACTGGCATGCAAATCTCGGTGGTGCTACTGTAATTAGCATATAAGGGACGCAGGGTAGGCAGGTAGATAGATTACGAAGTCATTACCAGACTTAGCGGTGCCAAAGCTGTTTTATTTTGAGGAAAACTCAACTGAAATATTGAGGCTTTAGATATTAAGCTGAACGCTGCATTTGGTAAACGTTGCGTAATCCGTTTTTAAGGTTCGCGTTTTGTAGTGGCGGTGTTGGGATCTGGACTTGCGATTATGAGGTTCTTGGCACGTTCATTGTACTATGGAGGCCCTTTTCCCATTATGCTGACCAGATTTTGACATATATTCCAGCGTCTGAAATTTGATTTTCACTTTGTAAAGGACAGCTTGAGCACTGGGCAGAGTGGGTATAAGCTCCGCCGGCCTCCGCGGTAACATGAGATAGCCACGCAGTTTTACTGGGGTCAACTACATAATTATGTTAATTTTCATTTTGGATTTTCACCGACCTGTTAAAACTGGCCTAAGACAAGCTCAGCTGAAGAAGTTTAGCAGAATTTATCGATTGTAAACTTTTTTTTACAAGTCATATTTATTTTAAATAATAGTCGAATGCTATGAGCGGAATACCCGCCTGCAAACACTCAACACAATGAAAACAAAGCAAATTACTATTATTTGCAAAAATCCCTATCCCAAAATATTACTTTTTTTATTTTATTTATTTATAGACTCACGCCTGTATCCCCGAAGGGGTAGGCAGAGGTGTGTTCCGATATATTATTACACCCACATTTCGCCATGAATTTTTAATAGGGGGCGAGCCTATTGCCGTTACCGGGCACATCACCAGACTCCGTGCTGCTACTGAGAATTTGGAACAAACCCAGTAGGTAACACTTTGCCCGACCCGGGAATCGAACCCGGGACCTCCGATCAGTAGTCGCATACGCTATCCACTGGACCACGGAGGTACTTACTTCTAGCCTTTATAATTATTCTTTTTGTAAATTTTATGTGTAAAAGATGTTAAAAGGAAATTTAACACATAGATGAATCGTCGGAATATAATTGTATTAAATTCAAATTATTTCTTTAGTAAACTAATGCTATTATATTTTTTCCAAAATAAACAAATCTCAAACACAGTAAACAATACGCAAAACTGCGTCACGTAATAATTACAAACAACGTCCTCCGTTCACATAAACATAGATTTCCAATTCCGTACCCACAGTTCCGCAATAGGAGAAAATATCCCGAAATTACATGAGCCTCCATAACGGCCTTGTCCGGACACGTCATCGGATCAAATCATCGTATCAGTTCGTGACGGACACCCGGCCGTACGTGACTCGGGAACCGAACCTAAAACCGACGATAAATCGTGCTCACTATCCAGTTTAAGTTGGGCCCTCTACCAAAGCGTTCGGAAATGTCTGGTTGAAGCACACTAAGTTGCAATTAGAAAGAACAGTTTGCAAACGAATCGTCGTTTCTAATCGTAACCATAGAGTTAAGATTATGAATAGTTTTTTTTTTTAAGTAGTTTGACTTTTCGTAATAAATCTGTTTTATGAATTTAATTACTTTCTTTCTTTTATGTAGGCTACATTTAAGTTTTTAATAGCATTTATATTGCTTACTTTCAGTCATCTAAGCTTCTTTTCTGACAAACTGTTTAAATGTTCTTAAGAGTTTAAGTTAATCTTGTAAATCGTTTCCAAATTTCGTCAACTACTTTGCTTTTATATAGAGACGTATAACATAAAGATATTCAAATAAAATTATTACTTATTACTGTAAGTATAAGGAACAAAATCTAGGCAATAATTTTCAAAACATAATTTCAATATTATAGTTGCAGACTATTGTCTTGAAGAATTATCTTAAATACTATAAGCCTTATATGATAATCGTTCATGCTACACATAGAGGCCACGTTACATTGGCGGGTATACGGCTCCGTCATTATTGAATAGTGTTATTGCGTTTATAAACAACCCCATCATGCTATTGCGGTGATATTAAAATGCTTTGTTTTGCTATTCCTTCCTACTGACGCTGTTATTCAAACATTCAAGTTTATTAGATTGTATATTGGTTATGATATCCACAGTATGTGGTACGGACTGCCGAGACGATGGTCTCGGGTTCGATCCTCAGATACCCCGGGCACCTATGACTTTTCGAAGTGATGTGTGTATTAAAAACGTTAATTATCGCTCGCTTAATAATGTGCCCGGTAGATGGCAATAGGCTCGCCCCCTATTACATTGGGGTCGAAACATAACTGGCGAAAAGTGGGTGTGTAATGCACCTCTGCCTACCCCTTCGGGGATAAAAGGCGTGAAGTTATGTTATGTTATGTGGTACTCGTAGAGTGACGTACAGGGGATATGAAGGATTGCCGGTGTAAAACGTGCACTTTTTATCAGCCAATATTGACCTCTGCGGCACTGCTCCATAAAGTTGCGTAGCAAATCAACCCCTTGTGTTAATTCAATGTCCCTGGATATTGAAATGGCAGTGGTGATACTCATATGAGTATAGGTACAAAACTATTAGACCGATAATCTTAATAAATAAAATCCTTGCGTTACTTACTGACTGACAGACACGCTACAGCCGAAACTATAGGGCGCAGGAAGCTGAAATTTGGCATGTGTGTTCCTTGGGGACCGTAGGGGTGCACTAAGAAGGGATTTCCCGAAATTCCCACGGGATCGGCAAAACCGGGTAAATTAAAAAAAATGCAGTCGTAGCTGCTGGCGTCCTCTAGTCATATTATAAGATTGAAAGCCAGTTTCACCGATGCCTGAGAAGTTCCAAGATATCTTATACACTTTTTGTCCCAGTTTTGGATTTATCCGGCAGATATTGACTATCCAAAACCTGTGAAACGGCCTAATTAACTCGTAAATGTGCGGCAAATGGAAGACAAATATTATGTATAGTTTCTATTAAAAAAAATAGTAAAATTACTGCCATTTTGATGGCCCCTTCAGCCAAACTGAGGCCCAATTCTCCTTAAAAGGTTTATAATGCAGTTCCGATATAATGTCAGTGTCATGCTTATGACGTATATAGTTTTCTCCTAAATCATCTTCAATTCAAATGATATTTGAATGAAACCGCGACTAGATCGTAAATAGGGAAGATTACTGCCAAGTTAAACCACCAGATGGCGGTATCACCGACTACAGTAAACAATGAATTTTGGCAAGTATGACATTTGAGTGACAACTTGACAACTCGTTTAGACTTCAAACTTTTGATGCGCGATCTCATTATCTCATCTCAAACAAGTCACTAAAACAGAAACATTGTACCATTTTTATTGTTATCGATGATTACAACTGTTGTTACTGTTTTGCCTATATAACTAAGTTTTTTTTTTAAAGACAACTCCCGCATTAGGACTAAATCCTGTGTCGCGGGGGACTTTACAAACATACAACTAACGGACACAATTAACACCCAGACTCGAAACAACAATTTGTGAATTACACAAAGTGTTGCCTTGTGTGGGGATCGAACCCACAACACTCAGCGCAGTGTCAAGCGGCGAGGCGACTGCTTAAACCACTACGCCAACCGTGCAGTCATTATATATAAAAGCAAGTATAGATATATTGTTGCCTTGTTGATGACAATACTTATTTGAAAAGCGCGCTACGAAAGTTTGTTTACTGTAGTTGCTTGTGCTGCCATCTGCGTCGAGCTTTGCGTAATGTTCTCTATTGAACAATGTGTCAAAATATGTGTCAATTTAACAGAATACCGATCTCGAGTCAATTCAAAATCTAATCTCATTTCGTTCAAAGTAGAGTGTCAATGTCATATAAAATACGATAATTGACCTTCAGAATTTTTTTATTCAGACGTAAGAATATGTGCAACATTGGAAACTAAGATCAAAATAATTAATTTACTGACTCAAAAATGTCTGCTTGTATTTCTGTCACCGTAGCTTCTAAAAGCGAGATATTGATTTGCTTGCAAGTTATGTACAATGATCGAGAGTGTTAACACTCTTGACGACTATCATCATCGTCATCATCAGCCTGCCGTAGTCCACTGCTGGATATAGGCCTCTCCAATGGCACGCCACTGAGCCCGATTGACGACCGTGGTTCAAGAAAATATATAATTATGTTGTGAGAAATAGCTTTGAGGAGGGAAAATACCTCCTTAAAGCTAACTTTATTATTTAGCATTTATTATCTCCTAACAAGTAAGTTTCTCTAATTACCATATTTTGGCAAATACTAAGTGCGATTAAATTCTTTATATATTTAATTCAAACCCTTTAATATAAGGCAGTGTCAAAAATTTATCGTCTTAAGTTGGCAACCCCTATGATTCATGGTGTCATGGCCGACTACGCCATGATATGAGCCGTTACGTTCAAATGGTGTTCCACAGCGTTCGACTGTTACTAACGGCCCAAGTTTCACTTATAATTATTGTAATATTAATGAGACGGGCACAACTTTATTTGGTCGGATTGCTAAATTTATTAATCTGTGGGTTAGACAATATTCTTTCTGTTTGAGTAAATATTTTATTGTTTTAACTTGATTATATTTGTTTGAAAGTTTCTTGTTTGATAAGGATGAACGATACCTATGTGTCATTTGTGCCGACCATCATTAAGTTTACCTGGCTTTGATCGCATTTTAGCATCCTCTAGGGAAAGCAAACTATGTATGATCATCATCAGCCTTTAGTCCACTGCTGGACTAGGCCTCCCCTTTGAAAGGAGGAATTGGCCTACTATACCACGCTGGCCAAACGGGTTGGTGTAGGTTTTGTATCAAGTTTTCCTTTTCTTACAGTGCTGTTCTCTGCATAATATGTTCCCTTTGTCGGCTCTTATGACACCCAGGGGATGATATGGTGTAGAGACATTCCGTATTCTTAATCCATCACCATACGGACAGCTACCTTATAAACGATGTATACCTAATTAAAAATTGCTAGCAGATTGCAATTTAAAGCATCCAAGATGCTTCCTAGTGTATCCAGATTTCATAGAATATTTAGTTTTACTACAGAGTAACTGCCATTTGACTGGTTTTATTACTATGTTGTCTAAACAATAATTTTGATTAAATTGCTTAGTTTTTAAAAATGAAGATGATTAAATGTTTGCGTTGTGAAATGATAGTGTATACTGCAGTAGTGCTTCAGTAAGTGTTTGACAAGTTTTTGACAGAATACCTAGGAACCATGATATTTTGTTTTCTGCACTGGCTTGTAGCTCCACATGTGCCGGTGTTATCGTAAGGTTCATAGACATACGTATACGGTACGGACTCAGCATTTACTAAAGCTATCAAGTAATTATGACGAAACAGTTGCTCCTATACTTTGGTCCTGATTTCTCTTTCTAGAATACTGAACGTAATATGTATGTATATCACTTCTGCAAAAGGGACATCATGCCAAATTATAAGCTTTGTTTCATTCCACACATTCGTCAACTATTAAAGTAAAGCACAGTCCTTATATCTATGTCTCTCACTAAAATTAAACTCACTTAAAGAAAACAGTTCAGTACGCAAAGCAAATAAAAATATTTTAATTTCGACACCTGCAATAAAAAACATCGTAACTCACTTTTTGGTGAATTTGAGTTACAATCATATCCACAGTAAAAAAAAATTCTCTCTTTTTTGCGCTCATCCCTGTATCAGAATTCATTCGCCTTACGATTTTAGCCAGTGGAAAAAAATTAAGTTGACGTCCGAAGAAAATGATAAAAAGGTATATTTGGTTACACGCTAGTATGTTTGCCTATCATTAATAATATTAAATATTTGAGACATTGTATCTCAGATTTACAATATTTTTTTTATTGCAAAGTGTAATATACCATGCAAAGGTCATTGGGCATATCTGACCCGCTTTGCGAACAGTGGCGGACATTAACCAAAATAGTTTTAAACAATATAATTGTTTGATTAAAAATCGTCGGAGAATAATGCACAGGATCCTTTAGAAAAGAAAACAAACGGTATCAAAGGTTTTTATTTCATCTTATAAAGGCATAAAAATAATATCGAAATGAGCTAATGTTTAGAGATATGTTATACGCTGTCTCTTTCGCACATTGACTAGCTGCGCCCATAATGCTAGCATTGTTTATTATCTGTCTTAGGCCATAAACCAGGAAGCAACTGGCGCACCCGCTGCCTTTTTAAATGACCTTATGATTGCTTTAGATCAAATTCAATAAAAAATCTTTTAATGAATTAGCATTTTATTTTTCTTACCTATATCAATTAATAAGCGGACGCCCGCGACTTCGTCGGCCTCATTCAGTGATCCCGCGGGAATATCGGGATAAAAAGTAGCCTATAACCTTTCTCATGAATGTGGCTATCACACACAAAAAGATTTTCTCAAATCGGATCAGTAGTTTCAACTTCAACTTGTGCTGGAGCACCGGCCGAGTACCTGATGACTGGGCCACAACAGTAGTTGTGCCTCTTTATAAAGGAAAAGGCTCGCAACAAGACTGCAAAAACTATAGAGGCATTAGCCTTCTCAGCATTGTTGGCAAATTGTATGCGAAGGTACTGATTGTAAGAGTTATGAAAGTAACCGACAAGAAAATATGGGATGTACAAGCGGGATTCCAAAAGGGTAAGGGGTGTACGGATCAAGTCTTTTCCTTGCGATGCATAGCCGAGAATTTTTTGGCCAAAGGTCGAAAGGTCTACTGCGTATTCGTGGATTTGGAAAAGGCTTACGATAAAGTGGTGAGGAATGAAATGTGGTCGGTACTGTCGATGTATGGGGTGAACAGCAGCCTAATTCGAGCTCTGAAATCCCTTTATGAGGATTCTAGAGCTTGTGTGAGGATTAACGGGGCATACACTGACTGGTTTACTATCAACACAGGTGTTAGACAGGGATGTGTAGCGTCGCCGTGGCTGTTCAACCTCTTCATGGACAGTTGTTTGCAAGACTTGAAACATAGTGATTGTGGATTAAGGATGAATGAGTTACTTGTCAAATGCCTCCTTTATGCTGATGATCAGGTTATACTTGCGTCTTCAGCGGAGGAGTTGCAGGAGATGGTAACAATCATGCATGGTGCGTTAGAGAGGAAAGGAATGAAAGTGAATGTAAGTAAAACGAAAGTTATGGTTTTTGAAAAGAAAGATTGCGTTACGGCTTGTAATGTTATGATCGATGGACAGCGAGTGGAGCAAGTGAATGAGTTTGTATATTTAGGTACGCTGTTTACAAGAGATGGTAAGAATGTAGAAGATATTGAAAGAAGAGTTAATGCAGGTAATAGAGTGAATGAAGCTCTGAAGGCGTTTATGAATAGCCAAAACGTGTGCAAAAAGGCACGTTTGGCTGTGCATAGAGGGGTGTTAGTACCTACTCTTATGTATGGTAGTGATAGTTTTTTTTTTTTTTTTATTCTACTTTATTTCGAGGCTTTTACCTTACAAAGGTATGTCAGCCTCATCGTACCCTTAAACTATGGACTACTAGTCATAATATAAATAAACATTGTCTCTTATCTATTTGTAACCGAGGGAGTGATTGATGCATTTACCATTTCATACAACAACACAGCTTTTTCAGAACTAGGCATGGATAGGATTTTTATAAAGGCTCCCACATCATATGGATTAACTTTTAAGTCCCGCATCAATAGCTCTCTCGCCCTTTGATTCTTTTTACATTCGATCAGAATATGTTGAACATCTTCAACCTTTCCACATACTTGACAATTAGGCGAATCCGCCTTTTTCATAAGGTGCGCAAATTTTCTGGATGGAAAATGATTAGACCGCAATCTATGAGCCATAACAACATAACCTCTTTTTATATTGTTTGTACCAAACCAAGGGATCCGAGGAGGTTCCGATTGTATGGTCTTGTACCAGACACCCTTTTCTTTGCTCCTTTCATCGAAATATTCCTTAAATGTATTGTAACATAGATTTTTAAACGGGCCCAGTACATCTGTATAAACAGGAACAATTTCTATTTGTAAACCTTCCACAATTGCTTTTTTTGCTAATCTATCCGCTTCTTCATTTCCCTTTATGCCTATATGCGATGGGACCCATTGCAATCTCAAGTTGATATCCCTTAATTCGTGAATTCGCTTAAGAATAGCATAAGCTATCGGTGCACCTCTGAATCCAGAGGCGCATCAAGCCAAATGCATTAAACCGCTACTGCTGTCAGTACATATTACTACATTTTGATGTACATAGTTCGTATAGTTGCAACAAATGTTATCTAGGGCCTTTGAGATTGCAATGAGCTCCATCGTCATTATAGACACACATACATTTACAGTTTTATATGACGCTGAATTTCCATCACTTAAATCATAATAAGCGGCACCATATCCAGATTAATTTTTAGAGCCATCAGTAAAGATTATCTTCCAACCAGAGTACTTTTCGTTTAGTTCTTTGATTACTGCAAATTTAAGTGATGTAATTTCATGATTGCGTTTTGCATCTTTGATACAATCTAAACTAAAAGTAATTTTGCCATGTACTTTTATATATGTAACCCAAATATCTAGTGAGAACATATCTAACACAGTTGTACAATGTATACTACAAGACTTACATTCATTATAAACATTCACTAGTAAGGGCTTTTTCTTATTACTCCAGTACCTTGTGACTGACAGATCACCTAGCTCATTTATTAAATTAATAGTTAGATTATTCGAGTATGACATGCTTTTCAAACAGAACTTGTAAGCCAGATATAATCTTCTAATAAATAAAGGATAAATACACAATTCAGCTTCCATGACATGAATCGGAGTGCTTTTTATAAAGCCACCTATACATCTTAAATACTGATTTTGGATTTTGTCCAGTTTACTTAGATGACTCTTTGCACTGTTATCATAAAGAAAGCAACAAAAGTCAATTCTGCTTCTAACTAATGAGATATACATTGATATCAAATGTTTGGGATGTATACCCCAAGTAGGTCCCGCCAATACTTTAAATACATTCAAAAATTTTGCTGTTTTTTCACATAATTCATTTATATGTTTTGACCACAAAAGTGATCTATCTAACCAGATACCCAGATGCTTCACACAGTCTACTGATGAAATTGTAGTTTGGTTAATTTTAAGTTTTATTTGCTTTTTTCGTCTCCCCCTACTAAACAGGCACATCTTAGATTTGTCTGGCGACAGTTCTAGTCCTATTTCGTCCAGTAATACAACCATAGAGTCGAGGGCCTTTTGTAACTCCTCCTCTGCATGATCTAAATTTGTATGTCTAAAAATTAACACATAATCATCAGCATATTGTGAAATTACAACATTTCTAATCTGTTGACAGATTTTTAAAGTGACAATATTAAAAAGCATTGGTGAGATGGGATCACCCTGTGCCAAGCCTCTGTTAGCACGTCTGACATCAATAATTTGCCCATCACTACTGTTCTTTATCATCAAATATCGTTCAGATAGAAAAGAATATAAATAATTGCACAATTGTGAACCCATTCCTAATTCATCCAATGTCTGAACTATTTTCTCTGCTAAAACATTATTATAGGCATTTGTAATGTCTAAAAAACATGCTATAGTTGGAGCATTCTTATAAAAACCTGTTTGAATATATGTAACTAGTCTAGATAAACAATCCAAGCAAGACTGACTTCTCCTGAATCCGACAGTGTAAGGTGAAAGTATGCTATGTTTCTCAATATACCACTCTATTCTTTTGCACATCATGTTATGAAAAGTCTTGCACATGCAGGATATGAGAGATATTGGCCTAAGTTTAGGTTCTGAAATGGTATCATTTGTAGTTTTAGGAATTGCAATAACAGATATTGTACGCCACTGCTTAGGAATAATGCCAGTTGAGTATATGTTATTCATTAATTGTAGTAAAAACGTCTTAGCTACATATGGAATGTTATAGATCATAGAGTAAGTTATTCCATCATTACCCGGAGCAGTGTCTTTCTTTTTTAAGCTATTCTCAAATTCTTCAATAGTAAATAATGATTCTAGCAAATGGTTCTTAGAGTTAAAAGTTGGTGATATGTTTATCACAGTGTCCGGTGTAAGTGAATGTAATAGGTTTCTTAAATTTTCTTCTGATACTTGAAATTTTGATTACCGATACCCTTTGAACCATCGCATCTTTTGCCACATATCAGATATTGAAGTGACTTCATTTATACTACTGCAGAACTTTTTCCAGTTGTTCTGTTTTGCAGCGGATATCAATTTGCGTGTCTCTGCAACTTTTACCTCTAATCGAGACAGGTTGTCAGGAGTAGGGTTTCTTCTAAATTTGGCCAATGCCAACCTACGTTCTGCCACTGCTTTGGATAATGATGGATTCCAATACTCTTTTGGCCTAAAATTTCTTAAAGGGCTAGTACAAATTTTAGTCATAGGTATGTGTTTATTGGCTGCCAACTCGATTTGTTTTACAAAAAAGTCGTACTGTGTCTGAATATCATTGCCAGAATAATCTAAATCAGAAAAGGAGTCACTGAGCTCTTGACGGTAATCTTCCCAATTGGCCTTTTTAAAATTTCGCTTCGGAGAATACTCTACCTGATTTTGAGAATTCATTGAAATCTTCAATACAAGGTGATCACTGCCTAAGTTTTCACTCAGTACTGTCCAATTCAACTTAATAGCGATATCTAATGACGCAAATGTGACATCAGGTGATGATTTTTGCATAATGCCATTAACTAATTTTACCCTAGTTGACTCTCCATTATTTAATGCTATAAATCCGTGGTCAAGTGATGAGTCTAGTATCTGAGTTCCTCGTTGATCTGTTTTATAAGACCAGTTAGTATGGTGCCCATTATAGTCACCAGCGACTAGTGATTTTCTGGGTATTAATGAGAACATATTCTCCCAATCTGATGTGGTTGTACGAACTGAAGACGGACAATAAATGGAAGCAACATATTCTAAACTTTTACAATTAAGTAGCTTCACACATAATATTTCTATACCTCTGTTACGTAATTTAATAGGATAACTTACCGCCTTTATGGATTTATGTATAATTATCGCAACTCCTCCGTAGGAGTCCTCCCTATCTTTTCTGTAAACATTATATTTACTTATTTTCAAAGAAATGTCTGGATTTAGCCAAGTTTCACTGACAATAGCGATATGTATTTTTTCCTGCGAAAGTAATGCCTCAAAACAGAGTGTTTTAGGTTTTAAACTTTGGCTATTCCACTGAATTATATTTATCAAGGGGTTTTTGCGATAATTATCCATTAAGTAACTTAACTAGTATTTGATTTAGTCCTTCTCTAGTAAATAAATTCATAATAAATACCTTGCATTTCTCGATAATTACTTTTAACACAGACAATAAGATTTCGTCAAATGATTTTTCTGAACACACAATCTCTTTGATCTTTATAAATACTTGCGCAAATCTACTTCTTCTTTGTTTTTTCTCCTCATTTTCTTCTTGTTCTGTTTGCTTAACTTCCTGAATACTTCTAACCACCGCATCTGTTTCTCTTGACAAGGCATCCCAGTCCGTTTCCATGCTATCATATAAATCTTTATTTTGACTTTGTTTTCTTGACTGTTTCGACTTTTCGACTCTTTGTTTTTGTATTTGTCTATTACCAACCTCTTCATTTTTCTCCTTTTGACAGCTTAAAGATTCCTGAGTAATATTGCATCCATTCTCTATGGTAATATTGGTAAACTTCGTTGAGCTCTGAGAGCGAACAACACTACTGTATGTCTTGTCTGTGGTGAGTGGACCTTGTTTCAATATTTCATCAGAGGCCCGCGAAATCTCAGTAAAATTTTCTTTCCTGTGATCATCTTTTAATGTTTCTAAGGCTTCTCGCTACGGAATATTGCGTTCACTCATAAGGTTGCGTATCTTTTTCTCCTTCAGAAAGGCAGGGCATGTCTTGTCCAGTGCCATATGAGGTCCTTTGCAATTGACACATACGATTATATTTGTGTCACAATTATCATGTTCACTGCCGCATTTGGGACATAAAATCTTCTTAATTGGACAGAATTTTCTTATATGCCCAAACTTCCAGCAGGCAGAGCATTGGGAAACAGGAAATACGTATCGTTCAACCTTAAAACGGCATCCATAGGCGTAAATAAATGACGGTGAAGTTGGACTTTCAAAACAGATACGTACCGTTTCACTCTCCACCCACTCTCTGTCTTGGTTGATACGTCTCAATCTTTTGACCGATAATATTTTACATGGACTCTCTAAGCTTTGCAATATCTCTGTCTCACCAAGTTCTAAGTCCACGCCCTTTATTATTCCATAAGATAAGTTCAACTGGTTGATATATTGAGCCCGCATTCCTAAGTCAATAATGTTTTGGCATTTAATTAGGTTTTCAGCATCTTCTTTATTTTTAAAATGAATAAAAACCTTGTAAGGACTTTTGTACTTGATTCTCAATACGTTAGTTATATTTTCACTTCCTAATAGTTTCGCTAATGCCATTTGTTTAGGTAGAACCTCTAAAGATATTAGGCAAATTTTGTACATTTCTTCCATATTTTCCTCTCTGCTGATCTCCATTCCGTGCGTTTTGTCGTATTTTTTGGTCATAATTGAGTCACTTCTTATCAACCGTTTGGGTTTATTTCGCCTTACAATAATAAAACCGTCGTCACTACTACCCTCACTTTTTTCTAGCAACCTTTTTGAATTTTCAGCCTCTTGTTCACCACAATCCGATATACTTTTAAGCACTCGTTCACATTCTTCAATTATCTCATCATCACTTTTATCAGATAAAACATTCACATTGTCATCATCACTATTATTATCCTCCTCCATAATTATTAATAAAAATTAAAGAGGGTAACTTGTAATGTACCGCAACAAGTCGTTAATCACGTTTAGGATCCGTGCGTAGCTAGCGACTACCTGCGCGCGACGATGGTAGTGATAGTTGGGTATGGCAGAAAAGTCATGAAAGTAGAATAAATGCTGTAGAAATGAGAGCACTGAGAAGTATGTGTGGTGTCTCTCTGACTGACAGAGTAAAGAATTGTGTGATAAGAGAGTGTTGTGGGGTAAAAGAAGATGTAGTGACAAGCATCGAGAAAGGTATGCTAAGATGGTTTGGGCACGTGGAGAGGATGGATGACGAAAGACTGACCAAGCAGATATATAAGGCAAGTGTGGAAGGGACAGGACGAAGGGGAAGACCTAGGCGGACGTTCTCTGATCAGATTGGAGACATCCTAAAAACAGGACAGGTGAGAAGTACCCTGAACAGAAGAGCATGCATGAGGAATCTGA
This sequence comes from Euclidia mi, assembly GCA_944739405.2. Lineage (NCBI taxonomy): Eukaryota > Metazoa > Arthropoda > Insecta > Lepidoptera > Erebidae > Euclidia > Euclidia mi. Next base: position 58,068,953 of record OX123198.2, read on the forward strand.
TGGGAGTGAATGAAGCAAGAGAGATATATCTGGATCGTTGCAAATGGCGTTCCGTAGTCTCTGCCTACCCCTTCGGGAAACAGGCGTGAGTCTATGTATGTATGTATGTATGGATCAGTAGTTTCAGAGATAAAAAGTATGGATATATACATAGATAACACTTGATTTTTTTGAGATTCCCGTAGCTCACATTAATGCGACTAATGCCATAGTACCTAAATGAGAGCCATAGATGGATACACTCTGCTATATTCCGTTTGTGTCCGCCATGGGTATGGTTTCCATACTAAGGTGCCCATTTACCTTTGCATTGTAAGTCTGTGATACAATGTCACATTATAATGTTTACACCGTGTAATATGATTGTAACTCACAAAACTAATAAACTATGTAAATTACTAACACACTAATCATATGTAAATGTAAAGTATCCCCTCAAGTTTTTAGTTTTCAACTTTCAAGGCACTAGGACTTAACAGAATTGATTGAGATTTTTTTGAATCTTAGACGCGCTCTCCTGTAAAGTTACAAAATATGAGTTACGATCTTTTTCATTGTGGGTGTCCATTTTAAACCCTGTTGCTGAAGTATACGCATAAGTATCAACTTATGCGTATACTTCAGCAACAGGGTGCTTGCTGAGCTGTTTCCTTTAAGTGTGGTTTAAATCTAGTAAGAGACATAAATGTAAGTATTTTCATATAAATAGAAAATTAACTGGAACTTAACATTATTATTCTCCAAAATGTCCTCGAAAAACACATGAAGTCTGCCAACCAACACACCACCCAGCGAAATAATATAATAATATTCTAATATTCTACCACATACACACATCACCATCTAGTCCCAAACTAAGCAGAGCTTGCACTATGGGTAGTAGACAATGGATAAACATACATATATACTTTTTTTTGTAAATACATACATATTATACATAGAAACACCCAGACCAAGAGAAACATCCATGTTCATGCACACAAATGTTTGACTTGAGCGGGAATCGACCTTCGGCGTTGCAGTCGCTTACACTCCGCTGCGCCAACCGGTCGTCAGCAGTATTGGCCTTACCCTTCCCATAGAGAAAAGAGCCCCGTGGCTAGCAGTGGGACAGTTTTTTTACAGTACTGACGATTACTTTATTTTGTGTTATGTTTTTCAAGAGATACGAAACATCTTTCCTTTCCTACCACCAGTTCAGGACGTGGCTACTGCTGAGAATGGCAAGGCACTTAACTGGAATTATTTTCTTTCAATGTATATCAAAGTTAAATAATTAGACGGGTATGTTATTACTGGTAGATTTCATTTTTATTTTTTTATTTATAGACTCACGCCTGTATCCCTGAAGGGGTAGGCAGAGCTGTAATATTACACCCACATTTCGCCATGAATTTTAAGGTTCCACGTAATAGGGGGCGAGCCTATTGCCGTACCGGTAACATTACCAGACTCCGTGCTGCTACTGAGAATTTCCTAACGGAAAAACGCAATAAAACTTTGCTCGACCCGGGAATCGAACCCGAGACCTCCCAATCCCATGCGCACATTTATGCGCCGAGACCAACGAGGCGAGGTAGATTTAATTGCATAAGATACAGTTTTAATTTGATTCCCATTAGTACCTACTTCTCATATTTTTAATATAATTTTCCATTAAAAGTACGCGCGCAATTTATGATCTGTTCTTGAATAAACGCTCTTAAATGCGTACATAATATCGATGAACTACACGCAGACGTAAAACGAATAATCGTGCTAATCGTACTACGATTTATCCTAGGTAAGAATTGAACCCACAGCCTCCAGCTTTGAACCTCACTGACTACTTGACCAACAAACATGACCAAGCGACCAAAAAAGATCTTTCAGTTGATTACCTTTTTTTTACTCCATCAGAGGCGATTCTTTTAACCACTGCGCTATCGTGGAATCATTACTCACCCATTAACTCCACTATCACGGCCACTTCCATTACGCATATACTTATGTTAGTTTTAAGTTATAACTTATTATCTGCGAGCCTAATTGCTCCCCCAGGCGGCGGTTAATGCCGAAGATTTTCGCCTCGCGAAAACTTCGGTCCGGTAAACGATTCTACCATCTTGCTATACGGTGGAGTACTGAACATTCGGCTACATTTTATTATTTTAAATTGTCTTTCGGGATATATACCACGTACCTTTGTTTGGAGTAACCGATATTTGTACATCCACATACATGACGCTTGAAACAGTGCCGAAATATCGTTTACTCCAAACAAAAGTACAATCAAACAATTCGGCGCTGGACCAATTTGAAAAAAAATCCCTTGGCTCGCTTATAGAGTCGAGGCCAGGCACACTAGAAACTGGTTTTGTATATGAGTGTCAATGTGCATGTAAAGTAGCACTGGAAGCGACGATGTCTTGCTGAGCGATTTTCGCCCTTATGGTGGTCTAGCGGGAAGTTGTTCGACTGTGTTTTATTTTATTTAACTTTTTGCACAGCACAAAAACATGTGGTTCGTAGGCGGACTTAATGCCTTAGGCATTCTCTACCAGTCAACCTAGGGTGATGCAGAGATAGTAGATAGTAGGTGCGTGACTATTAGAAAATAATTAGGTATTTGGAATTAGATAATAATTACTATATATGAAAATTACTACTTAAATTATAGATAAATATTTAAAATATACACACGTAATAAGTATATATAAGATAAGTATAAATACATATACATATATGTATATGAATAAATACTTGCATATTATAATATATATACATAATAATATTAATAATATATAAGTCAGTAAATACAGTCATTATGATATTATTCCGCCATTTTACTCCGTACTGGACGTACTCGTACGTAGTATATGTATATCCCGAAAGATAATTTAAAATAAGTTTAAATGACCGCGAAACTTTAAATTCCTAATATTTTTAACAGCGTATCAAAAATGTTATGTAACACACTAAAGTGAGTTACGCAAAAAAACTTTATTATTTCACTAAAATACTATTTGTACACCAAATATGATGATCTTTTTACAAAATATCATTTGATATGAAAAGTTTCGTCCGCTCGGGAAACTTATCCACTCAGAAAACTTAATAGGATATGTTAGGTTCTCTTGTGACCCTGCTCCCAAAAATAGGAGCCCTGCGAAGCAGGGCTCCGTCAACTTAGCTTAGTGGTGCAATTAGTATTTTTGGTGGAAAATTAGTATTTTTGACTAATAGTTAAATACAACCCAAATTTTATTAAGTTACTAGACCGTGCCCGCGGCTCCGCCTGTGTGTGTCTTTTTATCCACATAGCAGGAGTATTGCCAAAAATTCACTATCAGTGGTCCACTAAACTCCCCAAGGAACATGCATGCCACATTTCAGCTACTAACCCCAGTAGTTTTAACTGTACCTTGTCTGTCAGTCAGTAATGACTGACAGACAGACAAGGTACAGTAAACGGGGTCCTATTACTGCCATAACCTGGCCTTAGCATATTATTGTGTAGCTGTAAATGATGTTTATATTTTTTTTGTATGTACCTTTGTTTAATTATGTATTTGTGTCTGGTTGTGGCAGCAATAAATTATTTTTCATTTTCATTTCATTTTCATAATGCAAAAAAAATATATACTAAGTATACAGATTGTACGCTTTATGTAGTATCAGCCGTGTTGAACAATTGCCAGACTGATGGGCACGGGCCTCTCCTCATTATGAGACTTAAAAGTTTATAGGCGACGCTAGACAAAACGTAGAAGTCGGCAACATCAAGTTTGCGAGGCTCCATTCATATCGCAATAATCAAAAGTAAATTAAATAATTTATTTTTTATTTATAGTCTCACGCCTGTATCCCCGAAAGGGTAGGCAGAGGTGTAAATATTACACCCACATTACGCCATGAATTTTTAAGTCCCACGTAATAGGGGACGAGCCTATTGCCGTTACCGGGCACATCACCAGACTCCGGGCTACTTCTGAGTATTCGAAAAAACCCAGTAACACTTTTGTCCGACCCGGGAATCGAACCCGGGACCTCCGATCAGCAGTCGCATACGCTATCCACTGGACCACGGAGGCAGGCATTAAATAATGGGTTAGATTATTATTATAGCTTTATTTTATAAAATAAATACCTCCGTTATTCTCCTACGTTTCTACCGGCTTGCAACGGTTGTGGTCGCGGAAGGACTCTGTCTGATATAGCCAAAGTTTTTTAAGTATTTTGATCCCTATGGATTCCGTTTCATGAGGTTCGGGTTCTTTAATTGACTAAAATTACGATTCAATAATTTTAGGAATATCTACATTTTAGTGACTTGCTGTGTGAACATCGTTCATAAAGTTTAACTAAGCTCATTTATCCATCGATCACCTCGTTCTTAAACATGATCACTTGGAGTCAATCAATGCAATATTTTTAATAGTTTAGTAAATGTTATTTCTACTCTATTGATTTTTTATTCCTACTGTATGATTATAACTATAATATGTATATTCAATAAATGGCTTTGCCCCTTTCTGCTATACCTCACATAAAACGAGTATTGTAAACGTTAAGTACAAACGAGTTGTTGCTTCAACTTCAATATTACTAATTTCGGCTCCATCTTTAAAATTGATTAATTTGCCAATATCATAATCTTCATTCTAGCGTTACCCCAGTCACATCCAAGTATTCATCCAGCCTTGGGGCCTGGGTCCGCAATTTGTCAATGTTAATGTGGGCTAAAGATATCAAATAAATTCACAAAATATCATGAAAAAATACTGTTGACCGGTAATCATAGTTAAAGTTTTCCTTTGCGAGATGAGTTTCCAAAAAAAGTGTATACTCTTTCATAACATTCATTATTAACTTTGCCGATCCAAGGACCGAATTGGATTGGAGCGAACCACCAATTTCAAGAATCATCTGAATCAACATCGTAAACGAAGTTCACGCCGCGAAACAAAGGGTCAGAAGTTGGATGTCGTATCTCTGTAACATCACAGCATGGATGGGCATCAAAACTATAGAACAGCTGTTCAGACTCGCCCTGGAAAAGAAACGGTTTGAAGAGCTGACTGCCAGCCTTCAATGACGGAGTGGCACAAAAAGGTGAACAATCGAAATAATTTCACACAACTTTGTAAATAAATCAGTGATGAAACCATTTAGTTTTATCAAACCCTTTTAGTTTTATCAAAAAGAAGAAGATAGTAACAGACTTCACTTAGGTTGACCATGCGCAACAGTAACACCAGCGTTGTATATCGCCTAACGCATGCCTACCAATCAGTACAATCATATATGCTGAAGAATTTTTTTACACTCAAAATCCTCATCGTCATCAGCCTTATATACAAACTTTCCCACAGCTGGGCCTCTTCTCACTATGAGAAAGGCTAAGGCCATAGTCCACCACGCTGGCCTAGTGCGGGTTGGCAGACTTCACATGCCTTTCGAGAACATTATGGAGAACTCTCAGACATGCAGGTTTCCTCACGATGTTTTCCTTCACCGTTTAGCAAGCGATCATTAACAATTTAATAGGCACATAACTCCGAAATTGGTGCGTGCCGTGGATTAAAACTCGGACCCTCTGCGTAGCAGTCTGTCGATCTCTCCACTAGGCTATCGCTGCTCAAAATCCTAGTCAGTAGCAAAATAAATAAAAACATATCACAAAAATATAGTCACAGTTTAGCTTATTACCTGTTCATACTCGGAAAATTAAATTAAAATACAGTTTCAAAGCGATTCATTGGCCGTAAACATTTTTATTAAAAACAAAAACATTGGAATTTGCTAGGGAAACTTTTCCAGCCGCAAGAAAGAGATAAGTGTAGAAAGTTATGTGCAACTGGCAAAGGCTAAAGGTAATTATAATAATTCACTTAATAACCGACTGTGAAACTGCGGTGTTATGTAACTTTCGATGTAACTTATCTTTAAGTGGTTAATGAGAACCTCTTGGGTAACTTTGGGCGATATATTTTTCGGGAGAAACAAAGAATAATGAAGTATGTTAGTTGAAAATGCAACTGTATAACTTTACGACACATTGCTAGTGAATTCAAAGGGCTAATTCGCGTAAATATATTTGTTCACTAGTTGTTTCCCGCGGTTTCACCCCCGTCCTTAGGGGACTTCTTCGCGTACCCGGTTAATTTAAAGCCTAAGTTACTGCTTGGTATATCAGCTATCCGCCAGTGAAAGTCCCGTCAAAATCGGTTCAGCCGTTCCAGAGTTCCGAAACAGACAGACAGACAAACAGACAAAAATTATAAAAATGTAATTTCGGTATATGTACCGTGTATACCCATATGCATTTAGTAAATGCGGTTATTTTAATATTACAAACAGACACTCCAATTTTGTTTATATGCATAGATAATGCAGTTTCGATCTAGTGTCTTGGCATACATAGACATATGTAATATGTCATACTCATAAATGATATTCTCCTAAATTTACTGATATTTGAATGATGTCGTGAGTCATGACTAGATAGTTCATGAAACAAAGTCTTACACTGTCGACGTCGAACTATATAATTACGAAAATTATACTAATAAAGGTAATAATTAGTAAAGGTTAATATTTAATAAAGGTAGTAGAGCCTTGCTGATTTCAGCATGCATGGGCCGGCTCGACCGCGGAAGTACTACCCTCTCACAGAAAATCGACGTAAAGTAATAGCACTTAAACTGTTGCGCTTCGTTCGGTGAGTGAGAGTGCCGGAGACCCTATCTCCTATTCCTACTCCCTTATCCCACTCCTCATCCTATCCCTTTTCTCAACCCCAAGGGGCGGCAGCGCACTTGTGACTCCTGTGATGTTGCTTGTGTCCATGGGCGGCGGTAATTGCTTAAAACCAGGCGATCCGTCTGCTCGTTTGCCGCCTATTACCATAAAAAAACATGTGTCATATGTGTAGTGTAGCAAAATTTTGAGTCAGTAACGGTGTCCGTCAAAATACGAGAATCGACCTCCTGTTAAGAAGAAAGACTAATTATGAGTATATTGGATCCATCTTATCTGAATTTTTTGCCAAGCGACACATTACAGATTATAATTCTGGTCCGCAACCGCATAAACTAAATTGAGACTTGTATATACATACATACATAGACTCACGCCTGTTTCCCCGAAGGGGTAGGCAGAGGCATATTAAATGCCCACTTTTCGCCAGTGTTTTGATCCCACGTAAATAGGTGGCGAGCCTATTGCCGCTTATCGGGATATTTTGAGACTTGTTTCTTGGATATATCTACCTAACTAGAAAGCGACGGGGACAAACAAGATCTCAAGATCGATATAAATACATAAAGCAAAATTATTTACGCGATAAAGACCTGTTAAATAATGTTGCATTATATATCTACCCTCCGTCACATGGGTACATGAGGAGCACGGGTTGGTTTTTAGTCTAAGAGGCCCCTTCGTCCTGCCCCCCAGGGCGGAGGGACTCCATGAGGAATTTCGAACCCGACACCAAAAAAGAAAAAAAAAGTGGACCAACGATCTGAAAAAGGTGGCTGGGACAGAATGGATGCGGAAAACTGAGGCCCGTGTACTGTGGCGCGTGTTGGGAGAGGCCTATGTCCAGCAGTGGACTGCGAAAGGCTGATTGATTGATTAAAAGATCTATTAAGTAACGTTTCGGAAAAATTATTAATATATAATATAATATAATATTCAACCACATTCACACAACACCATCTAGTCCCAAACTAAGCAGAAGCTTGTACTATGGGTACTAGATAATGGATAAACATACATATATACTTTTTTTTTGTAAATACATACATATTATACATAGAAACACCCAGACCAAGACAAACATCCATGTTCATGCACACAAATGTTTGACTTGAGCGGGAATCGAACCCGCGACCTTCGGCGTAGCAGTCGCTTACACTTCCGCGGCGCCAACCGGTCGTCAAAAGAAAGAAAAGAAAGAGAAAGAAGAAGAAATCTTGCGAAGTTTTAAATGACAAGACGACACGTTTTGTCTAAGAATCGCAAAGCATTCCACTACTGGACGTTAGCCTCTTCTGATTTACGCCACAGTAGTATTATGATTGCCTCCGTGGTCCAGTGGATAGCGTATGCGACTGCTGAACAGAGGTCCCGGGTTCGATTCCCGGGTCGGGCAAAAATGTGAATGGGTTTTTCCAAATACTCAGTAGCAGCACGGAGTCTCGTGATGTGCCCGGTAACGGCAATAGGCTCGACCCCTATTACGTGGGACCTAAAGATTCGTGGCGAAATGTGGTTGTAATATTACAACTCTGCCTACCCCTTCGGGGACACAGCGTGAGTCTATAAATAAATAAATTAAATAAAAATAGTATTATGAATGTATAAGAGGATCTGGCCTCCTATAACACGCTGTGCTGAAAGGTTGCCGGGTTTGATTTTGAGGTTGCCGTCTCTTCTTGCCCAAAGATATTAACTTCGCGTAATTTCCTTAGTCATCTACGACACCAACAGGATGAAGCGGGGTAGTGACACTATATATTCTTAATTTGACCCCGCACAGAAAACTACTAGGTTGAGGGCACTGAAACAAACTCTTGCCTTTTCTAGCATTGTGCGTTAGTAAGAGATAACAATAGGTAGACTCATCATCATTATCAACCTATAGTAGTCCACTGCAGGACCTAGGCCTCTGCTATGCCACGCCAATGAGTTTGGTCTTCAGCTTTCCTCTTCCTGTCCTTACCCGCTACCTTACGAATATCATCGCCCCACCTGCCTTCAGGACGCCCTACACTACGTTTGCCGAACAATAGACTAATAGAGTAATAAAGGCAGCGATAGCCTAGTGGAGATACCAACAGACTGCCATGCAGAGGGTATCGGATTCGAATCCACGGCGCGCACCAATGACTTTTCGGAGTTATGTGCGTATTGAATTGTTAATTGTCGCTTGTCCCGTACCTCGGAGAGCACGTTAAGCCATGTCGGTCCCGGTTGTCATAAAGATCTTTGACAATCGTTACATGGCATAAGTACCTTCTACAATAAACTGACACTAGTCTAAACCATGGAATATCGCTATCCCTTCGGGTTGCAGAGGTCAGACAGGCAGTCGCTCCGTGGAAAAGCTAATATTCAGCCAAATCCGGTTAGACTGGTAAGCGGACCCCAGTTTGAAACTGGGATAACGCTAAGAGGATGATGATGAGACTACTAGAGTAATTATTTTAATTTGGTTGTAATGCAAATCCTTGACGGCTAGGACCATGTGATGAAATACAAAATAGTACCTTTAAACAATTTAGAAGAAACGCAAAATTCGTTAGTCACTTCGTCTAGCTAAGTAGCTAGCGTAGTATAGTAAGCCACATCCTCCTATGTTTCCTCTCAATGCTACAGCGAGACAATTAGTAGAAGCCTAGGTATCACCAGCACTTGACACAGAAGGCTGGTAATGAGTTAGATCCAAGGAGCAATATTTGGTTAGATCGTACGGATGTATGGTAAGTAACTTGTATCTTTTGAGTGAATACTAGTGCTGTTGCTTATGGCCATTTGGTAAATGGCTTTTTAGAAAATGTTGAAATTTCTTCTTAAATATACCTAAACAAAATAGGTATAGGTACTTGAAATAGGAAAAAAATAAACAGATTAATTTTATGTATACCTAGAAATGTTTGTATGTTCATTGAAATTAATTTTATATTATTTAAACAATTGTTCAGAACATCCAAAAAAGAAAAAGCAGAATAGGACATTAATCATTATTTTACGAGACAATTATAGTGCTTAGGCGCTATATACACCATGTACCTATTTTAAGTCAGTGTTTTCCCGAAAAGTATGTACCTACCTACTCAGCCCAGGATATAGAAGCTACCTATAACATTTGTTTTATAAAATATAGTAAAAAAATATTTTCTATTAAACATTTTCTTTAAATTTCGTTTCGTTCGTTCACGACACATTTTAGTTCTATAAGTAGATAAAATGTATCGTGAACGAAGGTTAAGCTACTTTTTAGATTATAAAAAAAATGCATTGACATGAAATTTTGCTATTTCATTGCTATGAAAAATAAATTTTGGCGAAAATAAAATTACGAAAACAAAATAACTTTATAGGTAGTCATTTTGTAAAATCAATATTTGATACTTTGAGCACCTGCGCCTCACCTATAGGTACCGTGAGTACCTGAGTACATACTTTTCGGGAAAATACTGACTTAAAATAAGAAATTTAAATCTAAGTAGGGTAAACAGCATAATGATTGGAACCCTAAGCCGGTTTCTACTACAAATTTTCAGGAAAATACAAATTCAATAATATTTTCTATGGTTTTGTCGGAATTGTGTTTACATGGGCATTAATAAAAATAAAACATCGTATTTAATAAAGCCGTTTTATTAGCATAAAAATGCTCAAACTTATTTCTTAAGAAATGTACAATCGTTGGCACCCTGGTATAGTTATTGGCAGTACCATAAAGGTACAATCATGGGCACTGTTGGCCTAAGGCCGTGATACCCAGACAGTCTTAAGACTTGATATGCGGATCTTTATACATGTATTCTATGTAATCAAAATATATATTTATGAATGTTTATGTAACCTTCTAATATTTCTAACATAAGTCAATATTTGAAGGAAGTTTAGTTCATTTACCACGTTTTATATCTTTCTTTCGGCATATTTTTCTAATGTAGCTCATCTTGTCTCTTAAATACATTAGCACTTGAGCCCTGTTTCAGTTTCTTTACTAAGTTCTTTGTTTTAAGCGATAGGTATCTGTCCTGATTTCTGGCTACTTTGTACAGAAAGGTTGCCATCTCTAAACGACCGTACCATAGTAAGTTGGTTGTAAAATGCGAAGAAACATACAATCTTAATGTGTGTATGCGAATTTGACGGAAAACAAACAAAAATCTGAAAAAAATATGATTCTAAAATGTGTCAATGACTATGTTGTTGAATAATTTTTAGGTAAGTATAGTCATTGGCACTATCGGAAAAGACGATCCATCTATTTAATAGCGCAAAACTAACGTTTACTACGCTTTAATGAAGATAACAGATACGAATAAATAGGAACTTTTGTGTAAAATTATTTAAAAATATTTTTTTTCGCTTCGGAAAGTAACTACCTAACCTAAACATTTCATTAATTTTTTAAGCAATTTTCCTAACATTTTTTAAAAACAGTTGTTAAAGAAAAATGGTTCATAGTTAAGATTTAACTACCTATTTGATCTGTGTAAAAGAACTAGGTTAATCCTGCTTATTAATGTGACATAATAATATAAGATTTTCCTAATAGATATTCAGGATAATTCAGCAGAGTGCCAATCATTGGGGGGTGCCAACATTACTATAGTTTACCCTACTACATAATATTTTTAATTTTTCATTTGCTTGTACCTTTTGGTATTATGACACTACTTTGTTCTACTTATCTATGAACGTGACTGTTATTTGCGAACAATGTATTTTCCTACTTTGTCTACGTTTGTAACGAAAACCATTTTTTATGGATCGGCTCTCTTAATTAATAGGATAGATACCAAATTCATTATACAGGTAGAGGTAGACAGGTATAAAGTATGAAAGTGTACAGAATTGCTAGGTGACCTACAAAGGTTACAGGTCTATAGGTACCTACTATAGGTCTACCTACAATACAGGAAGTTATACCAAAAGTAGGTATTACGAGAATTAGTCTTCTGCTTGTACGTTGCATAGTTCTTACATAAAACAAAATGTACAACAATGATAATGATTTCAATAAATGTTTTGCAAACTACCCACTGAAAACTTATTGTTTCAAAATTAAACTAAACACATACTTACCTACTAAGCTTCTTTTATTAAAGCGACACATTAATTAAAACTGTTTTTAGAAAGTATGGACAAACCCATCATTCAACAAAAAGAAAACATTGGAAAAGTTGGAAAGAAAATTAACATTTTTGTAGAGAATGATTTAAGAGACCTGTGCAGCCATCTATATTTTAATTCACGCAACTGGAATACTAATCTTTGTTGCTAGATGGCAGCACATGCCTGGATGTCACTCGCGACATATTTATGGGCAAAAAAACAACATTCCCGCTTGAAACGGAATCGCTTTTAAATGACTGGGCGAATTTGCGCGCGATCTCACGAATTTGTATGCAGATTTAAGAAGAAAGATGTCTGAGTGTGTTTTCCATTCGTGCAGACAGAAATTTGTTATTTATTTTCTTCGAAAATGTGTTTTCTTAGACATAGATAAGTAAACATAGATATTTATGTTTCGTGAATATGCGTACATTTTTTACCAGTAGTACCTATAAATAATTTACATACTTTAGTTCAGAAATAAAACTTGATTATCATATTGACGATTCTGTTATTCTAGTTGATAGTGCACCTGACCCTGAGTGCTAAGTCGTGCCTTCGCTACCCACCCACGATAAAATTTCGTGTGATAAACACCATGAATTATTTGCTATCATAGCACAGACTACAGACTGTCTAGGCTTCAGATGGCTTTTTGTGAATTTTGCCAGCCGTTTGCAGCGTAACTAGTCCCCAAACCATACCGAGAACCATAGACCTACTCATTACCTCGATAACGATCATAGCCATGTATCATACAGTAGTCGTAAGACGTGGCCGTATCAGCGTAGACAAGAAGGCTGCCCCGGATGCGGCAGTTGATAATGCTTTCCGCACATCCAGCATTTACATCCAGCACAGCATATTCATCACAGGGACACGCAGGCTCTACTTTTCTCGTTCCAGCACGATCCATGTCTCACTGCCATATAACAGCAGAGGTCTATTGATGGCTTTATATAGGTACCTGTCTTTTCAGCTTAACCGGCATTTTGGAAACACACATCAACTACATACGTCAAAATGCGTAATTGACGTCAAAATCGATGTCACCAGATGCGTGAAATATAGATGCCAGGTACTTAACGAGTTGCGAGATCTGTAGTATTGCAAGCCAAGTACTCGGTCTTTCTTACATTTATTTCCAGACTGCCGTTCTCAAACGCCCCCTTTCACACAGTTACCCATGACTGTAAAATTTTGACGTATGATGTTTCGATATCCATGCTATAGTAAAATTACTTGTCGTCACTCGTCTTCCAGTTTTAATCTTTTTGTCCATTTTTCCCCGGGCGCATCCCTAAAGCATCTGAGTCTGACCATGACAATGAATTTTTCGTGCTTCCGTTATGATTCAACTCCCCCTCAAGCTGAAATCCTGGATCTGTAACGGCTTCCTTCATCACAGTCATATTGAACTGTAATGTCAATACACATTAAGAATAAACTCATCAGCTTTGTTTAAAGTCTATCCTACAGCTGGACACAGACTTCTTCTCATTGTAGTAGTCAGTTACCTAGCTGTAACCCTCCTCGGATTTAGGTTAAGTCATTTACTACAACCAGCTACAACGCTGATCAAGACAGTGTGGCAGGCTGGCAAGACTTCACATGTCTTTCAAAACACATTATAGAGAACTTTCAGTTGTGCAGGTTTTCTCACAATTTTTATAATTAACAAAACATACAATTCCGGAAAGTTATATGTTTGCGCGTCGTGGGTTTGAACCCGGGACCGATGCTGGCCGCGTAACAATCCATTAATCCACTAGGCCATCGCAACGTTCAACATAAAGACAACACAATTATACCTAAGTGAATTAACTTAAATTATACCTAGGTAGGTATTTATAAGAATTGAGCAATTATCTTTATTTTGATAATTGTCTGCAGCATTGCAAAAGATAATTGCCTATTTAATAGTACGAAGAACCTTATGCTGAAAAAATGAAAATATAATAATTCTATTATAAGATGTTTCAACTTGTAAATTACAATATCTAGGCCCTCCTCTTTGTCCTCCAACACGCATCGCTTGGCATAGTTCAAATTACAAACTCGAATATTTTATTTTGAAATAAGACCGTCAATTCAGTTCCAAAGTCACATAAAACGCTAGTCTATGACAGACATGGAGGGTGGCAAAAGTCCGGGCCCCGCCAACCAGGCCTCCCATAAATATCAACCGTCTGAGACATTGTCAACCGGCCACCCTAATTTACGGCTAGTAATTAGGAGTTTGCACTTTGCCAAAACGATTTGCATCGATCGCTACGCTATTAATTTATTGTTATTCTGAAATCTTCGAGCTTTAGCTGAATTTGAGCTAATTCGTATTAATGATCAAATGACAGTTATTTACTAAACGTTCTGAATTGAGTTTGGAATTTGATTTCGGCGCTTTGGAAACTATTTTGTTTTTAAATGCTACTAATAGCGCCATCTTTGAATGATTTCTACAACAATTAACTAACTTTTCATACTACTAATTTCTAATAACCTTCATAGATGGCAGTAACTGACAACTATAGTAAGTTCAGAACCATTTTTGGACTTTGAATGATAATTATATTTTGATCAGGATAAATAATAAACTAATTTAACATCTAAGCACAATACTTTTTAAATTATATTTTGCTCTGAAAATGTTTTACTCATCGGCTATGAGTCATACATAGCATTATGTGGTTTGTTATCTGTGGAAGCTGTCAGTACTTCAGCGCAGTAACTTCTCCCGCACTTTTTGTTGTCAATGTTGTCATAACTTGAATGCGAACCAAAACCAAAACAAGTGTTTCAAAAGTTTGATTGTTTTCAGTTTGATTTTGTAGTGTACATTAACTTACTATACTCTTACAATGGATCCTTACGAAATAGAATTCATTGGTGAAAATAGAATTGTCAGTATAATACCTAATTTTACATACGATAAAATATATCTAATATGCGGTGAATTCGGGCCGTTTCGCGCCGGTTTACCCATGAATGTGCCTCTGTGGCTTGCAATGATGCTCAAACAGAAACAAAAGTGCCGCATAGTGCCCCCAGATTGGATGGATCTTGATGTATTGGAAAATATCAAGGAAGAGGAGAAACGTTCTAGGTTAGTTTTATTTTTCTTTTTTTTTATGTTAATAGGCGGCAAACGAGCAGACGGATTGCCTGATGTTAAGCAATTACCGCCGCCCATGGACACAAGCAACACCACAGGAGTCACAAGTGCGTTGCCACCCCTTGGGGTTGGGAATGGGAATAGGGTGAGGAGTGGGATGAGAAGGAATAGGGAATAGGGCCTCCGGCACTCTCACTCACCGAACGAAACGCAACAGTTTAGGTACCTACCGTTACTTTACGTCGATTTTCTATGAGAGGGTTGTACTTCCCCGGTCTAATATTAATATTAATATTCCCTTACGATATAACAAACATATTGAAAGATTCTGTAGTTGAACTCTCATTCTAAGTAAGTAAATCTGAAAGACATGTTTTTTAGTACAAGTATCATTGAGTCGTCTATAACTTACAGGTTCTTCACAAAGATGCCCAATGAACATTACATGGTAGAAGCCAAACTGATCTTAGGAGCGGCATCAGAAGACGTCCCCAATGCTGCAGAAATAAAGACCATTATCAAAGACATTTGGGACATTCGCATGTCTAAACTAAGGACATCTATGGATGCTCTTATGAAATCTGGTGGAGGATATGGTAGACTGGATCACTTGACTATGATGGAGATCAATTCTGCCAAGCCTATTTTGCCATCGGCTATGGATTATTTACTGCAAATACAAATGGTAAAATGTTTTGCACTAGAAGTTTCATTATTAGAAGACATTCAATCTATCAAATTATACTTTTTCTTATCAACAATCTGTTATTTACCTTGGTATCATGC
Organism: Euclidia mi; assembly: GCA_944739405.2. Lineage (NCBI taxonomy): Eukaryota > Metazoa > Arthropoda > Insecta > Lepidoptera > Erebidae > Euclidia > Euclidia mi. Next base: position 58,084,692 of record OX123198.2, read on the forward strand.
AAGCTGAATGGGAACCACTTCCTAAACTGACTTTAAGTAAGGTTGTTCCATAAAGATTAACAGTGCATTTCTGTGAAAGCATAGTTAGGCAACTGTAACTGCATCTCCCCATAATCAACTTATACTTAACTTCTTCTCAAATTGATAATTCGACATTAGCCTCTTTATTACACCAAACCATTTGTAAAAAAGACATTGAATGAAAGCATTGTGCCCATGGGCGTCTTCAAGTTGAAAACCCTACAATTTGTACTTTTCTCAATACTTTCCTCATTTTCCATATCAACTTGCCCCCCTAGGCCATTGGCTGGCATACTTGCCCCCTCTAGACGATCAGCTGGTGACGCCCTTGATTGTGCCCAACTACAGTCCACACTAGTCTAACTAGATTTACATAGTGATTGCTGTCTGATGTTTGCAATTCAAAGGTGGTTTGTATTCTATGGTTTGGTCTTTGTTTGTCTCAATCTAGGAAACTGTTGAAAATCATTATGTAGTGTACTCTTTCTGCATTACAGAAAGCACAGAAGAAAGGCCCGCAGCCATCAACCCTAAATACATCTACCTTCAGCCAGTCTGGGAGCTCACAAAACACATAAGAATCAGAAATAGATAAGTTAATTGATTGATATTCATTGATTGCTCAATTTATCAGAGCTGCCTTTTAAAATCACAATATTGTGTAATTATAAAATTGACAGGGTACTTTATATAGCTAATACACATTATTTTTCATAAAAATATTGAGTATTGCCAGCCATTTTGGGTGACATAACATCAGTATTTAGTATTAAATTGCCAGGTTCTGATGTTTCTCATATTTGATTTTATATGAAGAGCCCCAAAGAAGGAAGACTTTTGCAGTATTCCTTTTCGAGGTAATCCTTTGATTTTGATAGATAAATTATAACTAATATTTTCCTTTTTGGTAGCAATTGTTTACAATAAGTCGATTCAATGCCTAAAGTGCGAATTTTAAAATTTTTGTTCTCTTAAATTTGTATTAGCGCCATCTTACGCTCTGCGAATAAAATATTTTGTTTTTATGTTAACTGAGGATGAACGAATTCCCATTGTTCACGATAGATGGCATTCATAGAAAATTGCGCCCATCTGGATTTTCAAAATCTAATTTTATGCTAGAATTTTCTAAATATTCTGCTATTAAATAAATTTATCGTTTTAATTTTGACATTTGAGTAGGAGATCTTGCTGCTAAAATGTCTAGCGTTTGTTATTTCAAATTCTATTTTTTTATTGCCGGTCGCAAACAATACTTTTCCCACTACTAAGTTGTGCCAAAAATAATTGGGCATTTCTCGGACTCATTGGCGGTCATATCTAGTCTTATTTTTCAAGGAGGGCCTGGATCTTCATAAAACAATGGTGTGAAGTTTCTTAATTGGCGTCGACTGATAAATGCACGCAACGCGCAAAAAACATTAACATTTCAGTTCAGTGTACTAAATTAAATAGTGTCAAGTCATCGCATGATTGATTATTTCGGTTTAAGAGGAAGTTTTTGGTTTAAGATTTTTTTGGTGTGATCGATAGAATCGTCGGCAGTTTCACCTTAACCTCGTAAGACCCAGCGACCTCATGTGATGACATAAACGAAGTAGTGCTTACAACCCAGGCCTTTTTATGTCAATCTGAAATTCGCAACCAATGACCTCACCCGATGACATATTCAATTTACGAACATATTTCAAAATTTGCGGGATTAGGCTTCTTCATTTTTCTTGTACGTCATAGGCTATTAGATGCTCGTGGCAGATTAAGCGGTTGAATCAATGAACCAATAACGAGTCAGACAATTATTCACTCAGAGTTAACCATCATGGTGGGTCGACGCAATCAAGGTATGTTTAATTGCTTATTATCGTATGAATCTCTTTAGTGATTGTTAATTTATAACTTTTATTAAAAAAATAAGATGTTGTCGTGTAAGCTACAAATAATATTCTACTAAAAACACTGGTTACTAGGGAGAAAATGTTCATTAAATTTTTATGTGATCTTCTGATCACAATGAGTTTTACTTCTGATTTTAGTCCAATTTTGTTTGTCATGAACTGATCACATTGGAACGTAATTCACCTTTTATTTTTGTTTTATATTGTGTATAATAATTCTTAATTCTCCTTTTCGCAGCACTTCAAGAGAAAATTATCGTAGAACAGTGGTTCCCAAAGTTGTATGAGCGATCCACCAAACAAAAAATCCAATATTGTGACTCACATCTTAGCTGTCTTAGAAAAAAAAGAAGGATCTTGTTATAATGCTCAGATTCTCTTGTGGCAAGTAGCGCACCACCTAACGCTGTAGTATTTAGCCAAATTAGAATCGGAATCGCCGTACCACGCAAATATTTGTTCGCGATCCAACAGTGAAATGCTGTCATAGACTATTTATCGCAGTCTGATTGAAAAAACTACATTCCCCGCGATGAAGACCTTGATGATACTGCTTTCACTGCGGCATCGGGTCATCACACAAGTGAATCTGAATCAGGATCGGTCTTCAGCTTTCCTCTTTTAATCCCTGCCCACTGCCCGCCAAATATCTTCGCCACGCCTGGCTACAGGACGTCCTTCGCTTGCCGAGACGCGGTCGCCACACAAGAACCTTTTCTCCAGCCCGATTGCTCCAGCGGCCATCTGTTCAGCGGTATATAATAATATGACCTACTTACTGCCACTATAGCTTGCTTATTCGCTAAGTCGGTAACTTTAGTTCTCTGTCGAATAATTTCGTACCGGATTTGATCCCTAAGAGAAACTACGAGCATAGCTCGCTGAGCAACCTTGAATTGATGGACAAGTCGTACAGTGAGTGGCCACGTCTCGGCCCCGTACGTCAATACGGATAGAACGCACTGATGACTCGTCGCCGATACTCAAACCTTTGTCTTCAAGCTTTGAAGACCGACCCGACGAAGTTTTCCAAATGCCAAAGCCCAGCCGTATCCGTCTCTTGATTTCCTTATCGCAGTTGTTTCTACCTAATTGGGTGTCCTAGGTAAATATTTTCGGGAATAGCCTCGATGGAGGTTCCATTTACGGCGACTAGTTCCGGTTCAACATGCTCGTTAATTATATTTTTTTGTCTTTTCCGCGTTCCAATCCGCTGAGACGATGTAGCCAGATTGTCCAGCATTTGTTGTCATTCCTGCAACGTTTCTGCCATGATGACGATGTCGTCTACGAATCGTAGGTGGGAAACGTGTTTGCCGTTTATATTGATGCCATGATCTATCCAGTCCAGCATCCTGAACATATCCTCGCACGTTGGTAAACAGTTTCGGTGATTTCACATCGCTCTGTGCCTAAAGACATCATCTCATCACTTCTATGTATCGCCAGTCGACTTGGCATCGTTTCAAAGTATCCCGAACAGACCAGATGAGTTTACAATTGTAATAAAGACTGATTTGAGATATAATTTAATGTTTCTATTGAATATTCTTCTTCAGAGTAGTGCACTAACATAGATCCAATGTGATTATATGATCACAAAAATAATATAACAGATTTTGCAACTACAACCCAATGTGATCATATGGGAACAAAATAAAACTGTGTTTTCTTTGCAGGAACCTATGCCTTACCTTATATTCTAAGTGAAAAAAAATACCCCATGTGTTTTTTTCACTTTATTTCCACTTTTTACAAAATTGTTGTTCTGGGCTGCAGCTACTATGGGGATTATGTCATCACATAAGGACAATGGGTACTAATTAGTTACATAGGTTTTTTCACTTGGGCCTTACGAGGTTAAGGACGCGTTTACGCTTGTATCAAAAAACCACATCTTTCCGGTACATTTTACGACAATTTTAGATAATAACTAATAAAACTAATGATTACGATAAATTGATTACTTTTTTATCTATAAATCAATTTGAAAATAAATAAAAAATATTTAATTAATATTAATGTAAAATCGATTCGAAACGGCCTCTTAAATCAAAAATAGGCATATACTGCTATTTTTGGGTACAATTTTCTCTCTATTTTAACATTTATTTAGATTTTCAAAGATAGAATAGGGTAGTAAATATAGTCAACTCAAAAACAATTTGATTTTTTTTTTTCAAAATATTGTAAATTGACTCAAAAAAAGCAAAAAATCATCTTACATTTTTCTTCTATTTTGCTCGCATATGTGTGTCTTAATGTGTGGCAATAAGGTTCGTTTTATTTAGCCACTTTCTTGATTTATATATCCAAATTCTGCAATGAGATCTCAGTCTGCGCTTGAGCGCCGTCGGGAGTGGACTCTATGTCGCTTGTCGCTGCAGCCGGAAGACGAAAAAAGCAATATACGAATACAAAATATTCGCTAAAATCAATTTGATACTTCTCGTATTCTGTGCGAATTACGTACAAGTAAATTTCTTTTGTATAAATGGACATTATTACTTTATTTTCTCCGTTATGTTGAGTCAGGATATATTTCGGTATTTAGATATTATTTTGTTTCTTGCGTTGAAATCTGGTAAGATTATCTGGACTGATGGTATACCATCCCGTTCAAGTGTTGCGACTGGAACTCATAAAAGAGTAGACCTAGTTATGCCAGGTTGGGGCTCATTTCATTTGTTTTGGTGAGACCCTACCACTGGTACTAGTGAAGTAACCTTCCAAGGTTATTCGATGAGTCTTGCTGGTACTCATATGTGAGTAAAGCTACGCATGCCGAGTTTGGGCTCATTTTGTTTGTACATAAGAGACCCTACCACTGGAACTTATGAAGTAACCTTCCAGGGTTATTCGATGACTCTTACTGGTACTCATATGTGAGTAGAGCTAGGCATGCCGAGTTTGGGCTCATTTTGTTTGTACATAAGAGACCCTACCACTGGAACTTATGAAGTAACCTTCCAGGGTTATTCGATGACTCTTACTGGTACTCATATGTGAGTAGAGCTAGGCATGCCGAGTTTGGGCTCATTTTGTTTGTACATAAGAGACCCTACCACTGGAACTTATGAAGTAACCTTCCAGGGTTATTCAATGACTCTTGCTAGTACTCATGTGTGAGTAGAGCTAGGCATGCCGAGTTTGGGCTCATTTTGTTTGTACATAAGAGACCCTACCACTGGAACTTATGAAGTAACCTTCCAGGGTTATTCAATGACTCTTGCTGGTACTCACGTGTGAGTAGAGATAGGCATGCCGAGTTTGGGCTCATTTTGTTTGTACATAAGAGACCCTACCACTGCATTTTATAAAGTAACCTTCCAGGGTTAATCAATGACTCTTACTGGTACTCATATGTCAGTACAGCTAGGCATGCCGAGTTTGGGTTCATTTTGTTTGTACATAAGTGACCCTACCACTGGAACTTATGAAGTAACCTTCCAGGGTTATTCGATGACTCTTGCTGGTACTCATATGTGAGTAGAGCTAGGCATGCCGAGTTTGGGCTCATTTTGTTTGTACATAAGAGACCCTACCACTGGAACTTATGAAGTAACCTTCCAGGGTTATTCGATGACTCTTACTGGTACTCATATGTGAGTAGAGCTAGGCATGCCGAGTTTGGGCTCATTTTGTTTGTACATAAGAGACCCTACCACTGGAACTTATGAAGTAACCTTCCAGGGTTATTCAATGACTCTTACTGGTACTCATATGTCAGTAGAGCTAGGCATGCCGAGTTTGGGTTCATTTTGTTTGAACATAAGTAACCCTACCACTGGAACTTATGAAGTAACCTTCCAGGGTTATTCGATGACTCTTGCTGGTACTCATATGTGAGTAGAGCTAGGCATGCCGAGTTTGGGCCCATTTTGTTTGTACATAAGAGACCCTACCACTGGAACTTATGAAGTAACCTTCCAGGGTTATTCGATGACTCTTACTGGTACTCATATGTGAGTAGAGCTAGGCATGCCGAGTTTGGGCTCATTTTGTTTGTACATAAGAGACCCTACCACTGGAACTTATGAAGTAACCTTCCAGGGTTATTCAATGACTCTTACTGGTACTCATATGTCAGTAGAGCTAGGCATGCCGAGTTTGGGTTCATTTTGTTTGAACATAAGTAACCCTACCACTGGAACTTATGAAGTAACCTTCCAGGGTTATTCGATGACTCTTGCTGGTACTCATATGTGAGTAGAGCTAGGCATGCCGAGTTTGGGCTCATTTTGTTTGTACATAAGAGACCCTACCACTGGAACTTATGAAGTAACCTTCCAGGGTTATTCGATGACTCTTACTGGTACTCATATGTGAGTAGAGCTAGGCATGCCGAGTTTGGGCTCATTTTGTTTGTACATAAGAGACCCTACCACTGGGTCTCTTATGTACAAATAAAATGAGCCCAAACTCGGCATGCCTAGCTTTACTTCCACATGTGTACCAGCAATAGTCATCGAATAACCCTGGAAGGTTACTTCATAAGTTCCAGTGGTAGGGTTACTTATGTACAAACAAAATGAACCCAAACTCGGCATGCCTAGCTCTACTGACATATGAGTACCAGTAAGAGTCATCGAATAACCCTGGAAGGTTACTTCATAAGTTGCAGTGGTTGGGTCTCGTATGTACAAACAAAATGAGCCCAAACTCGGCATGCCTAGCTCTACTCACATATGAGTACCAGCAAGAGTCATCTAATAACCCTGGAAGGTTACTTCATAAGTTTCAGTGGTAGGGTCTCTCATGTACAAACAAAATGAGCCCAAACTCGGCATGCCTAGCTCTACTCACATAAGAGTACCAGTAAGACTCATCGAATAACCTTGGAAGGTTACTTCACTAGTACCAGTGGTAGGGTCTCACTAAAACAAATAAAATGAGCCCCAACCTGGCATAACTAGGTCTACTCTTTTATGAGTTCCAGTCGCAACACTTGAATGGGATGGTATACCATCAGTCCTCATAATCTTACCAGATTTCAACGCAAGAAACAAAATAATATCTAAATACCGAAATGTATCCTGAATCAACATAATGGAAAAAATAAAGTAATAATGTCCATTTAGGTATATAAAAATAAGAAACTTATTTGTACGTAATTCGCACAGCCAGGCCTATAACACATAGATACATACTCGTATCACAAAAAATTCTAAGTCTCAAAGTTATTTAGTTGAACTACATTTCCGCAAGTTACCGTACGTAGTACGTACTGTTGCCGCCGTGTCGCTGTAGTGACGCGATTTTGTACCTACTAATTTTGTAAACGCGTCCTTAAGTTTGCTTTTAGATATTTGTATAAGTATCGTCGTTATAAGTAAAATGACTGTGATTAATTCTCAATTGTTATTAAGGAATAATAAAATTATGTTGATTAAGAAGTATAAATCCTTGTTTTGATTTCTTTTCATCTAAGTAACGAATATTTCATTTTTTACAAGCTCCTTAAGCGAATAGTGACGGTCGGTAGAGACCGCTAAGGGCTATGGGGGCAATCGAGGTAGCCGTTCATAATATCGTCCTAAGACTACAGAACAAAGGGCAGACGGAGCGCGCGGAACACTTGAGTGAGGCCACTAAAGCAAATACAAAATTTAAAAGCGAATACAAACTCGGCTCAGTGCGCTGCGAAGCATCGCACAGTTCACACGCCACGATCAATCCAGCTTTTAAATTCATAAAATGCCGTCTTGCGTTTTTAAACATTGTAAAAGTTGTTTCCAAAAGCAAAAACGGGAAGATGGAATATATTTTTACAGATAACTTTGGATTATTTGACTGTTTTATAATATTATTTCGATAAAATTCGTATTTCTGCAGAAAATATGTAAGTGTTGCCAGTTTACGTCGACGCCGTTCTCCCTGAATTAGGGAAAATGCACTTGTCAATTGATTATGTAATAATGATGGTCATGTTAATGAAAAATACATTAACGTAATGTAAAATTATATTGTAGATTATCTTTCTTCTTATAAATATAATAATAGAATTTCCATTAGTAAGTATATACATTGTTTTGAGTTCGATCCCCAAACGTTCCAAATATTCGTGTACACATGGCTCCTCGTCAAGCTTTATACACGTTGACCTTTGTACCGTTCTTATGGCGTAGGGAATAAGTATCAAAATCGTACTGCAACTGTTTACTTGACTTGGCGCCGTGTGTACATTAAGTACAGAAACAGAAATCATTGATTGCAGCCATTATTTATTTTTAATTGCATTTTTTTTGGTTTTGATTAAATTTATGAATCATAATATTCATAATTTATTGTGTGCATGACAAAATGTTTATAGCTAATTAATATTTAGGACGCAAGCCTATTGCAATTAACCAAACATTTCCAGATACTATACTGAGAATATCTAAACAAAAAATAAACAACATATTCGCCGATCTAAGATCTGAACCCCATGATTGGTATTCGTAAATATATGTAGTTGGTATTATACATATAAGTATTTCATCTGGATCGAGGGTATTAATCTCAAAACATAATCTATTTATTCCTCAATTTACGAATAAAATTAGTTAAAACTTAACTCAGTACCTACATTTAAGAAATGTATTTATAAAAGCATACATTAATGGTTTCTTTTATTTGAATCATTTTCACAACAGCATTACATACTAAAAGCATTAATTAAATCCATGGTAAATTCTTCAAAACCGCAAACGAATATAAAATATGTAATATTTTTATATCCGTTTGCAAAACCTATATGCAAGGTAGTGGGAGATTATTCATAATCTGGCAACTTTACACACACATAGGCGCGCGTGTCCGTACAGTGCCAGTCGCCAAATGTCACGCACACATAGCTGTCAACATGCCTCACTTAGTCGGACGAATACGCTCCATCTGAGTCTTAAATCTGTGATATCGTCAGTCACTACATCGATGGTCGCTGTATCGAAAACGTTCCATCGACGGGCTAATGTATCGACAGTCCCCCAAATCGATGGTACGGTACATTGACAGCACCCCAAATCGTTGGGAATAATAATAAAGAGTGGATCGGTATTGCCTGAATCGCACATTGAGAGAGACGAGAGGTGGGTGTACAGAAGATGGGAGCGACCCAAGTCCACGGCCGGTGACGTTGATGGGGGTCGACCGGATGATGATGCTACTAATACATTTTGGCGCAGCATCTGGTCGACGCCAGTCAGCCACACGGAGAGTGATTGGATTGGGACTGTTGAGCGAGTATGCGAACAAATAACAACAATGGAGCCAATATCAATAACAGATGATGATATAGCCAGTGCAGTCCGTTCGTTACCAAACTGGAAATCAGCGGGACCGGACGGGCTGCACAATTTTTTGCTCAAATGACTCCGTAGTTCGCATACTTGCTTAGCATCTCATTTCCAGTCATCACTGGAATCGGGATCGCTACCAGATTTTATAACATCCGGTGTGACTCACCTACTCCATAAGTCTGGTAGTGCCACGGACCCCAAGAATTACAGGCCGATAACCTGTTTGCCAACAATATATAAACTCCTTACATCCATTTTGAGAACGAAATTGTCGAAACATGTAGCTGATAATACTATTTTATCTGTTTCTCAAAATGGATGTAGGAGTGGGGCCCGTGGCACTAAAGAACTGCTGCTGATAGACATGGCCATTAGCCAGCAGTTGCGCCGTAACCGAAAGAATCTATCGACATGCTGGATAGATTACAAGAAGGCTTACGACTCCGTGCCACATACATGGCTTTTGAGGGTGCTGGAGTTGTATAAAGTAGATGCAACTCTATGCACCTTTTTAAGGTCATGTATGGGGCAATGGAGGACCGTACTGTGCTATCCAGGTTGTCGATCGAGTTTGGGTTGCGGCGCTCCAATAAGGATCGAGCGAGGTATATTCCAGGGCGATAGTTTGAGTCCTTTGTGGTTTTGTCTGGCCCTGAACCCCTTAAGTACCTTGTTAGAGGCTTCAGGGCTAGGCTATCGGATAAGGAGAGGAGGTCATGTTACATCTCACCTCCTTAACATGGATGACCTGAAATTATTTGCCCCCAACAATTTCCAACTGACAGCATTACTTAAGGTAACCGAAACCTTTAGTAATTCTATCAGGATGGAATTTGGTTTGGATAAATGTGCGGTCACGCATGTGAAGAGAGGCAGGATTATGGAATCTGCAGGGATACAACTCTCAGATTCCATACAACTTAGATCCCTCTCCCTGACCGAGACCTACAAATCCCTGGGTCTTTGAATATTGCTGTGACTGACATGAAACAGACGTTGCAGGCTCGTTTCTTTGGCCGCCTGAGAAAAGTACTTAACAGTCTTTTATCAGGTGGCAACAAGGTGCGGGCCTGCAACGGGTGGGCCATGCCAGTCCTAATGTATTCCTTTGGCATACTCAGGTGGACCCAGACTGAACTAGATGCCCTGGATAGAAAAGTCCGGTCAATGCTGACTGCATCTCGCATGCATCATCCACGCTCATCGGTAATGAGGCTGTACATCCCGCGGAAATGTGAGGGTCGAGGCTTTTTATGTGCTAAGACCCTCCACAACCGCAAGGTGTGCAACCTCAGAGAATATTTTCTGCAGATGAGTGTGGATGTGTATCGTGATGTAGTCGATGTTGATAACGGACTTACCCCGCTCGCTCTGGCAAAAGAGAACTGGCACAAACCTGCAGTACTTAGTACTGATGACCGAAGATAAGTAGTGGAAGGGCAAGGAGCTGCATGGACGGTTCTATGGAGCTTTAGCTTTAGGATGACCCAGACGTCAATTTTAAAGCTTCTATAGCCTGGTTACGTTTCGGTGATCTCTTCGGAGAAACCGAAGGTTTTATCTTTGCAATTATGGACGAAGTTGTCGTGACAAACAACTACCGAAAGTATATACTGAGGGATGGTATGGTTGACATATGTCGGGCGTGTCACCAACCCGGAGAATCGCTCAGGCATATAGTATCCGGTTGTTCGAGTCTTGCTAATGGCCAGTATTTGCACAGACACAACCAAGTGGCCAGGATAATCCATCAGCAACTAGCCCTTAAATATGATCTCATTGGTTCTAAGGTACCGTACTACAGATATGTGCCCGACCCAGTTCTCGAAAATGGTTGTGCATTGTTGTACTGGGATCGGTCTATCATTACAGACAGGACTATTGTAGCCAATAAGCCTGATATTGTAGTGATAGACCGAGCAGAGCGACTCGCAATGATAATCGATATCACCATACCACATGACGGCAATCTCGTGAAAGCAGAAAAAGAGAAAGAGATTAAATATTTGGACCTAGCTCACGAGATTGTTGACATGTGGGATGTGGATTCGGCGATCATTGTGCCGATAGTCGTGTCGGTGAATGGATTAATCGCCAAAGGTCTCGACCAATACCTAAAGAAGCTCACACTAGGCAGCTGGATCAAGTCTTTGATTCAAAAGGCAGTTCTTCTCGACACGGCGCGCATCGTGAGGAAGTTCTTGTCTCTGAGGCCCAAACCACCGGTGTCTTGGTCCCTGTACCCGACACTGGTGGGTCTCCGTGATCCCTTTTATATTTCTAAACGTATTTATTTGTAATGAAATGTACTTTATTAATATAAAAGAAACCATGTGATAGGTAATAAAATAATAAATGGAGTGAATAATAATAATAATCTTTGCCAGAAACATGGTTACATAGATAGTAGGGTTATATTTTTGAACAACATGTTCCACCGTATATACCTACGGCATGCAAAAATACAATAAAATAATCTTAAAATAGAAATTTACACACTATAAATTTACACAATATAAAACGCTTCATCGTTAGTAGGCTAAAACGACGGTATGCTACATCGACAGTAGGTAAACCAAGTCGATAGTAGGTACGCTGCATCGACTACCCGATCCGAGCCAGATTGAAATAAAAACACAGGATTATTAAAAGTTTTTAATCACATTTGCCAAGACAAAAATAAATGAAGGTTAGGTGAGACTAGCTCAAGTACCTAGGTAAGTAGGTTGTGTTAGGTTCTCTTGTGACCCCTAAATCGAATGAGGAACCCTGCGAAGCAGGGCTCCGTCAACTTAGTGTTTCTTTATTAAAAGAATTCGGACATTTACCAACTCATGCTGGTAAATCTAAGGAGTTACTGGTTCGGGTAGTCGATGCAGCGTACTATCGATTTGGGTACTCTGTCGATGTAGCGTACCATCGATTTGTGGTACTGTCGATACATTAGCCCGTCGATGTAACGTTTTCGATACAGTGACCATCGATGTAGTGACTGACGATATGAACTAGGCCCGGCAATCGAACCTAGGGCCTAGTCGGAATTTTGCGCACCAACTGAGGGTCTAAGTCTGAGTTTGCACACGATTGTCACGGTGACAATAGACTAGTCGACGAGAACAATTTTCATACATTTTCTAAATGCGCCCCCTTGCGGTCTCTACCGATCGCTACCATCAGCCTGATCGGATTTGGGTCGATTGTCTATCTTTTAATTTTTAATATAGCGCATAATAACAGTCTGTTAAAACCGCGCATTTAGAAAATGTACAGAAATAATAGTTCCCTTCGAGAAACTTCTATCAACTCGATCAAAACTCGCACTAGACCACCAGTAAAATCCGGTAGAGGCCGCTCTGTTACACTTCATTAGTTCGTAGAAGTCGTAGTCGTTTTTCTAGTGTGGGTAGGTACTCTCACCATATTCTGAAAATTAGTAATATCGGCCCATTATTTTTAATGTTATATGATTGGTCTTAAAGTTCATAATTCTATGAGCAAATTCTTTACAGAAAGTAGTTTCATTCCATTCCATTCAATAAACGGTTTTACTTACCTGAGGATTGAATCAACAATACCTTCTCGATACAATGCTTAAAAATATGTTTTGTATTTTTATTTATATGTGGGTGGATAGCGTATGCGTTCGCTGATCGGGAGAACCCGGGTTCGATATCTACTCGGGTCGGGAAAATGTGTCAATGTTACTGAATCTTTTCGACTACTCAGTACCAACACGGAGTCCGGCAAAGTGCACGGTAACGGAAATAGTCTCGCCCCCTATTACATACATACATAGTCTCACGCCTATATCCCCGAAGAGGTAGGCACAGGTATATTGCTACACCCACTTTTCGCCAGATTTATTTTAGTCCCACGTAATAGGGGGCGAGCCTATTGCCGTACCGGGCACATTACCAGACTCCGTGCTGCTACTGAGAATTTCCTAACGGAAAAACCCAATAACACTTTGTCCGTCCCGGGAATCGAACCCGAGACCTCCCAATCCCATGCGCACATTTATGCCGCGAGATCAACGAGTACCCCCTATTACTTGGGACCTAAAATTCAAAACAGCAAAATGTGGGCGTAATAGTACCTACACCTCTACCTACTTAAAATTAAATGCCTTAAACTATTTAAATTTAGATAGAGGACTAATTATAAAATCATAACTGTTATCATTTAACACATAAAGAAAGCTGAAAATAGCAACATTCGTTATCATCTATGGTTTATGTTTATTACGTAAATTATAGTCACTCGAAAGTAATTTGCGACAATATATTGTTTGCGATAGTGCATAATACATTCAATTATTTCAATTGCTGTTTGTGGAGCGCTATCTAAATAGGTTTTTAGTTCAATAATAATAATATCAGTCATGTTTCTAATAATTTGTTCCTCTACCGAAGGTCTAGTACGAGTTTGCACTCGATCGTCACGGTGGACGATAGCCTAGTCGTCGGGAACAATTTCCATACATTTTCTAAATGCGCCCCCTAGCGGTCTCTATCGATCGCTACTCTCCGTTAGGGGCGCTTTTACAAAATGTATGGAAATTGTTCCCGTAGGCTATCGTCTCTTCGGGGTCGCGCATGCCATACCACACTTACTTGGTAGATTTTCGTGCTCGCTACTAAGAGAAGTCGAAGACACCGTGATGGTTGTTAACTTTTTAGTTCGTAGGCCGAACATAGGTATTTCTTATAGACTGCATAGATGGGGTAGTAGTTTATGTGGTCGCACCAATGTATTATGCCCGATCCAGACTCTCCACGAGGCTACACGAGGGAACGCGAGTACGAGAGTGCTGACGGAGTGCTCGTGTCCTCTCGTCCTGCCTCGCCTCGCCTCGCTGTCGCTCCATTTTGTGTCGGTTTTCAGACGCGATTCAAAGGACGCGAGTGGTGAGGCGAGGGAATCATCCACACTCTCGCGCTCGCTCACTTTGTTGTAACTGCTGCAGAGTAAGGACGCGCGCGTTTTTTTATAATGACGGAGTGGAGTAACGATTTGTGTTACACTTTTATGTAAGTTTATCAAATGGAACCAATCATTATATTCATATATCAGTAGCTAACGCAGTCACCTCAGTCACATCCATCTTGTAGTAGACGTAGCGAGCAAATGAATAAATTGTGAGTGTGGATTGCTAGCACTCGTGCAGCCTCCACTCGCCAAGACTCGTGCCGAGAGCCTCCAGTAGGCGCATCGCGAGAGTCTGGATCGGGCATTACATTCGAATGGTTGTTGGTAGCATTCTACCATGTAGCAGCCGGTTCTATTGAGGTTTATGGGGTATTGGTATAAATAAAAATAATTGGTTTATACGGAAAAAAATATATTTCCTCTTAACAGCTAGCGTTGGCCGTTTCTTATATCTAGAGTGGCCTATTTTTTTCAAAACATATTTATTCTTGTCTTACACCTAAATGTCCATTTTTGCCAAATTCTTATATTAACCTTAAAACTATGCTTAATACAATATGCATTACTTTTTATTTTAATTAGTCTTAATTTAGGTACTACGGTTAAATATCAAAATGACAAATGCCTAGCTGTTAACTAGTAGAAAAATATATAAATAAAGCAAGGGCTCGCTGTAGAAACTGTCTATTGTTTTCTTAAGAATTAACGGATTATTTAAGGAGAGTTATAATTGAATAAAGGAAATTGGTGTGGAAAGGTGTAAATTTCATAATTATTGATGAAGCCTGTAAAACAGAATAATGGTTACCTACTTACCTCACAAATGATAACTGAAACTTGTATCAATTAGGCACATCATTAAACCAACGAGTTGTTATTAAAAAAAAAAATCCACAGGTTACCCTTGGCTTGACAGTAACAAATAAATAATTACAGAATGATTTCCAGACTTATAATAATGTTTTTTACTGGAATGTTATATTACAGTTGAGATATAATTATTTTAAAGAGAAGCGCTTTTGAAGAGATCCAAATACAAGACAAAACAATTTATGAAAAGCTAGGCTGTTTTCAATATAATTATTTGCATAAACAGTAATTTACTTAACACAAAATAATATTTTCGTTGTATCTACACAAGAAAAAGATTTTTTACAAAGAAAATCGTACTAAATACTATTTAGTCGAATAATAAAAACTGATTTTTAATGCTTGCAATAATCTTTTAGATCGAAGCTAAAGTTGGTGATACACAGAGCACAAGAGCACACGAAAGACCAAAAAAAATAAAAAACTTAAATGTAATATAATATAAATTATATGTTATACTACATACAGCTTAGCCGTGCTTTACTTTGATTAACTTTGCAAAATGGAAATGTACAAACACATTATATTTTAAACGCAAAGTAATCGCAACACTTTGGTTTAACTCCAGCTTAACGAATATATAAGAATTTTAGGTTAAATAATTTTAGTAAAAATAGTTTTTGTATTTATATACAGAAATAGTACTATTTACAGAAATGTTTAACAAAACATGATAAATTATTATTTTCTCGTAAAAATAGTAAATATATACAAAGATCTGCCGATATAACGAAGCCGAACATGTTCCAAAGATTTATTTTTTTATAGAAAAAGGGTAGATGTTAATAATTGTGAGTCCAAAGCATTTTTCAAAGAGCCTTCAATAATATTCGCGTAAGGCAAACAAAAACGCTTCCTGAACATTTTATAGACGATTGTTACACACAATTTTTGCAGTACACTATAAAAATGTGTGTATTGATGCTGATTGCATTAAAATAATTTGATATTTAGCTGATTAAAAATACTAAATAATAGGTGGGATTAAATTATATAATATACCTAATATCGAAAGCGATAAAAGTTGAATTTTAAGTTTTGCAACATGCATTAATTTTTAGGTTCTCAGGCCAACACTAAATTTATTGCGGTATCGAACACGGAAAATTAAGTGCATGCAGGCCCTACAGGTTGATAAAACCCATAAAATATGGCACGGGAAAAGTAAGTCTTAAGATCATAATAATATGTACACTGTTTCTAAAGATATAAGGTACACATTCCTTTGAAAGCATGCTAAGCTTGTTACGTTCTTCTGCCGGCAATGAAACTCAAGAGATCTTTAGTGAAAGGATAACAACTGCGTATGCGCACCCTACAAATAATATATACAACAATGTACAAAAATAACTTAGAAATAATATTTACAAACTAAAACTATGACTTCAAGTTACTTAAATCTAAGTAATAATGACTAAACAGTTCACATGTTAATAACTTAAGTTTAACAATGTTATATTAAGTTTCCCAACTTAACTATACTTTTTAAGATGTTTACTGACACAAAATTTGAACATAATATCGTTAAAACTATATGTTAAGTCTTTAAAACTAAATAATAACACCTATGAAGACCACACAACATTTGGGTGGAGTTTGCAGTCCAAAATTTATTCATTCATAATCATCCAAGCCTCTCATGACTAAACTACAAGTACTTATTTTCATTCTCCGTTATTTGACCATTCATCTGGAAGATGTATCTAAATGAACGAACACACACTGATATTCGTCTTTTTCAAGTCCAAGTGTCCTTCGTACTAATCCCACTGGTCAGTATTAGGTAACTGTGCCCATTGGACGCAAACTCTAACCCACCACTTAAAGTTATACAAAACATGAGACTCACGTGAGCATTATTACCTTCATCAGGTCACAGAACGCAGGTATACATCGTATCCTAAAACTACACAGCTACAATCTTACTTGGGTCCACCTTAACCCTTAAAAACATGACATCGTCTTTGATAAAATTCCTCTTCTTCAACATTTCGTGGGACACAAACCTTGGGAAACCGAATCCTAGCGCATCGGGTTCCTTCGATGGTCTTTGGAAGTTTTTCCATGTTGGGTCTGGCACGAAGCTTTCTACGATGTTGCAGGCACGGTCTGGACTTGAGCTTTGGTCGAAGAGTGTGAAGGAAACTGTGTGTGCGAACGGCCAGCGAAGGAGGGCGTCGTATTCGCCTGGTAAGATCTTGATGTACACTGACATGTGCGTGGATTCGCCAGCGCCGTTGCCGTTCAGGAATAATGATGCCTGGGACAAAGGAAAATAGGTTAATCAATACAACTCAATATGAAATAAATGCATCACGAGTATATATGACAGTTTGTTATTACACGAATAAGTCTCTATTTAATTTTGTACTATCTTCCTCTAATGCTCTCATACCTTATCGAAAACAAATGTCCAACCATTTTAAATTTTGAACAATCTTGGTGTAACCCTTCCCTAACTTATGCAATTCGTGTAGCTATCGATATTATTCGAATGCAATCAATTAAATAATCGACTTAAATTATTTAAATCGGTGTTGGCGTCATTAGTCTTATTTTTAAAAGCAACGCATACTACGGTCATGACAAAATTAACAGCTCAAATAATGAAGTAAGAAACAATAAATTAAAATATCAATACGAGTCATCCCCAAAACGACAACTTTCTCATGATTTATTATACTCGAAATATTAGTAGCTTGTGAGTAAGTATCTAAATTAGTCCTCCCGAGCAAGACCGCAAGTTTAGTCATCGTGAAATATTCTGTGATATAAATAAAACGGCGTGGCTTTTGTTTACTAACAGTATCCATGCGCCTTTGTCAAGAAATATTTAGGATGGCAACACGAATTCCTTGGTAAAAATAGGTCGGCATTTGAAAATAAACTTGCATTACTAATTGACGTGAAGTGTCATTCGTGCTCGGAGCGCATTTCGCAATAGTGATGTAGATTTTTATTGATGGCATTATAAACATTTTACCGACTTAAGAGTTTCTTTGATTTGTATAAGCTATAATGGACTAGCTAATAATGCGCTGGGTCAAAATTCTTTATTAATTTTTTTTGTGAGTTTTATCACCATTGGTTTGTGATTCTACATTTTAGGCTAAATCCGAAAAAAGACACTCACATTTTGCAGAACAATAGAAATAGATTTTAGTCATGGTGTGACTTTTTTGGCACATACGCAAAATTTCATAGGAATTGAATAAATAGGTGATGCGTGAAAGTAAAATAACAAGTGCATTAGCATAAAAACGTGAAAGCTAATGCGATTTTTTTGTGACATGTTTTTCTCGTTTGAAATAAGTTTTCCTTCTATTCTGCTGGAATGGTGGTCATTAAAAATACAAAATGGTTTTTAATTAAGAAAAGCCATGTAGCGGAAATAGCTCAACAGGATGCGTGTTGGAGACGTTTTGAATACGATATTATAGCATGTATTAGGTATACTTAAATGCAAAACATGTCAATGTGCAATCCTATGTGTTCTGAGCATTCGTAAGTTCACAAATATGTTACAGAGGAACCAACTTTTCTCCAGCATATTTAGCACAAAAAGTGTTCTGGACCCTTTGGTCCAGAAAACTTTTTGTTGGAAGAAAGTTTGCAAACGGGCCTGATATAATAAATTATATAAAAAAAAATAAAAGAGGTATATGTACCAACCTGCAACTTATAACCATACTGGCTGGTATAAAACGCGGGTGACACGAGTTCGACTCCATCCTTGCACTTGGCCTCCGCCATCTTAGCCGCCCAGTCGGAGATGCGCCATACTAGCGCTCCCGAACAGTTGACCGACAGTCGCGCGACTGCTGCCCGGAGGGAATCTAGTTGCCGCGCTTGGCGGCTGGCCAATGCGGAGACGAGGGCTAGATGGGCCTGACAGCTTTCTTCTGTGTGCTTGTCTAGAGCTTGTCTTGTGCCCTGGAAAATAGAAACGAAATTGTTAAAATTATAAAAAGTTGTTTATGGTGAAGCTGGGAAGTTATTGTGATCATGTTGGGTATGTCGAGCAAGTAACTTTCAGGGTGATAGGCAATCAATCCAATGTAAATGTTGAATCGGTTTATCGTCCAATAATTTCGACTTCAAAAGACACGGACGAGCTGATCAAACGCTTTATTTAGCCTTCAAAAGCTTTGTACTTATGCTCATCTGCTGCAACAGGCAGACACTTCCAATTCAGAATCGAATCAAAATCTTCATCAACTGATACGTTGAAAGAAGTAGTTTTCAATGAGTAGTGCGCCTTCTGCGCTACATCACAGTCCTTAAACGTTTTTTTTTTTAATAACGCAGTCTTCATCGTGACAGTCGTTGATATTTTATGTTCCCAAAACTTGGTTACGGCGAGGCATTGTCTGTGGACCACTTTAAGGTCTCGTTGGTGCAGGTAGATGGGTAGAGCATTAAGTAGGATACTCACTTTAAACCTACAACCCGCATCTCTGAAGGCGCAGGGCAGCGCGGCCGCCGCAGCCGCCGCCGCCGCGGCCGCCGCGTGGTCGCGCAGGTGCGCCGCGAGGTCGGCGCGCGCGACTCCGCCGGCGCCGCACCGCTGCGGACACGCCACCGGTGCGCGAGCGCAACCCGCACCGTGTGCGCCTACTGTGTCCTGCACGACAAGATATTTGGATATTATATTGCGTTTTTAAGGAAGTCCTCTGTGGTGCAGCACCAAGGTGATCCCAAGTAGCTCAATATGTTTGTTCTACTTGTCCGTAAGTTTTTTTTTATTTCCTAGTCTAGATAGACTGGGGAGATCCCCAAGCTGTTTGTTTTTTAGTATTAATATTCTCGGTGGCCAAGCAATAGGGAAAGAGACTGCGGATCATGAGATCTCGGAAGCAAATCTTGCGGAGGCGAGTAAACAGAAGGTAATACTAGGTTATATTCTATTAAGATCCAATAGCACCCCAGCTCCAATCCAGGGTAATATAGAAATCCTGTCTCATCGGATTGTAGGAGTGTGTGAGGGAATAGAGAGTAAACTTGTTTGCTCACACGCAGTGCCTTACTATAATTTTCATTTCTTACCTGTGTGTAGCTCTGTCCGCAGTGTTTGCAAGGCACGAGTCGTTTGCTGCAGTGCTGTTGAATGTGCTGCTGTGTGTGGCGACGCTGCACTTTGGCGCCACATTTGTTCTCGCAGTAAACGGGCTCGTGGCCGCAGTTGCCTTGGTGTTCCTGGAAATTACAGACCAACAAATTAATTCAAAGCTTTTTATGTAGGAATTGTCTTTCCAGAGCAGTTAGAAAGTTTAGAATCAGTCCAAGAACGAAGACAAGTGCTTTATTCATAAAAGTAACTATTTCTCACTAAATCCAAAACTTCAGTTCCTTTTTTGAAAATTAATGCAAATATTTTAAAATTTGTTTTCTGTCAACATAATTATTATTAACAAACGTGTATTATTTGTATCTGCTTCAATATACTTATTAGTGGTAGGAACTTTAATAACTGTTACACTACTGAATTCTTACGACCGGTTGACGACTTCGGTCTTAGCGGCGAGTGGCGCGGTAGGCGTTGTGCACACCATGTGCCCCTAGGAGCGGTTAAAGGTAGGGATAGAAGGTCTTTCTTCTGTCTTTAAAGACAGGTAAGTAAGTATTTACCTCTAAAGCGCTCCCTGAGAACTCCTTATGGCAGTGCTCGCAGTTGGCGCGGCGGCGCGGGCAGGTGTACCGGAGGTGGTCCTGCATCAGCACGCGCGGGATCATCGCACCGCACTGCGCCGCGCACAGCACCGCATCGTGCTTGCATGTGTTCAGGTGGGCCTGAGAACAACACATTACATTACTTAAAATTACATTAATATTACATTAATATTAGATGACAAAAGATTTATCGAGAACCTTGATTTTAAAGTTGCTCAACAGTTGGGCGACTTTTACAAGGTACTATAATTTATTAACCTATGGTGTTCTATTTTTAAGAGTGCGGGTAGGTACAATGAGTCTTAAATTGCTAAATATTTTTGTAAATATATTTTTTAATTTTTTTATTTATAGTCTCACGACTGTATCCCCGAAGGGGTAGGCAGAGGTGAATATTACACCCACATTTCGTCATGACATTTTTTTTTAATTTAGAATCAACTTGTTAGTAATAATTAGTATTCCGGTAGGTAGGTATTTATATTTGTGTAAAATTAAAGAATAATATTGTTTACCTAAAAACACACGTGCTAAACAAACTTCAAATTTATCTATTTACCGACCAACTCACACGTGTCGTATCATAAATTATAGACTAGTATTGTCTGTGCAGATAAATAAATGTGTCGTGACATGACAGGCGCACACAATGATAGATCGATCGATCTATTCACCTACTTAGACTTATCTCGACAAATATTGGGACTCACCTTTAGTTTACGCAGTTCGTCTGACCACTGGCATCCTTCCTTGTGGTGGATGCAGTACACCACGGATCCCATAATAGCCTTCTCGGACTCGGGATCCGGATAGATCTGAAACAAAACAAACCAATCTTAAAAATCATATTCCAAAAATCCAAGTACATGTCCATTAAAATATTGAGACCTTTTTTATCTTAGAAATAATGTATTTAAGCATTTTGATCAACCAATTTTTGTTTCAACAGAATACACGACGTCAAAAGCAACGGTTGCCGCTGAGACTGATTGAGGCGCTTGCCACACTCGCATAACGGATTAAATAGGACAACGCGATTAAAAATAAACCACATTTCAAAGAGAATATCAAACGAGCGCTCTGTATACACACCGTACTCTCGAATATGGAACACATCGTACGGAAATATGCAAAATGGCCGACTGTTTTTCGCGCGTAATTTATTCAAAGTATAGGCGCGGGAGCGTTCACCGCAAACGGCTGATACGTAGTGAATGCGTTCCCGTTTGTACATTTTCGTTATCTTTATGGGTGCAACGAACAGATGGCTCGAGCCACGGACCACGGTTCCCTCGTGTTTGTGTCTAGATAAGCGTGATTTTTCACTTCCCAAACCAGCTGGGTAATGGAATGAGCAAATACACTTGTTAGATGCCTTTGAGCGGGCCACTTTCACATGCAGCAGCTAATTTTTCTATGAAACCAACTCGGCAACAACAGAAAATTGTATTTGTTTACCGTGTTACTACAAAAATAAGCGAGGACGCTAAAAGTTATTAGTAAACAGAACTCAGTTGGAGTATTTGCTCAGGAGATGTCTCTAGTTGCAAGAAACACTATAGCTCGCTAACGTACGCGACTGCTAAAGTTAACACAAAAATGCTCTATACATCAACGTATTTCCCATTCATTCAAACGTCTAGTTGAAGCTAACCAGCAATGGACTAGACGCGTTTCGAAACAGAAAGATCAAAGTAGTTCCATAGTACGCAGTGTTTCTATTTACAAACATTGATGCATGTGGTCATCGGCATGGCTGCTGCGTAACCGTACCACCTTAGCATATTCTATTCAAGTAAAGCGAAGTACCTTATCCTATGCATTATACGCACTTAACTGTAAGCTTTAACTTATGGAGATAAGGATGATATTCGTGTCAAATGTCAGAGAGGACTAGGTGCTCTCAAAGCTGGTGGTGTATAAATTTACAAATATAGAATGTTATTTGTGTCGTATTCTAAAAAGATGGACCGCGATGTGTTCAGTTCTCCCGCATCGCTCAATTATAGAACTCGTTGTATCGTAAATATAGCAGGATCGAAACGTAACAGGTTGCCGAAGTGACGCGGCACTTGTGACGTTTTGCCGCGGCGCGACAATGCAGCAAAAGGATAGATAGAAAATGAGGATGTTACGCTGCCATTTGTAAAATATCACGGACCGAGGTGACATTAGACAGCTCGATAATATATGTAACATAATCGTATAACATTGCCGCGGCACATTTCATTCATTTGACTGAAATAAATGTGTTCATTTTTAAATTTAACTGTCAAGCAGCGTTTAGTTATTGTTTCAGATTAATAATGACCATAGATAATTATAGACTTTACTTCCTAATTCAACTTATTTTTTTTATAAATTAGCATAAAGTAGTAGATACGTAATTATTCAGTAATTTGACATAATTCATGCAAATGTTTGCTCACAAAAAGGTTACGAAACGCAAGCGGAGATAACAAGGGACCTTATTAGGCAACGAGGCCTTATCCTCCTACACGCAATGTTTTATTAAAACTATTTAACAGTTTTTATAATTAATGAAATTTACACGTGACTCGAGGACGGTAACTCATAAAAATAAATGATACATGTCTAATATAAATTCTCAAACATTATGAAGGATTAAATAAACTATGAATTTTATATTTTCTCCATGGGTGGCTTTAGGAAATGTAAAAATAGTTCACAGATCTTCAACGTAACATATTACCATAACCCATAGACGAACCATAACCATTGAGATCTCTCAATGGCTAACAAAAACATCATATTCGGCGTAGGTATTCATCACTTTAAAACTTATTCTTGTAGCCTATCTAGAACCAATTTTTTGGCAAACAGATGTGATAACCACATATTTAGTGGATAAAACGGATAAATAGATATGTATTGTTAAAGGTTAATAGTTAAATGTACCTAACGGTACCTACTTATACTTAGTTACTATTTTAATATAACGAGTCAGATAATTGGACGAAGAAAGAAAATAAAATAATAAGTGTCAAGGTGACACGAATACCTAGACGAAACTTCCGATCAAATAGGTACCACATTTAGAACGGAAAAATTAATAAGTATTGCAGGATAAGGCTTGTCACAAATAAAGCCCAATACCTCAAACCATAAAGAAAAATGCGTCTGTCAACAGCGTGAGTCTAGTGCTATGTTTTCGTACTATTTTGCTTATAAAAGCATTTTGTACGCTATATCATGTCAGAATAACGTGATACATTTTAAAAAGCTTGTATCGTCAACAAAACTTCCTAAAAAGTTCTTTAAAAAACAGTCACGTTCTTAAATTCTCACGAAGACATTAGGTATACATTAAAGAAGGTAGCAAACAAGGTTCCTAATCTTATAAGGCATAAAAACTCATATCTAATTACAAGGTAACTGAACGCCTACTAGCCGGGGTTGCATCATGGCACCTACGCATTTGAGACTAGATACTTCGACTATCAATGTATAAAGCCTTGGGAATAATAAAAGACATCGTTATTACTTTACTAAGCAAGCTCCAGACAAAAATATTTCAAACATACCTCAAAATTCTAATACAAAGTAAACTCAAAATTCTGAATTCTGAAATACTATTCCCATAATTAATAAACCAGGCACAAAGAACGCAAGTGTAAATCATAAAAACATACTTCTGAAATGTTAACTCAATATAATAAATAATATATCTACTAAATCGAACTTGCAAATGTCTGTCAACATTTTAACTTTTGCTTTTAGGTATCCATTTCAGCATCTAGGTCAAAACATGAATTGTTAGTGTATATTTTGTAGAAATAAGGACTTCGGACATTTGAATCGTATTGTTCCAAGGCGATCCATTAACGGTTGAATTTAAAATGTAACTGTCGAAACGGCTCTTCGATATTTTAGTTCAAGAAAAAAGACTACCAAAGGGTGAACTGACGTGTGGTAAATGTAAAATGGCGAATGTTATTTTAGTCAAAACAATTGCATGTGACAATTCGTTTGACGACCGTGTCCGCTCCGTACGCGGGCGACAAGTCGACGACTCTAATTTGTTACGAGTGCCATTTGGGGTGATTGTTAACACCATTCTTGACGTTTTGTACTCTTAAAAGCCATAAAACAACATATAGAACTATGCTTACATATCCTGAACTAAACCTTTAAATTCATAGACTGCAAAACAGAAACATCTGAAATTAGAATATACTTAAATTAGACATTGACAATGACAAATATCTCAATTTTAAAATGTAACCTCTTACGCATAGGTAAAATATGTGCCTCCAAAAATACATTTTTAATCTTTAAAAAGAAAATCTTTTCCTTCGAACGCGCCCATCATCGTTTAAAACGGAACGCACCTTATAAATTATGGCGCGAACTTAACTGTCAGTTTGTGTTCTAATTTAGAAAATGGCGGGAAGAGTGGTTTAAACCATAACTACAAGATGTTTTTTTCTTATTCCGTAGTTATTATGAGTTCACTTCTATACACAACTTCTTTGACGTTTCTCCACTACTGCTTTCATCAAGTAACACTGGCGGTTGATTGACATCTGACGGCGCTGTGCGTACAAACTAAACCGTACCTACTAAACGTTTTATCGTGAGTCTTATCTTGTACCAAATAGAACAGAAGTTCCATTGAATTTTGTTAGAAAATTCGTAGATAAAGTTTTGTATTCGTTTAGCTATCGACACGCGCTGACGTGGGAATGTAAACAAAACACCGAAAATATATCTAGGGATTATTTTCAAGAGTATCCGTAGTAAACGAAGTTGTAGTAATAAAAGGGAGACCTTCGAATCGCGTCAAACATTAAAGCCCTCACCCGCATTGCGTGCTAAGAGGCAGTTGTATCTTTGTGTCTATTCAACTTGGACAACTTTATTTCATACAGAACGCCGGTAAATAAATTGATACGGCCTTCGTGCCAATGTTTGCTTTTGTACAAGATAGGCATTAGGCATAGATCAATTAATTTTGCGCTTGAAATAAGCTTATTAATCGTAAATCAATTTTCCTGCCAGCTTTATCGGTAAGACTTACGAATGTATCTAATAAATAATAGCTAGGTACGTGATTTTATTTTTAATTTGCGTGAATAAGCCCACGCTTTGCAAGTCTTAATGCGTAACGAACTGAATTATACTCTGTGTAATTCTTTAAGGATAGACAAGCCACAAGGTACTCACTTATACATTAATTTCGTAATAAAATAAACAGCGCAATTGAAAATAGAAAACTAAAATAGGCAAAGACTAATAGGTCTTCTATTTAAAAATTCAAAGTGCTGATATTCTTAAATCAAAACTTCAACTGCCTCCTAAATGAATTGGCTCCGTGTCTAAGAAAGCCATAGCCATTTAAAACAAAAAGAAAACACCCTACTTACTTATGGCATTATAAAATGTAAATAATAAGAAACGATGGTATCAACATCAAGTGTGGCTCGCGCTGCACAGCGGAAGCGGGTTCGATGTTCGCTAGCGGAACATTACCGTGGAATATGTAATGACTTATAATTATGTTATGTAATGCCTGATTTTTGTCGCTATTGAAAAGGATGGTGGTATTAAAACGTGTTAAAATTTAAGCGTGTAAGTTTGTTTCCAAGTATGGAAGTTCTGATGCTAAAGACAAGTATTGGCCACGCATGGTCTTATGTTGCGATCAAGATTAAAGTAGTTTAGCAGCATATTATTAAATACAAACGCACGAGTAATTGCTAATCTAGAAGTTGTACGACCGTATTTCCCGATCTATTCAAGACAGTAACCTTTTCCAGGACTTCACGAGTGACAAGACTTGGTGTCTTCTAAGGTCACTGCTTTTGGATCTAGCTACCAGTACAAAGATGCCTGGCTAGCAGTATTGGAAACTAGGAAGATAGGTAAAGGTAGGAACAAAAGGATTTGCTATGCTTGTTTCACATGTAAAATATTTTCTGTTGAACTACATACTGTTTCAATCTTAGTAATTTCAGATGTTGTTTTCTTTCACCAAAAAGAAAACAGAATTCAATTCTTTAAAGGTTTCCGTGGAACACAAACACTCCAATTTCACAATTAATTTTTAACATCTAAACAAACAAACGATGAATTAATGCGGCACAAATGGCGGGACGCGTTTTAGAACGAAGATGGCGGGAACTCGAGCCGGGCCCGATGACAGACAACCTAATTGATATCGCGTTCCTTACTTCTAACGAAGTGGTCTATTTTCATAAACACAACACTACTTAGGAAGAAAACATTGTTGTTGCTTTGATTGGATACGTACAGATATGTAAACAACAGTGGCTGCGTTTCTAATTTAAATATTTAATTTAAAGAAAAAGTAACCATGATTGATAGTCGAAACACACTTGGCTACTTTTTGAAATTATTCTTAATATTTTACGCCATACGTATATCCTGCACAATAGGGTGCATGGCAAAAATATAATGACTCAAGTGACCTATTTGCTCTCTCATGTTAAAATCGGATAAGCGTAATTTTAGGAAGTTAGGTCAAAAAAAGAACAAAGTCGAACAATTTCAAAACCATCTCGAAACTAGTCTACAATATTTCCAACATTTATGAAAAGTAAACAAGATGGTTTTTGAGCTATTAGTAACTAAAGCAAAACATACACATTTTAAATGCAACCGCTGACACTATTGACAGTTGATCCAAGATGGTGGCTATAACCAGAGTTTAATCAGTGCACAGATTATACAACATCATCAAGTGACGTTGCGTAAACAATAACAAATGATGCATTAGCTCTATGATTGATCGAAACACATCACTCCATTGAATGAATCCGTTTGTTTACCAATGAATGAATTAAGCTTAATAATACAACACCCACAAGGCGCAAAGAACGAATGATTTGAAGAGAGATTTTGTGATATAACGTGGTTCAAATCGTAGGTTTGACGTGGGTTGGTATAACAAAAAGATTTTACTATTAAATAGTAAGCCGCAACGGCGATGAGAACTATGCATTTTATAATTATATGATTTATTAACAATAAATTCATTACAATAAAAAGCTCTTCTTAGATTGTATAGAACAACTAATTATGGGGTGCCGGCAATGATTTAAAAATAAACAATATAAACAATTAGATTGGAATAGTGAATAGGAATGAAAATCTGGTGAAGAATGTGAAACTACTCCAATAAGGATGCTGTAAAATATAAGGCATCTTATCAACACTATCGAGCATTTAGACAGAACATTATAAAAACAATTATAAAACAGAATCCGTGTGTAACCAGTATGGTCTACTTCCACATTTCATAACTGTCGGTAATTTGAATAAGATCTGTGAATGTACGCATTAGATAGTGATCGCTTTGTATGAAAGTAGTAACAGTACAATTACCAAGCATTGTTTGACGCATCTCTTCCTACGTAGCACATGTAATTGATCTTTTGATAACATTCGTAACGAATTCGTTTCTTGTTTAGGAAATCACTGGTGTTATAATTTTTTTTATTAAATAATATACTTAATTATGAATGTTTTGTGTGTTTTCAAAAAGCTTGCTTGCTTTGTAAGTAGGTACCTGTTTTAATTCTAATACTTCTCGCATGTAATTTCAAGTCACACACCTGTTAAAGATCGTCGGTCTATTTGGCCGTGATCCATCAATTTAATATAAAAAATACCAAATTTTGACCAAAAACTCATCTTAAGTGGCATAATACATGACATGACATGTTTTACCATACAGTATGTCCATAAATAGAGCCTACCGTAGCAGCTAGCCACCACATTCCTACTTATAATTTAGTTGACCACAATCCATTTAACCAAACTGCCGAAACTATTTCACTGAAGACAAACATGCCTAGTAAATCGCATTTTCAAAATGCCAGTGGCAACCGCTTCGCCGCGACAAATTCCTAACAAAACCGCATCATCCGTGTGAATACGAACTATCACTTGGACACGTACGACGCTGACGAAGCCACCGTTAGAGCGACACACAAGTTACATATGTAATGAGAGAGATAAAAGATCTAAAATTCGATAAATCATATCGCGTTGAAAACTATGAAGCTGTTGTAGGACAAGATAAAGATGTTAAAGATATTTTATCTACTAAAGACTACGTAGGAATTCAATCAATGAACTGACTACTGCCTAGATAGTATAAAACTTAATTTAGCATGCCAGTAGCGAGAGTGCCCACTACGCAACTTATAGGTTAGGTATATCACATCAAACCAAAAATTGTACCTTTAGGAGGTATATCACATCACACCAAAAATTGTACCTTTAGGGTAGGCGTACCTCAAGGTACGATTTTATGTCCAATTGTTTAAGAGCCTAAAGAGTAAAAATAAAATTTGGCAAGCAATTACACAGTAAACGTGCAATGAAAATATCTAGACCATATCGCTTTATTCCAGTAACAAGCGATAAATCACGGCGGCACAGACACACCGGAAGCGACAGAGGTCGCTAGTGTCAAGCGCGCGCGCAACCATCGCTTTTGTAATACACACTCATTCGATGTTGTGTAATGAAGACGAGTTGATTGTCTATGATTGGACTCGGTCGTTGATATAAAACATATTGTTTCGTCAATCAAATGTTAAATGAGATAAAAATAGTTCGAAAGCTTGGTTGTTTGTACATATTAAGACATTACAGTTCTGTATGCAAAGTTACAACGTTCAATAAAATCGAAAAATAAATACTTAATGAGAAAAAGTATTTCCATTGGAGTCAGAGTAACATTTAAGACGAACTTCAAAGCGATTAATAGAGAAATTTCACTATAGCACTAAATATTTTTAGTTTCCAGCGCAATTTATTTCAACCTAACCGAGTTTTCAATCCCAGAACTATACTCTACATACATTTCGATTAAAAAAACTTTTACTATTCCACAGACTGAAAGCTTTCATTAAACTTACCACAAGATTGCAGTCCCGCACAAATCATCCTCTCAGAATCCACTCAACAAGCGCGACCCGACAATTGAACTCGCTTCACTAACCGTTTAGCTCAATTGGATAATGCTCTAAAGGGCAATGCGTCTGACTCGCCACATTGATTGCCGGAAGACATCATTAAGGATTGAGTGCCAATCGTATGGGCACTGTCGTCGCTGAGTGCAGAAATCCAGAGGTTGTTTTTTTCAAGGGGGATTGCAACATTTAATAACACGATAAAAAGAACACGATAAAAGGTATTTAAGACCTTTCAAAATACCGGCAAACAAAATAATATGTTTACCTTCTGGAATAAAAAAAATTTACTAAGTAAATTGATTTCTTTGCTTCTAAATTAGTTATTTAATCAATAAGAAATATTATGCAAAGCTACAAGCAGCTACAAGAAAATGCAGTAAACAAACGGACAAAAACTTGTCAAATGCAATTTAGATTCTAAAAAATTACAGGTTCTATTTACTTTTAGCGCCTTATGTCTTCCCAAAATATTTTTCAGTATAATACTACATGTCTTGCAGCACGTAGACCAGTCTAATATACTTAGCTAATATTAAGTACTTTAAATTGCAAGAACGTCGAAAAGTATTCGATACACCGTGATAACCGCAGATAAAAATTGATAAAGCCTTGTAAACAGAATAGCACCAACAGCTCTTAAAGAAACCGTATTATTCCATCCTTTTATCATAAAGGGCTGATCCGGCAATCCTATGCAAAGTAGGACGAGATAAATGTGTTTGATCTAGATTTGCCCATCATTTGAATGACGAGAATAGCCTTGGCCTAATTGGAGGCTACGAATGGATTATAGTTGCGACCAGATAGACAGATGAGACTGTAGATTAATATCAAGAGGTGTGTCAATATAGTTAGTACTTTCATTAAATTTAGACAGTCATGTCTCGAATGTGCTGAGAATTTATTAGTGTAGGTACTTTATATTATTTTCGGATTTTAACTCATGAATTCTATTAACTCGTGTTAAGTAGCAGGTGTAAGTATATTGATTCCGATTTGGGAACCCTTTTAAGGCTCAGACCTCAATCTGGCTTCTCTTATCTGAAGAAGAGAAGCCAGATTGAGGTGAAAACCGTAAGAGTTATATTAGACTGATCAGACAGCACGCTGTCAAGTTGTCTCCCTTGGTCACACTCATGTTAGCTCCGCAACTGTTTAAAACTATCGCATGATAGCTCGTAAAGTGCCTCGTAACGGCTCCCAATACATAACAGCTAGTAAAACTCTCTTTATAAGGTGCCACAATGATCGAACCCATAAAATCTCCCGAAACTAAAATTTTCTACTAAATAAAGTTTTACAAGAACCGAAGCAACATGTCTTAATTGCCTAACTATAAGTAGTCACACGTAAATAGACTCTTTAAACTTACACCTTCAACAACATCTCTTTCTAATTCCTTATTCTAGATAGAGAGGACGATACAAAGATGGCGGCGATGACGTTCAACGGTGTAACAATCCGGTAATAGCACGCGTTAAAAGACTTAATGCTTCAGTTACTGCACGGATAACTCATTTGAAATAGTTAACGGGATTATTTTACACTAGGTGTATATTGAAAACAACGCTACAGTCATAAGGTGTAAAACAGAAGCATTTAAAAGTAATAATAAACTACTGAGCCTTAAATAAATCAAAGCAGCCATAGCAGACTTTAGATCGTAGGTATCAGAAATTAATCCTATACCTACGTCCAAACTATTACAAAAATTGTATACCAGTTTTTTTTAACTATAATGCCACTTTTTTTTTGTAACGATATCAAACTGTTATCAATCGGACACCTGTTACTCTGAGAATTGGAAACCGCACTTGCGCCGAATAACAAAGCATTAGTTATCAATGTTCTATTCATGAATGAATAACTCCATGACTCATTGCAACCAAATGAAGGACAATTTGCTCCACGTGTTGCAAAAACTTTTTAAGGTTATTATAGTCATGATTCCAACTAGTCAAATCAGATACTTTATTGAAATGTCAAAAACAATCTCTTTGTACGGATTTTATATGAAAAATGCAGCATTATTTGTGCCCCTATTTTTTTATTCACTCGTGTCCACAGACCCCGAAAATCGGGATACTCGTGAAAATCAGGATATCTGGTAAAGCCAGCCATAATAAAATAAATGCATATATGATGGCATAAGTTATTTATTCCAATTTCGCATCCAAAGCCGCATTTACGGCGTCACGGCCGATAGTGAAATGTGACTCAAACTGATGTTGTTGTCAAAGAACTCTGTGGAATGAATGAATCATGAAAGTACAAATAACTAGAACTTATCGGTAATATTTTAAAAGCTTATTTATGACTGTATGAGTTATGACAATGGTGCGATAATAGGTAAGTACAGTAATTAGGTACACGCCCATCGAAGTTGAAATACCAGTACTTGATAGAGGTGGATTACACTCAGTTTTCGGCACTTAAGATCGTATATCAATAGGCAGGTACATAACAAAGATATGATATTGCGCAATTGATTAGACAGTCAAGTTACGCTCAAGTTATTATAAAGGACCTTTAGCAGGCGCATACCAGATGGGTGAATTGCTTTTTACTGTTTTTACGTACCTTTGTTTTGAGTAACCGATATTTCGGCACTGTTGCAAGCGCCATGTTCGCGGATGTACTGAACATCCGTGACCACGAAAGTTTAAATTCCTATATTGCTTATAAAATCTCCTGCACTTTGCTCATCAAAAGGTTTGAGAATATTGTACCATAATGCCAAATTGCTAACAAAATTTAATTTAAAATTCTTCGTTACAGGAGGTAGATAACAATGCAAACCAGATACAAAAATATCTTAACAAAACTGAAATGCCGACGAATCTCCACACTAAAAGTATAATCAAACCGCATTCATACTGCAATATCAAAACAAGAAAACAACCGATAATTATCACGAATCAAGAGTGCAGTAAATAAATCAAAATGGCGGGTTTATTGACCGGATATCGCAGCCTCCGCGGTCGGAAGTGACGACGTTATCGCGGGATGCGCGCACGCAACTCACCGTAATCGAGATTAAGAATGGCGCCTACTCTTTATTGATTTATTGTTATTTGTACTTAATAAGTGACTGCCTCCGTAGTCCAGTGGATAGCGTATGCGTCTGATGATCTGGAGGTCCTGGGTTCGATTAAAGTGTTACTGGGTTTTTTCGAATTCTCAGTAGCAGCACGGAGTCTGGCAATGTGCCCGGTAACGGCAATAGGCTCGCCCTCTATTACGTGGGACCCTAAATTCATGAGGCGAAATGTGGGTGTAGTCACACCTCTACCTACCCCTTCGCGGATACAGGAGTTTGACTGTATTTTACCAAGCTCCTGCAGACTAACAAACTATTGTAATTATTTCGCAAAGATTTCTTATTTAATCCGTTTGGCGCCAGTTATCTGCAATGACCATATCTTAAAGATTCTTGCACAATATCTATCGATATTACTTATTGAAATTGTTGTGCAAATTATCCTCGCTATCAAAGACCCGGTGGACGTGCAAGACATTTAAAATACCAACCTATCGTAAGATGTCGCCTTATTGCGAAATATTTAAGGAGTTCTTTGACATCAGTATTACATTTACCTACGTGTATCTGAAAGAATGTATTACACCTTAATTTCGTCAGTTACTTATCGCTATCCTCATTGTATCTAGGATTATTCATCTTTCAATCCGGGGTCCGTTCCACACTTCCACTGGTATCTAGTCATAAGCTAAAGACAGTTAATATTTTAACAACTATTTATACCTATTAGGCTTTATTACTTATTAGGCCATTTTTCGTCATTTGCGATTTAAAAGCATCAATTGGCCACACTTTAAGACTTAATTGGCCATTTATTTAGTACTTTCAGCATCCTATTGGAGATTGCAATTTACTTTGTATAACGTTTGCTCCGGGCACCACGACAGGTTAACTTTCCCTTGGACGCACGACTGCCATAGGTCACATTTCTAAACTAACAAAGTAGTAGAGGCTAGGACTATCTTATACTAATATATAAAGCTGAAGAGTTTGTTTGTTTGTATGTTTGTTTGTTTGGTTGAACGCGCTAATCTCAGGAACTACTGGTCCGATTTGAAAATTTATTTCAGTGTTAGATAGCCTATTTATCGAGGAAGGCTATAGGCTATATTACATCACGCTATGAGCAATGGGAACAGAGCAGTAGCCTTAAATAACGCGGGTGTAACCGCGGACATCGTCTAGTATATTATATATGTAAACTTTTACCTATAAACGCAAATTTTTTTGAGAGTGGATGGATCTTTGTTGCTCTTTTACGCAAAAGACACTACTTTTTAGATCATGGTAATTGTCAACCACGAAGAATAAAAGCTAGCGGAAAGAAGATGCTCTTTTAAAAACTGTGACCTAAATAATGGTGCTTAAGGAGAAAAAAGAATTGCAATAAAGAAGGTTCAGGGACAGTACAGCCACCTAGGTACAAATCTTAAAAGAGTAGTACAATATTTATAAGTATTAAAGAGAACAAGACAGACACATCCCATTCATATCGCTATCTCACTCCACAACATAAGAATATGAAAACATTACCAGAGATAGTCGTCCCAGTACAAACTATATCGTAAAGAGGTTTTATCTTATCACCGTTCCAAGTGTCCCACACGGGAGTACGGCTCTTAAAGACAACAATGTTATGATGTAACAAGATAAAACGATGACGGATAAACTTGTGGGAATTTTGTAGTAATAACTGAATTACTGCGAGTAGTTTCTGGTTAAGTTATTTGTATTGTTAACTGGCAATTAAAAAACAATAACAATTTAACTATTATTAGAAATAAAATATAGAAGCTACTTTTTAAATTAAATTAAATTGTAAGTATATAATGTAATAGCAATGGTGTTAGGTTTATAAATATAAAATACTTTTATGAAAATAATCCTTTGGAAAAGAAATACTTAACATACAACCTTACTTAGATTAAGGCGCTAAATATAAAATGTTTCAGCTTTATCAACCTCTTTATCATAACTGGTTTTGCAAGATAATAATAACAACCATTATTTTCATGCGAACGCAAGCACAAGTTCGGCGGAAATATTACAATAAACAAAATACAAATAAGTAAACGTACTATTCAAGATAAATTATGCATTTTCAAATATCGAAGTCAAAAATAAAGTCTTCGTCTTCACTTTCAACGACAATCTTTTGCGTCAACCATCGCAACATTTAATTACTGCGGGCAACATTAACCCAGTACCGTCCACTTAGACAAATGATACAGTAAGATAGATGTCTGCACCTAAAGACGAGATAAACAAAACAATAAGATTGCATAAAACAATGTGAAAACAACTGTAGTAAACATTGCTTTGAGATAATTTATTATTTAATCTGACAACTATGTGAAGCTAATTTTCTATGTCATTGTTACGATCTTGAATAGTTTGTGCAGTAATATTTTATCCAACTGATTAAGACGATGATCATATTGCTTAACAGAAAATTTATCTATTTGCAAAAGTTCTACGACTGGCAATTTCATTGCTGTATGTTAAGTTTGAAATCAACGGATTTTCAAAAAATAATTAGCCGTGGAATATTATGAAATCTTTCCTTTGCCTTTTATTATAAAAGCCAAACTTCGTTTTTCTAGCTACAGTATTTTAGACACCGACAGCAATATTTAAATATTTATACATTGTACTTAGGAACACAGCAGCTTTTAAAGAAAAATATATAGATTCTACACTTAACACTTCAAATGTTTCCCTTTTCGTGCCTTGCAGTTCTGTAGCTAAATCATTCAAATGTAAAGGTGCATATTCTCTTCATTTGAATAAATTGGATTTCGAAGTCAGTTGCCAGTAGCGCAAGTTGTCTGCATTCCTTGACTGATTTCCAGATTACCCCAGTATTTGTATCCGTTACGTAAGCTCACTGATTTGAGAGGACTAGCCTTTACTTGGTCTCGGTTCGAATTATTAGTTTATTCGAATTTGTAATTAAATTTATTTAAATTAAATGTATTTGGAGATTAATATTACTTAGTTTACAGCTTCAATTGAAGGTGTCTCTTTACATTTCTACCTGTTTACCAAACTATTTAATTATCTTACCGCTAATGTCATTAGTCGCAGAGATTTATTATTAAATATATAGAATCGTCAAACATGGCACGTTTGACAATGCGATGACTGATGTATTTCGTTTGTCATTTGAATCCACACTTCTTTACAGCCATACGTAAATTGGAATTACGAAAATAAGTTTAAAACTTAGGCTTTTAAACTTCTATTTCATGACTGAAAACTTTATGTTTTTAGTCGCATTACAAACACAACATAGGCAGTGTCTTACCAGCCAGAAATATTTCATGTCGAATTTAATAGTTTTGTTTCTTTATTATACAAGCACACATTCGAACGTGCCTACAACTTCCTTGTGTTTATTACTCATGGTTAATTCATAACAACATTTATTGCACCTTTTCTTCCTTTTTAGTGCATTAGTCTAAAGTATTTTTTATATTGACCATGATAGAATGTATTTTACAATAAATTAATTACATATTTTATACCTTCTAAAAAAATTAGTTGGTGATAAAGAACACTTTTGGACTTTAACTTTCTAAATCCCGTTATCAGTCTACATACAAAACGAAATAGTACCTTTTTAACTTATAGAACCCTATTTACAAACCAGTATCGCCAAAACGATATCATCAATAAATACATTATCAAATTTCTCAGAGCAACCGAATAAAAATTAAGGCTACTTTAGGAAGTAGCAAGTATTTTAACTCATTAACCATTCCTGTCAGGTGGGCCGTTATAAACATGTCGCGACACGTTTGTCTATGGTTTTTACCAAGAACCACAGACAAGAATGAAGAGCTAGGCATCCATGACCTTAAAAACAATTTCTGCCTG
The DNA here is from genome assembly GCA_944739405.2 of Euclidia mi. NCBI lineage: Eukaryota > Metazoa > Arthropoda > Insecta > Lepidoptera > Erebidae > Euclidia > Euclidia mi. Next base: position 58,121,248 of record OX123198.2, read on the forward strand.
TCGTGACATGTAGCAGTTGAGTATTCGTAACTCTTTCACTATTCTATGATCAGTAAGCTTTAGGAAATTGGCGGTAAATGAGACGTCAGATACATTTTTGAAAGTGGAAAGCTGTTTCTGTTTTCGAACTTAATTTGAAATAGGAAAACCGTTAAATTTAACATCGATACTCTCTTTTTTTGAGTTCTAATTTTGATTAGATTATTATCTCCGGTGTATTAGGTGTCGATACAGTTCATTAGCAACGTTAGAGGCTCAATTTCTGTTGTGATATATTACTACGGAGTAATGAGTTTATAAGAGCATTTCACTGGACACGAGCACTTACGACAGAGTATGTAATGCGTTCTTAGAACGAGGTAACGACTCGCATGTAATTGGACGTAGCCACCTGTTTAGTTTTTGTATAATGTGTTGCTAGTTATTTAGATATGTAGGTACGATACACCTGTACATCATTGGAGGGATAAGAGGGGAGCAGCACCACATATATTTTATTATTGACATTGAGAATCAGCTTAGAAACTGGATTCTGCTTTGAAAACGACTGATTCTGAATTCGGAATTATGTGCACCTATTCATCAGACTGTTTTATCTGGCTAATATTGAATTTATTCCAGCCAAAATATCCCACCAGCATTGTGTCTAATCCGATCGATAGCCAAAAAAAATGCATTTCGTTTTTGAAGTTCGTTTTTACTTTGGAATTACTAAGCAAATTGTTTTCGCCGAAAGTGCCGGTAGAATTAGTTAACAACGTTAATTAATTATAAATAATATTAATTACGAACGGCTGTCATCATGTCCTCATTAATCGTTTGGTAATATATTATTTCCCATAAACGTTAGCCAGAGCAAAAGACATCGTCGTCATATATAAAAAAACTGTGTACCTATCTATGGTGCATCATCATTCTGAACTTGAGATCTCTCTTGAGATCTTTAAATCCACTATCTATGCGTATTATCGAAATGTATGTTTACAAAAACAACTGCACCCTCCGTATACGCAATTAGCTGGTTTACTTTCATTCGTAATTAACTTGAAATAGTTTCCGTCATACTTGCCCATCTACATAATTGACGAAAAACAAAGTTAAAAAATGAAAACACTCACCTCTAGCAGTTCATAGAGAAACTCTACATAACTCATTATACAGATAAAAAATGAATAAAATCCAACACTAACAGACCTCACTGCACACTGGTTGTTGCTAGAGTGACAACTGCAAAATTAAATTTGTTTATTAGGTTACCACACCTTAAGCGCCTACGCGATTTTTTAAAGACACCTGCCCATCTATATATGGACACTAATCAACAGATTTAATATGAATATTGCCGTATTTTAGTTTTTTGTCTCGTCTATATGCCGTGTCATTGACACAGCAGAATACATGCAGATGGTGTACAATTTGATTGATTACTTTCCGAACTCCTAATTTTTTGATACGCCACTTAAGTAAAAAATAATAAACGCAAGGTAATTCAAGTTATAATACAAATTACACGCTTAAATTGTGAGAAATAACGTATAAATCGGCAGCACAAAGTCGCGGATCATCGTCCTAACCGGTTTGAAAAGTAGGCTTGCAAAATACAGCTACAGTGTTATAATCATGCAGTACTGTGATTTCTCGACGACAAAAAACCTGGCTGGCTGTAGATTATAGCGCACTAGTGCAATAAAAAAAAGAACTGTCAACGTATAATGACAACTTTGAAGTTTGAAATAAGAATACAGTGGTAACAACGCTGTACAAATTAAATAAAAGCCTTCAATTTTGTGATACACACAAGTAAAGATACATAATAATAAATCACGCTACTTACACACGTCAAAATGCGCTTACGCACCAAAACCACGGTTAATATACACTAATGATAGTGTGTGATGCTTCAACCGACAATCAAACGAGATTCAAATGAAAGCAGTTTGGCTTCTTCAAGATTCGAGCCTGAGGCGCGGATGCGATGAACAAAAATGAATAAAAAAAACAGTCGCGTTCGCGTGCACCATCCGTGGGAACGTCGAAACAATAAAAAGTGTTTAATCGACACGATTATCCCGGGTTACCATTTGCGAAAAATTTGGACGATTTTAAATATGCACGCTATAATTTAATTTTAATATTACACTGTCGTATCCCACTCAAACACAATGGCAGCGTAAACGCGCAGCTTTTGTTGTAAAAAAAGATATGGCGGATGTAATTATACGAGTACAGAGTAAAGAATTGTTGTTTTTTATGAAACCAGTCTGTCTTTTCGATACGGTCCTCTCGAAGAGGAGGTGGCGATTTTATATGGACATTATTTTTGTTGAATCCAAACAGATGTTACGAAACTGAGCGGCAAATAGTTGTATGAAGGTCGCGCGTTGGGTTATTTAACTTTCATGCAATATGACAAGTGATTTGACAACACTAGTGTAATGTAATGTCAATAATCCTTTTGAGGTCGACATAGAAAACAGCAAAAAACATCCTAAAGATCATCCAATATAATAACTAGGTAATCAATTGTTTCAGCAATAATACGTTTGTAAATAAACAACTGACTTAAAATCTAGTAAGTCTGTCAATCTTAATAAGGCTATTTTAATCTCGTGTTTTTATTACAACAAAGTTCAATAACACAAATGATTTGCATTCGGCGAGACATTGTAGCTCCGTCCCAAGAATCAATAAAGATTCGCAAAGAGAATTTCGGATTCGAGTCGGAACGACCATATAGGTCTAATAAATTAAGAGGCGAGGTGCGTGCGCGCATTACAAAACGATGACTAAACTTACACCGACCGTGCAATCTCGCACAACCTGATTTTTGTCATGACTAATACGAAATAATCACAATCAACCGATTTTCTAGCTGTTTTGAACATATTTTGAGCACTTTGCACCTGTTCAGAAATGGCACAAGGACTGTTGCCTAGTGCGGTCGTTATTTTTAAAAGGTAAAACAACTTTATTGACCTTGCTTTTAGAACATAGTTTAAAATTAGCACGCGACTAAGGAGCTAAAACAAAAATATATTTCTTCTCTTCTGTTCTCATATTTCTCAATATCAGATCAGATCATGTGTGCATTAGGGAGCCAGTAGTGACAATAGATCTGACCAGGGAGGATACCATTATTATGAGACCCAGCTTTTCTAGTCGTAATAAACTTAAACGTTACATTAAAATTACTAAATTAATAAAAAAATATCATAAATCTATTAGGAAATATAATGTGCATAGAGTTAATTTTAATCTTAGAAAGGAGCGCATAAACTTAGTTAATCAACTTTCTGAGTACTCTAGAAATTTGGAACATAGCAGATCAGTGTATGATATGGAAACTCATCGCTTAAGGGAAGAGATATTACTTAGGGAAAGAACCTTAAATGAGATCTTCAACAAATACCAAGCTTCTCAACAAGAACTGAGCAAGCGTATAGTGGAGGCAGGTGAGCTTGTAGACTTGGTGAGGTGTAATGCAGAAATGTATGAGTCTCTGACCAATAAGCTCTCGTGTTCTTGTACTCATGCTCTTGTACAAGCAGAGCCATTGAGTACCGTACTACCTGAGAATTTTTCTAACAATCCGCAAAACTCACACTCATTACAATCAAATTTAAATAAATCTGGGCTTCCAACATCTATTAATAAAACTTTTATTTTTTCTGATAGGCTAGGTCACAATTTTGGTAGTCTTCTCAGTGAATATACAAATCAGTGTGTTATAAATTATTGTAGGCCAGGGGATAGTTACTGTAGTTTAGTTAATCAGATTAAGTTACACCCCTTAGATGAGAGTAGTACTGCAATATTATTGTTTGGTAACAGTTTAACTGTAAAGAGACAGGATATCATAGAATGTGTTGAATTGTTGATAGAACTTAATTCTAAATTTAGTTGTAAATTTATTTTAGGTGCTTTACCTTACTCAAACAACTTAACACACACACAAAATATGCACATACACTCATTAAACATGTTATTGTATAACATAACTTGTCGTCATAGTGACGCAATATTGTTTTTTGACGCTAATAAATTTATTAGTAAATTTATTTTAACTAAAGATACAATGTATCTGCCATTTTATATTAAGCGACAAATTGCTAAGTTATTAGCATACAATTTACAGCAAGGCAGTGAGCCTTGTGTTGACAATTTATTTGATAGGGTTAGTACATGTACTAACAACGTTTTTATTGACACATCTTGTGATTTAAACTCCAAGATAGGACAACAGTTAGGCTGCAGTATTTGAATATAGTACATCAAAACATGCAGGGCCTATCTGGCAAAGAGTTAGAGTTAAGTTTATTTCTAGAAAAATATGACGTTAAGGTTTTGTGCTTAACTGAACATTGGTTAAGCACCCATGAGGTTATTGTTATAAATGAATATTACACAGTGCAGAGTTCGTATATAAGAAAGCAGGCTATTAGAGGCGGTTCTCTCATAATGACTTCAAATTTATTAAAATGCAAAGAACGTAAGGATATTGTAAATTTATCTATTGAGCGCACTATTGAGTTGTCCTGTGTGGAACTAGACTTATATATTATAATTTGTGTATATCGACCCCCTTCTGGTGATTATAATCTATTTGAGACTGTTATGGAAGATGCTCTTAATAAAATTATAGGTAGTCATAAGAATATTATAGTATGTGGTGATTTTAATATTAATATTTTAGAGAATTCTTCACAGTGTACTAGATTTCTGAATCTTTTTAAGTCATTTAATTTAAGTAATTTATTCTGTGAACCTACTAGAGTCTCTGAAACATCTTCTACTTGTTTGGATAACATATTTAGTTCTTGTGTTGCTAAAAACCCAGTAGTTATTAGTTCTCTTCCTTCTGATCACCGTGGACAGATAGCTAGTTTTTCATGTACAACATATGATAAATCACATACAGTAGAATGTAGGCCTCAAACTACCAATCGTCTTATACGTTTTAAAAACAATATTATCGCTAAACTCAATCCCTCAATATTGAACTCAGAAAATCCAAATACAATTTATAATTCACTTTTTGGAATAGTAAATAATGAGTTTCAAGTTACTTTCAAGAGTAAAACTGTCACATTAAAGGGTACTACCGGATCTTTTAACCAGTGGGCCACTATAGGTATATACAGAAGTAGAGCCAAATTGTTTGAATTATATGGTATGAAACAACATAGATTTGACACACCTTTTCTAAATTATGTAAAAAACTACTCAAAAATTTTTAAACAAGTTTGTGTTATGGCAAAATCTAAATTTATTAGTAGCAAAATTAAGCATTCAACAAATGTAATTAAAGAAACTTGGAGAATTATAAATAATGAACCAGGAAGAGCACGACCACGGGAAAACCAATTTGAACTAAAAGAAAACAATTTATTAGTCACCAATCAAACTCAAGTAGCGCATATGTTCAATAGTTTCTTTGCGAGCATCCCTTTAACAACTACTAGCTCTTTACAATCATCATCCTTAGACGCTGGAAATTTTTTGCTTAGCAGTGTACCTGAATGCAAGAGCGTGTTTAGATTCGAGCACGTTACCCCGCGAGATATATTGATCGCATATAATTCAATTAATATTAAAAATACCGGCGACTTTTGGGGCATTTCAATTAAAATATTAGGTACTATAGTTGAGACTGTTGCGCCTTACCTCTCTATAATTTTTAACCAATGTTTTGACTTAGGCGTATTTCCGGATTTGATGAAATTAAGTAAAATCATACCTTTATTCAAATCTGGCAGTAAAAATGACGTAAATAACTTCAGGCCCATCTCTATCTTGCCGGCATTTAGTAAAATATTTGAAAAGATTTTATTAAAGCAGCTACTAAGACACTTTAATTTAAATAGTCTGCTTCATAAGGATCAATACGGATTTACTAAAGGTAGATCCACTACTGATGCGGGTGTTGCTCTCATAAAACACGTTTATAATGCTTGGGAGTCATCTAAAAATGCTATCGGAGTATTCTGTGACCTCTCAAAAGCATTTGATTGCGTTCATCACGACACACTATTGCGTAAGCTCCGCCACTACGGCGTAGAGGAAACCGCACTTTGTGTTGTCGAGTCGTACCTGCGGCAAAGATTTCAGTGCGTCGATGTAAATGGGACTACATCCTCTAAATTACCTATACAGTTAGGCGTTCCACAAGGCTCTATTTTAGGTCCTTTTCTATTCCTTGTATATATTAATGACTTACCTTTTTATTTAAAAAATATCTGTGATGTCGTACTTTTTGCAGATGATACGTCACTTATTTTTAAAGTAGATAGGAATAGGAATCAATTTGATGATGTAAATAATGCACTTATACAGGTTACACAATGGTTTACAGCAAACAACCTAGTGCTTAATTCTAAAAAGACTAAATGCGTTAAATTTGCTTTACCTAACGTTAGACAACTGGGACCTAATATAAGGCTAGATAGGGAGGAACTTGACACAGTTGACTCGACAGTGTTTCTAGGCATTACACTAGATAATAAGTTACAATGGGGTGCACATATAGCATGTCTTGCAGGTAAGCTCAGTTCTGCTGCGTATGCTGTCAAAAAAGTTAGACAACTTACTGATGTTGACACAGCTCGTCTAGTTTATTTTAGCTATTTTCATAGTGTCATGTCCTACGGTATTTTGTTATGGGGCAAAGCTGCGGATATTCAGAATATCTTCGTTCTACAGAAACGAGCGGTACGAGCTATATACATGTTAGGGGCAAAAGATACTCTTAGGGAACGCTTTAAGTCTATAGGGATTCTTACAGTAGCCTCGCAATTTTTATTTGCTAATATATTGTATATTAGGCAAAATATAGGTTTATTTACTACAAAAAGTGATGTACATAACATAAATACTCGAAACAGGCATAAGTTATATGCCCCTTATCATCGTTTACATAAAGTTAATAATTCTTTTGTAGGGCTAGGTATTCGTATATACAATAAAATACCAATTAGTCTTTTAGAATTGCCATTTAGTACGTTCAAAAGTAAAATAAAAGACTGTCTTATTAGGAAAGGTTATTATACCATTAATGATTATTTCAGTGATAAGGATAGGTGGTCACTTACACTAGCCAACTCTTGATTTTTTTAATTTATATAGATACCTTACTTTTCAGTGTTTTTTTTAATATAAAATCTCTAGTTCTATTAATTTAATATTCATGCATTATTAGGTCATTCAACTTACTACATTTACATTTTCATTGTTGTTCCATAAATTTTATTAAAATTTGCTACAGTGTTAGATGAAGGTAACTCGTTATCATGGGCTGGATACTAACGTTTTTGTAATTTTCGTGTATTCATATACCGTCACTTTCTGTAACATACTTTTCCACCATAGTTCTGAACATGATCGCGAGTTGCCTACATTATAAAGCGTAAGTGGATGCTCCTGTTACACAAGATTCACATTTGAAGACTACTACAGCACTTAATTTAATAACTACATATTTTGTATATAATATGTATGTTCTTATTTACTATTTACAAGTAATTAATTACAATGTGAAACAGTTGCAGCTCCTTACAAAAACAAAATATGTACCATAACACTGGCGATTAAAAAGAGTGGCCACGAGTTTTATTGCCCGTTCTTTCTCGTGGTTCTACCTATTGCTTTGCGAATGGGCAGTAAATGTAAATATAGATGCATTACTAATTTACTTTAAAAAATTGACGTTCATAAGCGTCACGTTGTGACCTAGATGAATAAATGATTTTTGACTTGACTTTGACTTTTGAATATCAAAATATCTATTTTCGTTATACATGCTAGAAAAAAATATTACTTAGTAAAGAAATTACGCTTACCTAGTTCCAGTTGAAATATGAATGAATCTTATCCGAATTCTTACATATCAAAGAGGTTTAACGGTACTTATTGGTTCTTCTATGTAAGCATTTACCGAACAGGAAGTACGTCACGTCTGTAGCTCTCACTTATCGAAGGAACAAGTTTTGATTTGTCTTCCACTACTTTAAGTAACAAAATCACGACTGTTTATGGCAGCAGATTCTCATTCAGTCACCCGTGCAATCGTATAAGGAAATGGCTCCTAAATCGTCCAATTAGTTAAGCAGTACAAGTTAAATAACGATATATTATACCCAATTAGAGAGGTATGTATTGTGTCTTTAGAGAATGAAGTGAAGTAATGAGGTTAGTGAGCCCTGAGCAGTGAAAGAAGCCGGATCGAAGTTGCAGTAAGTCGAATTAAAGATGCAGAAAAAGTGGACGAAAAATTAAATATTAACGGAAAAAAGAAGATTATACTTCCCATCTGCTCTGTTAATACAAGGCAGATGGGAAAGAAGGCGGCCCAATTATTTGATTAACTAAATAGCTCACGAAATCGTAAAAAGGAGAGGAGAGAGGAGACACCCTTATCTGAAATTACGCACAGAAGAAGAAACATCATGTGTGGTGTGGTAAAACTCTGTTAGGACTGTGTTGTGACAAATTGTACCTAATCCAAGGTACTTTCTTACCATTCCTTGCAAAGCATGTAGATAAAATTCTATAGAATTCGTGAAGTATTCAATTCGACATTTGTTCCAAAAATTTACGGCTCGAGTATTCTCCCACGGAATACACTACATAAGGCTGTCAACGTCTTCATGGTTTGCATTCAAATTTTAACTTTATGTATATACAATGTAAGAGTTACAATTGATTGCGTAAAAAGTTGAAGGCCACCGGAAATCAAGTGCGGTTGGATTATTGGGATCGCGATCAGAGTTTAAATATGGCCGAGCATCCGGTCAATTGAGTGTCGATTTTACTAATTATGACAGTTCCTTGAGTGCTTTGACCATTCGGTATATTTTAATGTAAAATCTTTTTCACCTGATGATAGTAAATAAATTTTAAGAACGAAATGCTTTCTTAGCATACCACATAAATTTCATTCATAACAAAACAATAAACTTCCAAACCTATACAAGGAAGCACTTACCATAAAGAACGCCTAATCAAAGTTTATTGCCATCATCAAAAATGTATTTTCCAAATGCTCACCGGACTGACCTCATTTACTTAAAAACATGGATAAGTATTTTGGTCATGCTATCATAGCAACACTGTCTGTCTGACAAATACTTGAACTTCCGTGAGACCGAAATAATTAAGATTTTTTGATATGGTAATATGTTTTAATTAGTTTAAGGGTGCGATCCTGTTTAACATGATAGATAAGGGAAGTCAACATATGGTGCAGAGGGGTTAGTAAGGGTTCCTAGCGGAACAATATTGGAACGTTCGGGTTTATTCACGGTGCGTTAAATTATTTGAGAAGTCCCTGGCGATAGACCTATTAAATATGGTGTCTTTTATTTTGTCGGAACCATATTGTGTGACGAAGGAAGGGAATTACATGCCTCTGTCTATACTTGCACAGATACTATGGTACGGAGTAAAACATAAAATATGTGAATGTAAAGCAACATATGGTTTGGTTTTGTATGGGTTCTAACCGGTATACCTACACTTATAGGGAGGGCCAGTTTTTCGTTGCAGTGTTTTACTCCAACATTAACAACATTGGTAGAGTTCCAAACGTTTTTACAAATATTTAAATTATACGCTTTATACAAATAACCGTCGAACACAAGCCTTTTAGATATGCGCTATTATTAATAACAAAAAAGGGTCTCTCTTCTTCACAAATACCAATTTTGAATTAAGACCCTTTAATCAAAAAAGGTTATTTTCAAATCTATCCATCAAGAATGTATAATTACAATTATAGCAACACTGACACTGTAATTGATGAGAGTATCAATTTGAAAACGATCCAAAATCGATGGTAATGTACTTTATTTATTTAATTATTATAAAGTTGGTAACTACTGCTTCGCTATGATTAGGTTGTTACTTTTTAAATAATTGAATGATTGGCAGTTTAAAGCGCGGGCTTATTAATCTTTCAGTTAATAAATTACATTATAAGTTTATTACAATAGCGTTCTGATTTGAATAGAAGTCCAATTAGCACCTTTGTATTATACCGACGGCAAAACATTAGTCTCTCCCATTATATCGACATATAGAAATTCTTATCAGTACCTCCATAATAGACATTAATTTTATACTTACGTTATCCTTCTCCTACCTTTACGTGTGAATATGCTTCGACCAAATGATCGACGGTAATATGATTAATACTTTGATCACATAAACCGCTAGGCACTGTCTTATTTACTCTTCGTTCAAGTTATCTTCATGCAAAAATTTTATCAAAATGAATTAAACCATTCAAAAGTAAAGATAATATAATTTGACGAACACATATTAATTACTAATCTACTTCCGCATTAAACAATCTTATCAGTGTCTATGAAAATTTAAATAATTTCTTTTTAATTTCATGACCACAAACAAGGGTTCATCATTTTTAAAAACCACACCTTGCTATTGCTCCACACACATTCAATTAAAAATTGTTGTTACCAGCGTAGAAAAAAGAAATTAATCCAATTTCACCGCTCCTTCTATTAAAACGCCCTTACGTGATAAAGCGAAAAATTATTTTGTTGAGTGCATGTCGGCAATATTTATTAGGTATTTTATTGTGTTGTTGTCTGAACATCTGCGCGTCAAATTCCTGTGTGCCATGTGCAGGCTTGGGCAACGAACCGTGCACATGAGTAGAAAAAACTTGTGTTATTTATAATGTTTAGGTATTGATGGCCGTATTGTGGGTTCAAAGTGAATGCCTCAGTCCATGTTTGAATCGATTTGCTTAGAATCTAAAGCACATAAAGATGGCGAATTTCCTTTGAAAACTGAATTTGTTGGTATGTCTTTATACAATGCCTTTTCGAAAACCTGGCACAAGTCAATCGTCATGTTGTTCAATTTTGCAAATAAACCTGAAGTACCTACTTAACGAGAAAATATGTCTGTAGACTCTAAATCCAAAATCAAACTAAATAACCTACAACGTATATTTTTTTTTGTCTTTTTTCATAGGCACAACATAAAAGCGTGCCTGATATTCAATATTAACCATAGATAAAGGAAGAGTGGGTTTTTTGTTGCGTCAGCTGTTTCTGAATTCAATACCCGGGGTGGTTCGTACAAAGGCATTCGGAATAAAAGAGATGGCATGTATTTTTTTAATGTATGTATTTAGGGACATGTATAAGTCGTATTGTGAGGCTAGGTAATTACAACTTAACATGTAAGGAAAGTTATCATTATTTTATGAATATGTACCTCACTAATGTGACTCTTTCACGAAAGGTAGTATGCATTTTTGGTCGTTTATATTTTGCAGTATTTTTTTTTTGCATTTTAAGTTGGTATAATACCAAAATTAATTTTGCCTTGTGGTAAAAACATGGAGGAAATCACTACATAGTATAAAACAAATTCTGTCTTCTGTCTGTCTGTCCCTATGTAGGCTTAAATCTTTAAAACTACGCAACGGATTTTAATGCGGTTTTTTTAATAGATAGAATGATTCAAAAGGAAGGTTTATATTATGTATAATACATATATGGCGGTATGAAGTTCGCCGGGTAATAAAATGCAACTAAGTATTTTACATCTGCTATTCAGCATGTTCATGACATGGCATAGCTACATACTATGTTTGTAACTGCTTTGTCTATTTGAATTACATAACCGTTTAAATAGGCATATATTGCCATCTCGTTCTTCAACTTTTCAGAAGAAAGAGATAACTATATTTGAAGACGGAAAAAATCCGGTAGATATTAAATATCGCGAACGGATACGACACTTGATATCCGAGATATCGGTTCATATCGATATGAAACGTGTGAAGGATGCGGATGTTAAAAAAATTACCGATAAAACGATGTTTCCGGTTCAAGCGAAAATATGATTTAAAGGATGTTGGGAATGATAATTTTTAAGGTTTATAAATAAGATTTATTAAACTTGCGATGAGCAGTTTTATAGATAAAGGACATACAATTCAATTTATTATCATATATTATTTGACAAATAGGTATAATACGCCTGACAAACCAAGTCGATCACAAGCGAAAGTCTATTAATCAATTCTTATAAGTACCTACTTAGTTATAATTTATTAAAATTAAGTTCAACATGCATGATCATTATTAACATACTATATTAATTAATGCCTTCGAGTCATGTATTAAATTTTAAGTTTTCACAACATTATACCTACTGGGTGACATTTAGTTATACTCAGTCATATATTTCCTAATGAGCAATCAAATTTCAAGCTTTAATGTCAACTTAAATAACTCGCTACTCAACCAAATATCATAAATATAATTATTAGCACTAAATGTTAAGCTTGCCATACTATAACCGATAAAACCCAATAGTAAATACTGAATAAAGTGCCCAGTGTTCAATAAAAGACGTCTGCATCCGCCCACCGTCAAAGGAATAATAATTGTACGCATTCGAAATTCAAAAATTCCAGGACAGCACCTGCTGACGCAGATGTTCGGATACATTAACGATACTTCAAATTGTATGAAAATTTTGGGAGATTTCGAATACACGCACGCACTACCGAACAGCTGTTGAAAAATGCCACCAAAAAAATCTTACCTGTATTGAAAGGAATTACGGGTATAATGGAGGTCAATCAGCTGATACCAACATATGGCAATATTTTTTTAATTCCACTCCAAAATTCTTATGGGCATTGCAGGCACACGACACGCATTAAAATTTTATTTAATGATTAGTTTCTATTTTTTATGGTTCGTAGAAACAGTTGTATTAGATTTCTTATCTCATCTGGTAAGATGGTTTGTCAGATATAAATCCATTTCGCGAAATAATCAATCTTTATGTTCGGTTCTAGATTCCCGGAAGAAGGAATGTGTAACTAGATTTTGTGCACGGAAATCGTTACTAGTAGCACAAATCCCACAAGCTGAAAAGTGTGGCCCAAACTTTGTAAATTGAGTAATAAATACACTTTAGTTACTTTTTGTTTAAAATAGTGATGTGATGGATATGGTCTAGTATGGGTAATGAAATTACCTATGCTGCATTATGTCTATTACATCACTATGGAATTGTATGTAATGTATAACACACTAGAGCGTCTCTTACGCCAACAAACTGTATATACAGTTTGGCGTTTTTGTATTAGTATTTACCTAAGTGTTTTTTTCTGTGAAATAAAGAAAAAAAAAAAACTTCTACCTACCCCTTGGAGTATAACCAGTCGTGACGTTATATCCGCTTTTTTATCAACACTACAAAGGTCACCACTTTAAGGTTTATTTATGTACGTTTTAAACAAAGGGCTCTTCTTAGAGGGCGTCTGGTTTGTGTCCAGTGCGCTAATGTTTATTGCTACATGTCTATAGGGAGTAGTTGTCTATGCTCCCCATATACTCTTTGATATGCCCTTTGATTCTCTATGGGATCGACTGCTTTATTTAGTAAAGTTCCCCTTAAAACATTCGATTAGTTTTCGTGTTCGATTAGTTTGCATTTCGAAGATATTTAACTGAATTTTGTCGTACTTGTAATTTTAGTAATCAAATTATCTCTCTTTGTGTCATGTTTTTAAATACAGCTTTATCTTTGTAAGCTAGAAGTTTAAGCTATTTTTTAAAGAGATGGCCTGCATTTAATTAATAATGTGGTCAGTTAATTGCGAATGACTTCACAAACTTTCAGCCAAAACAATGGACAAAAAGAACTAAAACACATGAAGCCATTATAAATTATTTCATATTTAAACCATTCCTGTACTTATACTTAATATGATTTTGCATGAATACTAATCAAACTGGAGGGCACAACTGCGTTATACTGTTATGCCATTATTTTAATCATATTTTCAAACCATAAATTATAGATAATCCATAATCCATTAACAATCATACCGAAGCCATTAAAAAACAAAACTCGTGAAAGCTGTGACATCCATTAGCAGAGCGCGTGTGAATAGCGACGCGCATGGAAAGATCATCATACCATTACGAAATGTCAAGCCCCATCTAAATTGTTTTGTACCAACCTCTGCCAGTGTTACAAATATTTACAGTAGCTATTAAGTAAAATCTGTAAAATTAAAAACATCCACAACTGGAGTCTAGTACCTACCTAAAAATAAGGTGTGTCTATGTCTATATTCTTGTTTATCTGTATTACACATTTGTCAAATTCGATTTGACAATAATGACAATTATGTTAAACATACTAATATTCCTGGCAAGGCTCGGAACCGGTTTAAAAAATACCGGTTAACACCGGTTTATTACGGTTTTCCTCCGAACTTTTCTTAAGAACGTGAACGTTTTTGAACTTTATTTTAACCTAAATTAACCGGTTTATTCGACGAACGGCATGTCGGTAAACACGTTGCCAAACAAAAAAATCTTACTACTGAATAAAATCGTAACAGTGCGCCGCGTTTCTTTATGGTGCGTCCGTATTAACCGGTTTTTATTGCTCTAAACCGTTTAATCCGAAAAAACCTTTATGTAAATACTGTTCCAAATATCGGTTTAAAAAAACCGGTTTATGCGAACGAAACCAAATGTAAAGGTTTTGCGGCAAGTACATAATAACGGTTTGAAAATTTTACCGGTATCCGAGCCCTGATTCCTGGTACCTAGGTATATGGTAAGTACATAAAAGTGTTCGCAATTCAAAAAGCTGAATTTATGAACGGTAGGTAATAAACTTTATTGAGTTACAAAATGTTAGTTTTAATAAAAAAAAACTTGTTCATAGAAACATTTACATTCGTAAGTACTTGGAAGACGTTACTTCACCGGCGATGCATTAAAAAGATAATATCTGACGAAGGAATGCGTAAAGTCTTGACTCGGCGAACAACTACCTACATTGTAGATACGTAATTGGCATACCATTCGCCAAAATTGCACTAGATTGAATTTTACGACATTTTTCAGACTATGGCGTGGGCTGTGTAGGACTAAATTAATTCTAAATCTGTATACAAGCATAGAAAAAGCTCAAGGTCTTGACTTTATAAAAGTTGAATAAAACTGTGATTTATATAATTTTTTGCTCCTGTGGCAGAGAAAATATCTATCGTATCTGTGGTGTGAATTGGTGTACTTGTCTCAAAACATGATTCGTCAAGTCATTTAGACATAGATATGTCTATTTTTGTAAATTACTCTGCCATGAGACATACTTACAATATAATATACGATGCTGACTAAGATGCCTTTAAAATGAAACATGCGCTAAAATTAAGCACCTATTCTTAACGGACTTATTTTAAATTATACTTTTAATGTGACATTTAATTTTGTCAGATGGGTTCTTAAAATCAGAATGCGTCAAAAAAGAGCGCCATAAATTGAAAATGGCATCGAAAGAAAGCCATCAAAATTATTTTACGGTTAAATTTTATTACGAGTATTTTTTAAGAAAGGTCTGGGAGTCAGACATCTTGTTGGACGACGTTTAACAACGAAAACGGTTTTATTGCGAATTGTCGTCAAGATTGCTGTAATGACGCGCGCAATTTAAAAATGGAATACAATGAAAAATTGTGATGAATGAAAATTAAATGATTCAAAAGTTACGACTTTGTAAGGAGTTATGCGCTTTTTAGGATGCATTAACATTTTATGAGGTAAATATACATAACGCTTTTGCAGACTTTATGTTCTGAACATGAAAACCGTGGCACATGGTTGGCTTAGAGAATACTACTCCAAAGACTTCGTCATCAGAGCAGTCAGGAATTTCAGGAATAAGTACTTAAATTTAATGTAATCACCTATCCGAAGAACAAACTTCATCAATAAACTTGTATTTTCGTACAATGGACGCTGCATTCAAAACTTATCTCGGGTAACCAGGTACTTGTACCTAGTTTCGTTTTTACAAATACTAGGAAAATAGCGACATTGCAGAAAAACATGTAGACCAACTTACGGGTTACAAGAAATCATTTCAAAACAAGTTCTTTTAACATAACAACATTGGTTAGTCCTGTGGAATATGTTTGCAGTTGCATTAGCGATCTTAGAATTATATTTCTGAATCTTTTTGTCATTAATTCCTTCATTAGAGTATAAATTAAAAAAGAGATAATTAACATGAAGTAACAAAGAAATTTGTTTATGGCAACGAAGATGTTTAAAATGTTGCATTCTTCTTCCAAATATTACTCTATCTTGAAGTTAGATGCGAGATAACTACTTTTATTTTTCCAGCTATGGATACTTATTTTAACTATTGTAAGCTCTGTGCCCTTATGTAAGCTCAAATCTACTTACAGCAGATTTTGAACATAAAATCAGAGAAGCGATAAAATTGACAAAAAATAGACAGTTTTATCATAGTAAAAACAGAATAGTAAGCTAGCTAAGGCCGCTCGGCGAGTTAATTGCCTACTCTTGCGATGACGCACGGGTTGTCACGTGTTTACACCGCGGCGCCGCCGGCTTTGTCGGCGCCCGCTATTTCGCCGTTTTTTTAAGTGATTGCGCTGAATACTACAGAATTTAAGTTTGCATATATTTTTTTTCAAATACCTGCTGACTAGCTAAGCGTTATATAACTATCTAAATGCCCTTTATAGCGAGAAAAATGTAACAAGTTTAATTAACTGTCGTTTAACACATTGTATAATATTAATAAGGTTTATTACAAAACTGAATGTACATAAACAATGGTCGCGGGCGAGCAGTGTAGTACCTACATGCATGCGCGCCATCAGACGCGCGGCGCATCCCGTACTGAATCCGCGCCGAGCGTTCCGCGCTCGTGAGATTGTGTGCGTGAAAAGTGCGTGCGTACACGCCGCCGCGCCGCCCCGGCGACTCACGCATACATTCACACCAGCGCGGCGGCGGCGGCGGCCGATTTGTATGAAGCTATCCTACTATTCTGTTTGTACTATGGTTTTATTTAACGTGGGCCATAACAATGGGTGATTTACAACAAACAATGTATTGCGTTTCGCAACCAATTGTAAATCAACTTTAGTGTGTCAAATAAATGGAGATAGGTTGGTAAAATTAAGCGTAAAACTATAAACATTTGCCTGCGGCTCTGCCCGCGTAGGTTTCGTAACGAGTTCCAAAGCAGTCTTAACCTTCCCCGGGACTACACAAGTGTGTCAACATTCAGTGACTTCTATCTTCTATGGTCACAATTGCTGAACCTGGTTTCGCAGGTGATAGAATAATGAGAGGGCATGGAGACTTGTGTAGCGCTTATAGCGAGACTTCGCTTGCCGTTCGTAACATGGAGGATTGTATTGAATAGGAAATATCAAATTTTGGAAAAGTATATGGAACTTTAAGCGACAACGGTGATCTGTTAACCGAAAATACTGTAAACAAGACTTTGAAAACTGAAACGTAATCAGAATAGTATCACTGAATCAATGGAGGATTGTGTTGGACAGAAAACTTCTATCATCGTTAATGTATGCGGAACATTAAGTGAAAACGAGGATTCATGTACCGAAAATAAAGAAAATAATGAGCCTGCTTTTAAAGATATTAAACAATTGAAATTAAACTACAGTTTACGGATTTTATCGCGTTGTACTGGTTTCGGCACGGCAGTCTGCCGTGAACATGAATTCTGTAAAGAATTCGAAACGTCGGCCAGTAATAAATTAAAAATATAGTTTCTAGATCTTTAGTTTCAAATGTAATAACTTAGTGAAACCAATACAACGCGATAAAATCCGTAAACTGTAGTTTAATTTCAATGTGTAACATTCGCGTAAACCCAAGAAGATACGATATTAAACAAAATAAGAAACGAAAATTAAGAAAAAAATATCCAAAATTTGTGGCATTTTACATCTGAGCGGTGCCGTGCTTCGGAGGGCACGTAAAGCTGTCAGTCCCGGTTCTTGTCTAAGGATAAGGCTCGTTAGGCCATGTCGGAGGCCTTCGGGCGTTCTGAAAACTTCAACACCAGAGTTGGCCACACACTCCCACGGAAAACAAAAAAAAACATTATCATCATCTTCATCATCTTAATGTTGTCCCGGTTGCGATCCCCTCCCTCGTCTTAGAATAAGGGGATCGTCCTTGGAACCCGGAATCCGCGTGTTTTCTACTTTGTTACAACCGATGTTCCTGGTTTTTATTTTTATATCTACAACGTTTTGTGCTTTACTGGCGAAGAAACAATGCATATCTGCTTCTTTAACGGACTCTAACCAACCACAGACAGTAAGTTGCGTAATATTTGCAAATCGAATCAATTCTAACAAATTCTTAGCATTCTAATAAGTACCGATAAAATTGCTTTAAGTATATTTTTGCATACATTTGCTGATTTTTGCATAATATTTGATAAATTGTTGATAACATATCATTGATATGTAGGCTATGTGTGTACATTCAAACACTGAATATAAACAAGGCCATCATACCTAATACTGATTTAAATCTTTCGTTTTGATAAAAAATAAATTCGTACCTACATACCTAATTATAATAAGAAAAGTGATAACTGATAAGTAAGTATGCCTTATTTAAAAACTACTATTTGAAAACTTATCACTGTTTGGCTGTACCAGAGATGAGAAAAATTTACAGCATCATGTTTTAAAAAGTATTCCACCCTCTAGTCTGGGTTTCAACCAATTTATAGGTTACAGGACTTGAATTCTTGTTTCATTTATCTTCCATGAAGTCATACGAATAATGCAATAAAGTTCCTGGTAATGTAGGGTGTTATTAAAGACGTAGGTAAGTAGGTACCTATCAATAAATTAAGGTAGTTAACAGAGCCTTATAATTTGCTAGGAGGCTTCATCGGTAGACATACGATACGAGTAGCTACCTATATCTAACGAATGATAGGAAAGAAAGCTTCATGATTAATTGATTAGTGACCACGACATTGGTAGAATAATTAATATTATGAATCCCAGTCTGAATTAAGGAATAGGTACTGTCTATATTTTTTGGCCAATAACTTGGTTAATAGCCGTACAATAATACATTTCAGAAAAGTTCAACAATAGAGACTTCATTGTACGAAACTATCATACAAATAACATTACGTCAATCTCAATAAACCGTTTGTCACAAGGTGTCCCACTTAGTAGATACATTAGCAAGTAGCAGGTACTCAAAACCTAAGACCTGAATCAAACACAGACTTCAGCATTTAGAAAGGCGTCTCAAAAGGTGAAAGTCATGCTTTCATGCTTCGCAAAAACTCGCATCTCGACGCGGCCTTGCCAAGGTAAATGCAAGGGGGACATAACGGTTCGCCAGCGCACCGGCCCCAACCCACCTCCAAACATATTAATTTTCATACACGATCGCCAACTTCACCGTCCATCGACCGTTCCCACAGCACCGATCGTACGTGCCATACAATCTAACACGTAATGTACGACGCCCACAACACGTGCGTCGTCGGAAATGTATTATGGTTTTTGATACACTTCCTTTCAGTAATACTGCTGTACTTAATGACTGGCTAATATGGTGTGGCGTCCCATAAATTATGGTTTGAATTTCATCCACGTACTTGTAGCTTATGGGAAAGCTAGGAATAACGGTCGACACCCTTATTTGTAAAAGGGACTGTTACTCCTGCATTGTTTTGTAAACAAACTTGTAAAAGTAAGTTTCGCCAAAAGTGCGTTTCATAACGTTATTGTTGCCTCCTTGTGTCATCAGCAGTAACCATATTGTCATTAACATCATGCAATAAAACTGGGTTAACTCTTATTGTCTCAAAAGTAGGGTAACTATGTTGGCATTTTTTTCGCAAGGACGTTTCAAACTGATGTCTAACGCTCTAATAATTAAGGTAACCAAACTGTCCATTCAAGGACACACCAATTAAACCTTGCGAATAATAAACGAAGGATGATTATGCAAAGAAACGTGTTACATTAGACTTTTATAAATTGTACATAAATTATCATATTTGTGATCATTCTCCCATACGATTGTGTATTCGTATAATAGAGTTTAGACTCACATTTCCGCGAAATAGCTAACCGTAAGTTTTCGTACATAATGAACTACTTGGCATTCAAAACGCATACTTGTGTTGCAGCTGCGTGCAGTACAAATGTCCCCTCGCCTCATCTAAGAAATAATTGGACAGAGGGACCTGCCCTTATCAAAAAGGGAGACTTACGATTTGGCTGATCTCCGTGATCGGAATTGGTGTGATAGTTTTATCCGAGCTCTGGGGGAGCGAAGATGCACTGGGGGTCGGCGACACTCCTGGGCTGGACTGGCCATTGCCGACGCTCTCCTTGGAGGTACGGTTGGGAGACAGCCTTGCTGGAAAGCTGAGCGTCTTCGTCCACTGCGATAAGCTCCGCACCATCTTGATAGTTCATAAGCACAACACTCGTTCACTAAACTTTGACAGCGAGCGGCACGCGTGCGCTCGCCAACGGTCCGCGGACGAATGACGAGGGCAATAAAACTACAGCCTGTGCAAGTTGCGACTTGACCGAGTGGGGGGGTAGGGTGGTAAGCTGATGGCGGTGTGTGCGTCGCGCGTATGCAGTCCGACCACCTATAGGTTTTGGGTCGGATTCTCTTTTGTTTATCGGCCGGCTACCTCTTGTTAGAGCAAAAAGTTTAAAGCGCTCTTTAGAGTATCGTTGATGAATTGGCAGTTAATTTCACAGTTTGTTTCAATAATTATCGACGTAAAAAGTATTTTATTGTTTTATAGCTTGTTGTCCATAGGATGAGAATAGGTTCATTAGCGTAGTCTTATGCCAGTCTATCTTAGGAGCTCTTGCAAAGATGTAAAAAAAAGAAATTAAACTGGAAAATATAAGTTAATTGTACATTGAAGTAGTTACTAAACTCAAACGAATATACAGGGTGTAAAAAGACCCTTAACGAAAACTGAAACCCCATATTGTACCAATCATTACGAACATTTTTTGCTTCGGCATCATACCTGGGAAATTACTGGTTCAGGAGATATTGAGGTTCAAAGTTTCTATGGAACTTTTGTAGTTTGTTACAAAATCGATACATTTACCCCGCCAACCTGTTCTATAGATGTCCTTTGCACCCATAGATTAGTAGGTATTTCAAAAATTGCACGCGCGCATTTTTTTATAGCGGCTTGAAAAAAGTGAATACTTAAAAAAAAGTCGTTTCCCAGGTGTTATTTTTGCTTAGTATGACTTGGCATGATTGACATGACACCCTGTATTTTAGTTTACTGAAGCAATCACAGAACCCATATAAGCATATAAAACTAAACGTCTTATAAATTTGTTAAAGACCTGTTGAGCCCAAAAACAAAATTAGGATTCTATAAGAAACAAAAGCTATAGAAGTAGAGTATAAGCATAAACCATAAGAAAACAGATAGTATTTAAGGATCTGTTTTAATAAAAACCCAAACGGTTACCAACCAACAAGACAGAAACTCATTAAGCCAATACCTACCGTACTGGCATTTTCTAAAGAACCTATCTACTATTAAAACTAGTCGCTTAAAATGCATACATGCTTGAGCCACGAGCCCAGACAGAGGGCTTTAAGCCGCGACATTCATTAAAATTAGCAACACCTTATAAACGCAGAAAATAACTGCAAGTAACGAGGGTGCCACCCCACACTCACTATTCTATGGCACAAAGACTTAGCCCATAGAGAACGATCACAAATGCACTGGAGCAAACTAGAGTTGCAATTGATAGAAATGAATTCGTCAGCCAAAAAAGAAAATATTGCAAAATGTCTTTCATGAATTCTTCTATGACCTGAACATGTGAATGATATAAATCTATAGATACACTTAAATAAAATAATTGGAGTGTCTGTTTGTAATATTAAAATAACCGCTTTTTACCCAATGCATATGGATGTATACACGGTACATACACCGAAATGTTTTTTTTTTATTTCTGTCTGTCTGTCTGTTTGTTTTCGCTAATCTCTGGAATGGCTAGACCGATTTCGTCGGGACGTTCACTGGCGGATGGCTGATGTACCAAGGAGTAACTTAGGCTATAAATTATCCGGGTACGCGAAGTAGTTCCCTCAGGACGCGGGTGAAACCGCGGGAAACAGCTAGTAATTCCTATATCACAATTTAAAAAGGTCTAAAAGATGTTATGGAAATCGCCTCACTGGTCAAACACAGTAATAATCCTCCTTAAATATAATAATAGAGCGTTAGTTTTAAAAAAAGACCCATGAGGAAACCTTAACTTTCCTAAAAAGGAAGAGAAATCATTTAAATGTAACTTGATTCCTGATAGAAAACTCAAAATGTAGTGAGTTTAATTATATTTTATTTAAATTCGAAATACAGCAGCAAAACCCAGCTAATCTGTAGAAACGCACGCCACCCAAGTATTGTTCATA
This sequence comes from Euclidia mi, assembly GCA_944739405.2. Taxonomy (NCBI): domain Eukaryota; kingdom Metazoa; phylum Arthropoda; class Insecta; order Lepidoptera; family Erebidae; genus Euclidia; species Euclidia mi. The sequence continues at coordinate 58,143,573 of OX123198.2, forward strand.
TTCCGACCATTCCGAGGGGTGCGAAGACGCGAATCCGAAACAATGGGTGCGCAGGATTGCGTGTCGCTTCCTGACGCCACGTGCGCGCGCAGCTGACGCCCGCAGCGCTGCGCATGCGCACTCAAGGGCGGACCCTTGCCGAGAAGAAAGTGGCTAGACAGGAGTGTTTTGTTGCCACTTCCTTTGGAGGAAATGTTAGATATGTTGAGCTCTTAAGCACGAGTATCTAAGAAGACATTTTTTTCTTCACTCTTAAGCACGAGTATCCAATATCCAATACCATCCTTTTCAAGTGAAGAGTGTTCAATGATGATGAGTGACATCAATTAGTCACAATATGACAAAATTTATGCGATTTTCTTGTTTAGATGCTAAACAATAAAAATAGGTATTTGCAGTACCTAGCAGTAGCGTTTTTAATTAAAATCTGTTGTGTCAAAAGTGTCTGTCAACAAAATCAAATGTTTCTGTCAACAGTTTTAGTACATATTTGCAAAGTTTGGAAGCTTAGTGGAGGTTGTGCAAAACATCTTAGTTAGCAGTCTATTCTGGCCTATTATCAACAGCATCATCATCATCTAACCATTGTCTCAGTTGCGATTCAACCCTCCCCTTGCTGCCTAAGTGCGCTAAGACCTTATATATAAAGCGTCAGTAAAAACATAATAGTACCTACGTATTTCGTCCTAGCTTTCGAAAAACCATTATCTTTATAATGACAGCCCAACACTACATATGTGATCAAATAACGCTCAGAGCTAAAGACGATCTTTAACAAAAAGGGGTCGTAAATACCCCTAAACACAAAGGGGTACAAAACACTACTCTACTACGCTATTGTTCTCTGCAGAGGGTTGAGAGTGCATATGGAGAGTCCTCAGACAAGTATTGAATGTTGACAGTCAAATATGAAGGGGTGGGTAACGAGATTTTTTTATAAATGTTATGTGTAATGTTGAGTCGCATTTCATTTATTTTTAGTCGTCCTGTTAACTACTGACGAAGAAACGCTTACGGAGGAACAAGTTCAGAAAACTAAGCTACAAAAGCGAGCTCGGAGTGAAATTTGATGAAATCTTAAAAGTATATAAAATTAATTGTATTTCAATAATCGTAAATTAGGATACTTATCTACAAAAAACTTTTCAACTGGATTAGACAGGTGCATTGTCGCAACTGGTTATTGTGGCCAAAATGGACAAAGATTTATGTAAGTACATGAGTAGACTATGTTTGGATAATCCCAAACGATGTACTACGGAATTCAATATTCGATCTATAGTACGTTAGTACTATCTATTCTGTGTCTATAGATAGATCTGTAGATTTTAGATTCGTTTTTGACATAAGCTCCATACAAAATATGTCAAACACGAATCTCGAATCTCAAAATCCATGTATTGATCGAATATTGAAAATGGCTGTTAGTGTTTTCTAGTTCAATAAAGGCACAATAAATAAGGCATGATCCTGTTATCTACAGTCTATCCAGAAACCAACGGGGATTATATGCTGCCGTATTTCTAAAAGATGATTCGCTTTAGCACAATGCTTAGTACAATCTAAAATCTTATCCCATACCATAAATTCTAAGATCTTACGAAATCAACAAAAACTATTATTAGTTTTGCTAGCATCAATTGTATAACTACGTGTTAGACGAGAGAAAGTAATATGTAATTTAATTTGCCTGTTAAAAGAAAGTTTAAGGATATACGTACGCAGACTTATTGAAAACATTTTTATTTTTACTGTCTTGTTCTGAAGTTGATAGAGTAATGTACAACTGTGTAAAATCTTCAATACTGAGTCTGGATTATTAATAGAACTTAATAATACTTTTGTTTATTGAAATGCCCAATATAATCAGAATTTACCTACTACTGATATAAAATCGCAGAATTCTGAATATATGCACCAGAGATTCAAAAGAGATTAATTCCTCTGTGATACAATAAAACACCCTAACGATCATTCAACACAGTAGGTGACCTGAGACTTTAAAATCAGCCACTTTATCTTAATTAGTAACCACCCTAAGACAAAGAAAAACTTTTAAAATTGATACCAAAACTTTAGATCCCAAACTTGTAAAAAATGTTAAAGGTTTTCCATAGATAGTTCAGTCGCTAGGCAAATACAAAGGCACCATTAATAAACACTAACAGAATATAAAAATCATAACAATCAATTGTATACCAAATGATTCATTCAATTTAATAGGCATATGAGTTTGCGTAGCACAACATTGACAGCCGGATATTGAGCTACGTGGCTTGAAGTTCAATCAATAGCAAATTGCGTAAATCGAAATAAATCTAAATTTAAGGACGCGTTTACGCTTGTATCAAAAAACCACATATTTCCGGTACATTTTACGACAATTTTAAATAATAACTAATAAAACTAATGATTACGATAAATTGATTACTTTTTAATCTATAAATCAATTTGAAAATAAATAAAAAATATTTAATAAATATTAATGAAAATCGATTCGAAACGGCCTCTTAAATCAAAAATAGGCATATACTGCTATTTTTGGGTACAATTTTCTCTCTATTTTTACATTTATTTAGATTTTCAAAGATAGAATAGGGTAGTAAATATAGTCAACTCAAAAACAATTTGATTATTTTTTTTCAAAATATTGTAAATTGACTCAAAAAAAGCAAAAAATCATCTTACATTTTTCTTCTATTTTGCTCGCATACGTGTGTCTTAATATGTGGCAATAAGGTTCGTTTTATTTAGCCACTTTCTTGATTTATATATCCAAATTCTGCAATGAGATCTCAGTCTGCGCTTGAGCGCCGTCGGGAGTGGACTCTATGTCGCTTGTCGCTGCAGCCCGAAGACGAAAAAAGCAATATACGAATACAAAATATTCGCTAAAATCAATTTGATACTTCTCGTATTCTGTGCGAATTACGTACAAGTAAATTTCTTTTGTATAAATGGACATTATTACTTTATTTTCTCCGTTATGTTGAGTCAGGATATATTTCGGTATTTAGATATTATTTTGTTTCTTGCGTTGAAATCTGGTAAGATTATCTGGACTGATGGTATACCATCCCGTTCAAGTGTTGCGACTGGAACTCATAAAAGAGTAGACCTAGTTATGCCAGGTTGGGGCTCATTTTATTTGTTTTGGTGAGACCCTATCACTGGTACTAGTGAAGTAACCTTTCAAGGTTATTCGATGAGTCGTGCTGGTACTCATATGTGAGTAGAGCTAGGCATGCCGAGTTTGGGCTTATTTTGTTTGTACATAAGAGACCCTACCACTGGAACTTATGAAGTAACCTTCCAGGGTTATTCAATGACTCTTGCTGGTACTCATGTGTGAGTAGAGCTAGGCATGCCGAGTTTGGGCTCATTTTGTTTGTACATAAGTGACCCTACCACTGGAACTTATGAAGTAACCTTCCAGGGTTATTCGATGACTCTTGCTGGTACTCATATGTGAGTAGAGTTAGGCATGCCGAGTTTGGGCTCATTTTGTTTGTACATAAGAGACCCTACCACTGGAACTTATGAAGTAACCTTCCAGGGTTATTCAATGACTCTTGTTGGTACTCATGTGTGAGTAAAGCTACTCATGCCGAGTTTGGGCTCATTTTGTTTGTACATAAAAGACCCTACCACTGCATTTTATGAAGTAACCTTCCAGGGTTATTCAATGACTCTTACTGGTACTCATATGTCAGTACAGCTAGGCATGCCGAGTTTGGGTTCATTTTGTTTGTACATAAGAGACCCTACCACTGGAACTTATGAGGTAACCTTCCAGGGTTATTCAATGACTCTTGCTGGTACTCATATGTCAGTAGAAATAGGCATGCCGAGTTTGGGTTCATTTTGTTTGTACATAAGTGACCCTACCACTGGAACTTATGAAGTAACCTTCCAGGGTTATTGGATGACTCTTGCTGGTACTCATATGTGAGTAGAGCAAGGCATGCCGAGTTTGGGCTCATTTTGTTTGTACATATAGACCCTACCACTGGAACTTATGAAGTAACCTTCCAGGGTTATTCAATGACTCTTGCTGGTACTCATGTGTGAGTAGAGCTAGGCATGCCGAGTTTGGGCTCATTTTGTTTGTACATAAGAGACCCTACCACTGGAACTTATGAGGTAACCTTCCAGGGTTATTCAATGACTCTTACTGGTACTCATATGTCAGTAGAGCTAGGCATGCCGAGTTTGGGTTCATTTTGTTTGTACATAAGTGACCCTACCACTGGAACTTATGAAGTAACCTTCCATGGTCATTCAATGACTCTTGCTGGTACTCATGTGTGAGTAGAGCTAGGCATACCGAGTTTGGGCTCATTTTGTTTGTACATAAGAGACCCTACCACTGGAACTTATGAAGTAACCTTCCAGGGTTATTCAATGACTCTTGCTGGTACTCATGTGTGAGTAGAGCTAGGCATACCGAGTTTGGGCTCATTTTGTTTGTACATAAGAGACCCTACCACTGCATTTTATGATGTAACCTTCCAGGGTTATTCAATGACTCTTACTGGTACTCATATGTCAGTAGAGCTAGGCATGCCGAGTTTGGGTTCATTTTGTTTGTACATAAGAGACCCTACCACTGGAACTTATGAAGTTACCTTCCATGGTCATTCAATGACTCTTGCTGGTACTCATGTGTGAGTAGAGCTAGGCATTCTGAGTTTGGGCTAATTTTGTTTATACATAAGAGACCCTACCACTGAAACTTATGAAGTAAACTTCCAGGGTTATTAGATGACACTTGCTGGTACTCATATGCGAGTAGAGCTCGGCATGCCGAGTTTGGGCTCATTTTGTTTGTACATGAGAGACCCTACCACTGAAACTTATGAAGTAACCTTCCAGGGTTATTCGATGACTATTGCTGGTTGTTATATGTGAGTAGAGCTAGGCATACCGAGTTTGGGCTCATTTTGTTTGTACATAAGAGACCCTACCACTGCATTTTATGAAGTAACCTTCCAGGGTTATTCAATGACTCTTACTGGTACTCATATGTCAGTAGAGCTAGGCATGCCGAGTTTGGGTTCATTTTGTTTGTACATAAGAGACCCTACCACGGGATCTTATGAGGTAACCTTCCAGGGTTATTCAATGACTCTTGCTGGTACTCATGTGTGAGTAGAGCTAGGCATGCTGAGTTTGGGCTCATTTTGTTTGTACATAAGAGACCCTACCACTGGAACTTATGAAGTAACCTTCCACGGTCATTCAATGACTCTTGCTGGTACTCATGTGTGAGTAGAGCTAGGCATACCGAGTTTGGGCTCATTTTGTTTGTACATAAGAGACCCTACCACTGGAACTTATGAAGTAACCTTCCAGGGTTATTCAATGACTTTTGCTGGTACTCATGTGTGAGTAGAGCTAGGCATGCCGAGTTTGGGCTCATTTTGTTTGTACATAAGAGACCCTACCACTGGAACTTATGAAGTAACCTTCCATGGTCATTCAATGATTCTTGCTGGTACTCATGTGTGAGTAGAGCTAGGCATACCGAGTTTGGGCTCATTTTGTTTGTACATAAGAGACCCTACCACTGCATTTTATGATGCAACCTTCCAGGGTTATTCAATGACTCTTACTGGTACTCATATGTCAATAGAGCTAGGCATGCCGAGTTTGGGTTCATTTTGTTTGTACATAAGTGACCCTACCACTGGAACTTATGAAGTAACCTTCCAGGGTTATTCGATGACTCTTGCTGGTACTCATATGTGAGTAGAGCTAGGCATGCCGAGTTTGGGCTCATTTTGTTTGTACATAAGAGACCCTACCACTGGAACTTATGAAGTAACCTTTCAGGTTTTTCAGGTTTATTCAAAGACTCTTAGTGGTACTCATATGTGAGTAGAGCTAGGTATGTTCCAGTGGTAGGGTCTCTGATGTTCATACAAAATGAGCCCAAACTCGGTATGCCTAGCTCTACTCACATATGAGTACCAGCAAGAGTGATCGAATAACCCTGGAAGGTTACTTCATAAGTTCCAGTGGTAGGGTCTCTTATGTACAAACAAAATGAGCCCAAACTCGGCATGCCTAGCTCTACTCACATATAAGAACCAGCAATAGTCATCGAATAACCCTGGAAGGTTACTTCATAAGTTTCAGTGGTTGGGTCTCTTATGTACAAACAAAATGAGCCCAAACTCGGCATGCCGAGCTCTACTCACATATAAGAACCAGCAATAGTCATCGAATGACCCTGGAAGGTTACTTCATAAGTTTCAGTGGTTGGGTCTCCGGCCTGCCTAGCTTTACTTCCATATGAGTACCAGCAAGAGTCATCGAATAGCCCTGGAAGGTTACTTCATAAGTTCCAGTGGTAGGGTCACTTATGTACAAACAAAATGAGCCCAAACTCGGCATGCCTAGCTCTACTCACATATGAGAACCAGCAAGAGTCATTGAATAACCCTGAAAGGTTACTTCATAAGTTGCAGTGGTTGGGTCTCTTATGTACAAATAAAATGAGCCCAAACTCGGCATGCCTAGCTCTACTCACATATAAGAACCAGCAATAGTCATCGAATAACCCTGGAAGGTTACTTCATAAGTTTCAGTGGTTGGGTCTCTTATGTACAAACAAAATGAGCCCAAACTCGGCATGCCGAGCTCTACTCACATATAAGAACCAGCAATAGTCATCGAATGACCCTGGAAGGTTACTTCATAAGTTTCAGTGGTTGGGTCTCTTATGTACAAACAAAATGAGCCCAAACTCGGCATGCCTAGCTCTACTCACATATAACAACCAGCAATAGTCATCGAATAACCCTGGAAGGTTACTTCATAAGTTTCAGTGGTAGGGTCTCTCATGTACAAACAAAATGAGCCCAAACTCGGCATGCCGAGCTCTACTCGCATATGAGTACCAGCAAGTGTCATCTAATAACCCTGGAAGTTTACTTCATAAGTTTCAGTGGTAGGGTCTCTTATGTATAAACAAAATTAGCCCAAACTCGGCATGCCTAGCTCTACTCACATATGAGTACCAGCGAGAGTCATTGAATAACCCTGGAAGGTTACTTCATAAGTTGCAGTGGTTGGGTCTCTCATGTACAAACAAAATGAGCCCAAACTCGGCATGTCTAGCTCTACTCACATATAAGAACCAGCAAGAGTCATCGAATAACCCTGGAAGGATACTTCATAAGTTCCAGTGGTAGGGTCTTTTATGTACAAACAAAATGAGCCCAAACTCGGCATGCCTAGCTCTACTCACATAAGAGTACCAGTAAGACTCATCGAATAACCTTGGAAGGTTACTTCACTAGTACCAGTGGTAGGGTCTCACTAAAACAAATAAAATGAGCCCCAACCTGGCATAACTAGGTCTACTCTTTTATGAGTTCCAGTCGCAACACTTGAATGGGATGGTATACCATCAGTCCACATAATCTTACCAGATTTCAACGCAAGAAACAAAATAATATCTAAATACCGAAATATATCCTGAATCAACATAATGGAAAAAATTAAGTAATAATGTCCATTTAGGTATATAAAAAAAAGAAACTTATTTGTACGTAATTTGCACAGCCAGGCCTATAACACATAGATACATATCACAAAAAATTCTAAGTCTCAAAGTTATTTAGTTGAACTACATTTCCGCAAATTACCGTACGTAGTACGTACTGTTGCCGCCGTGTCGCTGTAGTGACGCGATTTTGTACCTACTAATTTTGTAAACGCGTCCATGAGCAGTATAAGTGGTGTTCATTTTTTGTGCTATTGAGAATTGATACTAAACATTTATATACAGATTGATAATTATCGCTTGCTTCGTGCTTTGTGAATTAAGACGTCAGGACGCCAGGATCACCTGGCTGTCATAAAAAAGATCTTTGAAAATCGTTGTAAGGAGTCTGTAATTCAGCAATCCTGGTATGGAGCCGAATCTGGTTTTGGCTATGGAATATCCCCAGCGGTTAGACGGCATGCAAGACGAACGCTCTTGACCTTTTGCTCGTCTTGGATACAACCTGATGACGCTATGATGATAATGATGACTGGTTAGCAAAGAAACCTAAAGCCACTGCAATTTTCCATTATGGCATACAACAATCTTAAAAGATCTTAATTCCAAATCACGGTTACAAACTTAAAGCTCTGTTACGTTGTAGTAAGATCTAAAATTACCCGAGAATAATAAGTTCTACAAATATTAGCCCCTAACTTAAGGGATTAAAAGTAAATAAATTAATATCACACAGATGTTTGTGCTGTGGACAGTTATTGACGATTGCCGTCAATATTCCGTAAGAAGTGACTATAAATATATTTGGGTGATCCAAACTTAAAACAAAGACTTGTAAAACGTCATGAGGATTTGTCCATGCTTTCGTGGTAAGTATGGTGGCCGTAGTTTTAAATACAGTAGCAAAAATATACGTAGTTTTAATTTTAGTAGGTAAAACTGTATTGTAAAAAGTTCTTATTTAATCATTAACACTAAATAAGTAGGAAAGTTTTTACCTAAGATCTCGAAGTCAAAAATATTTAATTACATCTCGTTATATTGCAACAACAAGTAAGTCTTAAGATGAACATGGACAAGACGAAAATCATGTCTAACGTCCATGTCGTACCTGCTCCTATCCAGGTTGGAAACTCCACACTCGAAGTTGTCGACAAGTACGTCTACCTGGGACAAATGATCCAATTGGGTCCAACTTCGAGAAAGGGGTCATTCGTCGAATCCAACTCGGTTGGGCGGCGTTCGGTAAGTTACGGCATATCTTCACGTCCGATATCCCGCAGTGTCTCAAGACGAAAGTCTTTGACCAGTGTGTGTTGCCAGTGATGATCTACGGCGCTGAGACGTGGTCGCTATGGACTTTATCCGAAAGCTCAGGTTCACTCAGAGGGTGATGGAGAGAGCTATGCTTGGAGTTTCCCTGCGAGATCTAATCAGCAATGATGTGATCCGCAGGAGAACCAAAGTAAACGACATAGCCCTCCGAATAGCCAGGCTGAAGTGGCAATGGGCAAGGCACATAGCGTGGAGAACCGATGGCCGCTGGGCAGGCGGGTTCTGGAGTTGCGACCACGTACCGGACGACGCAGCAGGGGTAGGCCTCCCGCAAGGTGGACCGACGATCTGGTTAAGATCGCGGGAAGCCGTTGGATGTGGGTGGCTCAAGATCGGTCTGTGTGGAGAACCTTGGGGGAGGCCTATGTCCAGCAGAGGACGTCTTTAGGCTGACATGATGATATTGCTATGTCCAGGCAGACATCGTTATACATGAAACTGAGAGAAATATAATCTTGGTGCACATTATTTGCTATTTACAAGATGATGGGCACACTTCTCAAGAAGCAAAAGACTGGCAAAGCTCGCATTATTTTGTTATTATTCGGCTACCGAATTATGAAATAAAGAAATGAATTAAAAATCCTAATCCATTTTGACTAAGATGAAAGCAAAATGAACAGATTTTCACTTGATATGAATCTGACATAGATATTTTCTCTCTAGACTATACATTATCTGTGCTAATGTCATCAGAAATAAAAGGACTTTCCCGCCAAAATCATTGTCACACACACCATACATTGTTCATTTACCCTAAGTTATTATTAAAAACTTGTAAAAGCTCGTACGAAATTAGTTTTGTGTCAATCTGTGCTATTCTAGTCGGTCGTATATCACGTGCTTATACCGTAAAATACTTTAGTGAAGGCGTAGTTACGTTAATTAGTTTGTTTTAACCTTTGTTATACTTAGTGTTGCCGTCAATATTTAGGGTTACTTTGTCATGTTGGATTAGGGAACGAGCTGCTAAGATTGGCTCAAAGTGACTGACTAATGTCTTCAAAAGAAATATTTATAAATAAGTATTTACATTTCATTTCATTTATCCATTAAAAAAATACAATTATAAAATTGTGTGTCAACATTCAAATATAAATAATAGAACCTATATACATAATCATCATAAACAAATTAAACATGATTATCATAAACAAACAAAATTAAAATCATGTCAGGATCCAAGCGAAAAAATAAAATAATTAATGGCCATATTGTCAAAAAGAAAATAAAGTCAATAAGAAAAATAATGTCAAAAATAATTAATCATTAATAGACATAGATTCTGATGTCCTAATCACAATGTTTATACAATAATAATAATAATTAAATTGTAGGTGTGCAAGTTACCTACATGTAATTTCTAGTGTAATAGCATTCGTTTAACAACAACTGTTTAAGTTCATTTTGAAAATTCATTTTATATAATAATGTTTTTACTTGTATAGACAATTTATTAAATAGCTTAACCGATTTGTAATAAAGGCTATGCTTCACGACATCAAGAGTCGGTACATATTTGAGTAGAAGATCTTTTCTTCTTGTACTTTCCCTTATTTGTCTTTCTTCTTGGCTTTCATGTTCATGTACGTATTTCGATAAATGAGTAAGTAGTACTAGGATGTAGTGGTACGTTAGTACTATCTGTTCTGTGGTAACAGTACGATTCAAATCCTTATTGCCTTCGACATAAGAACGGTACAAAGGTCAAAGTGTTTAGCTGGACGACTTGACTTGATGGCGGAAGTCTTTTACCCATGTAGGCAATCTTACAAAACTAGTTCGATCCGTTGGAATGCCAACTTGGACTGCGGCGAGTCTTTTTAGCTAAAATGTAATATGAAATAATACAAGGTAAGTCTATTATAAACAAGTATCTAGACTTCGTACAATACTAATGTAAAGAAACTTACGAAACAATGACCCATCCTGCAACTTACGATAAGCCACAACACGTACAATCATAATAACGAAATGACCAACATGATCCCAACTTGGACTAGGGCGAGTCTTTTTAGCTAAAATGTAATATATTATGACATAATAAAAGGTAAGTTTTTATAAACGATTATCTAGACGCCGTACAATACTAAACTAAAGAATTTTACAAATCATTAACCCATCCTGCAACTAACGACAAGCTACAACACGTACAATCATAACTCACAGAACGAACTGACCAACATGATCCGACATTCTACACCAGCACCCTTACTCAGCAGATAACATCTACTCATTAGCCCCAATTCACGAAATAAGGGTCTCATTTCCGGATACAACGGATGGTTTTCAATTAAATACAATGGATACAATCGATTTGGCCCGCACGGTAATCACTCATTAAGGATAATAGGAAAATATCAATTATGAGGCTTAAGGGTACTGCTACCATGTGTAATACCTCAACCGTGAAGGGTAGCCGTGGGAAGTCAGTCATTGCGAGGATGTTGTTGATTAGGTATATCTACCCTTCATGTTTAAAGTATGCTTGACTATTAAAATAAATACTTCTTGTGCAAGAGGGACTCATGCAACGGTACTTCTCAATGGGTTTTTTTATTTGTTAAGGTGCGTACATAATAGTAACATGTTGTTTTACTTGTGTTATAGGTAACTCGTCCACATATGTCATATTCAGTCTCCACACTACTAAAACTTGTTATAAAGCAAAGCTTTATGACATACTAGAGGACGCCAGCAGCTACGCCTGCATTTTTTTTTAATTTATCCGTTTTGGCCGATCCCGTGGGAATTTCGGGAAATCCCTTCTTAGTGCAGCCCTACGGTCCCCAAGGAACATACATGCCAAATTTCAGCTTCCTGCGCCCAATAGTTTCGGCTGTAGCGTGTCTGTCAGTCAGTCAGTAACGCAAGGATTTTATATATTAAGATTATGTTTATAATCTATATGTATCTTTACTTTTTATTATTTGCTGAAGACCTAGGTCAGACACTTTCTGGGCCCAAGGATCAAGTCCCTGCATACACCCTTGCTTCGTCCACCCTTTATTATTTGCAGAAAATTTAGAGATCAGACTCTTTCTGGCCCGAGGACAACCACCCTTTTGTAACCGCGGACCTAGAGTCAGTGACATTTCAAAAGATTTTGTGAATCCCTGTAAAAAATGGAAAGTTGTAGTTCATGAGCGCATTTGACAAAGAATTGAATTTAAACAATATTACCTATTACCTAGTGAATAATTTTGTAGCAAACTTCCTCGTTTCTCATCGACTGCGATCGGTTTTTATCAAGTTTTCATTCCTTTGCAAAGATTGTTGTGTGACGACAATCTTTGCCCGCCAAGATTTACTGAAGATGCAATTTTTCTTTGTATTCTTCTAACTGGTTTCTACGACATAATACGCCGTTCCTTTAAAATTATGTTATGCTTCCCCACGGCTTTGTTTCCCAAAGCCCACGTGTGGAACACTTACCCTACATAGTATAACTTGTATAGAATGTTTTATTTCAAGCAATAAATTGTTTTAAGTGCCTATAAAATAATATTTCTATGGGAAAAGCAAACACGGAATCGTATGATGGTTTTGTGTTAACTATTGCAAGGGTCTTTTATGTGAATGCTAATACTGCGAACAAGCTTTTGTTGCATTTATTGTTTATTTGATAATTAAGTTCTCGGATATTTTTATACGTATATATGGGCAACTTTAGTTCGGCATTTTATTTGGAAAATACTAATAAATTATTGCAGGGAAAATAAGCACTGATTAGCTAGCGACATAGCATGCGCTAACGCAGACATTTCAATAGTCTGTGAAAATCGGCTGGCGCTTCAGTGTCTTCTTAAATGAAAACTTAAATAACTAAAATTGGATCTACTTAAATAGGGACATGAGGCTTAAGCCAGTGTCAAAATACTTGAGGGTATTGATCACAAAGTTTGAAAATCAGTCAGCGTTCAGGGTGTGTTACGTTGTATTTACTCTTGAGAAAAGGATAGGTAAGTGACATGGGTTAAAAACCATCATTTAGAATTTGAATCTTACTAATTTGATTCACCATGAATTCATCATTTCTATCTCTTCTAACTATCATTATATTTAGCTACTGGGCACGTAGTCTAAAATGATTAGCAATTTTTAAAATTTTACAATTAACGAACATTCGATCGAACCACACAAAAAACCCTATTAAATATCATAGAAACCGCCTCCGTCTCGGGTCTTTTTCGTCCATTGTGCCCTCTGCCATCGCCCAACTGAGAGCCAGACACCATATGTGTCACGAATTGGAGAAAAAACAAAAATAGTTTAAAGTTTAGCAAACTGCCCGGCCCCATATGGCGAGAGGCCATCTTACCGACGTATGAACAAACAAACGAACGAAGTTTTACAGTATTGTGTTCCAATTTTTTTATATACACACGTGGTTCTTGGTCGTGGGCTATTTTTGTGACCCAAATTGTACTAGCCCTTTCTGGAATATTTATATAGGAACTCTGTGAAATCCAGTTTACAAAAATGTGGCAAAAGAAGTCCTATGGCAAGAATATCTCCCTAGAAAAGTCCTATTAACTAAAGTATACTTTTTACAGATAAGGATCCATTATTATTCAACTCTTTTCAGCTATCGACTACATAGGTCTGTGATAGACTCTAAGAAACATGGTTGAATTGATATAGATACCTACTTAAATGCTACACCGGCTACACGCCTTCTTATTCTCTAAGTTCCATTGTGCATTGAGCTTTAATCCCATTCTATTCTAGCTTAGTAATTCTGTCACTGGTGAGTATAACTATAGCGAGTGTATTGCATAATCATAATTAATACAGCACGCTCATTAATGCCCACTTCATTCATCGTACCTTTGCATAAAGCATACCGCCGCGTTAGTTCAATAACACTCCAACAATCAAACATTATCAATATAATATGACATAATAGGAAAAGTCGTGTGTCCACCACACGAGCTTACGGGGAAATGATTATTAACAATCACAATATGACCTCATTGTCGCCATTTTATTTTTGATTGTCTAACAAACTATCGAACGTGAGCACGCTTCGAACGCTTCTACGTGACTGACTTGAATGAAAATGATTTCGAATTTGGAATTTGTTATAATTATAAATTATGAAACAATTTTTCGTGTGTACATTGTTTCCTGCCAGTTAATGATTGTATGTTAATTATTTTTCTAGTTACAGTAGTGTCGTCGTAAGCTCGGATTAATAATGAAGCTTATAACTTATCCTTAGATAGCAGGAACCTTTTATCTAACTCTTGCATAGGACCTGGCAAATACTGCATATCGACTTGAACTAAGAGTACTTGTGAATACCGATTTTCGCTGATAAGACCATACCTCACAACATTTCCTAACAGAAACATGAAAGATTGAACGAAATGTTGAGTGTGGCATGAGTAGTAATTACTAATAACTACTTGTCTCACCTGGCAAATCTGATAACCTGACCTGACCTGACCCTATCATTACATATTTGCAATCATGAGTGCAAGATGTGAAATTACTGCCATAGCGAACAACTTCTCAAGGAAAAATATTATTCCCAAAAACATTGTCCTTGACGTGTTAAAATGGTAAGGTGGCTAATACAAACTTTTTAAACATGTTTCTCATCACACAAAAAGGTCACATTAATTTACTTCTTAAACATTAATTTACTGCATCTCTTAACAAGGCTGTTACATCCATATTCGTCACCAGACGAAGCCTAAGTCCTTTTCGAGTAGGTACATTTCTAGAACTGGTTTGCATCCGGTACGCACCTTGTGCAAGTTTAGGTATTGAATTGGGTTTGATGTCCGACACTCCTACACAAATAAACACACTTCTGTAGATGTCTTGATATAACTTGATTTATTAATGGAGTGTATAACAATATTAAAAATGCGAAAGAATTTATTTGGTTCCATTTCACGATAAACGGCTGAATGCTAAATGTTAGTTGTGGTGATTTAGGAGACATGGGATACTTGTTTGCCTTTTTAATTCTTTTTATAAAACCTCGGGCACATATTTTGTTGCATTCTTGGCCAGCTAGATAGTACAGAGAGATCACAAGGTAGGTCAGTCAATGCCATAGGATTGAAATTCGTAAATTAGGTGCGCCAGCAAAAGCACTTATGGCACATATTATAATAATATGGTGGTCGCTATTATTTCTACCGTGGAAGAAAGGCAAATATTTAATACTAACTTATTGTACATTCTAAAAACAAATAATAAAAATAACAACGTGTCCTACTACCGCCATTGCTTCATCAACCACTTTACCACTTACAACAGCCACATCGAGCGAAGACAACCGTTCAATCCCATTACTTACTAATTACAAATTCGAAATTCAAACAAAGAAAGGGCATGGAACTCTTAAATCATGGAATAGTGAAGCGACATTGACGACCGGGAAAAAAAATAAAGCTAGTGACACATTTATTAGGGCTGTCATTCGTTCGTACTTATGGCTGACCTGACAACTCATAAGTTTCAAACATGGAACACTGAGACCAGCTCAATGGAAGAGGCATTGAATGTTATTATTTGTTACTAGAAACAGTGTTTCAGAAATACTTTGGGAATAAATAAAATAGGGATGGCCTTTTGCAATGGTTCGGCCAGCTCCTATGTGACCTTTGACCTCCTGAGCTTACATGGATATAGTCACTTACTTGTTTATGTAAATAACATTAATTATATTTAACTGGAGACCCTAAAACTTTAACTTTTTCATTCTTTGTTGAGTGATCGTATTCATGTGACATTAGCAAGTTCTTATTTTAAGTTTACAAAGCTGGTTTTACTGCCCAGCTTATGAAAACAAGGCAGGTGTGTGACTATGCCACTTCCTTAACTGACTGATTTTCTTCGGTAAAAAGAGTCTAATAAGCCAAACGTGTGTGTGGATGGATGCTACCGGATTTAAGCTTTCACATTTCTTCATTGTTTCTTTATCAGCTATTACAATTTTGTCTTCTAGTGTCATTGAGTTTAATGGTTACAACGCTCTTTCTTATTACCCGATAATATGTAGCTTATTTCGTCATAATATTTTACCACTGAGTAAAGTCAGTAGCTGCCATTATAATTTATTTACTGTTGTAAAAGGATAAAATTCTAGTTATATCGATAAACGTTATCGACTCACAATTTATTTTAACCATAAATAGCAATTACGCTAACGATTGGTATAAAATAGAACAGATGTGTGTAGCAAACGCTTTGAACTGAATATTAAACTCAGCTTCGACATCGAACACACGCCCTATAAATTTAGAACAAAATTCAACACATCATTCACAGGGAAAATAACACAAAATAAATGAACGAATACGACCACATTTTATTTTTAGTTACGTTTATTAGCTTAACTGAACTAATTACGGGCGGTGACAATGTGTTTCGTAGTATAAGTCGACTAATTCGTTCGACAGCCGAGACATAATCATAATCGAGGTAATACGCTTCACTAGCGTGCCAGTGCCATCGACAACTTATGGCGCCAAGATTACTTTTTATTTTATTTTTAAATAGTTGACACTAACTGAGTTTATAACACATTAAAAATTACTTAGGATTACTTTGTCTTTTTTGGACAATATAATTTTGTAATAATTACATGTTGATGGTTGGATGAAGAATGAAGACAGTAAGTAGATAAGTTTATTGTTACGAAATAAGCAATAGGGGTGCATAGGGTTCCCACCAAGAACTTAGGGTCCCAAGCCAACCTCACCTGCAAGTGGTGCACCTGCCGATCAACGGACGAGGCTCTGGCAAACAAAATATCCCGATAAGCGGCAATAGGCTCGCCACCTATTACGTGGGATCAAAACACTGGCGAAAAGTGGGCGTTTAATATGCCTCTGCCTACCCCTTCGGGGAAACAGGCGTGAGTCTATGTATGTATGTGTATGTGTATGTACGAAATAAGCTTTCAACGAGATTATTCAATAAGCTCAACGATAGTTGCGTGCTTGCGTGACGTTCTCACAAGGATGTGTCAAACAGCCACGATGGCTCAGCATTGCCGCTAAACATCTTTGGATCTTTGAAAGGGGCGAAAACATTCGGTTTTTAGAATTATTTTTAAGAATTTACCTAATGAGATTTTTTAATAACTGTGCGCTTCAGCGATAACTATCCATAGACTTGTATTTTTTGCTGGTAGCACTCTCGTCACTTAGGTTGCCGTTCGCATTAGAGGACAAGTTAAACAATTTTTGTACGTTTAACACCTGGATGGGTACCTAACCTATTGTTGATTTAGATCAGAGCAGTGCGCTATCGTGCTTTGGAAAGCACATACAGCCGTTGGTCGCGGTTCCTATCTCAATACATGTCATGTATCGCTGAGGTGGCTAGTGGAGGAACCACAGACCCACGTCTGTGGCCTTCGGGTGGTTTATGAACACTGACTCCAGGGTAGCAACCACTGGCCACACGTTCATACCAAAATACAAATTAAGGTAGAAGAAAGCTTAGACTTATTACTATAATATACATACATACATTACAGGAAATTATTAAGCAACATACTATTTCTAACGAAAACCTGCTCTTCTGACACTAAAAACTTCTTTACTATAAAGATACCTTGAACTTCAGCCAGAAATTGGCTACCGGTATTATAAAAAATAAACTTCTATACGAAATATAATATCGGTTAGATGGGTCGATAATTATTTTATCCTAAGGTCATTCAACATCATCATCCTCCTAGCGTTATCCCACTTTCTCAATCAATCTGGGGTCCGCTTACTAGCCTAACCGGATTTGGCTGAATTAGCTTTTCCACAGAGCGACTGCCTCTCTGACCTCCGCAACCCGAAGGGATAGCAATATTCCATGGTTTAGTCATTCAACATCTGGCACCAAAATAAAATACCTTACCAAAGCATGAAATTAGCAGATGATTAATCAGCCTAAATAAATTGAATTGTTTATTTAAAAGTCTGCAAATCGATCTTCGTTGGCATGGGCGTTCCTAATGAGCTTGAAAACAACTGGTAGAACTAATTTGGCTGTTATTTAATTAAGTTTGTTATTGATCTTACAAATATTTACTCAAGAGCTTTGTTTGATGTATACGTTTATTATGATAGCAGTACATGACGTAGCGTGATCCAGTATGTTATTTTGGACAAGCGTGCTTTTACTATTTGACAATGGACATCATCATCATCAGCCTTTAACAGTCCACTGCTGGACTAGGCCTGTCCTTTGAAAGGAGGAATTGGCATACTATACCACGCTGGCCAAACGGGTTGGTATAGGGTTTATATCAAGTTTTCCTTCTCTTACAGTGCTGTTCTCTGCATAATATGCTCCCTCTGTCGGCTCTTACGACACCCATGGGATGATATGGGGTGGTGACAGATTACGAATACGGAAATTCGTAATCTGTCACCACACGGCCATACGTATTGTAAAATGAAGTCCCGGCCGTCTTGTCTGTCTGTATGATTGCAATAAACTCGAAACTACTAAACGGATTTTTGTGCGGCTTACACAATTACAGTCACCATAAAGCAGCGATAGCCTAGTGGAGAGACCGACAGACTGCTACGCAGGGTTCGAATCCACGGCGCACACCAATGACTTTTCGAAGTTATGTGCGTATTAAATTGTTAATTATCGCTTGCTAAAAGCTAAAGGAAAACATCGTGAGGAAACCTGCATGTATGAGAGTTCTCCATAATGTTCTCGAAAGACATGTTAAGTCTGCCAACCTGCACTTGGCCAGCGTGGTGGACTATGCCTTACCCTTTTCATAATGAGAAGAGGCCCGTGGCCAGCAGTGGGACAGTATAAAGGGCTGAGGATGGACAATCACAATAGATAATTTGATTCCTTAGGATGATTTAGGTGTATGATTCACGCGGGTGGTGCCACGGGCAATGTCTAGTAATTTATAAGACTGAGGCACAGAATAGATAGTTCTTACGAACAGAAGCACCACTTCGCAAACCAATTTAAAGAAATGGCGACTCTGGCAACTAAGCAAGAAAGTGCAATTCAGCTCGCATGAGCATTCAGTACCTAACGCGATATTGACCTAACTGTTCCCGCTCTTTTCTAACACATAACGCTGTCGCTGTCTGGCGCGGAGCGGTGCGCTAGGGTTGTCGACTTGCCGCTGCTACTATAATATTTATTCATCGTCTATCTACCTACTTGACCACGTACCTAATAATAATATATTTATACTATAAGTATCCTATCCCACTATTTGAGCTCGTAGAACGAAAACCACAAAAATTCTGGTGGTTTACATTTTCACTATACTAATTCTTAGTTATTTCCTAAACGCGTAGACCGATTTACATGACTCAAACAGATAAAATGGTTTTTGAACTAGACCTTTAATTTGACACCATAATCGTTGAGATATCTCAACAAATAAAAAGTACAATTTTCAAGTTGCTCTCGTAAAATAAATAAAATCAAAATTTCAAGTTGCTTCCGACACACATCCGTTAAATGAGCAATACTTCGCACCAGACTTGTGATGTGAACATTTTTGTTGTTCACTATTAAAATTCACGTTATTAGCTAGCCCTGCGCGCGAGCAGTGACGACGCGGCTTGGAAGCCGCGCTAAAGTGTAGGCACTTATCGCTGTAGGTACGGCCGAGTGAAGGAGGCCTGACTGAGGTTTAATTTGGTCGTACAAGTAATGCTAGTTTTTGCGGCCCACCGGAATCAGGCACCGTAATCAGCGTCCGGTTAGATACCGGATAGTAGCCGAATCTCGAGCCGGTTACCGGAGGTTCCGATAGTAGTTTAAGAGATCGCTTTGCCGTTCCGTCATACGATCTCCATACGGGACTTAACTTTGTACAAACTGTGCAATCGTGCCATTATATGAATTCTTGTAAAACAGGGAGTGTTTTACTGTCAACTTTCAGCAGTTTATCAACCAGAGGACCATACTCCATTCGACAACTGCCCGAATTGATTGGTCGCATGTGTTTCAAAATAGAAGCTCTAATAGGCAGGCCTCGTCAACTTGGATTATTTAACTAATTAGGCGTCAATATAACTATAATTTCTTACCGAATGTAATAAAGAGATCTGTGTTTAATTCGACCAACCGTTTAAGGATGTCGTAGAGTGGGAAATGGTTCATTCAGACCGTTATGTCTCTCGAATAAGTCTAACTTGAATATCCCGTACAGCATTCTTTGTAAAGTGACATGCGATAGAGGATTTATTCTTAGAGAGCAAGTTGTCCGGACTGCCTCCGTGATAGCGCATGTGACTGCTGATTGGAGGTCCCGAGTTCAATTGCCGGGTCGGGCAAAAGTGTTACTGGATTTTTCCGAATTCTCAGTAGTAGCACGGACTCTGGTTATATACCCGGCAACGGCAATAGGCTCGCCCCCTTTTACGTGGGACCTAAAAATTCATGGCGAAATGTGGGTGTAATATTACACGTCTGCCTACCCCTTCGAGGACATAGGCGTGAGTCTATAAAAAAAAAGTTGCCCTTATAAATATTTGCCGCTACGAATGTTTAGATGGATATCTGGCCATCAAGTTGTGTGATTCTCAGTACCTATCTACTTCATATCCTGTAACTAGGTACTTTTCTATGTACTTATCTATCAATCTTCTGACTTTGGGAAATACTACCCTTTTATTTCTGATTAATAGGCTCCTGTTCATATTCTTTCAAAATTATGAGCACGTGGGCACATACTTGTGTGTATAAAAACAGGAAATACCTTTAGCACGAGAGTTCGTTGTTGTGCTAATTCGAGAAATGTTTATACGCGAACGTACTCTACTTGTATATTAGTTCTAAATGAAGACTGGTATTGAACTTCAAGAGGTTGACCCCACAGTGTGGGGAAATTGGATGCCGTGAATGAAATACGGAAGTTTTCAAACTAGTAGAAAATAAAGTTTTCTCTAAACGATTTTAAACTTTCGCATACCTAAATCGGGTATAAGGATTATTGTAGTTAATCGTTCCTGCTTACTTAGATCATGCTTGTGAGGTTTGTTACTGAGAAGCTTCATGCCTAGGAGTGCCTGCTATTGTAAGGGGTACAGGCATTTCATAGGTTA
This sequence comes from Euclidia mi, assembly GCA_944739405.2. Lineage (NCBI taxonomy): Eukaryota > Metazoa > Arthropoda > Insecta > Lepidoptera > Erebidae > Euclidia > Euclidia mi. The sequence goes on from OX123198.2 coordinate 58,164,483, forward strand.
TTACGTACACGGTCAGCTTATACCGAAATGAAGTTTTAATTAGCTCAAAGCGCTTACTTCTACTTAATACTGCAGAAGTGCGAAAAAATAGAGACAACGATACCTGGTATAAATGCCGAAAAACAATTTAAACCTAACCCACAAGACTGACATTTAACTTATACCAATATACTTTCTATTAAATTGGTAACGAACTCAATGTTTGATTCAATTAGAGTATCTGTCGGCTACTGAGAAGTTAAATTACTGTTAAATTAGCCGGAAGAAGTGGTCGGACCGGCTGATATCCGTTCATACATTCAATGAACTACTATTTACATGACCAGACAGTGAGGAAGTCCGTACGCTAAGAAATATTATGCATGTCACAGGATATTACATAGATATCAACGGTATTACAGTATTTAAATGAAGACTCTCACGGTATGCACAAAGTAAAGTTTATGTAATTCTACGTGGTAATATATGTATCAAACAGCGATAGCCTAGTGCAGAGACCGACAGACTGCTACGCAGAGGGTCTAGGGTTCAAATCCACGGCACGCACCAATAACGTTTCGAAGTTAAGTGTGTATTAATGCTTATCGGTGAAGAAAACATCGTGAGGAAACCTGCTTGTCTGAGAGTTCTCCATAATGTTCTCGACCGACATGTGAAGTCTGCCAACCCGCACTAGGCCAGCGTGGTGGACTATGGCCTTACCCTTCTCATAGTGGGAAGTGCCCCGTGCCAATCAGTGGGACAGTATAAAGGGCTGATGTTGAATATTTGTATCAATAACAAAGTTTTTCTGCATAGGTGGCGTAGTGGTTAGGATTCGCCGTCACGATACAACAGACAACAAGGGAGATCCACTAATTTTATTTCCCGTCCAGGTGTCCTTCGTGTTCGTTGTTTTAATGTTTGCAAAGTCTTCCGCGGTACAGGATTAGTAACTAGTAGGTACCAGAGTTGCCTTTTTGTAAAGCAAAATGCCAAACATTAAAAAAGGTTTATACTACTACAAGGGCTTCAAACTTATAACTTACCAATGCTATGCTCATGAATGTGTAGGTAAGTTACAGCGACCGATGAATCGAGTTTGCCATCTCACAACAGACACATTTCCTCACATGTTAACATAGTAAGTAGGTGTGCATAGCATTTTGTCAAACCCACCATTTTACACCAACCATACAAAAAGCTTTCGGCATTTCTAATTCAATAGGTAGGTACGAAGTTACCAACATAATCCGTTGAGGAATTCGTCGAAATATCGCTAGAACTTAACTATTGTGCGCGGGAGTCCGACGCACAATGGCGGCCCACGACAGATGCGCGGGCACAATGCGAACTGTCAACTATCAGCTGTTCGACAGACGCCATCTTTGGTTTGCGGGTACTGCAATGCCATTTTATTTATTGGATCGATGGTATATGAAAAGCTTCTTCTTGAAAATGTTGGCAAATGGAGACTATTAAATGGCTTACACTGACAATGTTATCAGATCTCATGTAAAGCTAAGTTTCTAACCCTACATGACTCTACCTACAAGCCCTAATTACACAGACTCAACCACTACAAGAACGATGCGTATAATAGAAAAGTCATGAATTCATGATTAGTAAATATGTTTTTTACCTCGCGCTAATGTGTGTGACGGTAGTAAATGGTCATAAATTCTGACTAGATTCAGGCCTTGTTTCACCACCTCTAAGTAAGCGTTTCCTACCAGGTAAATTCAAAATAAGAACGATTGCCTCGTTGGTCTAGCGGCATTAATGTGTGCGTGGGATTGGGAGGTCTCGGGTTCGATCCCCGGGTCGGGCAAAGTGTTATTGGGTTTTCCGTTAGGAAATTCTCAATAGCAGCACGGAGTCTGGTAATGTGCCCGGTACGGCAATAGGCTCGCCCCCTATTACGTGTGACTAAAATAAATCTGGCGAAAAGTGGGTGTAGCAATATACCTCTGTCTACCTCTTCGGGGATATACCTAGGCGTGAGACTATGTATGTAAGAACGAAATTTGTATGAATTTATTTGCCAAGTAGTTTAACCCGCACTTTTTGGGCAGTGGTGAAACAGGCCCTAAGTATAAAGATCTTGAGAGATTTTTTTTTTACTTAGCATTTTACACTCGGTTTTAAACATGCCTTCATAATATGATCTCATTTTCATTGTGCTAAGCTGAAGGCTCAATCAAACTTTAACTTGTAATTTTTTTTACCCAAGCTTTTCTGATAGTCATCAAACTGGAGATTACAACAATACCATTGCTCTAAGGCCCGTATTAATAAACAAGTCTCAATAGTGATCTCAAGAGCGGTATCAGTTGATACGGTCTCAAGATGCGACCAGCATCTTAATGTCGACGCTAATTAATAAACCTATATCAACACCATCTCAGATGATACCGAGCTTAAGATCACGGTCTTATGATTCGTAATTCGACACCCAATCAAATCCTGATCTCAAGACTTGCTACGTTACAATGAACGAACTATTTCATCTTTTGCGACGGAAAGAAAAGTTTTTTTTTAAATACTCTATTTATGCTAGCTTGATCTCCTGTTGGTATTTTAATATAGGTATTGTGTAGCAGTGCTAGCAGTCGCGATACTTTTGTAATTATTTTTGACACTGTAGCACATGAGTAGATAAACGGAACACAGCTTCATACAACAGCGCGAATCGGTTGCACTACTACGAGCACGCGGCTTATGTGTGCGTGACCACTGGCCGCTTGTCGTGTACGCGGCGAGAGTGGAAAGAACCGGTTTACGTAGGCACAGGCAGTTGACAATCTTAGGGTTATTACGACGCACGTTCTTTGTTTTGTACGTTGCAAGTTTTAATATTTTAATGTAAAAATGTGGTGTTTTATTATTAATAATGGTTTTTTATTGTACTGTGTGTATGAATAACACTAGATGAAATAATTAAATCATTAAAAAGATTTTAATAATGGTAACGTACAATTAGGTTTTTTAAGGTATAACTCCTGATAATTTTGTCGCATTTGTTGAATTGCTCGAGCAAAAGTTTCGCGAATATTTCGAACTTGAAATAAATATTGTCAATGTTGGCAACGAAATACTTAACAACTCATTAGTTGTGAAATTGTGTAAAAGTAATTAATGTTTACAAAACCAATGACTATCAGAAAGTGATCAGCCATCGATAGGGATTACAAAAAACAGGTGCATGCGATTTTCGACCTTATTGACGTAACTCAGAATTTATGATTTTAATAACGTATCAATGTCAGAAAGCAAGAAAATACCAAAAAAAATGTGTAATGCATTGTCAATAAGGTCGAAAATCGCATGCACCTGTTTTTTGTAAGCCCTATCGAGTCATTTGTTTTGTATACGTTCATTTGTCTTACACATTTTCTTTTTAAACTTAGTTTAGATACCTATCCCCGTGGTAAAACTATAGTGTGTAACGTGGCCATAATAGCTAAAGGAGATTCCTATGTTTATTAGCAAAATAGATTATATTACCAGAAAATATTCATCACTATTAGTGGTATCGTTGGGAATGTCAAATTAATCACGTCGTCACGTCGTGTCCTTGGTAACAAATGTATATTTTTATTCCGTGCTTTTAAAAGTTTCAGGTGCATGCCTTTTTTAGTTCCACTCGCTATTTTATTTACAACTGTACTTCTGCCGTATAGCGAATCCGTCGAGTCCAAGAATCTGCCCAATCCACGAATCTGTCGAGTTGAGAATCTGCCAAATCACGAATCCGTCCAATCCAGAATCTGTCGTATACCGAACAAGCGATTTGTCTTAACCTATTGTGACAACCCTACCAAAATAGGTAACAAAGAAGAAGTAGCAAAAATGCCCCACTTCCGACTGCAACGATAAGTATATCAAAAAATCGCTTAAAATCAGTATAAAAAAATTATATACTTCCGGTAATCATCCTTACTGGCTAACATATAAAAAAATTGCTCTAAATATTAATCCAGGAGTTGAAAACCTGTAATATACTAATTTCTGATTTTAGTTTTAGAATAGGATTAAAAAGCAATTAAACACTGAATTAACTCACGTTTGATAATAGTTATTATACTACGTTAGTAATAAAGCACACATACTGAAGAGTTTTGTCAAACAATAGGACTAAATATGCTTAAACCAAACTTGTTAGCAGATTATGTCGAAGAACATAATCTAAACCAGCAGAGTTCCCTTTGCGAGGTTGGAAGCAACTAGCGAAGAAGTTAATTTGATTTTCCGAGACATATGAGGAATTAATTATGATATCAGAGGGTCTAGTACCAGTTTGCACTCCATCGTCACGGTGGACGATAGCCTAGTCGTCGACGGGAACAATTTCCATACATTTTCTAAATGCGCTCCCTAGCGGACTCTATCGATATCTACTCTCTGTTAGGGGCGCTTTTAGAAAATTTAATGTGTTCGAGGATACAGGCTAGAGTCTATAAAAAATATGTTCATTTGTTTAATCTTTATTCCACTTTTTTATGGTCGTTAGAGAAATGCATGATTGAAAGTATAATATTTTTAAGATAAGTACTAAATACTGCGCCTGAAACAATATTTGGAGCAATTTCTAAGTATGATAGCCAGTAAGGATGACAATCAGAGGTATGCAACTTATTAATACTCAATTTTATCTATTATTTGAGATATTTTTCTCAGCTGTCGGACGTGGGGTAATTTTATATGGAAGTTGCAACTTCTCCTTTACAAGCTCTAAAGAAGCTGTCTCTCTGTTCGGTTTATTTACTCATGTGACTGTAGGCTGTGATAAATTAATGAGATCTCCACAGACAAGCTGAAAGGTTTTAAACATTATTAATTACCAGTACCATTACCAGTAATTACCATTATTAACCAGTAGTTCACTTAATACAGTATACACAACAAAGTCATATTTTCTTGTTTACAATTCAAGGGATAAAAATTTACCTGAAAGGATGCTGTAGCGTAATACCTTAAAGTTAACAATACAGGTACTGCCGGTGCAACTGGCAGACGTCTGTTATCACTTTTCACTAAATTACTTCTTATTAATGATACAATATATAGCACTGATTCTTGGCTAAATCGAAATCGTTTTTTAAAGTTTTGCGGAGGCAATTTTAATGGATTTGCCGCATCCGTTATATAAAATTTAGGTAACCGAATTTGAAAAGGCCATAGAATATCATCATAATACTCTTTTTCATCGTAATAACTGATTTCGGAAATAATATTTTCGAAGTCCATAGTTCCCGGCGATACAAATTCACGATCTCAAGTCCCGGATCGACTGTACTCAACTATCCTGATCTTGAGAACCAGCTTGATACCGATCTTGAAACTCGAGTACTGTTTATTAATAAATGCGATCTCAAGTGATGACAGGCTCTTAAACCGCATCTTAAGATTAGTTTATTATTATGTCGGGATCTCAAACCAGCACTTAAGATCCTACTCTCACGCTGATATCGGTTTATTAATACGGGCCTAAGAAAGGTTTATTCTAAAACCTCTACAAATGTCTACCTTACGCAAACTGTCAAAGGGCAGTAATCAACCCACAAGCCGGGGTCAATCACCATTTTAAAAGCATTTCGATTTATGTCCAAAATAAAACCAAATCCATTTCTTTTGTCAACAACTTCATAACATATTAAATAAGGCACTTTATCTTGGACTAATCTCTGGACCAATTAAGTCCTATTTGTGTTACCCGGGGTGGTCCAAAAAGGGAATAACTTCGAATACTTACTTATTTTATATTTCATCTGTCGTGGACACGACCTCCGTCAATTAGAATATGTCAGTTACTGTATTATGTGAACGGAGCGCATTCTCGTAAATGTCGCCTCATATGACGTAAATATTATTGAGTAGATTTATGATTCAGTTGGGTATTGGGAATGTTTAAAGTAGTGGGTATTCATGATGACTGTATCTATTTGTTGCCCTTCATTTGCCCTGCATTTGAATTGTTTAATTACAAGCACTTTAAAAAATACTGGAGTAACTCATGAACAAGTTCACTTTATGGATCTTAATATTCTTAATCGTACTTATTGACAATAATATAAGATATAAATACCTCTATTATCGCCAAAGTTTTGACCGGCTTTCAACGATCGCGTTTAGATGGAGTCCTCACGTAAACGAGCATGATTTGTACACATCGCAAAAATTTAAAGTTGGTTAAATATTTGCTGATGATGGATGGTCTACTGTTCAAAATATGATAAAATATAGGGTAGACCAAGGCGAATCGGATCAGGGGGCGAATCGGATCGAAATAAGAAATTTGAGAATATTTTTAATTAGGCGTTGACAGGAAAGGCAAGCTACTGGCGGCTCACGAGCCACTTCCACCCCGTACCTGCTGCCATCGGTAGCGTTTTGATTCGACCAGTACATCAGCGTCTACGCCGCTCGCCAGTGAGTCACTTTTTGTCTGAGTCGCTAAAATTGGCGCTCGTCGCTAAAATTTAAGAATTTGTGTTAAAACTTTGAATTATATAGCTTCAACGGCTTGGGAATAGGTCAATTTTAGAAAACATTTTAATTTTTAACCACAGTATTATAGGTTAATGTGTAAAACATTTATTTCAAAAGTCTTCAATATGGGGTGATTCGGATCGCATCATCGGGGGCGAATTGGATCACTTATTAAAAAGGTTTTATTTTACTTTTGAGAATAATTAAGCATTTTTAATCAATTATATATAGTTCGCACATATAAAAGATAAACAATAAAGGTAACAAGCAGGAGAATGGTCCCCAAAAAAAAATTATAGCCTCAAACAAAATACTGGTCTAAGAATTAATCTTAGGTCGGGCTGCTGAGATTTAAAAATTGCGTTACACAAATTTACAAACAAAAGTTTATCTCTCCAGGGATGTCATTAAAACACGTGGTAGACCATAACACCAATATTGCATTTGACTCCACCTCAGTGTAAGATTAATCTTTACGAAAGAGATGTTAAAAAGAAACTTAAAACTGTCCAAAAAGCTGTGAAAAAAAGAGAAACTGACTGATACCAAAAAAATACGGAGAACAAGAATAATAAAAGAACACCTTGAATAGAAATCATGTGATAACAAAAGATTGGCTTTGTATTTACTGATAAAAAAATCATTCATCCACCATCATGTGAGGAATGGTGCCCCGAAAAAAGTGCTGGTCTAGGTGAGAAAGAAGGCCCCATATTCATGTGATTTATGTTTTGCTCATTAATATTGTTCTGATTATTTATTATTTTAATATTTCTTTTGATACAAAAGCTTATAATCTTGAGAAAACCTTAATTTTATGTATGATCCTATTCGCCCCGCTAATTGGGGCGATTCGGATATTTCTCTCTTTTTACCTTTTGATCAATATTTTGCACAATTTATGAGTAATTTGAGTTTCGAAATGCTTAATGCGTAGCTAAATAATTACTGATTACCGTTTTGTCAATTAAAGATACATATATAACACCTTAGTATGATTTTTATGTCCTCAAATAAAAAGTGATCCGATTCGCCTCGGTCTACCCTAGACCAGCAATAATTTCCAATTTCCAATAACGGCAACAGCTCATGCAATATTGCATAAAATTATGAATTATACTGTACATAAATTCTATAATTTTGCGTTTTTAATTTGTTGAATGAAGCACATACAAATAAAAACTGCAAATCATATTTTTTATCATTCAAATACGCATCAAAAACAGTGACCATACATCGAATGACGGGGGAGCCACTGTGTCGCGACTCATACTGGTGCACACGTATGACGTAAGGACGCATTGAACGCATTCCACAAATGAAACCGTCTCGCGCCTCCATGCCTCTTTGTGCATCTATTGTCCCATTACAACCTCCTTTTAATATTAGCCGTTACAGTGTTACGCGACTTAAATAATCTTACGTATGTTGTGATTACATAAAATATTAATTATAGGTAGGTACTTAACTAGAGAACAGGAATGGTATACCTATTTCCGTTTATAGCAGAGGATGCATGAGATGTTGTCCTGAATTTAAATATTTAAGGGACAGTGGGGCCAAAATATCTAAAATTCGACCTCTAAGATGCCACTTGGGTCTAGAAAATTAAAAATTATGTCATCTTCCAGACCTGTATATAAACTGAAAATCCAACTCCTGGGCATGAGCCGCTTGACACATTGAGATGGGTACGGCCATACTTAGTTCAGCATGTTAGACGCTATTCTTTTTTCAGTGCATTATTATAAAAAAATATAATAGGTGTCTGCCCTCCTTCTTTAAGTTATAAACTTTCTGTGCGAAATTTCATACTCTTCCGTCCACATCTTTATTTTTATGGTAATAGTCGGCTAACGAGCGGACGGATCGCCTGATGATAAGCACAATTACCGCCGCCCATGGACACAAGCAACACCACAGGAGTCACAACTTCACAAGTACGTTACAGCCCCTTGGGAATGGGAAAAGGGAGAGGATGAGGAGTGGGATGAGGGCGATGGAATAGGGGATAGGGCCTCTGGCACTCTCACTCACCGAACGAAACGTAACAGTTTAGGTAGGTAAGTACTGTTACTTTACGTCGATTTTCTATGAGAGGGTAGTACTTCTCCGGTCGAGCCGGCTCATTCATGCTGAAATCAGCATCAGCAAGGCTCTACTAGCGCGAAAACATCGTTTTCATAAACAAAATAACGAAGGTTTTGCTTCACATAATGCATTTAAAACTGGAACTAATTATAAGTATAGGAGCTGTAGTGTCATTATCGACGAATGCTTCGAATATCATAAGATTCATAAGCTAAACTAAACAAATAATAAATAGCCCATTAGTTCATATAATATTTAAGTTATTACAGTAATGTAATCTAACACAAATGAGTAACCTATAGCCACAAAGTCTGTACTCAGCAAAATAAATGCCTTTGCCGTCTCACCGGTGCGGTGTCTGATTCAGCACTTCCTGTGAACCTTAATTACCGCATAGCTGACATTCTTTCCCAGATAAACATAAAATTGACGAACCAACTCAGTTATAAATACCAGTGATAGCTTTAAACATAGGAAGTTATTAGCTTTTGCTGGAATCTGTTATTAATTCAGACTTGCGGAGTGTATTGTTTTGTGATAGTCCAAATAGACATTTTAGTTGAAAAGAAATTATATTAAGGAAGATTTGTGATCGTACCAAATATAAATTTTTGTTAACTAGAAATGATAATATCTGTAGACAGTATTAAAATAAACTCCCTGAACTAGATCATAATAAGATCTGAAGTAGTAAGAACGAAATCTCTACTCTGCAGTAAGTAGAATGCTGTATTAAAAGATAAAAACTTTTTAAAGCTACATGTTTCAGCAGTTGCCTATCAATGTTTAGAACAGGCTAGATATAAGTTTCTTCAAATTTGAATTTCGAACAGGTACTTAAGCTTTTCTTTTTCAGATGCCTCGCGGTTGTGTCACCTTCGGAATCTCGCGCAAAAATTGAGCCTGTTCTTATACATCAACAGACATATTATTATCACCCACAAATCTGGTTCTAACGTTGACAATTTAAACAAATTTACTCTGTATTCGTATGTCGACCTCTTATTCTATAAATATTAAACAGTTTCGATCATTTTGGTACAACAAACGGCCTCCGATCACAACATACCGGATCAAAAAATCGTTATATTTTTTGTGCGCGGGCGGCGGACGACCGCAGACATTGTTTACATTTGAAATATTTGTAACACACGATACACTAGCTTATCTGAATTGATGCCTTCCACTTGGATGGATAGACATTTTAGAGGTTAAAAAGGTTACTTTTGGAGTCTTTTTGGTGGTAAACAGATTCCGTTCTGGGAAGCTTTTAGGCTTGGTCTTGGCGCCTTAGGAGTTAGTGTATTTCTTGGTTTTTATACTCACAAACATAGTGCCGTCTAGTCTTGGTCGTTGGGCGATATGCAGCAGCTTAAAGCGTGTACGAACCTGCTTTACAAGCTGTTAAAGTTAGAAAGGGCTAGAAGATAGTATATTTTCTACGCAGGTGACACTTTGAAAAATAATGGTAGAGCCTTGTAAGTATTTCGGCATCGATGGGCAGGTCGACAGGAAAAGAGCTTAACGACAATTATAGAGAAAATGCAATTTCTCTTACTCTTACTTTTTCTACGTAGAGTTTTACCGTTAGACATTTAATTCCTCGCTCATCATCAAGAATACTTTTAATATTTTTCCAATGCTCATGCTCAATGCAACGCACAGATTCTGATCACACTTATAGATGCATAAGAATTATATGCTATGCTAATTACGAAACAGGGCAACATTAGACAGAGAACATTACGAGACAGAGAACATTATTGTGATAATTATTATCGTTACATGGGTAAAACCACTGCCACCTAAAATAATAATATTGAATAACACAGTTTAAAAATCTGTTATCAATGCCCACTTCAAATAAAATTAATAATGACTTAATTTTATTGCGTTTTAATCACATGTTTATCGCACAAATGTAAACATTTTTATTTTATTTACTTATTGATACAATTATTTTTATCGTTAGGTTAAAGAATTACATATTGTTTATTCATTGATATAAAATATATAAATAACAGTTACTCAATGTTTACACTGGCGTATATTACGTACTTACTGATAGTAAGGTATTAAAACAAATAATTTGTGATAATGCAAAGAGACTTTTTCCTTTTATTTGTATATATTTTCCTAACTTTTGAAAATACACTGTTTGGATTATTATTGTTAACCCAGGGACAATGTTGATGTTGATAATAAACACAATCATCTTGCAGGTAGGTAGGTATACAATAAAATGACGTCTCCTGATTGACATATCATTGCAGAGCAACGACAACCCAGCCTACTAGACACCTAATATTTTAATTTCTACAAACAAACAATTCTGTCAAAGCGGTGAGGTATGCGGGGCAAGGGGGGCGACAAAAATGCATTCTAATTGGCCGGTTCAAATTTGTGGAACGTCATAATTCATATCTAGTGTTGGGATTGGTCTTATGTAAGACGTATAAGTCTAACGTGTTGTCAGAAAGTGGATTTGGGATTCAGGATTGTCGTTGTTGCAGAGCCTAAACTACGCCACTACTACCCACTAAGGGAGAATTTTTAATATTCTCCCCCTAATAGAAAAGAGGAAGAGTTCTACCCAGCCGAGCATACACAGATGAAATGAAAGAAAAGGCAAAGGTCATGTCGTATAAAGAGGTCAAGTTACTGGCCGAAGACCGAAATATCTATATGGCGTACACTCCACCGACAAGAGCACAGCTCTGAAATTGAAAAGAAGAATAGAACATGATTTCTTTTTAAACTGACACTCGAGTACTTGTCTTCTATACTGTTTGTGAATAAGATATGATTGACCAGAGATATGGCTATTATCTTGCTACATTATTAACGACATACAAGAAAAACATCGCTAAACACCTTCTTTGTCTCCAAAACCTAAATACAATTTCTCCTATAACGCCGTCATTAAGAAATTTAAAATGTCAGCCGGTTTGTTACCGGTTTTCCGATGATATTGTCCGTTACAGACGATCAGCTGTTTACCACTCCTATACCAGTGGTTATACCGGTTCCAAATAATTCACTACAAACTTGTAGTTTCAACTCAAATTAGTTCGTAACGATATTTTTGTGTTTTTTTGTAAGGTCGTATGAGTAAGTAACTGTGACCTCTAAAACCTTTACGCAGGTATTGGATATTGTCATAGGGTTAGAAGAGCAAAACCTAAAGTTAGGTCTAGATTCACCACCTCTGGAAAGTTCGTATCTTCCAGAGCAATGAATATTGTAAAGACATCTCTATGAGTTATTTGACAAGTCATCCTCATCCTCCTAGCGTTATCCCAGTCTCAACCCGGGGTCCGCTTTCGAGTCTAACCGGATTTGGCTGAATATTAGCTTTTCCACGGAGCGACTGCCTGTCTGATCTCAGCAACCCGAAGGGATAGCGATATTCCATGGTTTAGACTTGTGTCAGTTTATTTTTAGAGGTACTGACGCCCTATAACGACTGTCAAAGATCTTCGTGACAGCCGGGACCGAACGGCTTAACGTGCTCTCCGAGGCACGAGATAAGCGATAATTAACAAGTCAATACGCACATAACTCCGAAAAGTCAGTGGTGCGCACCGTGGATTCGAACCCGATACCCTCTGCACGGTAGTCCGTTGGTATCTCCACTAGGCTATCGCTGCCTTCGCTGTATTTGACAAGTAGGTAACTTAATTTTACCGAAATTTATCTCCCTGCGGTGAAACTGACTATTAGCCTGAATGGACTCAAAGGCATCGCCAACCGAAAGCCTAGAGGGGCAAGTTGATATTTGATATGGAAAATGAGAAAAGGATTGATCTCTAGGGACCTTGAGCAGCTGCGTTGGCAACAGCCATGTTATGGACTTCAAATTCGGAATTGGCATTTATTACACAAAACTGACCTTTAAAAAAGAAACATAGCAAAGAAACTGTTCTGTCATTTTCAAATCTTAACTTATTAGGGCACCTACATATCTCTTCCACACGTTTTAGTCATAATTATTGGAAAATCTTTCGAGGGACCAGTGTCTCTGTTGATCTGAATGTAATAAGGCTATCAAACCGTTAACAGTTTCACTTTAAAAATTAAATCGATACAAAACAGCCTCCGAGTGAGTCATAATAACCGTCATGTGTTTAGCGATCATAGGTGAAGGACATCCTACATCTACATAAAAAAACGATTTTTGATTCTAAGCTACGGATCTCGATCTATTCTCAAGTATTACTGTATAAAAGATCACAATTTCTTAATTTTTATCTAGGTTTGATGCACAGAATATTACTAAGATGATATGAATGCAATGGTGATTTATAGCCTGGTTATGTAATGTCCGTGTGGTGACGGATTAAGAATACGGATTGTCACCACCCCATATGATCCCATGGGTGTCGTAAGAGCCGACAGAAGGAGCATATTATGCACAGAACAGCACTCTTAAGAGAAGGAAAACTTGATACAAACCCTATACCAACCCGTCTGGCCAGCGTGGTATAGTAGGCCAATTCCTCCTTTCAAAGGAGAGGCCTAGTCCAGCAGTGGACTGTTAAAGGCTGATGATGATGATGATGATCTAGTGTATAGGTAATTTATTTGGGTAAAATATTAAAATCGCTGTGTACCAAAATGTATATGTGAACCAAATTCTAGAGCCGAAGCAATGATTTCTTTTATGTATGATTGTTTATTGATAAGGATTGCTTGTGCATGTTTTACCATAAGACAACTTAATTTTTCAAGCTAATATTCATACTTAAATACTGGTACAAGTTTCATTATGTCGAGCCGTTGATGTTTGATCACCTGTTCAACAGTTATGCGATACTATGTATATATGGGCGCAAATTAATGTATAATGATTATATTGTTACGAAAATGTTAATAATATTTAAGATTGATATTTAAATAACTATTTGTGAACACAGAACTGAGAACTTCACTACTTTACAATATTAGACACTGTATTGGCTGCTTAACTGTTTTATAAAGATTGGGTATTTAATTTATCGCTTAGTTATTAAGATAACTCCAGAAACTTTCAAAGTAAAATCAATTAGTATTAAATAACATTATTCTGACACTTATTTTTACGGTAATAAATAACATGCGTTTATATTTGCATCCTGTTGATAGCGCCATCTGTTGACAATGTTGTAAAGCAGCGTTTGGTTATTAAAATAAATTTGTTATTCGTGTAAAATAAATCATTTGATGTTGTGCAAAATTCATTACAATATTAATGATGATTTTTTATTTATAGTTTAAAATTAACTGTACAGTAATTACAATTATATATTGTAAAGGAAGTGACAGTTGTAGTTGTTAAACATTAAGTGTAATGACGGTTAGTGTATAAAAACGACTGTAGGTCACATTTTAATTCAATTCTGTGCTAGAAATCAACTGATAATAAACCAAGTAATATTACGTGAGTGTTTTTATTATGGAGTCTGGACACCATAACCCGGCGTATCGCCGACAGCAGCGGTTGGATAAACGCCCCCTAAGAGACTTCGGGATCTACGGTTGGCGCGAGAGTGATGGGTCTCTTGGCTTGGCCGCCATTACCAATGATGACCTGAGGACTGATGCGACGGGCACTTGGAGGCCGTGTTTGGCCCTAGTCGGCCCTGATCGGAGACCACACGGTGTGTCAGAGTTATGGCGAGCACGTCTACACTTCACGTGCGAGCGAGAGCGACAGAGAGACTACGACGGGGTGCACGCACCGGGACGTGCTGTGGCGTGAACGCTGTTCTGCTCCGAGTTCTACCAGAGGTTGCAGATGCGGGTTGTTGATGCACTGACCAGAGGTATTTATCCAGAGCTGATTTGATTAGAGTTTTTGAGAAACATCCTAATTTTATAAAGTATGGTGCTTACACGATTACTACTGTCCCCGTAAGGATTACCAGATAAACATTATAGTCAAAATTACGAACGTTACACCCCAAATAGAACTTATAGGTAACTGTTGTTTATCCATGTTTGATACATAGCAGTGCTACTGTGCTTATAGTCATGTTATGCCGTCGGCTGGGGCTCTTGTCTGTTTATTAGTTGTTAGGCCATGTCGGAAACTTTCTGTAAAACTTACTTATCTACACAAGAAAGAGAAAGTAGCTTTGTTATTATGTGGTTCTACTAATGTAATTATTAGGAAAGAACGGTATAACTGCCCTTTTCAAGTTGAAGCTCTGATATAGATGCATTGTATAAATTACCTGATTTGCTTTCAGTTTAAATAAGCTAATTGATGTGCTAAAGATGCATTCAATTGGTAGTCAATAGGTAATCTTAATAGTAAAACATTAAAGGAATCAAAACATTATTTATAGGCCTTGGTTACACATTACAAAAGGCTAACTAACTGCATTACTTATGGCTAGTGCTCACGGCGCGATTATATGAAGCCTTTCTTGATAAATGACTATCCACCACAAAAATAATTATTGCATAAAACCAGTATGTAGTTTCAGAGATAAGTGCATTCAACAAAACAAACTTCAGTTTTATTATATTAGTACAGATATATTCAGAAGGTAGATATAAAAATAAATTTGTGTTACACATTTTTTAAAGCTAATATTTGTAAAGTTACAAAATAGGTTTTATTATACAATTTGTGGACTGTGTAGGTGCCTACATGATTTCATTTTAACATTATGTTGAAATTATAACTTGCAGCTCAAGTTAAGGTTATATAATAAGACAAGGGAACCCGACATATCTTAATATTTGTCGCTTAATTTTATACCTGTATAGAATGATTTGTTCCTTGATAATTCCTTGCTTAACCCGAACTACTGAAGCTAGAGACATGAGATCTGGACGGTGGATTTCTTTGTGGACGTGTGCACTCACTTGGGTTCTATAGTGGTCCGCCTCTAAACATTTTCGGTTGAAAGTCTTGAGGCAGGTGACTGCTGACCTTTTATAAAAGCCGGGCCTTAGTGTTATACTTGGTAAATGCAATTTGTTTTGTTTGTGGGTTCATTTGCAAAGTTGGTTGCATCTATATTCGGGATGACAACCAGTGATAAACCAATAAAATTTGGTGCCAACCTTATTGCTTAGCTCTTGTGGGATGCAAGACAGTTCGGAGTATGGTTGTTAGGATAATGATAGGTGTGTTTGGGGAACATGATGTGAAAATCCATATTATCTCTTTTCCCATTTAGCAGTATTTATTCTTGGCAAATAAAAGTAGTTATGTGGACTGCTCATGCTTTATTTCTAAGCCAGTTGTGATTGGTCAGTTTAAGTTTATTTATTCGGATAAACAATTATTAATTGTGTATGAATTAATAAGAATTACATAGGCACCACATGTTAACAGTTTAAGATAAATATTAACATTATTTAGAAAATTCCCTTAAATATAAAGTCGAATAAAACTTGATATAAACTCACCACCATATTAACTATACAAACCGAGTGGAATCATTTTTAGAAATAAGACTGCACTACTCTTGCTTTGTAATATTGGTAGCTTGTAAATTTCTCTTTTATGGCTCAGTTTGCAAATAGTTCAACAATTTCACAGCTTGCACTATGCCTAAAAATATTCAATATTGTGCATGGTTTGAAATCATTTCATATTTATCACCAACAGTCCGACTGTTCACGGCTGAACATAGGCCTCTCTTTGTTGTTGCCATTTTGTTTTCCTGTTTGATGTGGATAAAACTTATTTTGAATATGTTAAGTTTTAACTGTTTTATCAAAACTGCAAAATATGGGTATCCTGATAACTTTATATTTGATTATCTAAAAAAAGCACTGTCAGACAGAACCTGAGAAAAATCAATGTCTTTTGTATTTTAACTTATGCGTAAGATATGGGCTCCAACACTGTTGTAGCTAAGATAACTATAGACCAATGCACAGGTTGAACATGCCTGATATATAGATATAAATATAGCTTAATAGACCGCACCACTTTGTACAGAGTAGAATTTTATTTCATCTACAGTTACGAAGGTTCATGGAACTAATATTTGGGTGGGAAATGTTGCCCACCACCTGTCTTTTGAGTGTTGCAGGTTGATGATGACATCCTAGCAGATGACCTGGACTTAGTGTGAAGAGAGGATGGACGAGCGGTCCTTTACTGATTAATAGGTAAATGTATGGATGACGGTGGTCCACCCTTTTGACGTCAGTGGTTTTGTGTGTGGGCTAAGCGCACACATGCCGCATGAGTGTTGTACTGAGCTGGAGTCAAGCATTGTTTGCTAACCTTTGTTGATCAACATCTACAACTGTATGAGCAGCTTGACCGTATGGGCGGAGGATTCGTCAGATACCGATTTACGTGGGGGGTCCTCTACCTCCTCCACTGTCGTTGTCGGACCTATGTAATTGCATTGTATTGATATAACTGATCATGACGAACGATGATGATTATTTTATGTATATGCATTGATGTGTTTATGAGGCAAATTTTGCATTTGTGTTTGAGTAAAATTTTATTTTTCCTATCCAACATCCTTCCCAAAACGCTGGCTGGCCACCATGCGTATCCTTGATCCTGGTCTTGTGGGCTAGATCCCGTGATGGGTGATGCCGTGTGTTGGCTAGATCCCGTGATGGGTGATGCCGTGTGTTGGCTAGATCCGGTGATGGGTGATGCCGTGTGTTGGCTAGATCCCGTGATGGGTGATGCCGTTTGTGGTCTAGATCCCTATGTGGGTGATGCCGTTTGTGGGCTAGATCCCTATGTGGGTGATGCCTGTTTGCGCTAGATCCCGTAATCGGTGATGCCACGAGTTGGCTTAGCCATGGGTGAAGCATTGTTTGTTAGATCCCGTGATGGGTGAAGCATGCCACAGGCTAAGATCCTATGACTAGGTGAAGCCTTGTAAATAACTTTTAGTTCATTCTGTATGATAAACGCTTATTTATGTAATTTTTATATTCACTCTTTTTGTTATGCTGTTTATTCTGTAACCGTTAAATGATCAGCGCGAGGAGCGCGCTGGATCAGAATGGCCGTATGGGCGCAAATTAATGTATAATGATTATATTGTTACGAAAATGTTAATAATATTTAAGATTGATATTTAAATAACTATTTGTGAACACAGAACTGAGAACTTCACTACTTTACAATATTAGACACTGTATTGGCTGCTTAACTGTTTTATAAAGATTGGGTATTTAATTTATCGCTTAGTTATTAAGATAACTCCAGAAACTTTCAAAGTAAAATCAATTAGTATTAAATAACATTATTCTGACACTTATTTCTACGGTAATAAATAACATGCGTTTATATTTGCATCCTGTTGATAGCGCCATCTGTTGACAATGTTGTAAAGCAGCGTTTGGTTATTAAAATAAATTTGTTATTCGTGTAAAATAAATCATTTGATGTTGTGCAAAATTCATTACAATATTAATGATGATTTTTTATTTATAGTTTAAAATTAACTGTACAGTAATTACAATTATATATTGTAAAGGAAGTGACAGTTGTAGTTGTTAAACATTAAGTGTAATGACGGTTAGTGTATAAAAACGACTGTAGGTCACATTTTAATTCAATTCTGTGCTAGAAATCAACTGATAATAAACCAAGTAATATTACGTGAGTGTTTTTATTATGGAGTCTGGACACCATAACCCGGCGTATCGCCGACATATACTATGCAACAACGTTCTTAGTAAATGGCGAACCTCATGAGGGTGACTGTACTATAATAACCGGTATGAAAATAGGTGTATACGTGGGTATACATCCTATCATGTACATATAATATGTATAATAATTATAATATTGATTAAATGTATCAAAGTACAGCTTAAAGATATTTCCTATAACCGGGCTTTTCAAAATACTTGCCTTGAAAAGGGCAATGGAAAAGGTTCAAAGTTTGTATGAAGAAAATAATTTTATTGTCTACGTAGAACAAAACTACAATTGCATGAAGTAATAAATCAATAATGACACATTCAAGTTAATACGACAAAATTTGTAGGGTGAAAGTGACAATAACCCACCATTTAAGGCGGTCCCTCTATGAGTCATGTAACCGTCAAGTCTCTGCAAACATCGTCGTTGAACATCGTAAATAGTATTCTTTATTAGTGTCTATAAAAATGTTGATGGATGAACAAATAAACTGTTTTATTTTGAATAAGTGCGCTCTTGGAATGCGACATGGTATGTGTGGCTTGTACAATGAATGACTGAGCATTTATGACAGTTTTAACTGAAAATTCTACGAGCTTATGACATTTTACGTAACGTCATTAAAATTAATATAGTTTTTCTGTGTATCATTATTTTAATGGAGTGGTTTAAAGGTATTCTTAACTGACAAGGATTTAGAATTATGGTGTTGTAAGAGACTGTAAATATTGACTTATACGATGTAATTTAAGATATATCGCCTATATTTTGGAAGTCTTGCTATCTATTCGATGTGCTTCTTAACATGATTCTACAGTAGGAGAAAGGGATGGAGTACAGCGACAGCAAGCAAAATTTAGATTGATTTTATGAACATATTTTCGCCCTCATTACCAAACACAAAATCTTATGAATGCTTTCAACAAATTAAACATTACCCTGATTACTCCAACAATTAATCGAATAGGACGGTACTTGTATGCTACTAAATTAAAGTGACAGAGAAAGATCGAAATCTTGTCTACACTATGTTGAGAATTGTAGACCCTTATTGTTTAAATAAATGAGTCGTTCCGCATTTGCAAGTCATGCAGAGGGCAAGGGCGAGGTCTCCTTGACATTACTCCAATTACTTGTTAAGTGTTACTAGATATTATCAGCTTTCTGTCTGTCACTGCGATACGTAATACGTGAGAACTAAAACACATGGTTCATATAAAAAATATGGTTTCACTGACGTGAGTTTACACTCAAGTAAAATGCTAACGCATTTTAGGGGGTATTTTATGTCACTACCTAGGCATATTTTATTTCGTGCACATTTGATCAAATTAACGGCAAATTTTCTCTGTGCCTGTGCAAAATCCCCTGGATGCCAAAGCTTAAGCTTTGTTTATAATTTAATTCTTCTTTTTTTTAATTAAATGCTTGTCTTCAATAACTAAGATAAAATATATGTGATTAAATAAGTATAGAGCATAAATTTTTAATCTTTCTCCTATTTTAACCTTTTAAGTGAAATAAAGTTAATTTTGTCAGTGTAATAGATAGTCTCAAGGTTGCTTGTAAAGCTATTCAAACCCGAGGTGAAAACGATACACATATTTTTATCTATAAATGCATTAAACCCAAATAGCAAGAAAGTGTCATCCAAATTAAATGCTTTACAAATAATTTTCACACTGACTCATACAATTCTCGGTAACATTTCACGTGTGGCCCCCAAAAGGCAAAAATATTGCCGCTAAAAGGCAAAACTGTCTTCCATCGCCATAATTTTCTTCTTGTCAACAAGCGATTGATTCTTTACTTGCCGCGGCCAATAATCGGTGCATTCACCCTACGATTCTATCAACCTTATGCCTATACATTTAGAGTTTATTTAAAACGCATTTATAATTTTGTAGAATTCTACTATGGTATTGTACCATTAACCTGTGTATCACAGCTTGACACCTTATTTATTAATCAATCAAAGAAGGACCTTTTTCTTTGGAGAATAAAACTCAAATCACGTCGTCAATTTTACGATGACTGGTCTTTTTCAATTGTCAACTTTATGGAGACCAGTTTGGGTTGAATTTTGATTGATCTTGTTGTAATTGTAATCGTCATCAAAGGTGGCATTTATTAGTATCTTCAAGCTAACACCGGGTGGGCAGGCGGTGTCATTGAGATACTTCCTTTAAGCTGATAGATTGTATGTTTGTTGTACCGACTGGAATGGGAGGTCTGCTTCTCAGTAATGAAGTTATGTGTGACGGGACTTACTTCCCGATAAGTGTCGGCACTTTACGCGTTGACAAATTTAAATTGGGAATAAAAAAGGACGAATTATTGGCTCTGATATCTTGTCTTTGCTTTGGTTAGGATTTTATTAAGTTCTTTACAGATATACCGCAGTCTACGATAGAGAATATAGGTAAGTAGTTGGAAGTAATGGATCGTTAGGCTTGTTATCTAAAGATTAGCCAGCGGCGTCCTTTTATGCGTTTATTGCGAAATAGTGTTATGTTATCTCTAGTATTATTGTCATGGCGAGTAAGATAATAGGGTCATTTCGCCTGTTCGCGTCCACCCCCCTATTCGCGTCCATTTTGCGGACCTCCCTTTAAAAATGCTCGGATATAAGTATACTAACACACTAATAAAATGAAAAGTCAGTATCGCCAATACCTCGACGTATAAGAGACACGCACAAATAGACAAAAGTTCCGTGCGCCCAGCCTATCCTGTTTTAAAAAATTAGTTAATCTCGGTTGTTCAACAAAAGAGTGCAGATGCGCGGGATATAAATAAAAAAATAGTGTGCAGCGGTGTGTTTGACGGTAATTTTTTTATTGTTTTATGTGAATTTTAAGATACATAGCTGTTTCTAGACATTAATAATGAAAAGACGAATAGTATGAATTATGAATTAGCTTGTTTTTTTATAGTTAACAATTAAAATAAGGTGGACGCGAATTACAACACCGAATTTATAAAACTTCCACTTTGCGTCCACAATGGACGCGAACTCGTCTATTTATGATTTCTTTAGTTGTTTATTTTTATGTGATTAAAATATGAGAGAGAAATTAGGATTTTGTTTATTTTAACATTAATAGTATGCAATTGTAATGACCAATTTGCGTCCACATTATTATGATTGTAATAAAAGATACAATTGATATAATAATCGACCACAAGTGGACGCAAACTATACCTGCAAGGGATAATATTATAGCAAATTGCGTCCATATTTTCATGAAATAGAAATGATCGCATAAATACATTCTATACATATTTTTTTTATAATTTAAAATGCATTTTTGATTAAGACTGAGTTTAAAATTGAATTATTACATTTAATTTATTTTATTCCATATTTTTTCTATTCAAGATGAGTTCTTAGGAGACAAGAAAGAAGAAGGAAAAAAATACAAAAGATGTTTAAATAAAGAAAGCGTTTTGTGATATCCGTGAGAAGAAGAAATCGATAAGACAAATATGTACATAATTATGTAAAAATTATGCTATTCCGAAGACCACAATGTTGGACAACATGTACCTAGCGTTATTTTTTTTATCTTTGATTTTAAGTTCCATCGATGTTGAGAACAATAAATAGTTATTTATAGTTTCTATAAAGTGATTTAATAATGATAATAATGTAGACTTTTTATAACTTTAATCTTAAATGTAGAAATTGTTAAAAGCCAATCTTTCTTTAGATTATCTTAACAATATCGCCCTTATATGAAGGACTATAAGGCTGATATTGTTAAGACTAAGCTGGTGGACGCGAACTGGTCCACAGGTGGACGCAATTAGGATTTTTTGGACGCAAACTGGGTAAAATGCCATATTTTGAAGTTTGTCAATTTAAAAAAAAAACATAACAAGTTTCGAACAAAACTGAAAGTTATTATTAAAAAAGACTATATAATAAACGCATTACATACATTTTTCATTGAATTAATTTGCTGGAACATTTTTATTTTCTCCTTCAAACTTGCCAACTGCACTAAATGGACGCGAACAGGCGAAATGATCCTATATCAACGTTAATGTGTTTGGACAAAGTAAAAGACACTATCTGTAATCACAGAAACGAATACACTTGCTTATTTTTGGTTGAAAAATAATTATACAAAGCTTAATTAACAACAACACGAAATTGTATGACTTTTAATAATGATATGCAGGTACACTGATACTTTCTAACTTAATGACTATTAAACTTTTAAATCTGCATTTTTTAATTGTAGTTAAGTATCTACCTATATTATATTTTTCGATAAGTAATGTAAAAATATAAATAAAGACAAATACCTAATCTAAAAATATTTTAGACAATAACATATTTTCTAAATATAACATTTCATACATTGTAGTTCAGTTTATGCATAGAACAAATTGTTCACAACAAACATAACTTCGACCAAGTGAGGTCGTATTTACGACTCAATATGTCCCCAGCATCGCTCCCTGAGGCAGTCTTAGCGGGAGGTTCGTACTATTGGACATTTAATGACTGCAGACTGCGGAGCGACCACATCGAATTTGATTTATTTGCGCAGATAGCAGTGTTTTAAAAATAAAAGTAAAAGAGAAGATATGAACTGAATTGCTAGATTATGTACATTAAGTATATTTTATAATTTATGACTTTATAAAGTATATGACTGCACCGTTGGCGTAGTGGTTTAAGCAGCCGCCTCACCGCTTGACACTGTGCCGAAGTGTTGTGGGTTCGATCCCCACACGAGACCACCACTATGTGTGATTCATAAATTGTTGTTTCGAGTATGGGTGTTCATTGTGTCCGTTAGTTGTATGTCTGTAAGGTTCCCCGCGACACAGGATTTAGTCCTAATGCGGGAGTCGTCTTTTTAGAAAAAAAAAAATTAAACATAGGCCCTTCGTACAGTTGCCATGGCCCTTTATTTATTTATTTATTTAATCATAATCACACATGACAGAATCTAGTACATTTGTGTTAAATTCTAAACTTAACGAGGTATCTAAATATGGGTATACATGATGATCTGTAAAAATAGGAGAGTGAAAATTAAAATAATAAAAAGAAAGAAATAAACTTATTGTGTAACATACGTTACGTTTATGTAACTACAAGTGTTAGTAGGTACCTACTTAGTCTTTACTCATGAGACATGCATGAGACATAATATGTTGAACATCGTTCTTAAAAGTTAAGAATATATTGTTGAATATATCCAATTTGGAACTGTTTTTAGGTAAGTAAGTACCTAGTTGTCATCAGTGTCTTTAATATCCATATTTGTTAATAAGTTATTTTATTAATTATTTGTCTGTTTTAGCACTTTCAAAGGCAACTGATTGGTACACGACTTACTGTATCACGAATTGTGAGGAAAATCATAAACAAAATCTGCAATTGACCGACATCTTCTAATTCTGGTATTGGAATTTATAAATCGCCTGAATGTCCGGACTTGGAATTTTGATTGTTGTACTGTGACGAAATCCTAGACTGAAATTAATACATATCCACTGAAAAGAGGCCATCCATTAATTACGTCATCCATTTGTCCGTGTGGTGACGGATTAAGAATACGGAATCTCACCACCCCATATCATCCCATGGGTGTCGTAAGAGCCGACAGAGGGAGCATATTATGCAGAGAACAGCACTGTAAGAGAAGGAAAACTTGATACAAACCCTATACCAACCCGTTTGGCCAGCGTGGTATTGTAGGCCAATTCCTCCATTCAAAGGAGAGGCCTAGTCCAGCAGTGGACTGTTAAAGGCTGATGATGATGAATTACGTCACACGACTTTTGAGTCTTTTAGACCCCTTCCCACTCTTTGTCACAGCTGAACCTAACCCATTTGTTTTTTTTGGTGGAAACTCCGATTAGGGGTCATCCATTAATTACGTCACACGATTTTTTTGTCTTTTCGACCCCACCCCCTCCTTGTCACAGTTGGTCTCTTCTTCATTCAGTGTCACACCTCATCGACCCCCTACCCCCCTCTGTATGTGTGACGTAATTTGTGGCTGGCCCCAAATCTGCAGCACTCTAATGCGTATCATTCGATATGGTCATCCATACAAGTCGTGGCCTTTGTGATAGTTCCTTAACTTTTCCAATGTGTTACGAACTGCAAGTCATATTATAGCATGAACGGCATTTCAAAGTGAGTTCTAGGTTAGAAGTCATAATAAATAATTTAAAAAACAAAGCCTAGATATGTTTATACCGTTAAACGCATTATTATCTACCATAAATAAACATTTTTATTGTTTGCAATATCCTAATGCAAACCCCCTATTCGACAAACTTCCTATTGTCCTTGAAACCAATACATAAATAAACTTTAAACAATACAAGACATCAATTGAGAACCCATCCTTTATCTACATCGATCTGTTACGCAGCCTGTGGTAGTGAACCGTTGAGATTCGTCACACCTTTACTGATCATTTAGCTGCCCTTATACTGAAACAGCTGAAACTAGACAAGCCCGCAGTTACTTTCTTTAGGGCTACTGCTCCGCGCCCGTGGATCATAGCGTGATGTTATATAGCCCATAGGCTTCCTCAATAAATGGGCTATCTAACACTGAAAAAGATTTTCAAATCGGACCAGTAGTGCCTGATATAAGCGCGTTCAAGCAAACAAAAAAACATACTCATCAGCTTTATAATAATAGTATAGATAAGCAAATCCCTAATGGTCTGAAGTGAGCATATTACTTTAATAACTGTATTCTAAACGCCTTGTCTGTCTAACTCGTCAAATACTTTTACATCATTCACTTTCAACGTGTTACAAAACACCCATTTTTATTACCTCCTTTACCGTAAAATTCAGTAATCGTTTACCTGTTGCCCAACAGTAGTGGTATTTATGGTTTAAAGAAAAGGTGTCCTTATAGACAATAAACAGATGCAACGGTGACCATTCCTTTTGTTTACCACTCAAAGAAATACTTAACTTAAACAATACGGTTTAATAATGACGTAAGAAACAATAAGATGAAAGATTTCGTAACGAACGTAAATTGACACGAGGCTCTAAAAAGGCACTACTACTGTCTCAAAAAAAAACAATGTTCATAATTGTACCTAGATTATATAAGAAAAGATAGGGTAAATAAGCAATAAAGTATTAAGGTACCTATCATCAAAGTACTGGGTATTAACAAAATTGCACTGCTGACAAAGTTTACCCTAATAAAAAATATGTTAGGCAGTGCCACATTGTAAAACTTATAGGCAAACTTGCAACTTAGCTTTAGAAATATCTGCTAGAAATACTAGATCAACATGTCATCGTTTTCAAAATATCGGATCGCATTTCCATAACTCTATCCAACATAACAATTAAACAAACATTGCTATCAAGAAATGAGGAACCACTTCCAAATAAGGAACCACCCACTTACAATGAGGAACGTAAAAAATGTTGGCCGTTAATTTAGTTCGGGTCAAAAAACAACTATCTTTTTCCGATCAAGGGTTGCTATTGTGACCTGTTTCTACACGTTAAGACAAGTTGCCACAAACTTGAACAACAGGTTACCATTCTTAAGTAAGGATTTATTTAGCGCTAGCATCCGTTCGAGACTGTTTACGTCCTGGGGATATAATTATTTCGCGGGAAATGCTTCCAATATTGCATGCGTGCACTGCATACAGTGAGGTAGGCAGACAAACTGGCATAGCATTGCCAGACATGACTTTGCATTTTCAAGACAATTGTATTCAGGTCATAATAAGTATAGGTATTTAAATATAATTGAAAAATTAAGCTTTGATGTTTTAACTTGCTCAATTTCTAAAGACAAAGAAAAGCGCAAGCTATTTTGCTAAAGGTAAGTTATTATAACAGCCATGCGCGATATGTGAGATATTCTGCTGAATTTTCATAATCCTCAACTGTGAAGTCTTATTTCAAGACGGCGAAGCAAAATTTCGGGTCATTTCCGGATTGCTCCGCTATCTGGCAAGCTTAGAAAAACAGTATAAATAACATATTATATACAATAACACAAACAGTAGTTTTTTATTTTAACAAACGTCTAGTACCTAATGGCGAGCTGTTTGAACTCCACAATACATTTAAAATAAATTATGTAACAAGCCCGCAGCTCTGTCATTTTGATAAATGATTACCTGAATTCAAAATGTTTAGTATTTTCTATGGCATGGATCAAACCTGGGAATCTATGCTAATAGTTGTAGGAAACTAGAGAAACCGGCGATCTAAAGAACATGGTGGGATCAATTTGAAAAAAATAAACGAAAAGGATTCCCAAATTTGCATAGTTTCGCAATTGGAATTGGTACAGTCAAAGCCTGATTACAGGTTTTGATTGTAGATGTAGAGCCTTTAATTAAAAAGGCTCTATACTCTAGGTACATCATATAAGATGACCTTGTTCGTGTCCACCCCTTAGAAACGACTCATTTCACAACTATAAAACAACAATATCATACGTTCTTTGTTATAGGTGTCATAAATCTACAAGTCCGATTCCTTTAGCGGTCCTTCGAGCCCCGTTATCTAAAGTACTAGAGGTACAATGTCTGATCGGTTAGATACAAACATTATGAAGCCTGCTAGCACTACCCCGTTAGGTTAAGCATGTTGTCTAAACACTAAAACACCTAGGTATAGGATCAAATATCACGTTTGATGAGTTTGAAATGTATTGAAAACCAATTCTCTTAAGATACTTTGAGAATGCTGACTGAATTGAGAAGGAATTTTGAATTGACGCCATAGGTGTTTTATTGCCTTGGAATAAATTAAAATCCGGTTTAATCTAGGCTGGCCTGTAGGTACAGGGCGTTAAATACCCTGACTGCTAAGACCTGGATTCAACCGTCACATAGACATCTTTGTGTGATGAACATAATGATTTAATTTATTACTCACAATTATTCTTTTTTAAATTAATTTTTATGTAAATGTTCTGTCGACCTAGCATATTTCAATAATTCTACACCTTTCTTTGCCTGTCTTTAATTAAATTATTCTGCAAATGTTGTGCACGGTTTTAATCTGAAAACAAATTGACATGTATACTTTCACTTATATTGTACCTATTTCTATTTTATGATTTGATATCTGTTGTTGTGCCTAAATAATAAATAAATAAATAAACACAACTATTTGTATCTTACATTACGACGCGGCTTTTGTTGTTCTGACGAGTTTTAGGGTAACTTTTATAATCCACTGCTGTTGATGGTAACAAAAATACATTCAGGTTTGCAATAATAAAGGACAACACAATGAAAACAAAAAGACGTACCTATAAAGGAATAAAAATGAACAGAAGTGAGACCACATGAATCAGCATGCAATACCTAGCAGTTAGTAATTAATACCACGATATTTCATTCAATACAATAATTACAACGTTACACAGAACACCAACCTTTCCCACAATTCACACTATTATTTTATTTGCTTTCAATGAATAGCAAATTACATTCATTATTATTTGAAAAGCTTTGTCTTTTTTCTCGCTCTATCATTAGCTCCATAGTATTAATATAGTAACTTGATACTATTTAGTTTTTGCGATAGCCTTCCTTGCAACCGCTTTTTATGTCCTGTTTAACCAGTTTATCTTGAGCTACCTGAACCCCGTTTCCTTCGGATTTTGTTTGAGAATTAACGTGATTTTTGTGTAGGGAGAGCTCTTTGGGTGTGGCTGAAAGATGATCAGTCGGCCTTGTCGTTGTAAAGCTGTGACTGAATAGGAAAACACGTTGATGAGAGCTTTAGCTTAAGATTATTACTATTGTGTCAGTATTTACATGCCTATTCACGATTTTGATGAAGGGTTGAGAGTTCTGTAATTTTGAAGAGATATACTGTTGTTGCAATTCTAAAGGCATAAAATGTCGTTTTTACAAAGTTATCTCGCACTAAGAATACCTATATCTCCCAGTCGATGCCTTACAAACAGAACCTATGGGCACAAGAGCGGCTAGACTTAGAGTCAACAACTTATACCCAGATGATGGGTGCAAAGTGCTACCCATGTCATTAAACCCACAGAACTTGACAAAGTGTTGGAGGAAAGAGACAAGTCAGAATAGGCAGGTAGTTATATCTTACTAGACTAGCTTAGTTTTCCTAGCAGGTATCTAATGTACTTATGTAAATTTGACAAAAAATGCGCTATAATTATACCGAACGATAAATGACTACATACCTGGAAACAGTTAATACTTATTTTAAAAAAGCCCTACATCAAAATTTGGTTTACTTACTCAAAAATTATAATAGAGTTAATGTACTAATGTACCTAGATACTTTGCAGCTAAACTTATTCAATTACTATCACCTATCGTAAGGTTTCCGACCGACCAGATTAAAACGCCTCGTTCATAAAAGTATAAATAATACATTGAAAAGGTATCTGTAACGTTACGAAACCGCTGAGCACCTCTCAAGCCTTATACAGCCTTAGACATGTCGCGACGTGTCTGGGGGCAGGATTTAAAACTGGCTTAAACCTTCGGAAACTTAAGAGAGCGCATCGGCATACATTATTGTGTTGTGTATTGGCTCAGAGCTATACATTTAAGTATAAATACTTGGTGATATTTAATGTTGCTGGCAATATTTTTACTGCGTACATTTCATATATAGATATAACATGTATGTCGTTGTAGGTATGTAGTCTTCCGGGCGGTCTTATCCTTTGACAGACTCGTGCAATAATAAATAACTACTTCCCCTAGCAGTAATAAAAACATTATGATTACAAAAATGTACTAGGAGGACATAATTCAAGCTTCAGTCCTATTACATTTAATAAACAGTAGCAAATACTTGCTACGGACAAGGTCCAGTCTTCCTATCTTTTTGTGCCCGCTATCCCGCAACAAAGCACCGAAATGCAATTCGATCCACTATACGAAAGTTGTCTCGAAAACAAACATAAAACACCCACTTCACTAAATCAGCATTAGAACAACAGCAAAGACTTATTTAACTCTCAAACTAACTACAAAAAGATTATCAGCAACTAAGTATCTGAGTTTCACAACACAATTACGATATTATGTATTTAAATCGCTTCCAAAAAGATTTAGGGCATACCGCCCCAAAAGCCAAACAAAAGAGCTCGAGGCATGTTGTGACGTGTCCAATACCTGTTATACGCGACCTTGCGTCGACCTAGACCGGACAGGACCGAACAGGGTCAACGAACGATCTGTCTGGTGCTAGAAATTAGCCTGAGCTACTTATGAGCCTGATTGGAAGTATATTACCGTTGTTGCAAGATTGGCCGAAACAGTTTGTTTTTATGGTATGGTGTTTGATGTATCCGTGTTTTTTTTTATACAGAAACTAAGTCGTGTTTACGTTTTATTGCAGATATAAACGTTACCATTTGCCATACATGTGTACAATTATTTGATCTGACTACGGATGAATGATGATGACTGACAAAACTCGTTTGTATATATCTACTTCGGAATTTCGGATCCTATTTCTCGGCGACTTCTGGAGACACTATTGAACACGAATTACGGCAGAATCCTTTCTGCCGTAATTCGTGTTCAAAAACAGGTGTCTTTAGCCATCTAAAGTACGTAACCATACCGTATAAAAGACATCACAGGCTACCGATACTACTGATTGCCATGTCAACTTTACGGATTGCAGATTCCTGCTCTTCGATTTTCCTGTCTGGTTACCTACTAAAATTTCAAGATACACAAGGCAAATAAATATACTGCAAAGCTAACATCCTAATCACGTCCTGTAGCGGCTCTACTTTAAAGGCTAAATGTCTTTTTATTGTTTTTGAAAAACCTCTTCATCAACGCGCCGTGTAATTAAAATTAAATGTAATTTAACACTTTTACTTACTACGCTGATGTTTATTTCTTGTAGTGTACGATACATTTATGGCAATTTTTTTAAACTACGTAGCTGAAAGTTCCAATAATACTTAATATATGTATTATGAGCTCTGCTCTTGGACTGTTATATTACAGCGTAATTTGACGAGCCATAAAACCCATAAATCTATGTACCGAAAAGAAAATTTATCGAAAACTACAGAACGTTTTGTTAACTTTCTTTCACCAAACTGTATGGATGAATGATTCATTAATGTGGCAGTATAAACAGACAGACCACTTTAAACCGGGATTCCTTCAGGATGCAAACTGTTTTCAGTGGGTACCCTGGCGGCTCTATACGTATGTGCTAAGTCGATAAGTCACTCGATAGCGTTTGTTGTAGATGATGCGAGCTGCACATGAAATATGTCAAGATCTCCATCGACACGAGTGCTCAAGCACTCCTTAGAGGTAGTAGAACCTTGCTGGTTTCAGCATGAATGGGCCGGCTCGACCGGGGAAGTACTACCCTCTCACAGAATATCAAAGTAAAGTAACAGTATGTATCTACTGTTGCGATTCGTTGGGTGACTGTGCTGGAGGGGTAGCCATCATGTATTGAAGTGCCCATGTACTTTAACACATGTCATGATGAGTAGGTACTATTGGCTGTCCTCCGGCGTCCGCTCAACGCAGGTATTACGTGTATACTTTACTATAGCAGAAATATTTTAGGCTATTATACATTTCGTTCAATGAAATCTTATACTATTAAATAAAGCTGAAGAGTTTGTTTGTTTGGTTAAACGCGCTAATCTCAGAAACTACTGGTCTGATTTTAAAAATTAGTCAGTGTTAGATAGCCCATTTGTCGAGGAAGGCTATAGGCTATATAACATCACGCTATGAGCCACGGGAGCGGAGCAGTAGCCTTAAATAACGCGGATGTAACCGCGGGCTCATATAGTATACAGATAAAATTCCATATTGCTCAAAATCCTCCACTCAAAACATACCGGTAGCAGATGTTAATACTTCCTCGTGAGTTAAACTTCAGCAAAAAATCGTTTAGTGGCACACGGCGGCAGTACGCAACGTCATTAGGTTACTGTTATGAACCTGTATCAACAATCATAGCTTTGATTATCTAGTTCTTATCCGGAGTGGAAGATTGTCGGTCCGCCCCAGAAGTCTCCAGTGTGATATCCCGGTTAATTCTTACAATATGTTGTGTAAATCGCAATTGCCAATTTGGCAGACTGAAAGCTAGCTGTCTTCAGAGTTAAAAAAAATCTTTCTTTTGCTCCTGCATGCTGAAAATACCCAAACACTTTAATTTCCTTTAGTTAGGTTTCTTCTTTCTTTTTAAACCCCTCTTGGTAGGGGGAGGGGGGGTAGCGGAAAGGGTATAGGCAATAAACGCACAGACTGCGTTTGATGATGTTTAAGGCTGGTTTCAGAGTCACGCGTTTGACCGGCGCCGGCCACACGCGCGCTTACAATTACACTAGATTAGTAGTAGCGTTTCATAGTCACGCAATTCAAACGCACCGCGTGTGAGACGCGCGCGGTCGGCCGCCGCCACAGCCGGCGCTGCCGAAGCATCATACATTGCAAAGAGAAACGCGAACTCGTTTCAGAGTGGTCCGCCGAACGCGCTGTTTGACCGGCGCTGGCCGACGGCGCGTGCCGCGCGCGTCACTCTGAAACCAGCCTTAAACATCATCAAACGCAGTCTGTGCGTTTAGTGCCTATACCCTTTCCGCTACCCCCCCCCCCCTACCAAGAGGGGTTTAAAAAGAAAGAAGAAACCTAACTAAAGGAAATTAAATGAGGCATAATTTAATTTATTTTTGTGATTATAAGTCGGAGATGACGTTAACAACAAGATATGTCTATGTTGTGCACTTTTACTCTCCATTTCAACTTTTAAGTATTCAAATGGTTTATGGGAACGCAATATACCTAATATAGTAGGTGACTGCCTACGTGGTCCAGTGGATAGCGTATACGTCTAGTGATCTTGAGATGTTACTGGTTTTTTTCTGAATTCTCAGTAGCAGCACGGAGTCTGGCCATGTGCCCGGTAACGGCAATATGCTCGCCCGGGCTATTACGTTAGGATCTAAAATTCGTGGTCGCGGCAGTAATGCTAACGTAGTTCCCGTGACCCCGCCATTCAATGGGATCAGATAGAGGAACACCATGGTGGTTTTAGTGGGTAGTCCCGGCGCTTTTCGTCGGCGAGTCACCACACTCTCCCTAGCCTGAGCCCCTTTAGGAGCCCAACCTGGGGGGGTTAACGCGTAAATAGTTTGGTTGGCGTCAAAAAAAAGCATCTAAAATTCGTAAAATGATGAAATGTGGGTGTAATATTACACTTCTGCCTACATCTTCGTAGAGACGGCGTGAGACTATTAACAATAATTGTAGGTAGGTACATTAAATATTATTATAGTAAACATCTACCGTCTGCGACCGCAGAGTTCCTTACGGGAAAGCAGTTCTTAGCAGTAATTTTACAGTTTACGCAATCACTAAAAGACTTAAGAAAATCAAATGGAAACCTATTTATATTAACCGTGGGAATCGAATCTGTGACTAATTAACTAGAACTAATTACTACGTTGCCACTATTTGCTTTTACGATAAAAAATAAAGATTATTTTCGTGAAAGTATTGACTGTTTATTTTGCTTTTTTAACTTCAATCCATGAATGAGGTAGAAATTAAAGAGTTTTGTATTTCTCTCTCGGTTTTAAATAACTGCTTATTCTACGCACTTATTTAATGATGCGTGAATGTTCGACCCTTGAAGGAGCTACGTAGAGACTAAAAGACACAACTTGAAGATGTTTAAACAAACTTTTTATACCTATATTCCCAATTCAAAGTCTGTTAAACATTGTCAACAACCACTTATTAAAAAAATATACTGAAAGCTTCTGATAACAGAATAGAAAATGGCATCGGACTAACGGCTGGTTCATTCAAAAGATATTCACACTTCAGAATCGCCTTACCAAACACAAGTATAATTCATCTTTCAAAAATAACGATTAAACTCTTATAAAATCATGGCTGGAAGTTGCGACATGCTTTCGAGGCGAAAATAAAACGAAATAGGCATGGTACACACGTGCGCTCGCATCTGCGCAAGGTGCGTGCACACAGCTGCCTACCAACCACCTATAAAAATCTCGCCACAACGCACTGCACCTTTTCTTTCGAGCAAATCTTTTTATAGTCAGTTTTGAAATCATTAACTTCGTTAGTGACAGCCATTATGAAATTTTAAATAAAGTTTTGTGACATTTATATCGATAAATGGATTAAGCGCGCGTTGATATCGTTTGAAGGCCCTAATGAAAAGCCCTAATGAGTAAGCCCGTGCCTTAAATGGCATGTGCGCCAAAATTAAAAAAAAATTACATTTAAATAAATGCTTCTGATAATATTCGATGAAAGAGTTTCATAATTAGTGATTTTAGTATCAAGCTTAAATCCTAATTGTCCATCTGCTATCGCCTGTAAAACGAAATATTTAGGTACTTTATGTTGTTATTTGTAGCCTGGAAGATTTTTTATACCAACCTACCAGTGCTTAAAGAGACAACATTCCTACATTCACTTCAAAATTGTCCAAAAAAGCGCGTATAGGGGCTTCTATAATCTGTGACACGGGTCAATATTTTTTATAAAGTAGGGAAGCGAAGGCAATGTAAGTATTCAGCCAGTTTCTTGCCTATTGGACCGCTTGCCAGATGTGATGGTGTTTCTTATTCTGACCAAAACGAGAGAAGATCCTTTTTTTTCTAATAAATTTATTTGGAGTAGTTCTACTATGGAAGAGTTGGTGGTTTTATATCACAATTTAGTTGAGTTGTAATTATGTTTTACGTTACTGAAAAATTAATATGTTGGATTTGCCAATGATGTACTCGTGTTTTTATTACCTGTAACAATAAAAAATAATTATAATCAGTAAAGGCATTTATGGTTAAATACATTTTATTAGGTAACATTTACTACCTACCTACATTATGTAATTTTCTTTACGGAATACTGACCCTAGTGAATGGAATTAAAAGCATGACTTGCTTATGAACGCAGTTTTGCACTTGGATAAAAAGTGACATTAGGTACATATGTTTATTAAAGAATCAAGCATAAAAATCTCAGTAGCAACTTTCACCTTCTTTATATTTGCAAAATAAGTCAAATAAAGTTAGTCTATCTACGTCCGTCTCGAAGAATAAATCTGTTTCTATTTAAAATCCTTTTTAACAATTTTGACTTCAAAACGAAACATACCCTTAACGCTGTCACCAGTGTGACATGATTTACCACTAGTAAAGATCGGCAAAGTAAAGCTACATTTGCACGGGTCATGACATGGATGGTGACCGTATGTTGCATTTACACCAGAGCGCTACCGTGCTCAATATAGCACTCGCACTTAAAGCCGTTTCAGGAAAATAATCTTTAGGCCGTAGAGTCCATCGGGCGCTTTTGAAATATGACACCGAAATTGGTCACACATAGGGGCTGCCATCACCTAAATTGCCGACACCGGACAAACACGGCAAAATCCCGGACGTTTGGACGAAATACGGTTTTTCCCCGAACACCTGTGAAAAAGTACCATTTATAGCGATAAATGGTACTAACTAGATAAGCATATCTATAGTTACAACTGGATTTCCCCTGACAACAAAAGTGTCAAAAGTGACAACGGACACTTTCAAAAACCCCGGCCGGACGACCCCCGGACACCCTTCAAACTCGGACAAATTCGGGGAAATCCGGACAGATAACATAGTCACACACTCAACACACAAAAAAAAAGATTTAATAGTTCACGAAAAAGTTCACAATTACGTCTTGTGATGCAATAAGGAAATAATAACCGAAGGGTCAATACATTCGATCTTTATGCAACACGGCGATTTGAGAGCGCATAACATAAATAATGAAAATAATATTACAACATAATACATTCTCCGTAATGCTTTTCTTAGTTACGCATGCGTACATTTTGTTACAAATCGAAATTAAACGAAACCGAATCGGTTTGGAGTAAAAGGAATGAAATTGTCATGGATGGCGCAATTAAATACTTGATCTCAGTGGGCATGATGCCTTAAGTTTGCTGAGTATAAGTGTTGGATACCGCTAAATGCCAAAAAATTATATAAGTCAAGAATAATTTATTCTATTTGAGATGTGGTTTGTAGGTCATGCCATGTGAAAGAAATACCAGTATCGCGATCGTTTTCTCTCTTAGAAGCATGTCCATTCCATTTTGTTCATCATCATCATTTAATCACCTCTTGATATTCACTGATGGGTAATAGGTCTCCCGAAGGCTCTCCACGTAGACGGATCTTGAGCCGCCCGCATCCCTCTGTTTCCCTCAACGACAACCCAGCCTACCCTCGATCACAATAAGGTCGTCAGTCCACCTTGCAACTTTTTCAATATAATCAGCAATTCAGACGTCAAGCAATGATAAAAATATCATTGCTTTATTTATTAAACTGTCAAGACTTAAATGTCTTTCTTTATCATTGCTCCTGCTATTCGTAGAAATCAAATACCACACCGTAAAGACCATAAGGACCTCTACACCTCTGAACACCACCATCCATACACGCACAACTACAAAAAATCTAATAAACACTTAATTGAACTCATAGTCCCCCATCTAGATCCTCAGATAGGAACCCGCGCCGACCGTGTGACCTCTGAACATTTTTCCATGCATTAACTCGCACAGTCGCACTGTTTGTAGCCCGTAATGAATAATGCAGCTGAATATTTAGTTCTCTCGGTTGTATGGCTTTCGTGGAGGTAACGTTGTATTCCAAATAGTTCACGTTATAACATCAGTGTCTCCTGTGTAGAAATGTCATTTCAAATGGTGTAGGAATCGCGTAGAGTAGGTAGCTTTGGTATCTTAAAAACTGTATCGAATATTTAACTGCTGAAAAGAATACACGCGCACAAAATATCAAGCTAAAAGAATATAAAAAGTATCAACAAATCATGTAATTGATGTGTTGAATATGTAATTATAATAAAGATTTATTATTTTGCAAATTGATAGCACTGCTTTTGTTGACTGCCTCTGTGGTCCAGTGGATAGCGTATGCGACTACTGATCGGAGGTCCCGAGTTCGATTCCCGGGTCGGACAAAAGTGTTACTGGTTTTTTCCGAATTCTCAGTAGCAGCTCGGAGTCTGGTGATGTGCCCGGTAACGGCAATAGGCTCGCTCCCTATTACGTGGGACTTAAAAATTCATGACGAAATGTGGGTGTAATATTACACCCCTTTGGGGATACAGGCGTGAGTCTATAATATACTTATGTTAAAAAAACGTATATTTAATAGATACCCCACTAAGGCAAAGTATAAATACATATCTAGTACCTGAATGTATCCCGGAAGGTAAACTGTAGGTAATTAACAGACCTGCATTTCTCATCAACAATTAATTGAAGGCTGACGAAATATAGAGCAAAACTATTACTTATCGTCTGCCGGTCGCATTTTTAGACTAAGTACGTACTGCTTTTATCTTCATTCTTTATTAACAACATGGTGTCTAGAACTGTACCACTAATTCCGTACCTAGCGTACCTTTTTATTTTATTTTTTTGGTTTCGGGTTGGAAAATCCTCATGGAGTCCCTCCGCCCTGGGGGATGGGCGAAGGGGACTGTCAGACTCTTACTGACTAAAAACCAACCCGTGTGCCTCATGTACCCGTGTGTCGGAGGGTCGGGTTTCGTCCAAGCATACGTCGCAACCCCCCGACGGGTATCGGCCCGCCAGATGGTCAGGCGGGCCCCGAACAAAACCCCCTTGGCGGCGGATTAAGGTGTTGGGCTCCGCCGCCAAAACACCCAGCGGCCGCAGAGGATAGGGAGGACGGCAACGCAACACCGCATCTCCTCTTCCTCTGCGGCCCCACCGCGACGCATCGAATGGTGCGCCCCCATTTGGTCGCGAGAGATAGGGCGCGCGGCAACGCAACACCGACACGCCTCTCCTCCCGCGACCGCACCCGACTGCGAGGGACAGACAGAACTGTCCCCCGCACTCGCACCGTTGGACGCATCCTGCGCAGGCCCCGTCAAGCCCACGCGGAGCGTCCCCTCCTGGATCCCTCTTAGCTTCACCGCGGGTCACCAATCCACGGATACTGAGCCCCCCCATCACGACAAGGTGGAGATCACACGGGGGGGGTACCTAGCGTACCTAAAGAATACCATACGATAAGTAATTAACACTTTTTAACATAACTATTTAATAAAGAGAAACCAAACTAGGTAGATCAGCATATAGGGTAAGGTTGCGATCATTGGACCAGCGCTTTGATTGGACCACTTCAATAACTCACGAACGATTTGGTTTAAAAATCGTTTGTAACATCGAAACGCTAGCTTTATGACCATAGGCACAGCTCGTGTATCGCCTGTGTCGCCCGAGGCTTGGTTGAGGAGAGACGCGTGTCGTTTCATTGCACGCGCTTTTGATACAAAACTGTCGCAATATATATCTCCATCTAAGTACAGTTCTATTAAGTACTATAACGTATAATATACTTGATAACGTTGGGCATTTATTGGTGTGGCTAATTACCAAAATAAGTTGTTTACAACTATTTAATTTATTTTTTTATAATTTTTTTAATGAGGTTGTAGTGTGTTGCCATCAATGAACCAGTGCCTGGCTCTTTGATTGAACCGGTCCAATCATGGCAACTT
Source organism: Euclidia mi (assembly GCA_944739405.2). Classification (NCBI taxonomy): domain Eukaryota; kingdom Metazoa; phylum Arthropoda; class Insecta; order Lepidoptera; family Erebidae; genus Euclidia; species Euclidia mi. The sequence continues at coordinate 58,202,295 of OX123198.2, forward strand.
CTCGAATTGTCGATTTCATTTTCTTTTTGAATGGCGAAAAGAGTATTCATGGAATGAGACAAGTATGGATTTAGCGTTACGAGCGTTACGTAAAGGTAAGGTGGGCTTTAATGAGGCAAGTAGGATTTACGGCGTGCCTAAAGTGGCACTGAAAAATACGAAGGCCAAAGGTTGCAAGCAAATTGTTGGTTCAAAGGGAGATCTGACTCCAGAGTTGGAGAAAAAACTAGTTGAACACATTTTAGAATTGGAACGATGTTTAGGTATATGGTATAACACCAATTGTCATGTAAATGTTCCGTGCACGAGGAGTGTGCTTGTGTAAAAAAGGGTACAAAGAAATTTGAAGAAACCTCGATATATACATATATGTACCTGCTAACGTAGAAATAAGTGATGAATATGAGAGTTGATGGATATAAAGTAAGAGAAAGACCAAAGAAAAGATGGATGGATTGTGTGAAGGCTGACATGAATGAAAAGGGAGTGAATAATCGAATGTCGGCTGATAGCAGAGAATGGAAGAGAAAGGCATTCTGCGCCGACCCCGAGTAATATGGGAACAGGGCAGGAAAAGGAGAAGTATAAATTTAAGATTTAACTGTACTTGTCTTTCAAGCGAATAGAAATGTGATTAAAAAAACGTAGCCTTTTGTGTTTTCTAAAAATAACACATTTTTCGTAGGCACTTTGAATGGACCAGTAGGTCAATATTGACTAAGTCCAATGATAGCAACTGAGTGGTCCAATAAAAGATACAGTGGTCCAAACAAGGCGACCATATTTTATTTATTTATGTGACTTTTGGCACTAAACGCTTAATTAAAAAAATAAAATACGAATACTGCGGATACTTCAATAAAAGTACAATTCATTTAACCAATTTCTATATTGCCTACTGCTATAGTTTTGATTTTATGAGCGTCCAAAGTTAAGTGGTCCAATAGTAGCAACCTTACCCTATGGCACTATGAGTATCAGACACATAATAAACGTACCTATACTTCGTAATAGGTACATACCTAAATATTGTTGATAATTAATACACAGACAGAACAAAATAATCATCGTGCTATAATCAACAAAGATTTCTCCTGAATGAGAATCGAATACGCTATCACCGGCTTAGTAGTCAGGATCACTAACCACTAACTACACGATCAGGCTTTTTTACCCATTGAAAAGAACACAAAAAATATCTAAAGGGTTACCGGTAAATCTCGTCACTCGTATAACAACATACACCCTTCTTTCTCGTAATGTGACGACATCAACAATCAACAAACAACGTCAAATCTCCACCCCATTAAGATATATGTCATCAAAAATAATATTTCTCATAAATGGTCCATAGCACGTAAGTTAAAGACCGTGAATGCATATCTCGAAGCCCTTCTCATATAAATCAATCAAAAATAAAGGAGTGTATAAAATATTTGGGGGGATATATCACATTGTCACTTGGTGGGGTGACCGGCCCATTTATCGTCTGTAATCATAATCTATCATACGTGGTGCGGTCCGTTAAAAATGAGGACGGTGTCAGATGCACGGCCACTTGGGATTAGGGTTAGTCGCTTAAATAGTTGTGATGCCATTTGAATGAGAACGGAATAAATATTATTACATGTCTTTTTCTATTAAATGTGAAATTATGCTCTAAGGTTTTGTAATGTTTTTACGGACTGCAACGCTTAGAATGTTTTAGGGATGTTTTTTTAACCCTGGGGAACATTTATACTAAGAGATCAGATGTAATTTTAACCACATTTTATATCTTATAGGTACTGCTGCTATATTTTTAAAATTATTAATGCCTTAGAGGCAGTTTCCATTTGTAAATCGTATCTAAGCCAATTTAGTGTAAAACGTAAGTAAAGTGGCAATTTTACCATCGTAATTATGTAAGACATTCCAATCAACTTTGTTGAGAATCACCCACCATACATTGTCTATCTAAAGACGCTCATAGATGTGATGTGACCTATGACTGCAATGATTTAAACCCAATACTACGCGTAACGTATGCGCGCTCACCCAAGGAATGTATCGTACATCATACTCCTTGTACTATTACGTAAGTGCATGCTATGTGTTTATTTATTGTGCGGATGAGATAAAATATAATTATATAATAAACTCAGATCTACATGGCTGTGCAGCAGTTTTATGGTAATGTGAGTGCAGTAGCGGCGCTAGGCTTCGGCAACGTTGGCGGTCACCGACAGCCTTGAAGCGCTTCGCAAGAATAATTTAATCAAATACCAACAAATTTTCTTTATTTTTATATTTTGGCTATAAGAGAACCATAGCTTCAATAACCTACAATCCAGAGCCTAATTAAAATCTGTAAGAGTTTGCTTAATAGTTAATAGTGATAAGGCCGCCAATTGTACTATCCGTTATTTTCTTTTTGTTAAAATTCATTATTGTAGTTTCTTTGGCATTTGTACAATAAAGATAATATACTATACTACTACTACTATACTACTAAAATGTAAGCGAAAACTGCCCAAACATACAATTCAATCTTTGATTGACTTTTAACTGGAAAATTTGATTTCGTAGGACAACTAACACACAGTCAAATGATCCCAAACTAAGCAGAGCCTGTACTATGCCAACCAGATAATCTAAATACATACAAATTATACATATATTATATACGCGTGGTTGACGGCATAGAATACAAGTGTCACCACCCCCTATCTCCCCGTGGGTGTCGTAAGAGGCGACTAAGGGATAACACGATGCAAATACCATCTTTGCGTAGAGACGAAAAACTCAACATCAAACCCTATACGACTGCCTCGTTGGTCTCGCGGCATAGGTGTGCGCGTGGGATCAGGAGGTCCCGGGTTCGATTCCTGGGTCGGGCGGTGTTATTGGGTTTTTCTGTCACGAAATTCTCAGTGGCAGCACGGAGTCTGGAAATGTGCCCGGTACGGCAATAGGCTCGCCCCTTATTACGTGGGACTAAAGTATATCTGGCGAAAAGTGGGTATAGAAATGCACCTCTGCCTACCTCTTCGGGGTTATAGGCGTGAGACTATGTATGTATGTATACATAAATTACACCCAGAGAGAAAACAAATAATTGTGCTCATCACACAAAGATTTTTCCTGTGTAGGGATCAAAGAGCTATGACTTAGTAGTCTGAGTCACTAACCATTAGACCAATTCCATGCCAAGCTTTTATGGAACTATTGTGTAATTCTGACTGACACACTGATCACAATTTGACGAGCGTAGTCTTCATAGAATTATGATTGTAAGTATGTATTTATTTTGATCCTGTGTAATTCCTACCATCCAGTGTCCTTGGCCAGGTGACAAAAACTTCAGCCAGCATATCCAATACAGACTATAATAATACAAAACATGACTATTTATTTTTGGTACAGATTCCAACGCACGTACGTTTAATATTATAATAAACGTGCCACACCTACATTTCTGCGAAAAAATACTAACAACCAATTTTAGACTCACTTTTTCAGTAGTCGGGGATTTGAAATTATAAACAGGATAGTGTGGTCTAAAGCTTGAAATTCAACTCAGGTTAAAACAAAAATATACGTAGAATCAATTATATGCGAAGATATCTCTCTACAAATAGACCATCAGTTATCCAAAAAATCTCACACACCGCCGCCTTTGACACAGTTAACCACACGAAAAGAAAACCTTAATCTGACATAACAATATAAAAATAAACTTATGCGCATCTCTTACTTCAATCTAATCTGTCCATTCGGTCAGTATAACTACAAAAGGGACTTTCACCCTACATACGCGTACACACACACAAATAAATAATGCTTTTTAACGTGAGAAAGTGTCAGATAAGGTTCAAATGAGCCCTAATGCGGCATTTAGATAAACCTTTATTGTTTCGCTTCTGTGAACTCAACTGTACGTAAACGCGTAATAAAAGAGATAAGTTTCATAACATAGTACTACCGGCGATCGAGATGCACAAGAGAAATACACAAACAGACATACACATTACCTATATGTAGGTATGAGACAGAAACGTTTTGATACCTGAGTTATAGGGTCTCTTTTCTTTCCATCTTTACGCCAGAACTAGGCGTTCTGTATCGCGGATGACTTAACAAACATGCAACAAACAGACACAAAGAACACCCTGACTCAAATGTGTTTATGGATCACACAAACAAAGTGTTGTCCCGTGTGAGGATCGAACATCGAATCCACAACGCTCGGCGCAGTGGTAAGCGGTGAGACGACCGAAAAATCACTACGCCGTCGCCGTCTGAAGTACTACTGAAGTAGAAAGAATTGAGTGATTACGGTCGCAGCATTTGAATTTGGACTGATTCGTTGCTATTTGGCAAAGCAGCAACGGCCTTTTTTGTCAATAAAGACTTGCTCTCGGTACGTCGACAGGTCTACACATGTACCTAGAGCAAGTCTGCAGTATGAATGTCTATACATTGATAAATATCACCGACCATTCGATTAGCACAATGGAACAAGAATACAGATAATATTTTATGCCAATATCAATGATTCCCTTCTCCTCTCTTTGCTTTGAACACACCTGCCACAATCATCTCTGCATCACTCAAAGGTTGACTGGGAGAAAATGCCTTTGGCATTAAGTCCGCCTTGTGCAATGTATTTTGCAGGAAGTTATTTATTTTTTATTTTTTCATGCCTCGATAAATGGGCTATCTAAAACTGAAAGAATTTTCCAAATCGGACCGATAGTTCCTGAGATTAGCGCGTTTAACCAAACAAACAAACTCTTCAGCTTTATAATATTAGTATAGATAACTTATCATTTTCACCTAATTTTACTATCCCATGGCTAAGCGACATCCATAACTCCATCTGTCTATCGCTTTAAACCGTTCAAAATATCTATAAAACTCCTATTCTATGAATCATTCAACAAAGATATATCTAAACAATCTCATCGCTCGGTGACCACACGTTCCCTCACGTACCGACATCTTATCTGCATTGTTTGCACCTACTTTACATCATAATGTCCTGGGACCAGCTTTATATGTATTCACCTTTTCTTTATTAGACGGCTTAAGGTTGGTGTACGTTAGAACGTAACAACGGAGGGTAATTTGATATTTTATTGTTGGAATCGAATATTCCAAGAATAACATATCCAATTACCAATACGTGTTGAATAGTGAAAATTTTAGTACCTATGACTTTTATTTTTTTTGTTTAATAACCGAATACCAAAATTAAACGACGGTCACAAAGAAGCCTTGAAGAAGAAACAACATGTGGCTTATAAAATGTTGATTGGATCAGCGTTCGACAATCTGACTGGGTCGCTCGTCAGTTGGCTCAGTTCTGCAACGATCTGAGCTGAAGCGGGTTAATAGGCGTGCAACACAACGATCAAATCGAGGTGAGATACAAGGTGGCTTCAGCCAGAAACCAGAAGAAAGATAACGCTTCTTTAAAGCAAAAATAACCATTTTATCCAGTATTTATTCTGACGAGTTTATTCGGGCAAATAAACGCTTGCCAAGGCAGCACTATATTAAAATGATAATCATCCATCTGTTTTTTATCTAGATGTTTTGGTGTGTGCTCTGTTGGTTGACGTTATATAAAAACCTACCATCTCAGTGTCAAACTTCACGTAACATCGCTCTTCAGACATGACTCTAGTGTAACACAACCTTTATTCGTATTGAATGTGTCCAAATTGGCCCTTTTGAAAATGGGGTCAGTGACACCAGCCCATTATTATCTCTCACACAGATTAATCTTTAATTTAAATGCTGCCATACAAAAAGGCCATACATTTGTGTGTCTATGGCTTCAGAATTCTTGTCTATGATATATTAGATATGCGTCGATTGATCCTTTGGGCGTCACTGGGCTGAATTAAAATAATGAATGCTTAGAAAATGTGATGGAGGATATATGAGATTTGATTTTATTGTAAGAATAATGGGGGTTATTTTTTGGAATAGGTTTACGCATGTAAATCTCAGGGCCAAAGGTATATCTATTGTTTCTTGCATACTAGGACGGGCTTGCCTAGTGTGGGGTAGGTTACCAAAACTTGGATAAACATATTTTTATTTATTTTTATTTTACTTAATTATTTTTACCCTGTTCGCATTGTAGCTCCATTGTAGCCTCTTGATACTGGGAATATTTTTAGAAAATACAACATTGCCGACTTCAAGAAAATTATACCATTGTACCTACTTACAATGTCGCTAATATTTTAAAACGTTATTTAATAAGAACTGATAAAATATGTAATACTTACCATAACTTTTCAGCTTTGGCAAAAGTTTAAAAAAGTTTCCTTGATAAATAGAGATTTTAAATATGAAATGCAAATCGGAGGCAATAGAAGGCAAGTTAGAAATGTAATAGCGGCCCTCACACGTACAGTTTGAACCACGGGAAACACCACGCGCCGTGCCATCCCTCGTTCCGAACCGAATGTGTAGATGCGTCCCCCCCGACAGTTCGATGCGGCGTGTCGATGCGTACGCACTCTGCTACAGTTCTATGCGTGCGCTACGTAAGGATGCAATTTACAACAACAAACATGGCGGTTTGGAGTGCAGAAGCTGTAACGAAATTTATTAGGCTTTATCGAGAACACCCATGTCTATGGAAAATCAAAAATAAATCGCTGTACACTAACCACAATTTACGAAATAAAGCAAATGATGAGCTTGTTGAATTTTGCAAGAAAACAGGATTCGCAACAGCAAACCGCGAGTTTATAACAACAAAAAAATACAAAACTTAAGAGTTCTTCGTTTTCTGTTTTGATTGTTAAAACCAACCACAGATCCAGCTAACGCGATCACCAAACTAATATCCATTTCCATTGCTTCAGAACTAGTAGAGATTAAAACTTTTGAAACTGATCACATTCCACGCGCCAGTCCAAACTGCAGTCCAAACACTTGAAAATCAATTTACACGCACAGTTCGGAACGTTTGTCTAGATTATGTAAGTTTCGTCGGCAATTCAAACCATGAATGCATTTTTAATCGTAATTAGCACAACAGTTTGATCCGCAGTCCAAACCGTACAGATCTAACTGCTGTTTGGAACGCAGTCCAAGATGCGCGGTCCGAACTGTACGTGTGCAGGGCGCTAATTAAAGATGAAAGACTTTCAGCCCCTGTGAAAAGTTTTCAAAGTGCTGCCTATAAAGTGGCGTAAAAATTCAACCACCGGCACCTCTACAATTTGTAACATTCTTAATTATTCCTAGATACAACACGAAGTAGCGGACACAAAAAATCAAGTTTGAAATATAATTTCCCACACACACTACAATATTAACATAAAAATCATCCCTGATGCACCCTTTTGACCATAAACACCGTTAAAGATATCATTTACCAATCCAAACCATGAGATTTTACACAAATCTCTATTATTTCATTTATACGCATCATTAACATAAAAAGACCGATTTAGACCAACAACAAAAAAATATCACCTCGCCTGTTAAAGCCAAAGGGGTGAACAGGGATGGTATTCGGTGAGCTATTGTGTTGACGGCATCTTTCTTTCTTTTTTTTTAAATATAATTGTGGATCAAATATCCTTTGTGATGTTTATCTATTATTTTGATTTTAATTTTAATAACCGTGTGATCTGACGGGTGTTTTTATGAGAAAAATGTCTTGTCTTTTGTTGGTCGCGCTAAGGAATCACCGAATGAGTTAGACAGAGAGAAATGGTCGAGATACCAATAAAGAATACTTAGTACGCGTTGTGTTTTTGCGATACAGAATAAAATGTTCATATTTACATATATTATGTACCTAGTAATTATTTTCGCGATTTATACACTTAGTAATATTTATGCAGTGGGTGTCAATCGAAATTACTTATCTTATACTACGAGTAATATATAAAGCTGAACAGTTTGTTCGTTTGTTTGGTTGAAAGCGCTAATCTTAGGACCTACTGGTCCGATTTTAAAAATTCTTTCACTGTTAGATAGCCCATTTATCGATGAAGGCTATGGGCTATATAACATCACGCTATGAGCGGCGGGAGCAGAGCAGTAGCCTTAAATAACGCGGGTGTAACCGCGGGCATCCTTTAGTTCGATAATAAAGTTAACCGTTTCGAATAATTCGAATTATTATATTGGAGATCCCGACTTGACTGGTCGTTTCTATGTATTTCAGCCGTATTTCTCTATACGCTGCCTATTGATAAATATTTGTAAGAAGAGATCTTATTCCAATTAAGTACATAGGTAACTTGAATCTAAAGACAGGTAAAATTGAATCCTTTCTCACATATGGTAGGTAAGTTTATTTATTTATAGTCTCACGCCTGTATCCCCGAAGGGGTAGGCAGAGGTGTAAATATTAAACACACAGGTAAGTAATGATGTAATTATGCGTGTTAGCTGTTGCTTAGTGTTGTGGATTCGATCTCCACAAAGAAAATTGCTTATTCGTATGTCTTTGCTTACCAGTCATATCATATGATTGTTTCTTGATCGGCGAAACACAAGACGAAGGTTTATAATGACAAAAGTATCGTTTGTATTGTGAAACCGTAAATATCATACTTACTTGTAGCCGTGTGGTTGACGGCATAGAATACAAGTGTCACCACCCCCTATCTTCCCGTGGGTGTCGTAAGAGGCGACTAAGGGATAACACGATGCAAATACCATCTTTGCGTAGAGACAGAAAACTCGACATCAAACCCTATACGACTTCCTCGTTGGTCTCGCGGCATAAATGTGCACGTGGGAGGTCCCGGGTTCGATTCCTGGGTCGGGCAGTGTTATTGGGTTTTTCTGTCACAAAATTCTCAGTAGCAGCACGGAGTCTGGAAATGTGCCCGGTACGTCAATAGGCTCGCCCCTTATTACGTGGGACTAAAGTATATCTGGCGAAAAGTGGGTGTAGAAATACACTTCTGCCTACCTCTTCGGGGTTATAGGCGTGAGACTATTTATGTATGTATGTACTTGTCTGCTTGGACAAATGTTCAGATGTGATGTTTGGGACCTATGCCTTATTCAGACAGGGACGGGTTTTATTAACATCAATCCGCTTTAGCATTGAAAGACGCAGACTAAGCAAAGCCTGTAGTACTTATGCATTCTTAAATACAAATAAATTCATCATCAGCCTTTAACAGTCCACTGCTGGACTAGGCCTCTCCTTTGAAATGAGGACAAATAAATTACCTACCAAGAAATTAAATCTAGACTATCCCATAAAGATTTTCTTACATGAGGGGATATACATACATACTCTACGAGATTATATCCAGCAGCCTGTAGTTTTCCGAAGAGAAACATGAAAAAAAAGCAAATTTTACCATCTCTGAAACCTTTTCCTCATTCCTCCAATAACACCTAAAACCAGCAATGTAGGCACTTGTGAAGTTGTGACAAAGTTCAGACCAGCCAAGTGGAACGCGGACCCGTACCAGTTGCCTTACTAAGTTACTACAGTTAGTTACCCTACAACAGAGTGTTGCATAAGCTCACCATGTATGCAGTTTGATAAGTGGTCAGTGCAGTACTGTACTTTGACAGTAACTGACTCTTGCCCAAAATTCTTGAAAACGCTTGGTATTATTATAAAATATGGACTCATATTTAGTCCATGTTCAGCACTAAGGCTATGTCCGAAGGCTACCTACCGCTATAAGTCATTAATATCCTGAAAGTTTGTGACGATGTGTAAATATTTGGTACATACTCTTCACGCCAAAAACTACTGAACGGATTATGATGAAATTTTGCAGAAATGAAGCTTAGTTAAGTACGTACTTTAATCTGATGTATACTTATATACAGCCGCATACTTATACTGATGTATACTAATACATCAGATTAAGCTATCTTTTCTCGCGATAACTGACACCGATGCGGGCCACGGGCAGAAGATGATGAATAGATAATTAGATCTATCTATTTCTCTAATAAAAGTCTGTAGGTGGTTGTTATGGCGATAGATCGCGAGGTAGTTGTTAGTTGTTAGGCGTCGTTGTTCCGCAGTCGGCGGAGTTCTCACGACCTGCGTCTGCGCACTCGGCACATTGGACGGTCGTATTCACGAGAGCAAAGCGGACATTTGAGTTTACGCATTATGAATAGAAATTAGATCGTATTTAGCCTTAGATGGCTTTTCAAGATATGGAACGCACAGTTTTACACATTCAAGTTAGAAAAATATCTGTACCTACGATGGCAGGTTTTTTGGCAATTGACAAGTATGTAGGTATTGCACCAATTTCATTTAAAGTTAATAAAAAATTAAAAAAATATTTTGGTGGATGAACTCGAAATATGACACTCAGAGATTACCCATGAGCAGGGATATATTTTGTAAATCAACAGATTTGACAGAATATTGCTATTCTCAGCGTAAGGACTGACATTTGAATTACAGAACCAAAAGACTAAGCATACTGTGGGTTGGCCGTTGTTAGATTATTCGGCGTTAAAAACCTTTAGTACTCCGTGAGTTGATGTGCGGACCGAATCAACATGTTTACTAAAACATCGCTTTAAGTTGTAGTAAGACATTAGTCTAAAAATATCCGTGTGATGCAATAATAATAATAATAATAATAAAACTTTATTCAATAAACTAAACGTCACATGTTCCATAGGAAAGTATTACAGTAAAAATAATTAAATTTTATAATTAAGTATAATGTATGCGATAAGTGCCTTTGTTAAATTGTGGTACATTAATGCGTAGTTACTTCATTTATTACGGTAATACATAATATTTGGTATATATGGCTATTTTAATGTTTATCTGAACTAGGCTGTAACACCTGTGTTTCAGGAAAAAAATTAAATAATAATAATAAAGCGCTATATTTTTACATACTGGAGTCTTATGCGTGGCCATTAACCCCTACGAGTTTTAACAACTTGTGACCAAAGTTAAATACTAAGTATCAAAAAAGCTGTATGACAATCTATTTGTTGCGGCTTTTATTTCGTTTAGTAAGTTTAACATAAATCAATAATATAATTTTGCTACATTTTAGAGCATTGTCTTCATTCTTTATATATGTAAACTTCTTAAAAATAAATAAAATAAGCCTGATTGTCAAGGGTGCAAGGCCCCACAATAGAGAAGGCGAGAGCTGTAACTTAACATTACATTTTAACTAAAATTAACTCTGTCGTCACAAAAGGTTTTAGTTTAGCTAAAGCTTCTCTGCTGCTTCTCACTAAACTGAAAAGTATGATGTCCATTTAGGTATTCTAACTTAAACTTAACTTTTAGGGCATAAAATCAACACATACATACTCGACAGCGCCATCTATCTAATAACTTACGAACTAACAGCCAAACGTCCACGAAGCTCCTAAGCACAAGCGTGTAAACGAAACAACCGTACGTCTTTGCACCGCTAAACAGAGACAACATATCACTTTATGACCGGAGAAGGAACGTAAGAGCAGGACAGAAACGTTGTCGCGTGACTGGTTAGCATTGCAAGGTCGTCGCGAGAGGTGACTGACACCAATCTATTAGCTACAACCGCAAAGCAATTTAAACTCTATTACAAGTAACACATGGTTGAAATTTGTAGTATATGTTTCAGTATAGAGTGTGTTCCGGCGCATTTCGCGTGCCAAATCATCATGTTTTGATTCTGTAGGCGCAATTGATGTTTAATCGGCCGCTTAACCGATTCGCCGTGTCATATTCGGTTGTAATCCGTCGCTGTGGCGAATTTCATAATACAAGGTCAACAATCTGGTAAGAATAGACAGTAAGGCAATTTTTGTTAAATAATAATTTCAGTATTGTAGCCATCCCACTGCTGCACATTGGCCTTTTCGAAGGGTAAAGCCATATAATCACCTACACTGGCCGGGTGGGTAAACTTCACCTGCCTTTTTGATACCTCACATACGATGTTTACCTACCTTCACCATTTACAGCCGGTACCCATATTCGATCCCTCAGACTATAGAAAATAATCTGAGTTCGATCCATCCATGGATTTGGTAGCTAGATATATATATTCGACGTATTTTGTATGGTGCTTATGTCAAATATATATGTAGGTATATCTCTAGTACCCAACTTACTAAACACCGGGCTCAATCTCTAGTAGGTACCTACCCAACTATCGACCGGTCTCAATATGATTTCGTCTATCCATGGGGGACAGATGAACAGATCAAATAAGTTCCAGCCATTAGCAAGCGATATATTAACCAACTCACGCACATAACTTAGAAAAGTCAGTTGTGTCGGTTGGAAGTTTGAACCCAAGACCGTCTGTGTAGTAGTTTATTAATCACTCCTCTATAGGCTATCGCTGCTAACTTTTTTGGTTGTGTGAAGTTTGGTGTTAATGACCGATGTCTATCTGTATATGAGCTGAATTGAATGGGTGTAATAATATGTAGATAGGTAAGTATTCTGTCACAGTGACATTCCTCGATTGACAGACATTGTTATGGCTAGTCTGGGTGTTTTGTTTGATTCAAGGGGCGGATAAGTTGTCCTTGGGTGCATAGGGTTCCCACCAAGAACTTAGGGTCCCAAGCCAACCTCACCTGCAAGTGGTGCACCTGCCGATCAACGGACGAGGCTCTGGCAAACAAAATATCCCGATAAGCGGCAATAGGCTCGCCACCTATTACGTGGGAATGGGATCAAAACACTGGCGAAAAGTGGGCGTTTAATATGCCTCTGCCTATCTCTTCGGGGAAACAGGCGTGAGTCTATGTATGTATGTATGGGTTTATTTATCAACAAAGGTCAGTTTAGTCTGCCTGTATGGGGATGGACCCGGATGGATGCTAACGGGTTCACATGTATCCCCTTGGCATGGAAGTTGAACTGGTCAGTTATCCCCTCTCAAAATGAATTTCTGCCGGTGACTTCGAGCGTACCCCCTGAAAATAATAATTCTGCCAGCCCTCAAGGACTTCTTCAAATATATTTAGCTAAACCGATATTTTACAGCACCTACATAGCGTGATCATGGCGTGAACAGTGCTCAAATGATGGAATAAAGGTAGGTACATGATAAACTTTGATTATAGACGGCTATAATCAAAGGTGATAAACGTACCTATGTCCAAATATGCAATGAGGTATAGGCAATTATCTTGGTAAGTAATAACGATTCGATGATAGAGTTCATTTCTAGAGCCAATTACTAAGATAAAATCCACTATGGCCAATCGAACCCAGCAGCCCACGCTCGCAGGCTATACAAGAAACCCCCACACTCAAACTTTAAGTACCGCAATCTTCCAACAAGCCATCGCTTCATAAATTTTCGCTTACAATTCCGATCGTGTAACATAAAATAAAGTAATAAATAACTGCAGCAATCCTGCACATCCCATTAAGTGCGATCGTGATGATATCCAACGATTGCAAGAGCAGCGGCAGATATTGACAGTTATGTGAAATATTATATCGATCATTAAGTGCGCGGCTCGCACGCTGGATGGCAGTAGTCGCGCGTAATTTAAAATTCAATTACTAGGCTACCTGGATCATTGGTTATTTAACTATGATAATGTCGACATTGCTGAGAAAATGTGCTAACTGAGCACGAATGAAGTGTGTAATGTCATCATGTGTAATGCCTCACTTTCGCAAATTTATTTGTTGTAACGGTCACATAATGGTTAACTTGATAGACATTTATGGATTACTTTCGTGTGTAATTTAATGTCCTGTAAGAGTTAACGTTCTATAGGTTACCTATCTACTATTTTTATCAAACCAATAGGTATAATTCAATATTGTATGTAAAAATAAATAAAGCATTTTCTAATATTGCAATCTTATGTATTTATTTAATTAATTTTCTTACTAATTTGTACTACCAAAATAAGTAATCTTAGTGGCCCTTAGAAACAATAGCACAATACGGCAGCCTCTCAAACTTAAAAAGCTCGCCACAGCTACTAAAACAGACCACTACCAAAAATACACATTAACCCGACGTATGTTTCGGTAACAATTTAAACTGTTTACATTACCAATTCTAAGAGAAGCAGTATGCAGTAGTTTATGAGATAATAAAATTGTCTAACTTGGTGTAAGAGTTTAACTTGTGAAGTGCAACGCCTTTTGTTATTAGCGCCATCTATCCGCAGCCGGTCGAACTACGTGGAGTATCGACCACCCGCGTGGTGGCGCGTGCGATGCACATGTTTCAAAGGAATTGTTTGCCAAGTAAACTATGATATTATTGTCTTGTGGTTGAATTCATTAGATAAGTTTCAAGTTCATAATCTGTAAATGGCTTTTTACTGACACGTTACCTGGGGCTTTACCGCTTTTCGTGCCTAGTAAAACAGCAGCGACCGAATAGTGACAACATTCGGTTACCCATCCAGAAGATGACCCGTACAAATGTTGCTTAATTATGCCTATCTACACTTTGATAACAGAATTTTTATATTGCTTCCTCTAGATACAACGTTGCACAGTTCTATGCTGGACTGGACTTAACCTTCTCCCTAATGTGCCTTTATTCGCCTTGCGCCTCAATATGAAGATTAAGCCTATTGTACCGTGCTGGCCAGACGAGTTGGTGCAAGGGTTGATGTCGATTTCCGTCTCTTTGCAAAGATACTATTATCCTTAGGCACCACAAAATGTAATGGGGTAATGACATTTTTTGTATTCGTTAACCGTTACACTAAATAACCAGAGGGTTTAGTATGAGTTTTGCACTCGATCGTCACGGTGACGATAGACTAGTCGACGGGAACAATTTCCATACATTTTTAAATGCGCCCCCTAGCGAACTCTACCGATCGCTACTGCCGCTAGGGACGCTTTTAGAAAATGTATGGAATTGTAAACTCATACTAGACCCTCAGATTAGCATTTCGCAAACTATGGGTCGAGACCCACTGGTAAGGGTCATTATTGAGTGGGTCCTAAAATGTAAGGCGACGCCGACTGACTGAAGTTCTCCTCACCTTTACACCTTTATCCTCCTATTTATGAGCACTTTTTATCAACTGCCTCCGTGGTCCAGTGGATAGCGTATGCGACTGCTGATCCGAGGTCACGGGTGCGATTCCCGGGTCGGGCAAAAGTGTTAAGTACTGGGTTTTTCCGAATACTCAGTTGCAGCCCGGAGTCTGGTGATGTGCCCGGTAACGGCAATAGGCTCGCCCTCTATTACGTGGGACCTAAAAATTCATGGCGAAATGTGGGTGTAATATTTACACCTCTGCCTACCCCTTCGGGGATACAGGCGTGAGACTATAATTTTTTTTTATCAATGAACAGGTAAGATGTGGGTCGCAACTTTGGGAACCACTAAACTAGATTAGTTATATGCTAGTAGATTAACTTACCTTCGCGTAATCCACAGGGGAGGCGTTGACGGGACAAGTAAACAGGCCCTCGCTGAAACAAACAAAGCCACATGTTTTACAACAGTCAATGTCAAAGATTTTTAAAATAGAAATATCTGGCAACTTAGTACGATTATTACTAGAACCTACGTCGAGACTATATAGATTAGCTAGCTCATCGTCATCAGCCTGTAACAGTCCACTGCTGGACTAGGCCTCTCCTTTGAAAGGAGGAATTCGCCTACTACCTATACCACGCTGGCCAAACGGGTTGCTATAGGGTTTGTATCAAGTTTTCCTTCTCTTACAGTGCTGTTCTATGCATAATATGCTCCCTCTGTAGGCTCTTACCACACCCATGGGATGATATGGGGTGGTGACAATCCGTATTCTTAATCTGTCACCACACGGACAACGTTAACTTCATTTGATCGTCGTTCGGTGCCAAAGATTAGGTAAGTAGCTGCTGTACAAGGGCGTCGTCAGCCGGTTGCCTAAGGGGGGGGGGGGGGGGGCAAGGACGCCAGCCGATGGCCTAGAGGGGGGGAAGGGTTCAAGTTGATATGAAAAGAGGAAAGTAATGGGCAAAGTATAAATTGTAGGGTTTTTTGAATCTCTTGGGGGGCAGCTGCCCCTCCCCTGCCTCCCCTGACGACCCTCATGCTGCTGTAGCTGTTTCTTCCAAAGGACATTGCTATTCCAATAGGTTTATTAGGGGACAGATGGCCCACAATATTTTTTAATTAGCCTGTGTAGGTATAACTGTTTTGGCACAGCTATAACTAAACTTCGAACAGCTTGTTTTGGAATAATGCCTTTAAGTCTGAAATTGAAAATACATGGCACCGACGAGCGTCCATATTAACTTCCTAGCGCGTTTGATTATGATTTTTCAGATCCCAAGTACCCAACCATGACTGAAAGCAGTTTAAACGTAAGATACATGTAGCAATAAGTGCTTGTTTCTTTATTGGATCGCGTGTCCATTCATTAAGCCCGCAATCATCGTCAATACGATGCTGCATTATAATTGCAATCGGATGTTAGTTAATATCAAAATGGCAGATTAATCAACATATTAAAAAACAAATTAATGTACCTATACAATGGAACACGACGATTTTAAATTATAAATTTTAAAATAAATTTCATTTTAGGACCATGTTTGATTTGTTTAGTAGCTTCTAGCAATTGCTCTTATTTGACATACATATTTTCAAAAGTAAAACGAGGGGATTTTGTACAAGTTTAAACTTTGATCAAGGGAATCAGATCGTGTTTAGCCACCATATCATCATGTTCCTGAGGGTCTAGTACGAGTTTTACACGGTGACGATAGCCTACTCGACGGAAACACTTTTCATACATATTTTAAATGCGCCCCCTATTGGACTTTATCCATCGCTACTGTCTGTTCCCTAACAGAACATTCCATATATTTCCTTAAAGCGCCCCTGGGCTTTAAGAAAATGTATGGAAATTGTTCCCGTCGCCTATGCTATCGTCACCGTGACGATCGAGTGCAAAACTCATATTAGATCCTCTGTATCAGTCAACTGGGCTCATGCCTCTCTCATAGCACGCCAATGAGCTCAGACTTCAGGTTTTCTTCTCCAGTCCCTGCCCGCTACTTTACGAATGTATTGTCTACATCCACCATACGGCTATACAACCCCCGCAACATTATGATCATCAATTCATTATCATCTAATATATACTAGGAGATGGAGAGACCGACAGACAGACTGCTACGCAGAGGGTTCGAATCCACGGCGCGCACCAATGACTTTTCGAAGTTATGTGCGTATTAAATTGTTAATTATCGCTTGCTAAACGGTGACGGAAAACATCATGAGGAAACCTGCATGTCTGAGAGTTCTCCATGATGTTCTCGAAAGACATGTGAAGTCTGCCAACCCGCACTTGGCCAGCGTGGTGGACTATGGCGTTACCCTTCTCATAGTGAGAAGAGGCCCGTGCCCAGCAGTGGGACAGTATATATACAGGGCTGATGATGATGTAAAATTCACGTGCCACAATGATTAGGTAGGTATGAGAATAGGTAGGTCGTAAAATTTCTTATTGCTGAAAGCTCCAGATCGTATTATAGAGCTGAACATTGCATCACACCTCTAAGCGTTTGTCAATGCACTTGTGCTACCGATTATATGGATACATTCGCAGTATAATCACCGGAACAAGTGACGGATATCATCTACGCCGCACTGACATTACTGACACTCGCAGACTGAATTACTTAGCACTCGTGAAGTATGGCGGCCATCCACAGACGGGTAGGTGGTCTGTGCGGCCATGAGTCTTGGCTGTGTCTACGGATTGTTTAGTTTTTGAGAATACTTCACGTCTTATTAGTAACTTATTGAAGTGTTAGATCAAAACAACTTACACTTTTTTGTAGTCTTTATAAACATACATAGTTACAAAAAGGTAGGGACATTATTTTTATGAAATCTTTAAAAAATATTACGATAAAATGTCATATAACTGAAAGAAAGAAAGCTGATAAAGCTTCTTAACCAAATACTTAGATATCATCATGTCAGTCGGAGAGTCGTCCACTGCTAGACATAGGGACATAGGTCTCCCCAAGATTGTTTACACAGACCCAGGAACCGCCCGCATCCAACAGCTTCCCGCGAGATATAACTATTGCCTATCTTGCATTAAGCAAGAACATTAAGTATATAAATAAAAGACTTAAAAAATAATAGTTTTTTGTGTTTGTACCTAACTGCAGAATTTCGCAATTTTATATTTCTTTTTTATAGACTCACGCCTGTATCCCCAAAGGGGTAGGCAGAGGTATATTGCTACACCCACTTTTCGCCAGATTTATTTTAGTCCCACGTAATAGGGAGCGAGCCTATTGCCGTACTGGGCACATTACCAGACTCCGTGCTGCTACTGAGAATTTCCGAACGGAAAAAACCAATAACACTTTGCCCGACCCGGGGGTCGAACCCGAGACCTCCCATCCCACGCGCACATTTATGCCGCGAGACCAACGAGGTTTTTTTGCATAAATAAATTTAGATACCTACCTATTTTCCATTTAGGATACCTTATCCAAGTCAAGGCAGGCAATATAATATAGTACCTTTACTAGTCTCTGGTAGTAAGTACTCTTTTGTCAAAAAATGTTTCGGCATTTATTTTATTTATTTTCTGTTTTAACTTTTAACCTACTTATAAAGGTATTTTTATAATGGTGGCGCTTTGAATTGATCTTGACCTGACAAGTAGGTTCTGTTCTAGGATGATGTATCTGTATGGATTTGACTAGCAAATAATAATACCGTGACAGACCGAGATAATGATATACAGAAATACATAAGAGTAAAAGAGACAAAGATAGCATTTTTTTGTCTTTGTCAGAGTTTTCGTTTTTTTTGTTGGTCACAACTCAATATTGTGACCAACAAACGGTTGAGCTCTCGATAATTTCCGCGAAAAATTGTGTTATTATTGTTATTAATTGTGAATGCTTAGTGAAAATATCATTGGTTCAGATTTATTATGGTGATTTGTTACATTTTAGGCTGTAAAAGCCATAGTGAGCGGAAATGTGAGAAGTGAGAACATAACCATTTATTCGTAAGTACGATATTTTAGTTAAAATATCTATTTATACATGAAAATATTGATAGAATGATAAAAATAGCGTATTAATAATACGCTATAGGCATAAGGAAATAATTTCTAAATTACATCAATAAACCAAAAAATGCTATTTTATTATCACCGCGAT
The DNA here is from genome assembly GCA_944739405.2 of Euclidia mi. Classification (NCBI taxonomy): domain Eukaryota; kingdom Metazoa; phylum Arthropoda; class Insecta; order Lepidoptera; family Erebidae; genus Euclidia; species Euclidia mi. The sequence goes on from OX123198.2 coordinate 58,221,409, forward strand.
GTTAGTATTACCACAGAATAAAGAATAGTACTAACGTACAGAAAATTCACTTGTCAAACCAATTTATTGAATTTGCGACTCTTGCTACTAAGCAACAAAGTGCAATTCAACTCGCATAAGCACTCAGTGCCTAATGCGATATTAACCTAACCGTTCCCTTTGTTTTCTAACACATAACGCTGTCACTGTCTGGCGCGGAGTGGCGCGCTAGGGTTGTTGACTTGCCGCTGCAACTATAATATTTATTCATCGTCTATCTGCCTACTTGACCACGTACCTAATAATAAATAATTATCATATAAGTATCCTATCCCCTATTTGAGCTCGTAGAACAAATACTTACCACAAAAATTCTGGTTGTTTACATTTTTACTATACTGATTCTTAGTTATTTCCTAAACGCGTGGACCGATTTACATGATTCAAAAAGATAAAATGGTTTTTGAACTAGATCTTTAATTTGACACCATAATCGTTAAGATATCTCAACAAACAAAAAATCAAATTTTCAAGTTGCTCTCGTAATGTAAATAAAATAAAATCAAATTTTCAAGTCGTTTTCGACACACAGTTAATTGAGCAATACTTTGCATTAGACTTGTGATGATACATTTTCGTTGTCAAAGGCGTTTAGGTATATAATTTGAACAGTGTATGAACACGGCGCGTGAGAATACGGAGCGGTCGCACTCGTTGCGTTGCGTGACGTCTAATGTGAGCGGCGCGCGGCAACCCACTAAATCCAACCACGTCGACGTGGTCGGCCGAGGTACTTGTAAGTTTGTACCTAAAATGCGAAGTGCGCCCGGCCTGGTATTACACAATCGAATTCAATAGGTCGTTGAATGTTGAGCTAGCCAAAAGTCATCGATACTTTTTGATTTTACAGCGTTAAATTTTTTTTAGGGATACCAGAGAAGCGTTTGGGAAATTACCCAAATTTTGGGTAATTTGCCGTTACTTAGTTTCATATGAACCTAAGATTAATTATTTATTTTAATTTGTTTTCCGATTCTTTGTAGTAATGAAATTATTTGTTTATAGATTCCCAAAGGACTGCACGATCCGACAATAATTGTGGATACGTGCAACAGGAGGAGAAAACTGGGATCCGAATAAATATGCAAGAGTATTCTCTAAAGACTTTGAACAAAAGTGTTTTAAGAAAACTCCCCGCAATATGTACTTATTTAGAATCATTCTCGAATGATAAAGGAGAGAAAAAAAGATACTTATTTGTATACGAAATTAATTTTGTTAAAAGGACAGTAAAGTTGAGTGTCTAATAATATAATAAAAGATATATAACTCTGAGCCTCGTGTTTATTTGGCGAGTGAAGCTAGTCCCACCTATTTGACACTTTACATAATAATATTAAGTATAAAAATACTTGTCACACACCTTATGGATGGATGTAGGTAAACCTCCTTGTAAGGTTAGCTTTATTTTTATTTTTTTATTGGGTTGTAAGTTATATTATATAGATGTTTGTTACTATTTGTTGCAAAAATACCTAAACGGATATTGATGAAACTTCTCGAGTTAGCTAATAAATTCATCGAAATACCAAATTGGTTAAAAATTATAGGAGAACGTGGTCTCAGATGTAAGGTAAGGTATGCAATTCAGGTTTGATACAATGTTACTTAAAAGTTAATATGTACTTCGTAGAATTGTAGGGTAAACATTTACAACATCTGGTAACACCAACTCAGGATGGACTCTATGTCTGTCCTTTACGGGTGTACGCAAATGTCGAGTCCATTTTGATTCCTGGTCCAAGGTTCTGTTAGTTTTTTGGTTCTAATATTTTCAGGAGCTTTTGAAGTCAGTTTTTTTAAAACGTGGTTTTGTTAATATTTTCATAATTATATTTAAACGAAAGATGTATTATAAAATTATTTGTGAAGCAATTTTAAAATAGTACAACATTGTTTAATTTCTAGTGTTAAATACTATTTACGCTGAATGAGCTAAATGTTTTATTTCGAATGCAGTCAATTTAGTTGTAACTACTTTTAGAAGATCTACTTAAATGTATATTGTAATATTAGAGGACGCCTGCATTTTTTAAAATTTACCCGTTGGGCGATCCCGTGGTAATTTCGGGAAATCCCTTCTTAGTGCACCCCTACGGTCCCCAAGGAACATACATGCCAAATTTCAGCTTCCTGCGCCCAATAGTAGTCAGTAACGCAAGGATTTTATATATATTAAGGCTGGTGTCACAGCTGTCCGACAGAGACCAGTCTGTCCGTTCCGAGAGCGCATCCGGGTACATCTACTACATCCTATATCGTAATTTAAAAAATATACAAAAAATTTGAAGTCTTTTAAAAAGCGTGTCAAAGACCGATAATTTCTTATTTAGAAATGATCTCCATACATGTGTACATTATCGATGCCAATTATACTGCGCTATCGATATGCCGCTTTCATTCTGTCTGCATGCAAACACAAAAGTAAACCAATAAATCTGCTCGCAATTAAAACTATGTGTTATCGTGTCTAATTAGTTTAACGCCTTAATATTGTCTGTAACAACACGCAATAAAAAATGAACCTTGTACGAAGGCAGTAAGGTTGATTTTACTTTGTGCTGAAGTGTAAGGCGTGATACACAGTAGTGTTGTTAATAAAAGAGCTTTTATTACAATGACGTTATTAATTCGTCGTAAAAACGAAGACGACATTATTGGACCTTGCGCAAATACAATAAGGTTGATTTTACTTTGCATAAAAATATAAGTCGTGATACACAGTAGTGTTTTCATTTAAATAATATGATTTTCAATGGTGTTTGAAATTTGTCGTAAATGCGAATATAAAATAGAAACTGAACCTTATGGTAATGTAATAAGGTTAATTTTATTTTCAGATTGTTTTTTACTCAAATGTAAGGCGTGCTACACAGTAGTGTTGTTAATAAAAACTTAATATTTTTTCACAATGAGGTTGTAATTAGTCGTAAATGCGGAGGAAATTATGTAGCGCGTCGCTTTGTATGCGTGTGCCTGTGAGATATGGACGTTTTTGTGGGCCGATCATCTCGATGTTTCCGACCGAGTGTTTTGCTTAATAATCGGTATAATCGATGCAATGGATCGTGAAGTTGTGTGGATTTATTGTGGTGCCGTTACTTTGTTGGTATTTGTGGTAGAAGATTGTAGACTCAGGCGAGCACACCGTTTCTATATAGGTAATTATTTGGTGGAACACGCGTGGGATCGCTGTCTTCTGTAGCTTAGAAGTACCTACTGATAGCTTAGGATAGTTTGCGATACCTAGATAAACAATAAACCGGATTGCTGGATATCCAACCAAAGAAGAGCACAACGTATTTCATGACCTTAACTAAAAATGGAAAGATGGGTACCTATCATGTTACATTTTGTTTTTGATTAATTCGCTTTGACTCAAAATATTAACAATGAATAAGATGTATCCTATAGAACCACCTTATTGTACAGTATATTTTGAAAAATCTTCCTTTGTTTTTTGTTATACAAAACCCGTATTTTTACAGCTTATTTTTTATTTTTCTCTGCCTATGAAGACATACAACCAAGGTTACTAAAGTATACCTACTTGGTTGCTACTGACTGAGCTAAGGTGTATCAGTTATCTGGCCAAAGTATAACCTCTGCTTAGTTTGATATCAGAAGAGATCAGATTGCGAGAAGCGGATGCATTCCCGCTGGTCTAGATCGGTTTTTAAGAACCCATGTTCAGCGGTGGAATTCTTATTCTTTCGGCTGATATGATTATTAATAATGAACTAACAAAGTGATCCAATAGAGAACCAAGGTAATCGACATAGCTCAAAGAATTAAGCTGAAGTGGCAGTAGGCCGGCATCATTTGTCGAAGAACCGATAACCGTTGGAGTAGTCGGGCTCTACAGTGGAGACGGCGCCTTGGCAAACGTAGTATAGGACGCCCTCCGGCTAGGTGGAGTGACGATATACGCAAAGTGGCTGACAGCGGCTGGACACGAAAAGCCGAAAATCGGGCTCAGTGGAGTGCCATTGGAGAGGCCTATATCCAGCAGTGGATTCTTGCAGGCTGATGATGATGAATGAACTAACTTCCAATTGCATTGAATTGGCGTGCGGTGGGTTAACCAGCCATAGTCACGGTTTCTCTGACCAATGATCATCTGGTGTAATCCTGATCTATAGCGAAAGTTTAGAGTAGTTAAGTAGGTATTTACGCGCTCATTATAAGCACATAAACACCACGAACGACCGTACATCACATTATACATGTATCAACATAACACATCACACGTCATACATGGCTAAACGTTCAGTAAAAAGCGACATCCATTCCGGTCCATTATGCTAAGTTACTGCACGATAAGAGAAAATGCTATCAATCATTCTAGAGCTACTAGGAAATTATCTATTTGTTTGTGCATATCATCGTGATCAAGATGGTATTAAATATGGTATTTAGTAGAGCCTTGCTGATTTCAGCATGAATGGGCCCGGCTGACTCGACCGGAGAAGTACTACCCTCTTACAGAAAATCGACGTAAAGTAACAGTACCTAAACTGTTGCGTTTCGTTCGGTGAGTGAGAGTGCCGGAGGCCCTATCCCCTTTCCTTCTCCCTCATCCCACTCCTCATCCTATCCCTTTTTCCGACCCCAAGGGGCGGCAACGCACTTGTGACTCCTGTGGTGTTGCTTGTGTCCATGGGCGGCGGTTATTGCTTACCATCAGGTAAACCGTCTGCTCGTTTGCCGCCTATTACTACAAAAAAAAACATATGCCTAATTTGTCCGGTACTTTCGGAGCAACTTATATTTTAGTAGATACCTAATAGTGGGATGGACAGGCCTTGTGCCCGAATATTCTAGAACTTTTACATTTACTTCTTAGGGCTTTTTATGAATTGCAGGGCTGTATTCAGTAAGAGATCAAGTGGCCCACAGCCGTTTTCTCTTAGAAAATTGGACCCAAATACTTGAAAGTAAAGTAGATTTATAATTATGCAGTCTAATCTTGATTAATATACTAGTTTTTAATTGATACCTAAAAAAACAAACAAAAAAGGTGTGCAACATACAAACATTATTGCCCACAAATCCCACTACACCATCGTGCTCAAACTACACAAACTGAGCTGAAGAGAAACCGCATACATAAATACTAGGAACTATGAGGTTCGTGCGAACGACCAGTATGGTATTGAGTTATGTCATGTGCGCCGTTTCGTAATCATTTACATAATACGACGATAAAGCACCGTCATCTAATGCTCTCCTTGTTTAGATAAACTCGTTAACACGCTGTTTTTTCGCTAATTACCATGCTAATGTGACAATGTTTTTGTTTTTTGTTCAACTAGTATAATCGGTATTAAAATTGTAACAAAACTGACTCTTTATATATCATCATCATTTTCGTGAGCTTAGCGTTATCCCTGCTGCATCGAGATGTCTTGCCTTGGAGCCCATGGTCCACTTTCGGGTCGAACCGTATATAATAAAATATTGACCTTTTCACTGAGCAACTGTCGTCTGACTGCCGCAATCCAAGGGGGTAGAGATATTACATGGCTGTGTCAGTATATTCGTAGGTACTAACACCTCGTAACGACTGTCAAAGATATTCATGACAACCGGGATCGACGTATGTCGACGGCTTACCGTGCTCTCCGAGGCAAGCGCCAAGCTATACGAATGCACATAACTTTGCAAAGTCAGTGGTGCGCGCCGTGGTTTCGAACCCTGTACCTTCTACGTGGAAGTCTCTTGTAAAGATCATCATCATCAGCCCTGTATATAAACTGTCCCACTACTGGGCCCGGGCCTCTTCTCACTATGAGAAGGGTAAGGTCATAGTCCACCACGCTGGCCAAGTGCGGATTGGCAGACTTCACATGTCTTTCGAGAAAATTATGGAGAACTCTCAGACATGCAGGTTTTCTCACGATGTTTTCTTTCACCGATAAGCAAGCGATAATTAATAATTTAATTCGCTCACAACTCCGAAAAGTCATCGGTGCGCCCTGTGGATTCGAACCCGGACCCTCTGCGTGGCAGTCTGTCGGTGTCTCCACTAGGATATCGCTGAACGTTGTAAAGATACACAAGTATAAATGATATTCTATTATATTGGTAGAACTATAATTAAATATATGATCGTGGCTACCTACTAAGTATCCCTACTAATATTATACATTCGAAAGTGTGTATGTATGTATGTATGTTCCGTTTTCACGCTAAAACGGCTGAATAGATTTTGTTGAAATTTAACATAGAGATATATTGGACTATGGAGACGGACATAGGCTACCATAAGTTGCAAAAATTTAACTGGAAGGGATTGTAGGGAGAGTAGAAGTTTATTCGGCACAAATTTACCTCTTGGAAGTAAGAACGCATGTGCTAATAATTGAGTACTGCGATAGCATAGCTGTCAGTACTGTCACATCATACATAATGTCATATTGTGCACGGTGATTTAATTGTTTGCATCAAGGAGCAAGTATATATAAACTAATAAATTATATACCACGCTTAAACGGCTGAAACGATTTTCCCTACTAATATTATAAATGCGAAAATGTTTATAAATATATATTGGACATGTATTAGAACATGGCTTTGACATTTGAATGTATGCAAGGTGATGTTATTATGTACTTTTCGGTAGATAATGTCATCGATGCTGAATAATGACTTACTTTGTACCCTATAGAGTTTCTGAAGTCTTTAGAATAATCAGGAGTGCTTTCACACAACTTGAGACTGAAAGTAAATTTGTGTTACCCCGAATTTAACGCGCGCGAAGCGGCGGGTAAAAGCTAGTTACTGAAATATTTGTCCTGATTTTCTATAACGGATCTGGCAACACTGTTGCATACGTTTGCATGTGTATTTGAAGTTTGAACTTCTATCGGCAAAATAATTACTGTCGTCAAGATTTCTAGCCTAGTGTATGGTAATTTATTAAAATTGATAATTGTTACTTTCTTTGAAGGTGTTCATAAGCAGATTCGATGTTTTTAACTGTCCGGTTGGTGTAATACTGGGTGGTGCTAACTGCCAAACGAGTTATCGTGGGTTCGATTTCCGGTCAAATGTTATGTTACGCCATGTTTTGTTTGGGGTGGAAAATATATTAGATACGTTTACCGTTTACCTATCTGATAAGCATAGTACAGAATCTGGTTAGTTAGGGAGCAGATTGGCATGTGTGGATTTTCCCAGTCATCATCGTGTTAGCGCTGTCCCGGTTGCGATTCAAGAGCCTTGGAGCCCGGGGACCGCTGGATTTTTCATAGATTAATATTCCTCATATCTGGTAAGTCAAGTCACCAGTAAATTGTCAATTATCGCTTGTCCCGTGCCTCGGAGAGCACGTTAAGCCGTCGGACCCGGTTGTCATGAAGATGTTTGACAGTCGTTACAGGGCGTCAGTACCTTCTTAATCAACTCGCACTAGTCTAAACCATGGAATATCGCTATCCCTTCGGGTTACGGAGGTCAGACAGGCAGTCGCTTTGTGGAAAAGCGATCGTTTTTATTTATTTTATTTGGGGAGCTTACGGCTATATTTACAGAGCAGTTATGAACTTAAGTTAATAGATGCAAATGACAAGCTTCCACTTAATATTCAGCCAAATCCGGTTAGACTAGTAATCGGACCCCAGATTGAAACTGGGATAACGCTAGGAGGATGATGATGATGATCTGGTAAGCCTGGTCACCAGGCTCAATGGCGAAAGTCTCGGATGAAACCAGGACAATGCTAGGGCGATGATAATGACGATTAAATTGATACCTATGTGTAATACAGTTACGGTTTGGACACATTTAAGAATGCCTTCCTGTATCACACAATGTACATTTTTATAGAATCACGCCTGTATCCCCGAAGGGGTAGGCAGAGGTGTAATATTACACCCACATTTCACGATGAATTTAACGAGGCATCCTCAGGAGCGATGGGCTCAGTCGTTGCCCATCGCTCCTGAGGATGCCTCGAGCAGAGGCGAAACACGTGTCGAAGAATAGTCGGCGCATACAGCGGGATACTGCAAGTCAGGTATTTTCCTGGAACCCATACCATTCCTATATCCCTTATCCTTTTAGAGGAGTTCGGTATTGTCAACCTTTTTCTATTGCAATAGTTGGGGTGGTCAATCGTGTGGCGTGTGGCGGGTTCCTCTTTCCTTCCATTAGATTCAATTCTGTGATTGAATTTCGATACACGTCATAGGACATGGCAATTTTTGGACCATACAAATTGTTATCCCGGGTATCGAACCTACAACACTCGTGTCAGTGCTAAATGGCAAGGCGGCCGCTTATGCCATTACGCCATCCGTTCAGTAAATTGCTAGTTAAGTACCACACACTACACTTAGCAGTAATAAAGTGCATGTTTGCCTATAACGGCAGTCCGTCCGTCATTCATTAAGCATACATGACTTGTATCAGAGCAACTCGCTTGCCAACCACACAGATATGAATAACTGTACTTGCTTGTAAACGATGTGTAAACAATGTAAGTGTTATTGGACTGTACGTCTAAGTAGTAGAACATTTTCTTATGCTTTTAACAAGAACTTCCCATTTGTGGGAAGTTCATAGGGTTCCCAACACGAACTTAGGGTCCCAAGCCAACTTCACCTGCAAGTGGTGCACCTGCCGATCAACGGACGAGGCCTTGGCAAACAAAATATCCCGACAAGCGGCAATAGGCTCGCCACCTATTACGTGGGATCAAAACACTAGTGAAGAGTGGGCGTTTAATATGCCTCTGCGTACCTCTTCGGGGAAACAGGCGTGAGTATATGTATGTTCCCATTTGTGATATCGAAATAACAGCCCTTTAAATGCCTATATTAATTACAAAAAACTACCTACCGACTTATTCCGTATGTCTTCCCCGCCTTATATGCAAAATGGCTCGACCAATTTTGACGGAACTTTGACCGGCATGTAGCTGACTGATATTATAACGAGTAACTTAGGTTTTAATTTAAAAAAATCAATAGTTTTTCAGATTTAAAAAATCTTTTATCCTTATAATGTAATAATAATGCGACGGGCCAAGCAAGAAAAGCTAGATTTATACAAAATCTCCAATGTTTTTAGCTTGAAAGAAATTGTATAAGCATATTAAATTTATGATACAAACACAATACAATCTGGGCATCATTGTAATAACAACAAAAAACCCAACACATATGATTGATTTGAATCACCATTACACAATACAAAAGTCTATAATTAGCTGTGAAAAATTAACATAAGTATGCGTTAGCCATAGATAAAATGGTACACATACGCATAATACTTAATTGCATTTATTACGCGTTCGGAAGTAAAATTTAACTGCTGTCTGTAACGCTATTTTAGACGGTTCTAAGCCGTCTACAAAGAGTGCCAATATGGCCTCTCGGAGCCATTGGATACATACCGTGATTCCTGGAATAAGGCCTGTGGCATTAACCCAGGCGGGGACACGGATATGTCATACTAAAGGTAATCCCCGTGACCCTGTCATTCATGATGGGTTGTAGGGAACACTGTGGTGCTTTTGGTGAGTAGGCCTGAATCCCAAAAGAGTGAAAAGAGTCGACACACTCAGGCTTGGTTGCCACTGCTAAAAAGAAAGAAAGAGAAAGAAAATGAAGATACTAAAAAGCTTTTCCTCTGCAAAGCAGATTTATTTCAAAGTAAGCCAAGCCATACAAACAGACTCATATAACTGGACTCATTTTTTTAAATTACGCTACCTACTCAAAATACACAACTTACGACTCAAAAAAATGGCTTCGTTTAGCTTTACCTTAAAATATGATTTCTAGGCACTCTGACATCTTTCTTACGGAACCTCGGCGTTCCCAACCTAGTATAAGAATCACTATGTGTAGACTAGCGGCTAGAAGTAACACGGAGTTCCCGTTAACATAATCGGAGGTAATATATGCATAAACAGTTAGCTATGTTTTGCCTACAAGACCTGCCTCTAAGGCGGATGGCATGAGTTTTTGCCTTAGATTTACTGGAACTCGGAATATTTGCTATGTAGGTACTCTTAGATCTATGCCCTGGTATAGCGAATAAAGCGCTAAATTAAATTACAGAAACCAAGTTATTACGCTGTTAAGACATTATCCTAAGTGAGCTAAGTGAATAAATAGTTTTGACTTAACCTAAAAGATATAAAAAAAATCAGAATAGTCGACCCCGATTCAGGGACGACAGAGACATTATTTTTTTACGTACATCGGCACCAGATCTTGGTTTACTAAAGGGGGTTCGGGGAGTAACATATATATCGACAATATGTGATTTGAACCTGATACCATCTGCATTGCAGTCTGTCTGTATCTCTACAAGGCTATCGCTCCCTCAAAAATGTTGATGGACCATTTGCCACTGGTATTAGACACAAATATAACTATATGATCCCTGCAGTCACACCCGCGTTATTTAAGGCTACTGTTCCGCTCCCGTAGCTCATAGCGTTATGTTATATAGCCCATAGACTTCCTCGATGAATGACCTATCTAACACTGAAAGAATTTTTCAAATCGGACCGGTAGTTCCTGAGATTAGCGCTTTCAACCAAATAAACAAACAAACTCTTCAGCTTTATATATTAGTATTAGATTTATTTTATATAGGGCCTTTCATAGAAAGTGAAAACACTTCAAAACAGCCCATACGGATTGGTATAAAAAATATGTCACACATCCTATGCCATATCGTCTTGACAACAAAACCACGTTATGTACCGTTATTCCGTTGGACGATCACCACGCAAAACACAAAGTGAATAGCTCTTACAATGTATGATGTGCATGTGTATGTATGTATATGTATTATGTCGCAAACGAACTCAAATACATACATAATGCAGACGCATATAGTTGACACACTTTACGCGTGTGGGACTAATAGAGACGTGCCAAACGTTTAGCCGATAGATTAGATTCAATTGTGATTGATTATATCTTCATCACTTGAAAAACTCATGTTTTTTCCTAATTAGCACGTAATTATAAAAAAATCCCAAAAACAAACAATATTTAAAGTAAAAGTTTTCTATTCCCGCCTTTTTTAATTAAAAAGAATCAAGTAAAGAACTTTGTAATTTTTTTTTTCAAGAACTAAATTGAGCTTCGCCGTTATTAAAAATGGATGACTAATAAACCACACGAAGACAAGGCTGAATAGCAAAGCAACCTCTTTGGTTATTAGGCTGAATGCATGATGTCTATTGCCAGTATGATGGTTAGGTGTACGCGAACTATTTGAAAGAAAGAAGTGTTTTTTTTTAAATTACTTACCGCCCTAGGGCTTTTCTAGCGACATTATTACCCTAGAGCGCTAATTAGTCACCTACAAGCCCCATTTAGAGGTAATAAGAACCTACTTACCAAACATGAGAGATGTAAAAGGAATTTTGTAATGTGTATAATGGTCCACAGTAATGAGAATGTATAATTTTTTTATAGAATAACCCTACGTCTTCATCGTCAACTATTGCTATGCAAAATTTGATAAATATTGTTCAGTGATTTTCTTAATTTTCTTTACTGACAGACAACGCACAAACGTAATTACTAGGCGCAAGATGGTAAAATTTTGCATGTATGCTCCTTGGGGACGGTAAGAAATAGTTAGCATCTTATGAGAAAGTATGCAAAGTTTTCGCCAGTATCCTTATTTTGACGTGACCCAACGTTAGGTAAGTTTAATACCTATGAACTAAAGCTCATGTGAAATTTTATTCCTCAGTCCGATTTTGATCAAAATGTAACTTGAAGGTATTTTTAAGTTATTAAAATGTAAATAACGCAACTACTTGCTACTTTGTTATCCACACAACAGTCAACCACCAATAATTTACCTACTCACCGAAATAGGTTATATAACCTCGCTAGACGTGAAAAGCCTACCCAGTATATTCAGACAATGAGCCAAAGTTCATAAGAAACTAGAAATAGTTCTCACAGAGAGCCATGAATCAGTTGCTCGATTAACTTACGACTCGACTAACGGATACATCTCACTGTTTTTACTTAATACCTACTATAAGATGAACTCTGTAATTTGCCTGCAGATCGTAATCATGTATTTCCTTGTTAAAAAGTTTGATTTATTACCGGTTCATTGTAATAATAACTAAATTACTAGAGTACTCAGTTACTCACCATACAGATTTGTTTCAATTTCTTAGCATCAAATGCCTAAGGAGGTTTTAAATTATTATTCTACTTTTGTTTTTGATTTAAATTACATTAGGTAACACTTATAATCCTATGAATATGCGGTAAGTGGATGGTTGCGAGCGGCTCAAAATCTGTCTGTGTGGTGAGCCTTTGGGAAGGCCTGTATTCAGCATTATACATATTTAGGCTGAAATGATGAGATGCGACACACATTTCCAGAAAATAATCTAAATTTTTACGATTGGTAGGTCCAGAAAATAAGTTTATTTAATCAGCATTTAAGCGCGTTAACTTGTATATTAAATTAAGTTAGTCATCTCGTCGCAACTTCTAAGTTACAACCCACGCCGAAACGTCGAGGAAATAGAAGTTAATCGCCTTTATTTAAATTATTACTCAATTGAGACCCAATACATGCATATTACTTACTTAGTATTTATTAATATTGTCAATAATCTCTACAAAACTAATCATATCGACTAAGTTCTTTGACACTTAATACCCTTATAATTTCTTTAAATTAAATGTCCCATATTTATGATTAAAATCGACTAAGTACAGCCCAACACTATCTTGCACTATAATCAGTTAATACATTATTTACATAAAATAAACCGACCAATAAACGAGCGAGTTAAAATGCTATTAACTGCAGTCATTCCCCGCATTTGAACGCAAATCTGATAAGCCTACTAGCACTGTTTTATCTAAACGATTAGTAAGAGCTAAGTACTCGAGGAATTGAAACAAATATTATAAAATTTTGTTTGTTTGTTCAGTATTATTATTTTTTTAAAACATCATCACGCGTTGATGTCTAAAGATTCACAATATATTTTGTACTGGGTGAAAATCAAAACCACGACCATCGTTTTCGCAGTCAGGGTTACTAACAAGTCGACCATCAAATTAAAATGTAGGTATTAATCCCTTTTTTTAGACTGCCTCGTTGGTCTTGCGGCATAAATGTGCGCGTGGAATGGGAGGTCTAGGGTTCGATTCCCCGGTCGTGCAAAGTGTTATTGGATTTTTCCGTAAAGAAATTCTCAGTAGCAGCACGGAGTCTAGTAATGTGCCCGGTACGGCAATAGGCTCGCCCCCTATTACGTGGCACCTAAAAATTCTTGGCGAAATGAGGGTGTAATAGTACACCCCTTCAGGGATACAGGCATAAGTCTGAGTCTATTAATTCGTTTTACAAATTTTTTATACTTATTTTTTTATATTACTTCCTATTCTACCGCATGTATGATTATTCAGACAGATCTGCAAACGACTACAGAATTAACTTACTATGAATATGAAAAAAGGTCCGTGTGGTGACGGATTAAGAATACGGCATGTCACCACACCATATCATCCCATGAGTGTCGTAAAAGACGACAGAGGGAACATATTATGCAGAGAATTGCACTGTAAGAGAAGGAAAACTTGATACACACCCTATACCAAACCGTTTGGCCAGCGTGGTATAGTAGGCCAATTCCTCCTTTCAAAGGAGGGGCCTAGTCCAGCAGTGTACGGCTAAAGGCTGATGATGATGATGAATGTGAAAGACTGTGGATGGATGGATGCTTGCTTTGCTCTTTTACGCAAAAACTACCAAATGGATTTCGATGAAACTTTGCCGTGGTATTAGCTTAAACATCAGAAAAGCCACATACGTTCATTCATCGCGAAAATCGATATCCCCATGGGCAACGTAGCGGGCAGAAATTAGTATTCTATAATCCTTCTGTAAAAGATTTTACACGTAGATATTTCTAAAAGTTTGTAGATCTAATTGATAATAAATAAAACGTTTAAATCGCAAGATTCCTATCTATGCCTTTTCTGAACGAGTATGCGATATTTTATTTGCTATTATGAACCGTATATTATAATATAATTAGGAGTACCTAATGTTCGTAAAAGTCTAAACACACTATGCCGAAGTTACGCGACCGAAGTTCGGCACGATTACGCCTGCAATGCTATTTGAATTACTGACGACACACTATGCCAAACTTACGTTGCGTTATAGCGTACAGCGTAACTTCGGTCGGGCGTAACCGCGTAAGTTCGGCGGCAACTTTTCTAGTAGTAGTAGAGCACACATTATACGAGACCGAAGTTCAATTCGATTGTCGACGAAGATACTAAATACAGTAGCGCAATGGAATTTCGGTCGCGTAAGTTTGGCGGTTATGGTGTGTCATACCAGCCGAATACGACGGAACGTAATTTCGGTCGCGGAACTTCGGTCGCGTAAGTTCGGCATAGTGGGTTTAGACAGTAAAAGTATTTTAGTAAGAAATCTTTGATGTTATACAATAATTACTTTGATAGAAAGACGTGTAGTTTAAAGTCTTGAATCTTAGAGCGTTTTATTTTGCTCATAGTATGTGTATTCGTAAAACATCGGTGTTAAATGTCTGCGCATTTCATTTCACTTCAAAAAATGTTACAAGTTCAAGAAGTTTTTAGTATGTCTGTCTATCTGTTTGTTCAGATTATCTCGGAAAAAGCTGGATCTATTGGCAGATTGGTGAGTGAATTCGAGCATTTGTAACAGTACTAACAGCTAAGAGTTCTTCGACGTCCTGATGAACTACGATAACCTCAAATACAAATTAGTACTGAGTCCTTACGTTGTAGTTGCCTGTTTGTCCAATACATACAAGTAAGCTTTTCAAAGGCAAAAATATCACCGCAGTAATTTCCATTTGCACAAAACAAACAGGCCGTGGTATGGGAGGCTGTAAGTGATACTGATGGGAAACCGGCGAGTGAGGGTATCGCGTTACCGCTCGTGTTGGTGAGTTGTTCTTCAGGGGGGACAGAGATAGACGACTGTGATTGACTATGTTGTGGATTTGAATTGAATTTGATTAGACAGGGGTGATCGTTCACTTCTACCATACATAATATATTATTATGTTATCATAAAAAGAACAATAGTATCTTAATTTATTGGTATATACGTAGTATGTTATATTTTACTATGCGATGGTTTGCAAGCATGGATAGTCGTACCTATGGATGTTTAGGTATTACTCTTTCACGCAAAAACGACTGAACGGTTTTGTAGTAATTTTTTGCAGTAATATAGCTTGTCAGAATAGCACATAACCGACCCTACGCGGCGAAGCCAATGAATACAGATTTACATAGAAGCGCAATTCTTAAGGATTTCGTGTGCCGATTCCAAGTGGGGACTGTCTCCAGTTAAGTTCGTAGTTGGCGCCGTGGCGGCGCTGGCGTCGTTATCCGTATCTCTTGCTCTCGTAGTTAAGATACACAGGAGGAATGTTCGTCTCTCTTGCTCTCGTAGAGACAGCTGTCACAGCGCGACTGCCACGCCGCCAAGCGGCAATTTGGGTCACAGAAAGTTTGTCTTCAGAGCGCTTATAGGAAATGCGCCTCTATGTAAATATCTCAGCTCTTTGGCGAGGCCGCGGGAGCTGCATAAATAAAAAATGTTGCAACAAAACATCATAATATACAGTAAATTTCGTTTATTGCATTTGCTTTTAGGCGCCATCTGAGCTAAACTTTGCGTAACATTGCCTATTGTTTTTAAAAATAAATACATGTCTGTATAAAGGTAAAAATCAACACGCTAAGGTAATGAAAAATTATTATTATCGCTAATCATCAACATAACTGGTCTTATCGTAACCGAATCATCACTACAACCAATAAATCACTTTACAAACAACTATTAACTCGTTCAATCACTGAATTCATAAATATTCATGATGTTATTTAACTGAACATACGTTGCGATAAAATTATATACTACAACTGTTTAATTTGTTGTATTTTCATAAATATCTGGATATGTAAACCGGTAAATGCACGGGTTTTGGTGAAGAAGTTGTGCAATTGCATGCGTAAGTAAATGGGGTGGTTACTGTCATAGAAAACCTTCTAAGCGAGACAATGTGACCACGTTTCCTGAAAGTCAACCGAAACGTCGGATAGCACTGAAAAAATTGGGTAATACTAGATCTTTAGATTAAAATGTAGCTAATCACTGTACTGGTATTCCGTGTGGTGACGGATTAAGAATACGGATTGTCACCACCCCAAATCATCCCATGAGTGTCGTAAGGGCCGACAGAGGGAGCATATTATGCAGAGAACAGCACTGTAAGAAAAGGAAAACTTGATACAAACCCTATACGAACCCGCTTGGTCAGCGTGGCCTATTCCTCCTTTCAAAGGAGAGGCCTAGTCCAGCAGTGGACTATTAAAGGCTGATGATGATGATGATGATGAATCACTGTAAAACCGAATCAATGCTTAACTACCTACGTGAAACAAACCGCTAAATGATCCGTATATACTCCGAGTAGCATTCGCGTTTACACAATACCGAACAAAATAACGATGAGCTTTATTTGCCTAGTAATCTACATATACATAATTATTATAAAATGGTAGGAAAGTCAAAACTGTACATTGAATAGTTTTTTAAAAGAATACTTGGGGTGTGATCTACAGTCGATACCGAAGCCAAAAATATAGCTTTTAGAATTTTTGTCTGTTTGTCTGTTTATCTGTTTGTCCTTATCCGGGATAAACTCAAAAAGTACTGCATGGATTTACTTCAAATTTGGCACGAATATTGTTAGAATGTCGGGTCATCATATAGGCTGCATATTATTACGCTATTACCTACGGGGAACGAGCAGTAAACCTTTATTTCTTCAACGCATTCTGTAACAACGTGTAATCTAACGATGCGTATTTGAATGTTGTTATTATGTTAACCTGCTATAAGCTAGCTTCACACTATAAAAATAACGCAATATTAGTAACTTAGGCTGATAAACATAATTAAATGAATATAAGTAGTATCAAGACAATTTTAAAGCAGCGCCATCTAAGAAATTGGAAAACATCAAGTCGAATTACATGACTGTGTAAACGCGAGGCGAGGTATAGTTGTATAGCTTAATAGTTGTTTTTAAAAGTCATAGATGGAGCTGTGCACTTTCTTATTAAGTTTTTAAAAATTGTATCGTTATTTCGTTTGAGATGAGCAAGACGATAAAAATATGTGTTTATATAAGTTTTAAGCTGCTTCATCTATATCTTATAAAATTCGTAGAGTTTATCTGTATGTAATAAATAACAAACAGAACTCAAAAATAACTGCAAAGATTTATAACAAAATTTATACTCGAAAACGGTACGCTATTGCTGTAAGCAATTTAAGCTAAATAACGACAAATCGCGGACAAACATACATACAGGTCAAACTGAGAACCTCCTTTTTTAAGTGGTTTTAAAATTAAGCATGCCATATCTTAAACATAAGACATACGTAAAAGTGATAAGTGACACGTGCTCAAGGATTGCTCTCTGATCGTATGGGATGAGTGTACTATGGCCAATAGGAAGGCAGTTGAGGCCGTGGACAGAACCCACAGGAACGAACATTTGATGCACGCACCACGGTGTCACAGTTCTGTTTAGTGGCGATTTCCTCCAAACGCTTCCCGTGGTGACGCAGGGCTCCTATATACAAAGGTACTCTGTGACGCGGGGATCGAAGGCTGACGAGGTGAATGCTTCGTTGAAACGATCTTCGTTGTGGTCACGAGTTCGTACGCTGCACTTGACCATTAATATGAGAGCTCGGCTCGGCGACAATGCACGTGCTCAAGACTTCTCCGATGTCCTTCTAAGTCTTGGCGAAGGCACTCTAACAGAGGAGAGAGGTGGACAGGTGGTGCTTCCAGAGTCTCTCGGTAGAGTTGTATCCAACTTAGATGAACTCTTTCGCTGTGTGTACGGAGACATCAGTCGTATACCGCACCAGCAGAATTTTTGGGGTGTGAGCGGGCCATTTTGATGCCCAAAAATGATCAGGCTGCAGCAATTAACGAATGCATTCTCTGGGAAATTGAGGGGAATTAAGTGGTCTACGCCACACATTATCCCGTGGAATTTCTAAACTCCCAGTCAGCAAGCTGACTTCCAGCGCATATCATCAAGCTGAAGGTCGGTGTCCCGATAATGCTTCTTTGGAACCTATCTCCGCCGAAGTTGTGTAAAAGGACCCACCTTAAAGTCATCTCGCTCCACTGACACACCATTGAGGCGGAAATTCTTACGGGATGTGGCGCGACAAGGCAGTATTTATACCACGCATTCCCCTCATACCCTATAACTTCCCGTTCCAGTTCAAGCGCGTACTGTTCCCCGTGAGTGTTTGCTTCGCGATAACCATCAATAAGTCGCAGGGGCAGACACTGAGGGCAGTAGGTGTCGACCTCAATACAAGCTGCTTCTCACACGGGCAGCTGTACGTCGCTTCTTCCCCCGTCACCAGTTCTGACTTTTTTTATATTTTGGCTCATCATCAGCTCTTTATACTGTCCCACTGCTGGGCACGGGCCTCTTCTCACTATGAGAAGGATAAGGCCATAGTCCACCACGCTGGCCAAGTGTGGGTTGGCAGACTTCACATGTCTTTCGAAAACATTATAGAGAACTCGCAGACATGCAGGTTTCCTCACGATGTTTTCCTTCACTGTTTAGGAAGCAATAATTAACAATTTAATACGCACTTAACTCCGAAAAGTCATTGGTGCGTGCCGTGGATTCGAACCCGAGACCCTCTGCGTAGCAGTCTGTCGGTCTCTCCACGCAGCTATCGCCTTCATTATTACTACATTTTGCGGAGAGCCAAACCACTAATGTTTTTTATCGAGAAGTCCTGTAATTATGTAATTTTACCCTATTCGGGATTCCTTATTCATTATTTTCTTCATCTGCTTTAGTTACAACTTATGACTTAATTTAGCAGAATCACCATAAAGTCATTTATTCAAAGCAGGCTGAAAATCAGCACTTTTTGAAGGTCAGTTTTACAAAAGACAGTCTCTCTCTGTTACTGCACTTTCTGAAGATATGAAATGTAAAGAAGAAACGGGTAAATGAATGTTATTTTAAAAGGTATAATCGTATCGTAGGTATTTTTGGTGCTGTATAGCGTTCACGCAGACGACGTCGCGGGCAGCAGCTAGTTGAGCAGTATACACTATTCTTAACAAAGGGAATCAATTTTTACAGCTCATGCATGACTTTAGTTGCGGTTGATTTGCTGAGGCCTAGGGTATGGGTATGAGAGATCATTTTTGTCTATGAAAGATTGATTGTGAGGAGCGAATTTTGTAATAGTCATTGGATATAGGTAGGATATCGTAATCGTTAAGTCTATTTGATAAAGAAATATAAAAGAAGAAAGTAATCGGTACCGCAGATATGTTATGAAAATCAAATAGCGTAAATGGTTATATTAGTGGAAGATAACTGTCACTTTCGGACTAAATCTGGTATTATATTTAGTTATTTTTGCAATAACTTTTTGCAAAAGCAGCGTTAGCTGAGTGGCGAGACCGACAGACTGCTACGCAGAGGGTCTCGGGTCCGAATCCACGGCACGCACCAATGACTTTTCGGAGTTAAGTGCGTATTAAATTCTTAATTTATCGCTTGCTAATCGGTGAAGGAAACATCCTGAGGAAACCTGCAGGTCTGAGAGTTCATTATAATGTTCTCGAAAGACACGTGAAGTCTGCCAAATTCAATCCATCAAACCAGCGTGGTGGCCTTACCCTTCTCATAGTGAGAAAAGGCCCGTGCCCAGCAGTGGGACGGTATAAAGGGCTGATGATGATTTTTGCAATAAGGCCTTATGACTTACTTTCATATTTATGACTAGCTTCTGCTTGCGGCACCACCCGCGTGGATGTTAGTCATCCTTAGGAAAGGTAGTCCTGGTGCTATGCTGGTAAATAAGCTATATGCCTGCAAAGTGTCATGAAAATCCGTTCAGCAGTTTTAGCTTCGAAGAGTAGCAAACATACGTCCATCCTCACAAGCTTTCGCATTAAAGCAATCGTGAGATATTAAAGGAGAAACAATGGGACACTTACTGTCTTGTCCTGCGTGCCCTAATACCTGCACGTTACAGAAATTATAGATGCTACTGAAAATTACGTACTCGTAGCTATGTTTTGGGCTGATTCGACTAAGATTGCCGTGTAGATGGCAATCTCAGAAACTAGAACACTAAGAAGAAAAGGCAACCAATGCTCATCACTTCATTATCCAACACAAGCTCAGCAGAACCATGTACCATGGGATTTACGAGGTAAATTAAGCTTGATGTTAGTATCAATTTCATTATTATACCATGTCTCGATAGCACCACTTAGCGTGATCTTATTTTTAACTTGCAACCAGTTTTCAAATGAGGAAGTGAGGCGTAACTGTGCGGGTATACTGGGTGCTGGGTACCAGTAGCGACCTGCTTGTTCATGTGCGGTAAATACTATGGAAAATAGAGCACCGTTCATTCTCTTTTTTTGTCCTTGCGCTGGAAAGCCTCGGGGCCGTACTTCCTCCCCTAAAGACGTCTACTGCGGTGTCCTTTTAAATGACCATGAAAATAATCAAAAGCCATTAACGTCAAGTATTGATGAAGGTAGGTTTATAACAACTGTTTCTCAAAAATGTTGATGTAGGTAATGCAAACTTTTTCGTAGTCCTGCAGGGAAGAAAAGTGAAACCTGGTTGTCTGTGAGTAGTGAGAGTTCTCCATAATGTTCTCGAAAGACATAAACTTTGCCAACTCTCACTTGGTGGACTATACAGTACAAACTATACTTAGCATGGGGGACTACAGCCGAGCCTAACCCTTCACATAGTGAGGAGATAATATGCGTAACATAGCTTTTATTTTAAAAATTCTACGCGTATGCCAATTCACGATAACTAAGAAATAAAAGTAAAAAAGAAACGCACGTCGTGTCGTGTTTACATCGCGGCGTCGGCGTGCAGGTATCGAGTTAACTTAACATCGAATAACCGTTAGTTGACAAGTAATTAGATCCCCCAGTCTTTACTCAACGTACAAACATCTAGTCTGGCCTTATTTGACGTAGGGATGTCGCCAACGATTCACTATAGAAAGAAAAGCAAATCGATTTTAAACTTTCGCAGTCTCGCGATTTATATAGGTACATAATACAATTTTGCTAAAAGGTGTCCCACTCATGATAAACCTGGCGCGACAACAGCCTTTGTAAGACGGTCGAAACGTTGGTAAAACAGAGGACGTATTTATACAATAAGTTACTTAAATCGTTTTAATTACATTGTGTGAAAGAAAAATATCAACACATAACTGCATTTACATGGTATGTGTTAATTTAAGCAAATGGTCAATTTCGACTCATAATGTAAGTAATTTAGGAACAACAATTGTCACAATTGAACAATTTTGATTATGTAATGGAGATTACAAATGTCGCAGTATCCATGCTATATAAAATTGATTATAAGTATATTGCGCTTTATAATAGCTGTAAAATAATTGACAATCGTATTTATATGATGCCAATTGATGTTTAGGGTCTTTAGAAAGTTAGTAACAGTTTCCAGCGTATTCATACAGATCTCTTGCTGACTGCAGAGCGTCAGATCTAAAAAATCAGTTCTACTTGCTACAGGAGAAGAAACCCAATACAATAATGTATTTTACTTATTATAAAAAAAAACATCGATATCAGACCATCGATGTTTTCAAAAGTTAAATATCCATGAAAAACATCGGCGTTTATGAATCATGTATTGAGATTATTTCGATTTATTATAAACATCGATATCGTTTGCCCCTATCTTTGACGCCTCTAAATATAATAAAAAGATATCGAATCGATTGAACGTTTATGATATAGCAAGCAAGATGTATGTACTATCGAGCTTTTGCAGTAACCTATACGGAGGTATTGAGAGGTCTTCATATATACGGCACTTAAAAGCAAATATAAACCTCCCACGCACATGGTTACCTATTTTATTGTGATGGTGTTCTTGTATTGATGATATATGAGATATTTATCTCGCTAACTAAACGTAGTGTCTTCACCAAATGACATTTTGAACTTTAGGTATATAAGTACTTACCTATTTTTAAGTAGGTAGGTACATTACACCAAAATCTTTGTTAAATAGCTGAGCTAATTTTGTATTTATATTATTAGTAGGCACGAATAGGTTGTTTAATAAAACAAACCTGAATCGAACTATGCAAATCTATTTATGTATGTAAGTAGCTACCTAATCAATTTAAATTCAACTTAGTCCTATACTTCAATTTCAAATATACCTACTTACTTAAAACTATGTTAAAGTTTGATAAGAAATAAGTAAGGCAACTTTTAATTATTTTGATAAGATTTGAAATTGATATTTTTGATCGAATAGGTATATTAAGGAGGCGAGGACTTTTCGTAAGTACGAAACGGCACTATTAGGTTGATATTATGATTTCATTTTGTATAATTTCAATAGCAGATTATCTAAGATTTCAAGAGCCTAAAATCAAAATATCATAGATTTCTTCGTCCTATTGACAGCCCTACCAGTAGTTACTCATATTCGTAATGTCAATAGATACTACTTCAAGCGATAACAGATAAAAATTACAACGACTTGCAGGAAGTGAACTCAAAATATCTTCACGCGTTCACTCGCCTTGCAAAAACTTATACTGAACGTGTTTTGCGCATCTAGAACATTACCTCTTTAAGTACGATGTATTCGGAGTAAAACTAGTAATACTCCTTATAAGGCCAGTGGGATAGCTGTGAAGACAGATGACGAAAAAGCTTGTCTCCGTAAAGGATTACATACCAGTCGTGTAAAAATAAATGTTATAGGCTAACTTCAGTCCGCAGCTTCGCCCTCGCCGAGATCGGTTATGAGGATGTGAGGAAGCTATATAAACATAACTTCACGCCTTTTTATCCCCGAAGGGGTAGGCAGAGGTGTGTTACACATCTACACTTCGCAAGTTATGTTGCGGTCCCAATGTAATAGGGGGCGAGCCAATTACCATATACCGGGCACATCAATTAGCGAGCGATAATTAATTTATAATGCACACATACCTTCGAAAAGTCAGAGGTGTGTGCCCGGGGTAACTGGGGATCGAACTCGAGACCATCGTCTCGGCAGTCTTTTACGTACACCACTGAGCTATCGCCGCTATTAAAAAAATGCAATGCAAATGCAAAATTTCAACAAAATCCGTTTATTAAGTAGATTTTGCGTTTTACTCTTAATCTTAAAGTCGTGTTTGTTAACATGCATCATTATGATATCATCGTTAATTATACATATTATTATATTAGTCCTTACTATACTGCTAATGAGGCTCTTTTCTTGTGTCCGTAAAGGATGGCTATGTCACTCGAGCTAAAGAAATTTAGAAGATGGGGCAGTCAGACTTCACATTCGTCCCGCGATCGAATGCGTTGTCTACGTGAGCCTACTCCTGATGTGTTCAGTTTTTTTTATAGATAGTATGATTCAAGAGGAAGGTTTATATGTATAATAAAATTGACGCGGGCGAAGCCGCTGGCGACGTCTAGTATATTCTAAATTCCAAACAGTGTATTGCGGAAACAGCCCGTGCTACCATACCATGCCATAGTAAGTACCCAGATATTCGATCGCCTGAATTTTGCAGCAAGTATGAAGGTCATTACAAAGAAAACATTCCTTTACATACAAAATTGGTCGGGTAATCTAAGGTCCTTTCTTTTTTTTAAATACGGGAAAGGTAGGTACTAATTTTGGAATACATTCCTAATTCGAGTATAGGATACGTTATATTTCAAAGACTAAACGCCGCGAATATTCCAAAATTTGTTTTAGTAGAGGGAAGATACAAGTTATGGATTTCACACAAATAAATGTTATATTGTCAAATGCCAAAATTTTGGAACATTATTAAAATATAAATAGAATACAACGGTTTCAATATGGGGGACGTATTTCATATTTGATCCTCATCAGCCTTTAACAGTCCACTGCTGGACTAGGCCTGTCCTTTGAAATGAGGAATTGGCCTGCTATACCACGCTGGCCAAACGGGTTGGTATGGGGCTTGTATTAAGTTTTCCTTCTCTGCATAATATGCTCCCTCTGTCGGCTCTTACAACACTCATGGGATGATATGGGGTGATGACATTCCGTATTCTTAATCCGTCACCACACGGACATTACTTTCCCTCTATCTTACCCAATCTAATAACTTCATGAAGTATTCAATGCCGTAGCCACACATTGACCGAGTGCGTCTCTTCACAGAGGTTAAAGGCAGTACAATGTCCAAAAAAACAACAATTAAAACCTCCTCGGTATAATAGCGAACCGTGACGGCACTGACATGACGAATTGGCCATACGTTCTATGAAACTATTCACTTGAATTCATGTTACTAACTTACAACGTGGGAATGTGAGCATTTCAAAGCTTACCTATATCTTAATATATAAAATCCTTGCGTTACTTACTGACTGACAGACACGCTACAGCCGCAACTATTGGGCACAGGAAGCTGAAATTTGGCATGTATGTTCTTTGGGGACCGTAGGGGTGCACTAAGAAGGGATTTCCTGAAATTCCCACGGGATCGGCCAAAACGGGTAAATTAAAAAAAATTGCAGGCGTAGCTGCTGGCGTCCTCTAGTTTCTAATAAGACGTAAAATTATGCGTCTTTATTGAATAATTTATTAATATTTTTATAGACTCACGCCTGTTTCCCCTTAGGGATAGGCAGAGGCGTAATATTACACCCCCATTTCGACAGGAATTTTTAGGTCCTACGTAATAGGGGGCGAGCCTATTGCCGTTACCGGGCACATCACCAGACTCCGTGCTGCTACTGAGAATTCGGTAAAACCCAGTAACGCTTTTGCTCGACCCGGGAATCGAACCCGGGACCTCCGATCAGCAGTCGCATACGCTATCCACTGGACCACGGAGGCAGAATTTATTAAATAAACGTAAATATTGATTTTCGCCCGAAGTATTATTGTTACTTAAAGTACGCAATGAAAATTAGTAGAAACATAAGACGCGAAATGGATTTTACTTCTTACTTATCTTCGTCCGTAGCTTCGCCTACGTAATAAAATTGATACATTTAAAGTTTAAACCTTTTTAAGCAATCACACTATATAATGGTGAAAACCGTACAAAAAACCGAAGGGTAGATTTTTTATTTTTCGCGTTCATACAGAAAGACGGACGGTCCAAGAAGACATAGAACTAGTCACTAAATAGGACTGAACCCACGACCTGTTCATTATAAATCAGATGAAATATCCACTTCACTACCGTCAGACACTCGGCTTCCACTGTGCCTTCTAAGAAATATTACAGCACAAAGGTAAGTATCGTCCAGCATATTGATAAGTTATTGAACTATTAACTAATTATCATAATCAGCTAGCCTCAAGTTTATATTACAGAGAGGTATACTGACATACGGATACGGATGGCACAGTAACTAAAGTACTCGTCATGCCCGATCCGTCATATGTTGCGGGTTCTGTCCCCACATGGAGACATTTTATATGACCAGCAAGTCAAAACCTGTGCTTTTTTAGACGTTCAATGTGATTTTTTTTGGAAATCATATGTTTCACATACAATATTACTATCGTAGGCAGTTTCTTTTCTGTTTTAATACGCAAAATAGTCAATATATTCGCTTTTAGGTGACATTTTAATAATAAAATTCAACTAACATTCCAAATCGTAATATCCTTGAAATTAAATTAAAAGTAAGTGCGCCAACAACGTAAAATAATTACTACTTTGCAAGTAATAAAACCGGCTCATTAAAGTCATTATATCATACCTTACGGTTCATAAACAGAAAACATTAAAGTTATGACAATTACTTGAACCGCAACTTAAACTGGACACAAAGACGAAAAACATTAAAACAATAACGATCTCATAAACATACAAAGTACTGACGTAAATATTAAGTTGAGCAAGGTAGCAATACTTAGACCAACACCTTCTCACACAATACTCAATAGAATATGATTTTGCATTCACCACGAGAACAGATCGACAATATAATCTTAAACCATCCCAAGTTGAACGTCTCGAAGCATTACAATAGAAACATCAGCTGAATAACAATGCTTAAGAAATAAACATCACGACACACATTAACATCTCATGTTCAATATTTAACACTCTCTTGTAACATGCAAACGAACCTACCTGTTCACTTTGAACAGAAGCCCAACCGGGGTCATTTCGGGACAAGAAGGTAAAACACTGCACTTCAATTTTTCCAATTCCGCCACAGAAAACTGTTCAAATTTTCTATTTCAATTCCAAATTTTCAAATTAATAGAACAGTTATTTAAAATTTAGAATGCACTGAATTCAAATTTTCTAATTACGTTTCAATTTTTCAAATTCTTTTTCACTTTTTTCCTGGGGGACTTTTTTTTATTTTGTGGATCCCGCGTGTGTCTGTATCGAGTCAAGTATCGAACTCCGTTGCCAGAGCGTATGATCGGTCGCAAGCGTGCTGGCCGCTCGGCGTTCGCGTCAGTTCTGCGCGAGTGACAAACAATGAGTCGGTTCCTCGGTTTGAAGACTAATTATAATACAGGTTCTCTTTATTAGTAGAGACAACAGGTGGGAACCCTTCCAATAGTGTGGATGGACGTTTGACTTGGTAACAGTCTTATTGGTATTCCAAGCTAAGTAGTAAGTCATGCGGAATGTTAGTGGCATAAGGTCTTGGAATAAAATCAAAATTTTTATTGATTGCTATTTTGTTCTCTATTAGACGTAAATTTACCTAAGCTAAT
Source organism: Euclidia mi (assembly GCA_944739405.2). Taxonomy (NCBI): domain Eukaryota; kingdom Metazoa; phylum Arthropoda; class Insecta; order Lepidoptera; family Erebidae; genus Euclidia; species Euclidia mi. The sequence goes on from OX123198.2 coordinate 58,248,309, forward strand.
TTATGAGAACACTAATTAAAAATACAGTCTGCTAAAAAAGTCGTAAGCTTGTAAAGGTATTTCAAAACGCGTATTTCATCCCTTTGCCGTAAAATATCTATTAGTATATAGCCGAGTAATTATATGCATATTTCATTGCTCCTGAAGTCAAAGTCATAAGGCAGTTCAGCCTTCTCTGTCTAATTAGTTAACAATATTGAAATGCTTGTAACATGCATGAACATCATACGTTTTTTTCCCGATCGCATATAGTGTTTTTCTTATATCTAGTCTATTTTTATGGATACGTACCATCCAGGTTGTCCCTGTGGTGACGGATTAAGAATACGGAATGTCCATATCATCCCATGGGTGTCATGAGAGCCGACAGAGGGAGTATATTTTGCTGAAAATAGCATTGAGAAGGAAATCTTGATACAAACCCTATACCAACACGTTTGGCCAGCGTGGCATAGTAGGCCAATTCCTCCTTTTAAAGGAGAGGCCTAGTCCAGCAGTGGACTTTTAAAGGCTGACGATGATGTACCATCCAGATACCATATTAGTAAAGGCAACTGGTGATAGTAGCGTGATTGTTAATAAGATGGTAATGAGGTAGGTATATGTATGCAAACTTAATAATTAGTTTTTTTTATTGATATGCGCTAGATCTTCGTGCCGATGGCTATGACAGATTTATTAGTCTAGCTCGAATCAATATTAAATTGCCGATAACTTATGTTTGTGCGATCCTATGTTTATGTAAAAGGTTTACGAAGAAATTGATGTACTGCTTTGATCATAATAATGTATTATGCTGCTTGCGTGTTCGATTCCTGGACGAAGCAAACACTGGTATAATAAATATACAATTAGGTATATTGATTTTGCTTAAATTGCCAACAATTTATGTTTGTGTAATTCTATGTTTATGTAAAAGGTTTTCGAGAAAATTTATTTACTGGTCATCGGTGACTTGTATTATGCTGCTTGCGTGTTCGATTCTTGGGCGAAGCAAACATGGGTATTGGTATAATCAATATACAATTATAATCATTTGGCGTTAAAATGCTATATGGGAATCGTTTACCAGTAAAGTTAAAACGTTTAAACTCGGTGTAGTTATAAGGCCTTTTTTTAGGAGTAGTACCTGACTCTATAGTATCGCACTAAAACTGAAATTAAGTGGTTGCATACAAAATTATTTAGAGGGTCTTTATAGCGTAAATGAAACAAATTTAAGGTATGAATGCCTATGTTATTCCGACGTTTCGGGTGACTTGCACAGCTGTGGTCGCGGAGGGACTGACTGATCAGCTATTACTTCAGATATTAGCCAGTATCTGTTACTCACTTACTGTTGATCTACATATTTTGCATATATTTATTTTCCCTACGTTTCTAGCGGCTTACATTGGTCATAATCACAGGACTTAAGACCCTTCGATAAATATCTAAAAATAATTATGCTCGTTAAATATACACCTATAATCAAATTATTATGATATGTATGAAAACGGCTTTACGATTCGCTAATCCTGTCCACAACTTGCGTCAATTCTATATTGTATTGACATTTAAAGATTGTTATCGCAGCTAAGCCCTAGGAATACATAGGCCTATTGAAAGGACTAAGACTCAGATATGAGCTAGCAGAAAATAAATGCGCTTTATAACAAGATGGTGAGTGACATCTTTGGAAATAGTAAAAAAGAAACCCTAGTGCGTATTGGACCACTCACATTGTTGGGTTCCGTAGTGCCTCTAGAATGACATTGACCACATTTACATTTATTATATAGTTAGTCGACTATTTGTAGCTACTAGATAACTTATAAAGCCACTATTAAGACTAGATTTCATCTACGAATACCATGAATTAAGGGTGGAGACAACTTCGGTCAAAAGCAAAACCTCCAATGGTTTTTTACCTACAATTTTACACTTTCACGTGTATATGGGAGTTACTCATAAAAAGTGCTCAAATTCAGCTCTTTAGCTCTTTTTTCCTTGACCAGACGAACTGATGGACAAAAGAGCGGACCAACTGACAGTCATACCAAAATATGGCGGGTTTGTTTATTATGTTACGATACCTACCTATCAGAACCTCCAAGGAAGGACCGTGTGTGGGTTTTCGAACGCAAAACATGAAGGTAAGTAATAACCCATAATACCCCGATCATACTGGATTAATATGAAATACCAAAATATAAAGAAACGTAAAAATCCGCTAACATTCATAATATGAACATTCTGTTGTGATATTTGAGGAATAATGGAGGGTCTGAAATCTTCTCATCTCCTCTTATATCAAAATTCTCTCAAAAATATTACGTAAGTTTCCATAGCAGAAACATTCACTATTATAGCCCACGTAATGTTAAGTCAGGCTATCGACTCCGTATGGCTTTATTACCAACCTGCCTACACCACATCCGTGCATGCGCACACCACAGGATGCTCAACAAAACATACATAACCATCCATCTATCCACACCCTTATAATCTAGAACTTAAGGTTTATTTTCCTGAAGCTATGGGTCAAGTTATCTTTGTCAAAAAAGGACCCTTTATGATGTCATGGTCGAATGTTTCCTTGTTATAAATTTAATGTTATTGTTTTAATAAAATACGATATAAAATATAAGGTTCAAGGTTATGGGTGGATTTTACTGAAATTATTATTGTGAGTCGACAGTTCATTCGTCGTAACTGTCTGTGGGATAGAGAAATGAATTTAGGTTCAGTTATTGATATTGAGCAGCGATAGCCTAGTGGAGAGACCGACAGACTGCTACGCAGAGGGTCCGGGTTCGAATCCACGGCGCGCACGGATGACTTTTCGGAGTTATGTGCGTATTAAATTGTTAATTATCGCTTGCTAAACGGTGAAGGAAAATATCGTGAGGAAACCTGCATATCTGAGAGTTCTCCATAATGTTCTCTGAAGCCATGTGAAGTCTGCCAACCCGCACTTGGCCAGCGTGGTGGACTATGGTCTTACCCTTCTCATAATGGGAAGAGTCCTGTGCCCAGCAGTGGGACAGTATAAAGGGCTGATGATGATTGATAGGTGAGGGTTGTATTTTATGTGTGAATTTTGTAACATTTAGTTTGTGAGCTCTATCACGCTCGGTATAATACTAATGATTGTGGTTTTGGCTGCTTAAAACGATGGATGAGAAACTTAGGCAGGTACCTGTGTAGTTGAAGTTTCATTTAAAGTATAAATTAGACAAGAAATTACAGTCCATCACAAATTATAGAAGACCTAATTGCAGTCTACTGGGAGCATTCCCAAGGCCCGTTGTACGTAATGCATAGTTGATACCACACAAAAAAACTCACATTTAGTGACATAGCAGTCAAATTTCTTGCTGAGTGCTATTCAGATAACTTTGTTCAATTAATTCCTGATTTTGCATTAATTTATTTGTTAGATGGCTGCCTCCGTGGTCCAGTGGATAGCGTATGCGACTGCTGAGCGGAGGTCTCGGGTTCGATTCCCGGGTCGGGCAAAGTGTTATTGGGTTTTTTGTGAGGAAATTCTCAGTAGCAACACGGAGTCTGGTAATGTGCCCGGTACGACAATAGGCTCGCCCCCTATTACGTGGGACCTAAAATTCATAGCGAAATGTGGGTGTAATATTACACCTCTGCCTACCCCTTCGGGGATACAGGCGTGAGTCTATATAAAATAGTATTTGTTAGATACTTCTATATTCTACGATAAATGGCAGCCTATAAAATAAAAGCATTTTCAATTTGTCTGCATCATAATTTCTATTCGCGCGTCTACTCTCCGTAAACAGAAAGGCCCATCTAAACTCATCTTCACAAACGCACTTACCTTCACTCCACCCATAAAGATTTGATTAAGAGCGAGTTCAGGAACCAGGAAGTTTGTTTGTTATCGCGGCGGCCGCGGTTCGATTCCTGTTTGCATTCCACCGCCGCTCGTAAACGTACAACAATAGACTGTTTGATTGGTCGCTTATTGATGGATCGTCGGTGATTTGCATTCCACAGGTATACCTGATTGTGGATGTTACAGGTATACCTGTATGTGAGACAGACATTGTATGACTATAGCTATAGTCTTGGACGTGGGTAGATAATATGCACGGTTTACGGTCGGTTTCAATATTTGATCTGGTTACTAGTGATACGTAGGAGACATATTATTATTTTGTTTATATATCTTACTAGCTTTTTCGGACCGTGTGGTTGACGGCATAGAATACAAGTGTCACCACCACCTATCTCCCCGTGGGTGTCGTAAGAGGCGACTAAGGGATAACACGATGCAAATACCATCTTTGCGTAGAGACGGAAAACTCGACATCAAACCCTATACGACTGCCTCGTTGGTCTCGCGGCATAAATGTGCGCGTGGGATCGGGAGGTCCCGGGTTCGATTCCTGGGTCGGGCAGTGTTATTGGGTTTTTCTGTCACGAAATTCTCAGTTGCAGCACGGAGTCTGGAAATGTGCCCGGTACGGCAATAGGCTCGCCCCTTATTACGTGGGACTAAAGTATATCTGGCGAAAAGTGGGTGTAGAAATACACCTCTGCCTACCCCTTCGGGGATAAAAGGCGTGACGATATGTATGTATGTATGTATGTATCTTACTAGCTGTTTCCCGCAGTTTCACCCGCGTCGCGGAACTGCTTCACCACCCTACCCGGTTAATTTATAGCTTAAGGTACTTCTTGGTACATCAGCTATCCGCCAGTGAACGTCCCGTCAAAATCGGTCTAGCCGCATACACGAATAACTCAGAAAATTGCCTTCACGAAACTCAATAATAATCGTTCTATAGTAACAAATACCTACCAAAATCGGTAGGAATGTAACTCTTCTTCGCATTATTACCTATTTTTAGAATCTTAATAATATCACAGTATAAAAACTAGACTAGGATAATATGTAGATGACAATACTAACTGAATAAAGTAATTACCTACCTATATCTTTCACACATTTTTGGTTTACATACATACATACATAGACTCACGCCTGTTTCCCGAAGGGGTAGGCAGAGACTACGGAACGCCATTTGTAACGATCCTGACACCTCTCTTGCTTCATTCACTTCCATCAAGTTTCTCATGCATGCTCTTCTGTTTAGGGTACTTCTGACCTGTCCTTTTTTTAGGATGTCTCCCATCTGGTCAGAGAACGTCCGCCTAGGTCTTCCTCTTTGTCCTGTCCCATTCACATTTGCCTTATATATCTTCTTTGTCAGTCGTTCGTCATCCATCCTCTCCATGTGCCCAAACCATCTTAACATACCTTTCTCGATGCTTGTCACTACATCTTCACTATTACGGACCACTTTCTAACTTTCTTAAAAATGTCAAAACGAGCTAAAGAGTTGAAAACCTCAAAGACTAAAACAATCTTCAATCTTGAGCTAGGACTAGAGCACTTAAAATCTAGCAGCCTACCAGACTTGCTAAAAATAACTGACCCTAACGTAATTACTAATAATTTAATATCGACACTACAAAAATGTATCGCACTAAGCACCATCACCATGAATATCCCTTTAAAGAATAGAATGTTAAAACCCTGGATGACTATTGGCCTTCTCCGTTGTATCCAGAATAGAAACCACATGCAAAAGAGATTAAGAGTCGACCCGTATAATTGTATTTTAAAAATAACCTATAAAAGGTACAGGAATTATTGTAATTGCATTATTAAAAAACAAAAACGGAAATATGACAGAGCCCAGTTATCCGACGTACACAAAAATCCTAGAAAGACTTGGGATATCATAAACAAAATTACACACCGCAAACCCAATAAAACAAAGAATTTGAAACTGTTAGAAGCATCCGCGGACCCTAAGGAATCTGTTAACGTGGTAAACAAGTATTTCTCAAACGTAGGTAAAACACTCGCTGATAACATTACAGCATCTCTCCCCAGTAAAGAGGATAACGTTAACTCCCCATCATTTCACTCGCTGACCTCATCGTTTGTTCTGTTAAAAACGGATCCTTGTGAAGTCCACGCCACTCTTATGAGCTTAAAGTCAGACAGTGCCCCGGGAAAGGACCAAATCCATATTAAATTCCTTAAAGCCGGTTACGAGCACATCGTACCTATTATCACTTATTTGGCAAATTTATGTTTTGAGCAAGGGATCTTTCCGGACGCTTTAAAAGTCGCTTTGATAACACCGGTATATAAGGGTGGTGACAAAACTGATCCTGCAAATTACAGGCCAATATCAGTGCTTCCCTCCATTTCCAAAATCATTGAAAGACTCCTTAATTCACGCCTCATTAGTTATCTTTCAAAATACGAAATTCTGTCTCCGTTTCAATTCGGCTTTAGACAAGGAATGTCAACTGAGGATGCCGTTTTATCTTTGACATCTACTATAGTAGATAAAGTCGACAGGGGTAGCCGTTGCTTGGCTACCTTCCTTGACCTTAAAAAGGCATTCGATACAGTATCTGTTTCCATACTTTTGCAGAGGTTAGAAAAGATCGGAGTGAGAGGGACCCCTCTTGAACTGTTTAAATCTTATCTGAGTAATCGCCAACAATCAGTTAAGATAGGGGAGTACACTAGCTCTGAAGCAATAGTCACGTATGGAGTGGGACAAGGCTCAGTGCTAGGGCCGACTTTGTTCCTTATTTACATAAACGACCTCTGCAACATGAAGGTTGAAGGAAGCCATATATTTTCTTACGCGGACGATACTGCCATAGTCTTTTCCGATACGACTTGGAATAAAGTTAAAAGAACAGCTGAACGCGGACTGTATAAAATAGCCGAGTGGCTCAATCAAAATCGCCTGACTCTTAACGCCACTAAAAGTAACTACATTTGCTTTACCAAGTACAATAACACACAACCATCGCTTGACTTTCAAATAAAGATCCATAATTGTACCAACCCGGCAAATTCTGACTGTTCATGTGTTATGATTGACAGGTTACAATACACTAAATACTTGGGAGTCATGATAGATCAGCGACTCTCATGGCACATGCAAACCGAATTGATAATGAAAAGAGTTAGGAAAATGATCTGGGTATTCAAAACACTTCGACATATCGCTTCAAACAGTCTATTACAACAAATCTATGTCAGTCTGGTCCAATCTATACTTACATATTGTTTACCGTGCTGGGGCGGGACAACAAAAATAAAGTTTCTAGAACTTGAAAGATCACAGAGATCGCTACTTAAGGTTATGCACTTTAAGCCCTATAGATTCTCGACACAAATTCTCTATCAACAATGTAATCTCTTATCTGTAAGGAAACTTTATCTCCTACAAATAATCCTTAGAATGCACAAAGCCCTCCCATATGATCCCAACAAGACTAGCAACAGAAGGAAATACACAGTCGCACCAACAGTTACAGTAAGATCATCTTTTGCTAAAAGACAGTACGCGAGACAATCTGCTTACCTATATAACTTACTAAATAAGGAACTAGAAATATACTCTTTGAATCTCCGAGACTGCAAAAACGTTTTGACTGAATGGCTTCAGACTAAAGGCTACGATGAAATTGAGTCTCTAATATCAACAGTGTCATAAATTAAATTGATTTCGTAGCTTTTATTATTCAGTGCATATTATGATAGTTAGTGAATGCAGTAGTACTTTCTCTCTTCCGAACCCAAGACAACGTCGTAGGGCTAACACATTATATTCACGCTTATAATAAAACAAACAAACTGCATAAAATTCGCACCAGCACCAGCAACAAACACACCCAAACACGCTCATTTACACATACACTACACAACACACAAAAGCACGACCCTAAAATATAACTACCCAAATTTTCATCAAATTTAATTTTTTTGTTATTTCTATTATTATTATTTTATTTTTAATTTTGCTATATTCCAGAATTGTAATTCTTGTTTCATTCAATTGCATAATGTAAGTTTTAATGATTAAGTGGAAGAGCGGAGCCACCTAACACAAGCAATGCTTTGCTTAAAAGGCGGTCTCCGATTTAAATGTTGTAAATGCACTATGTGATCGAAATAAACAATTTTTATTTTTTTATTTATTTTTATTTACATCTTCTTTTACCCCACACCGCTCTCTTATCACACTATTCTTTACTCTGTCGGTCAAAGACTCAGTGCTCTCATTTCTACAGCATTTATTCTACTTTCAAGTCTCTTCTGCCATACCCAACTTTCACTACCATACATAAGGATAGGCACTAACACCCCTGTATGCACAGCCAAACGTGTGGTTTAATTAATTAATTATTGATAACTGAGTATATTTCGATACCATCTGATGAGTAGTGACTCGATTTGATTAATAAAAGATATATATTTCCTTTGCCATAAAATAAGAAGAACATTGTAAGAAGCTACATATTTCAATTACAGCGGCAGCGAGACGTGATAACTCAAACGTTGAATAAGTCGATTCTGCTCGATGCGTAAATAAATTAAAATCTAGGGTTGTGTACCTTCCATAGATATATGGTATCTTAATTTCTGGAGCCTGCCGTGTAGTTACGAGATATCTTTTTAAATGAACAACACTAATAAATAACCGGAATCTTAAGTAGGTACATAATTGTTCAATTTCGGAGCCCATCCTTCGAAAGTAGCACGGCTCATAATTTTATCTGTCTAATCTTAATTTACCCTTTCGGAAAAAATCTTAAGAAACGATCTATATTATATATAACACGAGTAAGTATACAACCAGATATAGATATACAGAGGTATACACACAGACAACGATTTTAGCTTAGCTATAAAGTCTTACACATAAAATCATTGTTATTTCGAAATCTCAGGCAGATACTTCTATTTTATTTATTTAAGTATATATATGTAAATGATTTTCGAACCCAACGCAGAAGTGTGGTCTTTGTAGATATACGTATTCTATAAATATAAGTACTTCTGAAGTAGTACCTACTTCCTAGCCTATTTGTGCCAAAATCAACCAAGATGAACTACTTCTAAAAGGTGAAACAGATTATGTACTGATCGACTTCTCGCTACTTCGATAAGCCAACAAGTACCCTCCCTATCTCCACGTCGAACACTTGCAAGCACGTACCACCTAGTAAATGTTCTGCGCTTACAACCTAGCTTACCTTACCTATATCGACACGTAAGCCCTATGCTATCGGCCGTTAGCCCGGCGACCTTGCAACATTGCAGCACAGTCGTCAGGTGGCGAGCGTTCTATCAACACTATTCACTGGCCAAGAATGCGGACAGCTGCCTAACTGAACGACACAATTCGTGTCAACCGTGTACATGCTCTTGTTGTAAAGGTGAGTATTTATTTGGTTGTACAGGCGCAGGATTGTTAGGCCACGCTGAAAGATTTTTGCTAGTTTTATATTGTAAGCACCACTTATTCTGGATTCGTCTATCTTAAAATGATATCGATTTGGTCTCTTCTTTTACTTATACTTTTTTAAATATTTACATACCATTAATAACATAACTTGTACAAATCGTATCGAATTGTCACATGCCTGTATCCCTGAAGGGGTAGGCAGAGGTGTAAATATTACACCCACATTTCGCCATGAATTTTTAGGTCCCACGTAATAGGGGGCGAGCCTATTGCCGTTACCGGGCACATCACCAGACCCCGGGCTGGCACTGAGTATTCGGAAAAACCCAGTAACTCTTCTGCACTAATCGAACCCAGAACCTCCGATCAGCAGTCGCATACGCTATCCACTGGACCACGGAGGCAGTCAGAAATAAAGAATGATTGAATTATATTATTAATTAATACAAGATAGGAATCGAAATAATCGCTTCGAGCTTGTAGGAGAAAACACTATTCATGACAAAGACCTAGTAGGTACTTAGAGTGCAAAATAAGATAACGCAATGTCATTTGGCTTTCTCAGTAAGCAGATGAGTTTACCGCACAAAACTAGGCAAAAAATTACAGAAAAATATTTATTCAGAATTCTCAATAACTAAACAAACAGAACAGCTAAAGGCAGAAATAATATCCATTATAGCATAACTCGATTTTGTTACAGATCGCTCTAAGAGATTTCTCGAAAATCTGATAGAGCTCGGGGAAATAAGTAAGTAGGTATTCACATTTTAAGTAAAACTTTATATTCATGCAAATAGTGTGGTAGGTACAAGAGACAAATACAAAAATAACAAAACCAAGCTAAAATTACATTGCAATGTTTTGTAACAGCGAAACAGGCAATTAAACTTGTAGCTAGTTGGACCAGTTGTCAGAAAAAAATCGTCGAATGGACTAAGGACAGTCGTCGTTCAGCCAGCGGACGTAAGCCGGTCATCATATGCGATTAATTGTCATTTTAATAGTATTTATCCTGCCATGCGGAGCTATAAAATGTCCCGGATTTTAAGATAAACAGGTACGATTGGGCATTCGGTTGTCAAGTTGGCATCATTTTTACAAGTAGGTAATTTTGTCTTATATCCTAACTAGAGGACGCCAGCAACTACGCCTGCAATTTTTTTACCCATTAAATTTATCCGTTATGGCCGATCCCGTGGGAATTTCGGGAAATCCGTTCTTAGTGCACCCCGACGGTCCCCAAGGAACATACATGCCAAATTTCAGCGTCCTGCGCCCAAAAGTTTCGGCTGTAGCGTGTCTGTCAATCAGTCAGTAACGCAAGGATTTTATATATTAAGAAGAAGATATTATATAGCCTAGTGGAAAGACCAACAGCTAGGCAGTCCCCACAAGCTTGGCGGCAGCACCAACATTTCGGCGATACGTTAACATTTCTCAAGTCAAGACATGTAAAGTCTAGAAAAGACCACTTGGCCAGAGACGTGACGAACTATGGCGTTACTCTTCTCATAGTGAGTTCCCTTCTAAAAAATGGAATAATTTATTTATAGGGCTGGCTAATGTAGAAAGTACCTTAAAATTGCCGGAAATAGAAGACCTACAATAGCCACATGCTGCCTTGCTTAGAATACGTGAATACGTTGCTATCCACTATCCACCGAGCAGGTTGGTTTAGTACTTAGCGTGGTTAGACTGAGCCAGGGGCACGCATAACCTCGTCCTGCACATCTGAGGCAAATAAATGCCTTTAATAAAATGTCGAGCATGATTCTATGCAAGAGTATGTACTCTCAGTACAGCTAAAGCAAACCAGTAAGCATCCCCTAGCAAAAACTTTAAACGTGTCCACCTGTTGGTACATTGCCATATAAGTGCCGTGGTTCCAGGGAGTAGATACCGGCGACGACCTTGTTTGTACGCCGTTCAATGCCGTTTGGTATTCTTGCACTATTTATTGTAGTAGTACCTATTGAGAATTAATTGATAAAAAGCTTTATGGTTCATATACCAACATAGTACGAATACGAACTAGCTTCTGCCTGCGGTCCTGCACGCTTGGTTGTCGTTTATACGCTCGTAACATGACTTGACATGACGTTCATAATAGGTTGGCTAAGTACTAGTATAGTATTATGTTATCTGTGGCTAAGTTCAGCATCGTTCACACAGGCCAACCTTTTGACCGCACGGTTGGTGTAGTGGTTTAAGCGGCCGCCACGTCGCTTGATACTGCGCCGAGTGTCGTGGGCTCGATTCCCACACGAGAGAACACTTTGTGTGATCCATAAATTGTTGTTCATTGTGTCCGTTGGTTGTATGTTTGTAAAAGTCCCCCGCGACACAGTAAAGTCCCGTGCGACACATTAGATATTTATTCCTAGCGCGGGAGTATCCTTAAAAAAAAAATACATAGATGGATGGGCTCACCGCTTGTTGTATCACTTATTTCAGAGCGCTACCGTACTTCAGAATGCACCTTGAACCCTCGGTTCCGTTCCTTGTTTTTAGATAAGAATTGTGGAACCCTTACATCAGAATTGGCTACAACACATGAAAAAGAAAGAAAATCTCGTCAAAAGATAGGCTATGTGATATTCTGATATACAGGTTGGCGCAAAAGTAATGGCCCTATTTGGTTCAGCTACAACTTCGTTTCTGAATTAGAAAACTAGAATTAAGTAGTTTTTTAAATTGTGCCATTAAATTTAGTTACATTATGATTTAAATATGATGCCTATTAAATGTTGACCTCCAGAGTTGAAGCACATTTGAGCCCTATTTATGACATTTAGGTACCATAACTAGCCGTAACATTTCCTGCGATATGTTTCTTATTTCTTGGTGTATGTTTTATTTTAAAGCTGCAAGAGTCTGTGGTTTGTTCGCATACACCCGAGATTTCAAATAACCCGAAAAATCGAGAAAATCGAAAAATCGCGGAAATATTCGACGAAATTCACGTTGTCTTTTTATCATTGATGAATAATTCCGTAAAATCATCGGCACGATTATTCCACGTTCTTGGGGAGTAAAGCGGTCCATGATTATTTTTAGTGAATTTTACATTTGATTACCTACTACAAAATTTTCTATATCAGAATGACAGGAGATGTCATAAAAAAATATAAGGAATTTCTATAGGGTCATTACTTTTGCGCCACCCTGTATAATCTGCAAAGTTGCATCAAACGATTTGTTTTATTAAATTAAAATATGTATATTTAGTAGATAAGCTTCCCGGCTTCTCGAGAGAGTGTTTAGAAAAGTTAAATTTCCAATTCAATTTGCTAGATTATTTGACCTTAGTTATTAAATATTCACTAAACGTTTGACCACACAAAACCCGCCATTGTGCATTTTTAGGGTTCCGTACCTAAAAGGTAAAAATCGGAACCCTATTACTAAGCCTCCGCTGTCTGTCTGTCTGTCTGTCTGTCTGTCTGTCTGTCTGTCTGTCTGTCACCAGGCTGTATCTCATAAACCGTGATAGCTAGAAAGCTGAAATTTTCACAAATAATGTATTTTGGTTGCCGCTATAACAACAAATACTAAAAATAAAAAAATGAAAATATTAAGGGGGGGTCCCATACAATAAACGTGTTTTTTTTTCGTATTTTTGCTCAAAATTACTAACGGTAACAGGTAGACGCTTAAAATTTTCACGGAATATGTAGTTGTATATTACCTTTAATAAATAAATAATTAAATTAAAAAAAGTAAATAATAAAGGGGGGCTCCCATACAACAAACGTAATTTTTAAGCAATTTGTTACTCGATCTTAATAAACAAGTAGAAACTTAAAAAATATTTAATTATATATACAACAAACGTGATTTTCTTTTATAGATGATGGTACGGAACCCTTCGTGCGCGAGTCCGACTCGCACTTGCCCAATTTTTATAGTAAACATTGCTAATTGAATTGAACAATGACCGTGGGAGAGTGTTTTGCATACAAAGCTCTCCGCTACAAGTTATCAGGTTCTAAATAAAGGTATTTTTACACATACCATGAAATTACCGAACCGTAATAGGTCGGAAAAAACTAAGCAACGTTTACACAGGTCACCAGTTGGATGGGTGACCGTTATTAATGGCATAAACATTAGAGCATGAGCATATGAGACTGCCTCCGTGGTCCAGTGGATACCGTATGCGACTGCTGATCGGAGGTCCCGGGTTCGATTCCCGGGTCGGGCAAAAGTGTTACTGGGTTTTTCCGAATACTCAGTAGCAGCACGGAGTCTGCTGATGTGCCCGGTAACGGCAATAGGCTCGCCCCCTATTACGTGGGACCTAAAAAGTCATGGCGTAATGTGGGTGTAATATTTATACCTCTGCCTACCCCTTCGGGGATACAGGCGTGAGACTATAAATAACATTAGAGCGCTACCGTGCTTTGGAGTCAATGTAAAGCCGTCAGTCTCTGTTCTCGTCTCAGTACGTGAATCGTTAGGCCATGCATGACGGAGATCATCGGGGAGTCTATAAATTCCGACATCAGTGTTGCTACACACTCATACAAAAAGGTAGACAGACCTTTTTTTTAATAATAATAGGGGGCAAACAGACGGATCGCCTGATAGTAAGCAATTACCGCCGCCCATGGACACATGCAACACCACAGGAGTCACAAGTGCGTTGCTGTTTCCTATCCGTTTTCCCAACCCAGATGAGGAGTGCTATGAGGGAGAAGGAATAGGGGATAGGGCCTCCGGCACTCTCACTCACCGAACGAAACGCATAAGTTTAGGTACTGTTACTTTACGTCGATTTTCTGTGAGAGGGTAGTACTTCCCCGGTCGAGCCGGCCCATTCATGCTGAAATCAGCAAGGCTCTAACTACCGTGACATCCTTACCTAAACGAAGTTTAACTCTTGTTGTACCACCGTGTCCCTTCTGCCGTTCGGACATGGGTATGTGGGTCCTTTTTTCACAGACAGTGACAGAGCACGGCTTGATGCAGCAAACAAAGAAAATGGCAAACAATTTCAATAAAGAGCTCAACCGCTTCCACATGTATGAAAAAGACAATACTTACTATAGGAACATAGCACTTACGTGCGTATCTGTATAGTAAGTAGAGACTTCGTAGTAGTGCATGTATATGACTGAGCTCTTCTTTTTTTTGGGTTTACTCGTACCTAATAAAGACGCTACTTTTTACTTAAAATATGAGATTACCCAACCTATAACGGGCCATGGTCTCTTAACTCCTTACCTAAGGGCTTTTATCCCGGGAGTCTCGGTCTCGAAATTTTCGATAGTCTCGACGATTGTGTTGTGTTTTCAAGCCTCGAGACTACTACCTCCAGTTTTCAAGACTATCGAGACTTTCGAGAATTAGTCGTGACAGGGGAAAGCATTTAAATCAGTGCTATAATTATTTATTTTCTATGCCCCCAACTAGCGTCGAAACAGAGAGAGGTTTTAGTAACGCGGGCTATTTGTGTAATAAGATCAGATCCTCTCTATTTATCACATTGGATTTTGCCTTCTACGTGCATATTACAAAAAAAAAATACAATTTGACTTGTTCAAACAAGTCTGTTGATTAATAAAGTCCATAATGAAAACTAATTGTATTAACTGCCTAACTTATGAGTATAAAACCTTTTTTTGAAAGAGTCAAAAAGTCTCGTTTCTCCCGGGAATTTCGAGACCAGGCTGAGTCTCAATTTTTTCCCGGGACTCGAAAATGTATCGAGACTGAAAGCCCTACTCCTAAGTGCGGTTTCAGATTAGCGTTTTGTACGCGCGTATACGCTCGTTTTTGGAAGCGCATGTAGGCGCGTATAGGCGCGCCTTTTAACACACGCGCAACTCGTACGAGCGTTGACGCACTGAGCCGTCAGAATCCATGTTGACACTGACAAGATGTCACTACCGTTTCGAGCGAAAACGCCGAAGTATGCCCGTTTACGCCAGTACGGTTGTTTGAAGCGCGTAATGTAGCGCGCGTGTAAGCGCGTATGCTGAAACGACCGTGTACGCGCAGAAAAATACGCTAATCTGAAACCGCCCTAACACATACCGGGCACGGCCCGGCTACGTCTCAAATCCGGTTGTGTGCACACTGTACTCCTTAAAGGATAGTTCAGCAGATTCTAAGTAAACGCAACGCATAGGCACATCTTTATGTTAATTATAAAACGCTGAGATATTCGAAAGATTATACAAATTTCGCACGGTGTAATTTTCTTTGTATTGTGCTGTTTGTACAACGGTATATAAAGATTTTGTATAACGGTAGATATACTCATAGATGCGTGATTTTATGCCTTTTGTGCCTTGGAGTAAGCTAGTGGAAGAATTCTATTTCAAGCAAATATGGTTGCTTGAAATGTTCTTAACAATGAGATCAACAAATGAGCAAAGTCCATAGCGCGCACAGTTTAGGGTTCCGTAGTACCCCTTATTCATTGACCTAAAGATAGTAGGAGTCTAACACAATATTCATTTTATCGCTAACAAGTAGAAGTTGAAGTTAATTTTCTATTACTCATTAATTTATTAGTAAAGTGTAATTAGCCGTTACAATGTGTATTGATAGTTCATTATTTATGGCACTATTTAGCATACATAGTTTTAACATATCTAAATACCATAGTTTAGAAGATAGAGAGAGAAGAGACTTTGTTATTGGAGGCTTTTTCTAAATATTTCGGTAACGGTAAAAAAACAGTTGAAGTAAACACTATTGTGTTTTTGAAATACCTTTCTAACAATACCCCATGCAATGTTGCAAAAGAAAAAAAAAACACTTTTTGCTATTTATTGCGTTGTTTCAAAATCTTGCGTCACTGTCTGTCGTTAAGGAGTAAGTACTACGGCACCTTACATTGTACATGGTTGGACATGCACTTTACACCCACCTTTATCACTTTTAGAGCAGCAGAGAACATTTCGCCATGTAATGAATATGTAGGTCTCATTTAGTAGGGACCGAGCCTATTGCCGTTACCGGGCACATTGACAGACTGCGAGCGAGAATTCAGAAATCTGAGATCAGATCTGAAAACCTTATAATACTTTTGTCCGACTCAGAAATCGAACCAGGGACCTCCTGATCAGCAGACATATACGCTATACACAGGACCACGGAGGCAGTCTTATAAAAGTACGTTCACGAAAGAAATTGCACAGCACTTATCATAGCAGTTTCCCTCCAGTTTCCCATGTGTAATTTTAGTTCGTATGTGTATTACGGAGGCATGGCTAGTAGGTGGGTAAGCAGGTTCCTTGGGAACGATGCGATAATATGCAGTGTCGCGTTACGCTCTGTTAGACGGTGAATGGAGTCGTTCAATTGAAAGTCGGTGGAATTAATGGTTTGGTGACAGTAGCCATGGTATGCCTGATTATGGCTACATTGTTTCACACACGATCATCTGATCTTAATCTAAATAGAGCCTTTCTATCACTATGAAAACCTGATAAACACAGTTATATAATATTCTCAAAAACACACATATTATAGAAAGAGTAGTCGACGCCAGCAGCTACGCCTGCATTTTTTAAAACCCGTTTTGGCCGATCCCGAGGAAATTTCGGGAAATCCCTTATTAGTGCACCTCTACGGTCCCCAAGGAACATACATGCCAAATTTCAGCTGCCTGCGCCCAATATATTCGCCTGTAGCGTGTCTGTCAGTCAGTCAGTAACGCAAGGATTTTATACATACATACATACATAGACTCACGCCTGTTTCCCGGAGGGGTAGGCAGAGACTACGGAAGGTCATTTGCAACGATCCAGACATATCTCTCTTGCTTCATTCACTCCCATCAGATTCCTCATGCATGCTCTTCTGTTCAGGGTACTTCTCACCTGTCCTGTTTTTAGGATGTCTCCAATCTGATCAGAGAACGTCCGCCTAGGTCCCTTCCACACTTGCCTTATATATCTGCTTGGTCAGTCTTTCGTCATCCATCCTCTCCACGTGCCCAAACCATCTTAGCATACCTTTCTCGATGCTTGTCACTACATCTTCTTTTACCCCACAACACTCTCTTATCACACAATTCTTTACTCTGTCAGTCAGAGAGACACCACACATACTTCTCAGTGCTCTCATTTCTACAGCATTTTATATATTAAGATTACATCTAATCCCTTAGTGGAAACATAAAGAAATAAGTATAGTACCTATAAAATAATTACTCTTCCATTTGGTTTCGCCGTAGTTGGGTAAAAATAATATAATATTTTACCACACACCTACAGCACCATGGGATCAAAATATACCCCTATGTTATACGAGATGCTATGGTTTCTTCCTCCCCCTATTTTTCTTATCTTTGTATCGTCACCAACCTACTACATATAACAAAACGGAAGGTTTCTGAGGTTGGATCATCCATCATCATCAGCCTTTAACAGTCCACTGCTGGACTAGGCCTCTCCTTTGAAAGGAGGAATTGGC
Source organism: Euclidia mi (assembly GCA_944739405.2). NCBI lineage: Eukaryota > Metazoa > Arthropoda > Insecta > Lepidoptera > Erebidae > Euclidia > Euclidia mi. The sequence goes on from OX123198.2 coordinate 58,266,050, forward strand.
CTACTATACCACGCTGGCCAAACAGGTTGGTATAGGGTTTGTATCAAGTTTTCCTTCTCTCACAGTGCTGTTCGCTGCATAATATGCATAGATAACTGTGGGTAGTTGTAGCACTAACACCAAAAATTTAGAGCTCTGCATTTTAAATTGAAATAAAATAGTATAACAATCAATTAAACAATTTTAATGCTACTAAATCATTAAAAACAACAAATACCTGCCAGTGTAGTGTTATCCACATTCTAAGAAACACACATTTCTCATTTCACCAACAACACTGTGACAATGGCTGAATCACTGCAAGAATCCATCAGCAGTTTAAGGGAAGTGTTCCTGAAGCGGATGGCGGACTTCGAGGCGGAGCTCCCAAAATCACAAGGCACTCCATCAATGACATCTTTGACTACCGAGTACAACTCCTTTAAGTCTTTTGTTATGGAGGCACTCAATGGATTCCAACGCCAAATTGAGATCCTGGAGCGAACAGTGGACACCATGGAAATGAGATCCAGGAGGAAGATTTTGCTGCTGCACGGTGTGACAGAGGACAAGGCGGAGGACACGGTTCAGGTGGTGATAGGTGTTGTCAAGCAGCATCTTAAAACGGACGTGGCAGCTACTGACATCCGCCGCTGTCACAGAATGGGACGTCCATCAGCTGATCACAAGCCCCGGCCCATTGTTGTGAAATTTACTACCACTTCTGTTCGTGATGGTGTGTGGTTCAGCAAGACTAAGTTTAAGGGCTCCGGTATCACTGTTTCGGAGTTCCTCACAAAGCAGCGGCATGAGACATTTATGGCCGCGCGTCAAAAGTTTGGTGTGTCGAATTGCTGGACAAAGGACGGCGTCATACATATTCTGGCATCGGAAGGCTCGCGTCATCGTGTAGTTAGCATAGGCGAGCTACATAAGATTGAGCAGAAGGAACTGGAGAAGCCTCCCACCGTCCCGAAGCAGACTACCAAACCAAAACGCACAGTTGCTCAGAAAAAGCAAACTTAGTTTGTTGTTATGTAAGATTTCCGGTCCGGGTAGTGACTAGTAAGTATTAGTACACTTTCGTTTTCGCTTATACCCACTATAAAATCATTTTCCACCTTATTATGATATTTTAAACAGCTTTTATTTTTATTTTGCCGGTGCTTGCTATTTTCTTTCACAATTTCTCATGATGACCAATGACCATCTGTCACATATGTCACCGTCAACTGTCACTTTTTTTTTCCTTACTGTTTGGATATGAGCCTTTTCGTTAATTATTTTTGTTTTATTTTCTTATGATCGCTTTAAATTTAATTATCTGTATACATAATTATAATTTTATATTCATGTTTTCTTTTTCCAATATATTTTGTATTGTATTCACTGTTCTTCTTGCCCGGACCGATGTTTTTCATTGTATCATCATACCAAAACTTTTGTTTTTTTTTTTTTTTTTCTCTTTCGTCTGTTAGCACAACTGGCAGGTGGTATATGATTGTAAATAAGTTAATTTTATTTAATTTTTTTTATTTAGATATATTTTTTTCTTATTTATATTATTTAATATTCACGATTGATTCATTATGTGATATAAGTGATACTGATAGCTTTTATTCAACATGTAGCTTAGACGATAGTTTTACCAGTATACCTTCACTAGCCGATAGCCTCAATTCTCAGTTTTCTGATGTACCCAAAAATTTTAATGCTGTTCATATCAATGCCCAAAGCATACCGGCACATTTCCCTGATATGCTGGCCAATCTTGACTGTAAGAATATTCATGCTATCCTTGTTTCTGAGTCATGGCTTAAGCCTTGCCTCCCCTCTACTTCATATTCCCTACCCGGTTTTCAACTCATTAGAAATGATCGAGCGGTTGGGGGCGGTGGTGGCGTTGCCATATATCTACGCTCACATATCTCCTATACAAATGTTAGTATGTCTGCACAGCCACCGCCACCAAACGCCGGCGAACACTTATTTCTCGAAGTTATACTAAACCACACTAAGGTCCTGCTCGGCGTATATTATTGTCCTTCCCTACGTATAGATTACTTCCAGAGTTTCGAAACCTTATTGGTCAATCTTATGCCCTCTTACAGTCACACAATCATAATGGGTGATTTCAATACTTGCTTACTCAAGAACGATGCTCGCTCTTCTTCTCTTCTTTCCACTTCCACTGCCTGTAACTTGTCGATATTACCTTCAAACGCTACTCATCATTTTCCAAACTCTAATCCTTCACTTCTTGACCTTATCATGGTCTCTTCAAGAGAACATGTTTCTGTGCATGGGCAATACCCAGCAGACATGTTCTCCTATCACGACCTTCTATTTATTTCATACAAAATCCGTCCACCTAAGAGTAAGCCTAAAATACTTATGCAGCGCAATTTTGCTGGCATGGACATTGATAGCTTACGTAAAGATGCAAGTGATGTAGACTGGACTCCAGTTACTCACTATGAATCAGTTGATGATAAAGTCGATTTCTTCACCAATCAAATAATTAAACTTTATGATAAGCATGCGCCAATTCGTCCGGTGAAAATCAAACATCCTCCCTCTCCGTGGCTCACTGACAATATAAAACAGCTCATACGTAAAAAAGCGGCAGCTAAATTTAGGTACAAAATTAGGCCTGATGCACATAACTTGCAACAATATGTCAAGATTAGGAATCACTGCAATAAGGTGTGTAGGGACGCACAACGCCAACATATCCACGATTCTGTAAAAAACGGAGATCCAGCAAAAGTTTGGAAATTTCTAAAGACCCTGGGGGTAGGCAAATCACGTCAAGACATCAATCCTAAAGACCTCAATATTGATTTGCTCAATCAACATTTCTCTGCCTCGTCCAATTTTGACAGGACTACTAAGGCACATACAATTGACTATCTTTCATCTCTGCCAACCCCTAGTTATTCACCTTTTGTCTTTAATCAAGTCTCTGATTGTGATGTTAAGAAGAGCATAATCTCAATCACTTCCAACGCAGTTGGTAGCGACTGTGTCAGCCGTAATATGCTCCTTCCTATCCTCGATATAATCCTACCCATAATTTCCCACATCCTTAATTACTCCTTGTCCAGTATGGTATTTCCATCGATATGGAAGGACGCCCAAATTACTCCCATACCAAAAACCTGTCATCCCTCATCCTTTGCCGACTATCGTCCCATCTCCATACTACCATTCCTATCCAAAGTCCTCGAACGCCTAGTCCATGACCAAATTAATTCATTCCTCTGCAGAAATAATCTCCTTAATCCCTTCCAATCTGGTTTCCGCCCAGGTCATAGTACAGTCACATCCCTTGTCAATATTACGGATGACATCAGGTCCGGTATGGAAGGCGGAAAGCTCACTATTCTTGCACTGTTAGATTTCAGTAACGCCTTCAATACAGTGGACTTTGAGATTCTAGTTGGTGTTCTTCGCTCTCTTAACATATCTCCAACAGTGATTGATTGGCTTCGTAGTTACCTGTGTGGCCGCCGACAGCGTATTCGCATTGAGGATACATTTTCTGCTTGGTGTAACATAACTGTTGGTGTGCCCCAGGGTGGCGTGTTGTCTCCATTACTCTTCGCAATTTTTATAAATTCTATCTCTAACAATCTTCGCTCTTCCTACCACCTTTATGCAGATGATCTCCAGATTTATACGCAGTCACCATTAGCGCAGATAATACAGTCCATTAATGTAATTAACAGTGACCTGGCACAAATTTGCAGTTGGAGCAAATCATTTGGGCTGAAAGTTAACCCCTCTAAAACGCAGGTCACTATTGTTGGTAGCCCCAAATTGGTGTCAAAAGTAAACTGGTCGCAGCTCCCTGATATTGTTTTTGATGGTACCATACTTCACATACGGGACAAAGTCAAGAATTTGGGTGTTACGATCGACTCTGCTCTTACTTGGGGACCACAGATCCAAGAAGTAAGTCGAAAAGTGTTTGCTTCAGCAGGCTCGCTGAGAAGATTGAGGAACTTTCTTCCGACTGCCACCAAAATTGCGCTTGCCAACTCGATTCTTTTACCCATTATCGATTATGCGGATGTCAGCTATCTAGATCTCGCCGAAAACCAACTTGACAAACTTGAGCGCCTCCAAAATGTCTGTATACGATTCATATTTGGATTACGCAAATATGATCATGTTTCACAATTTCGAACGCAACTCAAGTGGTTACCCATACGTCATCGCCGGAATGCTCACATTCTTACTTTACTGTACAATGTATTGTTTAACCCTTCAACTCCTTCCTATCTTAAAGGTCGATTTGAGTACCTACATGACACACATAATAAGTTTTTGAGGTCATCAGAAAATTTAAAACTGAAAATGCCGGGACATTCCACGAGCTTTTTTGATAAGTCCTTTACTATTACTGCTGTACGTTTGTGGAATGCTCTACCGCTACCTATTAGGCAGGCTCAAACAGTAACGAAGTTTAAAGCGATGGTAAAGGAACACTATCTGTCCTTGTAGGGTAAGCTATCATTCTACTATAATAATTTATATCATTATAAGTCGTGTTTATATATAATATTATACTTAGTATGATTATTTAGATGTATGTATATATGTTGAGATGTATATATGTTTAGTTGCAGAGGTATATATATTATAAAATTATGATTAAAATTTTCGAATATAAGTATTGATGTAATATTATTATGTATTTATGTATATATTATACATATATATATATTATAAATATATATTTATAATATATTTATTTGGTACGCCTACAACCACCATTATTTTCCTCTGCAAACCATATCCATCCAAAGGTTGCCTGGCAGAGATCGCTTTTAGCGATAAGGCCGCCCACTGTACTTTTCTTATAGTATAAGTTTATACTATGTAATAATTTTATAGGTGTACAGTAAAGTATATAATAAATAAATAAAATAAATAAATATACTCCCTCTGTCGGCTCTTACGATACCCATTGGATGATATGGGGTGGTGACAATCCGTATTCTTAATCCGTCACCACACGGAATATCATCCATCCATCCTCAATTTTACTGCTTACTGTATGATTTTTGTCTAAGGCGATGCTTAGGAGGCTGTAGAGTATCAAAGTTTCTATGTGTGTTTATACTTTGTCTGATACCCATAGTACAAGCTCTGCTTAGTTTGGGACTACATGGTGTTGCGCGATTGTGGTAAAATATTATATTATTATTATAGGCTTGGGTGGCGCCGCGGCCGCAGCTAGTGTACCTATAAGATACATATCACAAAAACTGTGTAAACAGCGCTTCTATAATTTCTTGCTTGTACTCACTTCCCACGGGTTTCTCTCTAACAATGTCAACTGTCAATGGCTATAGTCACTGTAGTGAATTTCACCGTTAGATATATGTACCTGTATTGTGTAGATGTCATGGGATTTCTACTGTTTATCACTTTTGTGTCGAACCATTGCGATTGTGCGTGCATCCTATAAATGTAAGTCAACGTCACGCCGCCACTGCGTTCGCCGACACAACCTTGAAGGATTCATACGACTATATTATAATTTGAAGGGAAATTTGCAATCCTCACAGAAAATTGTCACATACTGTGTGTAATTTTAAATATATGTAAAGTCGGTACAGGATTTAAATCATAGTAATTAAGACAAGAGTAGACTTAAAAATTACTAGCTAGCTCGGATGTGAGAGTCGTCAAAGCAGGACAGTATATGTAAATATGCATATACCTATCCATATTTAAAATCTGTATAAATCGAATGAATTTCTTTAGTTACTGACGAAGACGTAATGCAAAGCGTAGTGTAGGTCTGTATAACGTATAACAGGCATTGTAAAATATAATAGGGGCGGTCAGCTCAAAGCGGCCACCTTAACTTTAAGTTTAAAAAAAATCAATCAAACGATAGTCTTTTGAAGATAATTTAATACTAATAGCCTGAAAATTTATTAAAGTTTTATGATGCGAAACTCAAATTCGTGGCAATTTAAAAATTACTATGTGATATGTGAATTACGAAAACTTGTCCAAAAACCGCTTTGCCTGAGTGGTCGCCCAAAGCGGCCATGGGGGTAAGGGCAATGTGGCCACCCCGAAATACACATGAAAGTATTGGAAAAGTATCGTACCTGACGAAATAAAAATACCAAAAATATAAGCAATTTTTTTTTATAAAATAATCAACCTTTTGTCCTTTTTTATAACATATTTCAGTTACAATCAGTATTGAGAATGGAAAGTTTTTTGCTTCGGCATATTGAAACAGGAGCTGCAGGAAATCTTCCTTCGTGAGGCCAAAAAAGAGGTTGTCCATATAAAGACATAAAGACATATTTATTTCTGCATTTTGGTTGTTTACAACACTTATACATGTCAAAACCCTATTCTAGATGAGGCCGGCTTTTCCTAGCTAAATGACTTCTTGAGAAGAAAAGCCGAAACAAACTCAGAGTCATTATTTTTTTGTCACTTCAATTTCTTTAGTCTTTTCTTGATCTTTTAAAGTCCAGACAAAAAAAAGGGTTTAGTATGCAAGTACAATGCAGGAAATCATCTGACGCTTTTGACTGACTCGGCCCACTGATGGCCCGCATTCAACAGCAATCGTACGGCTCAACCTTGATTGAGGGAGCCAGCACGATCTGTATCACTATGCCTCCACGCCATCAGAAGGTGTATGCATAAGCATGTCAGCCTAAGCCATCAGACAGGTTGCCACAACTATTTGCTTATATGTTTAATAATGCCCACATCGTACTCACAACTTTACATGCTAATACATAGTAAAATACATGTTGTAAACAATATGTAAAATTATAAAAATTTAAACAATAAAATGTCATATATTTAAATGTCAAAAAATATTATTGTATGTCAATTCAGGAATAATAATATATTACTTAAGTAATTTTAAAAATAGTAAAAATTTAAACAATAAAATGTCATATATTTAAAATGTCAGAAAATATTATTGAATGTCAGTTTAAAAATAATAATATATTACTTAAGTAATTTTAAATGTCAAAAGAAAATAAATAAAATAACAATGTCAAATCAAACAATGTCAAAACAAAATAAATAAAATTACAAATGTCAAATTAAAAATGTCAAAATGTAAAAATATAAGTATTACAAATGTAAATAAAAATATCTTGTCACTAATTTCAAAATGTCAAAATTCATAATTTTTAAACTCAATTCCAGGCGTTTTTGTCTGCTAAATAATCTTTAACTGTGTAATAAGCTTTTGAACACAAGCTCTGTTTCATAAATACTTTGAATTTATTAATACTTAGTTCCTGAATATTACCTGGAATTTTGTTATAAAAACGTATGCTTTGACACTTGTATGAGTTACTTATTTTTTGTAGTCTAGTTGAAGGTAGAACAAGTTTGTTTTTGTTTCGTGTATTTATTTTATGAATGTCGCTGAATTTAGAAAACATATTTATATTTTTCCTGACATATAACAAGTTCTCATAAATGTATAGAGATGCGACAGTCATTATCTTAATTTCTTTAAATTTTTCCCTCAGTGAATGCCTTGAACCAAGACTGTAGATTGCACGAATAGCCCGCTTCTGCAGTACAAACACAGTTTGAATGTCAGCTGCGTTGCCCCATAATAAAATTCCATATGACATTATGCTGTGGAAATAACTAAAATATACTAATCTGGCTGTATCTATATCAGTTAACTGACGAATTTTATAAACCGCGTACGCTGCAGAGCTAAGTCTATTCGACAACTGACCTATATGTGGGCCCCACTGTAGCCTAGAATCTAAGGTTATGCCTAAGAATACGGTGTTATCTATAAGATCCAACTCTTCTCCATTCAAACATATGTTAGGTTTAACTTGTTTTACATTCGGTCTTGAAAATCGTATACATTTTGTTTTTCTTTCATTTAACAATAAATTGTTAGCAGTAAACCATTGAACTACTTTAGAGAGAGCGTTATTTACATCGTCATTATTTGATTGTTCTCGTCTAAGTTTAAAGATAAGTGATGTATCATCAGCAAATAACACTATCTCTTTATTATTTTGCATAATATATGGCAAATCATTAATATATACAAGGAAAAGGAATGGACCAAGAATTGAACCTTGCGGCACTCCCATTGTGACCACTGAACCCATAGAAACTTTTCCATTTACCTCAACTCTCTGTATCCTATTACTCAAATATGACGTTAGGAGATCCAAATCAGTGTTCTTAACTCCATAGTAATGTAATTTCCTGATCAATGTTTCATGAAAAACGCAATCAAAAGCCTTAGATAAGTCACAAAAGACTCCTAGAGCATCATGCGACTCCTCCCAGGCATCAAAAATACTATCTAAAAGCTCAACTCCAGCATCGGTAGTTGAGCGACCCCTAGTAAAACCAAATTGTTTTTCATGTAACAGCTTATTGTTATTAAAATGAGTTTGAAGCTGGCCTAGAATTAATTTTTCAAAAATTTTACTAAACGTGGGTAGCACAGATATTGGCCTATAATTTGTGGGGTCAGATGTGCTACCTGATTTAAATAACGGAATTACTTTACTACTTTTCATTTGATCAGGAAACACACCACAGTCAATGCATCTATTGAAAATTATTGCCAGTTCAGGTGCTACTGTGTTGATTATGGATTTCGTAATCACAACAGAATTGCCCCAAAGATCACTAGTCTTCTTCAAATTAAGGGTATTAAAAGTTTTTACAATATCTTTGTCAGTGACATAACTAAATCTAAATTCCATGTTACACCTATTGACATTTTGTTTTAATAGAGATTCGGCGTCATTGGGGGATGAGTTCAGGGATTTAGTGGTTGAGACTGGAATGTCTGTGAAGAAATTTTCAAATGCTGTGGCAACCTCAAAATCTGATTTTATTATCTTTTTATTTACTTGAAGCGTGTAATCGTTACTTTTGCTCTTGACCCTTCCAGTCTCATTGTTTATAATATCCCACGTTGCTTTTATTTTATTGTCACTGTTTTTAATTTTTGGTTTTAAATAAAGTGTCTTAGCTTCACGACAAATCTTTTTAAATAACTTAGAATAATTTCTTACGTATTGACAAAATTTTTCATCATTTTTATTAATTACTCTCTGTTCATATAATTCGTAAAGCTTATTTCTACTTTTATAAATTCCAGTGGTTGCCCATTCACTGAAGGATGTAGTACCAGCAACTGAGATCCTCTTAGGGACAAAGATAGAACTGAATATAGTACAGTACATGTCAAAGAAAGAATTGTACAACTTATTGGGATCGTTATTATAGCATAAGTATGGTAGTGTACTTGTGAGTTTATCCTTAAGTCCCTCCAGACGACGCAAAGTTTTTGGCACCACACTCAATTCCTTTCTACCTACTATTTTAGACTGCATAGCAAATGTTATAGATTGTCCACAATGATCTGATGTTAATTTATTAAAATTGATTAGGGGTATTTTATTTGCTTTCTAACTGGTACAATATCTGTAAATATATTGTCTATACAAGTAGATGTCGTGGAAGTTATCCTGGTGGGTTCCAAAAATAAGCATGCAAGATTATATGATTTGAACAAATTCTTAATTTTGTGGCAATTCAGGGAATCTTCGAGTAAATTAATATTAAAATCGCCACCTACTATTATAGATTTATTTTGTTGGCATAGCTTCCGTAACACATCATCCATGACACTTTCAAAGTTATCATAGAAGGACGATGGTGGCCTATACACACTCAACACAACAAGTTGGTCCAACTCCACACAGGCTATTTCAACTGTCCGTTCAACAGAGAAACTAACAATGTCACTACGATTCTTAAATTTAAGCAGCTTGTTAACCAAAATCAACGATCCACCATGCATTGCATTTTGTCTGCTGAACGAACTACCAACGAGATGGTTATTAAAATTGCACATGAACTGGTGATCTTTAAGCCAATGTTCTGTTATACACAAAACATCAACGCATTCACCGTTCATGAACAACTCCACTTCTAAATCTTTATTTGACATACCTTGTATATTTTGATGTACCAGTTTTAATACTTGCGAATTTCTAAATGTATTATTAGTTGAATTGGGCTTATTCGTACATACCAGCCCATTATTAATTAAAGTTTTATTGCAAGAGGTATTCTCTATTGTCGAAATATTTAATTTAAATTAATAGAAATGTCAGACTGTGTAGCCAAAATATTGGCTGAATCATTATAAATGTCATTTTGTTGCTGTATAGGGGCAACACGTTTATTAGCCAAATTCTTGGCTGAAATGTCAATACAAAATGCTAGCGACTCAGCTAGTTGTCTTTTATAATAAGAATTCAGATAACAAGTATCTTGCGTCAAATGTAAAGCTTTACTAACATAATTGTTAGAGTCAAAAACATGAAATTGATCGTTATTGTATGACCAACTACACAAATTTATATTAAGACTATGTCTAATATTATTTTCTTTCTGTGGCAACCCTTTACTGAAAGGTAAAGTGAGCATAATAATTTGATTTAAATTTAATTCACATAATTTACTGTAATAATAGAATAAAAGTCTTTTATTCAAAGATCCTCTTTTACCAAGTAGAATCAATAAAGTTGTATCCTGGTCAAAATTGAAGTTTATAATTTTATCTAAAATAGCAATGGAACTTAACCCAGGCAAACAGTAGTTCATCACTAACCCATCACTATATGTGTTTGCCAACAACTGACCCATACCTTTTCCAATCTCATCACTAAATATTATCACTTTATTTTTATTTAGTAATATAGTTTTACTGTCTAGTTTGTTATTTTTTAATTTATTTACAGTGTGTTTAATATTTGATTTTGTATTGTTTATAGAACTATTTAGCAAAACCGGGTTACATGTTGGCAATGAGCAAGCTGGCGAGTGTTGGAGGTTGAACGGGATGTCATAGTTCAATGGTATTGAGCATTCGTTACTATTTGATGCCACCAACTCATTCATTGCCAATATGTACTCTTTCATTTGTAGTTCAGAGCTTTTATATTTATTTGTCATTGATACTAATTTGTCACTAAGATTATTTAATTCTACCTGCAAATTATTCATTTCTAATTTATGTTTCAAATTATTTTGGTGATATTTCTGTGAGTATTTTTTTAATTTTTCAAGAGCAATTAATCTTTCCCTATTTAGCTTAACATTTTTTATGAAAAACTTTCGTCTGTGAACTAATTTTTGTGTCTTTTTTATGAATTTGTTTATTTTAAAATATTTCTTAATTCTATTCCTACTACCCCTAATCAATTTTATTGAATTATTTGATTCTTTGCACACTGAAAGACTATTTGGAAGTGATACTTTAAAATGATTTATATCAGTAATCATGCTTGGAGCATGAACCACCAGCTCATCGAACAGACTTTGATTTGCCGTCGTAGTGATCTGATCTTGGGTGAATTCTAGATGACTTATTCTACTGTTTGCCTCATGTAACTGTTTGTCTAAGAACTGTATACGGTCAAGGGCTTGTTCATACTGCAAACTACACTCGGCAAACCCGTCCACAATGAGCTGGAGTCCATCCCGAGCACTCATGGCATCAGAGAATTGATTATGTAGCTGAGCCATTTCACATTTTAAGCTCTTATTTTTTTCCAGTAAGTTCAACATTTCTTTCTCGTTATCTTCTCTTTCCTCTATCAGTTTGTTACACAACTCCTTAGAGGTCTTTAATTCAATTAAAGCCAGTTGGAGTTTAGACTCTTCCTGGCGAGCCAAAGCTTTACGAGTCATAATCATAGTGAAAAGAGAGAAATACACGTAGTTCAAAGAAAGTAAAGGAGAAGATTGTAATAGTAGTAATAGTAGGGTTTAAAGCTAAATATTATTGTAAGAAAGAACAGCTGATCTCGTCCAAAGTTGTGTAACCAACTAACAAGGTTTAGGTTAAGTTTATTTATTTTTACTATTTATAGGTGGTTATATATATGAAACAAGTATGAAACAAGTCTATAGTATGAAACAAGTATATAGTATGAAACAAGTCCTCTAAGAGTTCTTTTTCATGCTGTAAATACTGTTGTAAAGAGAGAGATTTGTGCGAGGGATACCGTACCTATTTCATTGCGATACATTTAATCGAGCTGCGTTTTTCACTTACCTCATTAAGTGCCCGAGCGATCACATTTTCTTCCCATGACACCTGGGTAGTTTTTCTAGTTGTTAACCACCTCAACAAAATAATTAAGCATTATCTATGAAATTATAATGATTTATCTTAGGGCAAAGCGGTCAGTTGGCCGCTTTACCCGAGCCGCTTTGCCTTTTCGGCCATTTTGTTTCAATAACTAACTATTATCACATTACTTATTATCCTTCAAGAAAAACTGAACACAAACATAGTTAAATAGATAAGCAACAGTAAACATGTAATAAACTTATTGAAATATAACGAACTTTGACCAAAGCAGGTAGAACTTACCTTGCATTTTTTTAACAAAACACCCAAAATATTATATTTCTTCACTGCAACCACGCGCTCGGCCCTTACGCTACCGAAAGACTGATCGGTGTAGGGTGGGAGATTGGTAATGCGGACAGAACGACAACGCCACGCTATAATTACAAATAAGTGAAAAATAAAGCGTGGCCTTTTTGCCTCCTGTGGCCGCTTTGAGCTGACTTCCCCTACATCGTTGGTTCAGTTAAAAGTATGAGTAAGAATAAGAAGCAGTCCCACACCGGCGATTTAAAGATAATCCTTTCAAAACCGCACTGATGCCAAATTGGGCAACGGATGAGAAATTAAATGCATACAGCAACATACTTTAAACTCATTCGAAATTAGCTCAACGGAAACCAAAAAACCACATTCTCGCCATGATTTTAACGATCAATAAAATTCTTAAAGTGGATTAATCTATCCTTTTCAGTAGCTCCATATTTCGACCAGTACGGCGATGAGATAAATAATTTGAAACGATTACTAATACAAATATACGATAATGCAGAAATACCGCATTCTGTATACGGTTAGATCCTAATTCGTTGGGGTCGTACGATGCGTAGGCGAAGTTTTTGGAAGTAAAGGATATCGGCTCATCGGTAACCGTTTAATTAAGAATATAAAACATCGGATGTGGTATATTGCTTTACCTGTTTCACAATCCAACTGGCTACTGTGCATAAATAGACAAACCTAATTAAAATTACCAACAAAAAAAAGTTAAAGAGTGTCGGGATCCGTGGTTACAATTCTAATAGAAAGTTCACTCAGACACCAATAAAAAATGATTACTAGCATAAATAAGTTAAAGTTGCTGACTATTACTCGTTAACTTATTCTATCCAACTATGATAATATCACCATGGATATGGTGAAACTACGTTGGGTTTATTGTAGTTCACTATGGATCCCAAACCGGTCGATATTAAATTGATTTAGAATAAGTGCGAATATAATATGTGCCGACTGCCTCCGTGGTCCGTGATAGCGTATGCGACTGCTGATCGAAGGTCCGGGTTCGATTCCCGGGTCGGGCAAAAGTGTTACTGTGTTTTTCCGAATTCTCAGTAGCAGCACGGAGTCTGGTGATGTGCCCGGTAACGGCAATAGGCTCGCCCCCTATTACGTGGGACCTAAAAATTCATGGCGAAATGTGGGTGTAATGTTACACCTCTGCCTACCCCTTCGGGGATACAGGCGTGAGTGTATAAAAATAGTTTATTTAAGGCGTAAGATTGAGTCATATGGTGTTCTTACAGTAAATATCCAAATGCTGGTGATAATGATGATGAAAACAAACTGGACCGTTGGCGAAGGACTCGAGAACAAAACTAATACTAGGTATTGCTAGCACAATGAATCGCCTAGTTTGAATTTTTATCTGCGACTAAAGGATGCCCGCAGACGCCTACATATTTTTTTAAATTTAACTTTCACTGCCAGATTCGATGTGATATTCGGCAAATCCCTTCTCAGTGCACCCCTACGGTACCCAAAAAACACGTGGAAAAACGGTAAAATTGTGATAAAAGCTGCGGGCGAAACTGCATCATCTAATATTCAATAATGTTCGAGAATCTTCACAGCAGCAAAAATATAAAAAATAGCCATTATAATTGTCAATCAATAACATAGATTAATCATTTTTAAACACACATTTCTTTTAATCATCAACATGCCGATCGATTAGTGAGTAATCTGAGCACGTTTACAATGAGAAAACTACCGTTAATTATATCGACATAGTAAGAAATACGTCGATTACGTCCGGATCGGTCTCGAATGCCTCCACACTGACTGACTGACCTACATTACAATTCAATACCGGCACGCTATTGTCACACGAAAATATGAAAATATGGCAACACCGGCCCGTGCGGTATGTATCTAGATTATTCTAGATGACAAGACATAGAGACATGAACACAAAATGACGAAAAGGACCATTCCATGGAGTCTAATATACAGCAATAAAAACATATAATAATACTAGAGGACGCCAGCAGCTACGCCTGCATTTTTTTCTAATTTACCCGTTTTGGCCGATCCCGTGGGTATTTCGGGAAATCCCTTCTTAGTGCACCCCTACGGTCCCCTAGGAATATACATGCCAAATTTCAGCTTCCTGCGCCCAATAGTTTCAGCTGTAGCGTGTCTGTCAGTCAGTCAGTAACGCAAGGATTTTATATATTAAGATGTCTTCAGATCAGAATCGCGCCTCAATGGCCACAGAATACGAAAGAAGTTTGACGACACTAAAAGATCACCTGAATCTTCAATTCTAGATAAAGATATACCTAGTGGTTATTTTCGAAAAAGACAACCAAAGAGTTATTTCAGTAAGGCCAATGAAAGAATTAGGGTCATGATCTCACTAGACAAGAGAAAAGGACCATCTAAAACTCACATGTTTTTGAAAGCTGCTATCTTACTATTTCTTTCTAATTTCCCATAGACTTATGGGTGCCTTGCAAAACAGTGAATGGAGAAGATAAATAAACTCTGCAAAATATACCTTATCGCTTTAATTATATTTTCTTACTCCATACATACAAATTCTCGATAATTCAGTTTAGTTACCATTAAATAAATGGGTTGTCCACGTGTGGGCGGTGCTGACACAGCGTCAGGTGCAATGACTCGCGCCGACAGATTAATAATTAGTTGCAATCTTAGCTACACCTTGATATATGTATTTATATGATATTGAGTCAGTGAGCATGCAATACATGGGCGATGATTGCATATGGGATTATGATTTATTTCTGCATCGTGGGGACATTTTTTTTCTGCTACACATTCACACATCACCATCTAGTCCCAAACTAAGCAGAGCTTGTACTATGGGTACTAGACAATGGATAAACATACATATTTATATACTTTTTTTTGTATATACATACATATTATACATAGAAACACCCAGACCAAGACAAACATCCCAGACCAAGACAAACATCCATGTTCATGCACACAAATGTTTGACTTGAGCAGGAATCGAAACCGCGACCTTTGGCGTGGCAGTCGCTTACACTACCGCTGCGCCAACCGGTCGTCACAACATGTAAACTTCTAACATGTGAGAATCAAACCCACGATCACGAGTCACTACTCCATTTGTGGTGTCAATACATGCAGCATTATTTAGAATTTGATACAAGCGAAACAACAGTTTTTGATCACAGTTATCAGTAAGTATATCAGTTTCCTACTAAAAACCTCGAATTCGACTCGAAAATCATCCTCAAGAACCTTTGAAATCGTTTACTAGGTACTGCTGTTCCCACGTTACCAATATAAGCTTTAGTTTTAATAGAGTCTTCACTTCTTAGAAGCTAATGCAACGTAATATCTATCGTAAACCTGCCACAGCTGGACTTTAAGGATTGGCGCACACAGGTCCTAATAAACAGCCCATAGAATCTTGGACACGAAGGCCAGTACTTTCAATGTATTAAAATCACAATAATTCATCTTATTTAACAATACTTATTTTATTTATTACCTAAGAATTAAATGTCAATCCCTATTATTGTATATAGTTGAAACTATAGGCAAATTACTTAGGATAAATGATTTTAAAGTTAGGATATGAAAAATATGATTTTTATACTTACTTATTACTTTTATCCGTATGCGAAGCCACCATCCCTTAACAATGAGCTTTTAAGTTTTAGGTATAAGACGACATCTTCAAATTAATATAACAGTCCATTGAAAAGTTACATTTTGGGGTTGCATTTATCAGAGGACGCAATTTTATTTCAAAGATGTGTAGGGAGCGCTGGTGTAAAGCTTGATCCAAATTTGTTGGGATCGTACCTCTTGTCCCTCGGCTGCCATCTTGGAAATAGTGCAGGTGCAGATGGTTTTTCTTGATTATCTGGTAAAGTATTGGCCGCACAAAGAATATGTGAAGCAGATTTTTGTTGCTAATTAAATTCTCTACAACTTTGGGTCTAAAACTTTAGTCATAAAGCCAAAAATAAAAAGTTATATCTTTATTATTGATGTAATTTGTCAATTTTAGCGGTTTTCCGTTAAAACTGTGACCCTAGTCTTTGAGATCGGCCAGGCTTTGTCACTTTAGAAGAAAGTTGCTTTTTTGTCGATAATTCATAATTATCCTCAATTAATTTTGATATCTCTAATAATTTTCCTGCAGGTGCCCCAGAACATGTAGGCATTGCAAAAAACATTGCTGTAGCCTCTGGCTGTGCAGACTATCAACTTCAGATGCCCACAGATAGAGTTTGTCTTGTTTTTTCAACTCCAGTTTTTAGGATTATTGTTATGAGTGAAAATTGGCACGTCCATAGGCAGCGATAGCCGAGTGGATATACCAACAGACTGCCAAGGCAGCGTTAGCCGAGTGGATATATCAACAGACTGCCATGCAGAGGGTATCAGGTTCGAATCCACGGCGCGCACCAATGACTTTTCGGAGTTATGTGCGTATTGAATTGTTAATTATCGCTTGTCCCGTGCCTCGGCGAGCACGTTAAGCCGTCGGTCCCGGTTGTCATGAAGATCTTTGACAGTCGTTACAGGGCGTCAGTACCTTCTAAATAAACTGACACTAGTCTAAACCATGGAATATCGCTATCCCTTCGGGTTGCGGAGGTCAGACAGGCAGTCGCTCCGTGGAAAAGCTAATATTCAGCCAAATCCGGTTAGACTAGAAAGCGGACCCCAGATTGAAACTGGGATAACGATAAGAGGATGATGATGTTATGAGTGAAAATTGCACCTTATGGTTCTGCAGTCTGAAGTTGGAAGACTGGGTGTTCTTTGGAAGTAGAAAAGAAAATTAAATGCTTTTTTTATTGCTGACGACGAAAAATTATAACGCATTGAAAAGATTTTTAATTTTTGCAAATTTCGTCCGATTTTCGTTTGTAACTTTGTTATCTTTCATTTTACGGCTAAATGCTACGGAATCAAAGTTGTAGAGAATTTAATTTGCAACAAAACATATTTTGAATATTTCTGTACAGCCAATAGTTTGCCAGATAAACTGGAAACCCCATTTGTACCACTACTTTCAAGTGGGCCGCAGGACAAGGGCTGCGACCCCACAAACTTGGATTTAATATGATACTAACCCCCACTAGACATCTATAAAACCAAAATTGCGTCCTCTGTCAAATGCACGCTAAGCCCAAAAAATTTAACATTTCAATGGACTATAATAGTTACCAAAGATTATCAATCTGCTCGATAATTAGAGCATTAAATGGCTGTGGTGCGTATCTATTTTTATTATACCAACCCTGTAAATAAACTGTCCCACTGCTGGGAACGAGTGTCTTCTCACTATGACAACGGTAAGACCATAGTCCAGCAAGCTGGCCAAGTGCGGCAAGGCACACATGCAGATTTTCTCAAAATGTTTTTGCCCAAAGTTTTCTTCTAAATATCATGACAAAATATTATAGGTATTATCTCCATTTTACAAAGAAGAGTATTTCGTACATTTAAACTTGCTCTAAACTCTTCAAACAGCTCAAAATAAATTAACCGCGCGTTTAAATTGTAATGCAGATGTATGAACGTTCTCCTTTACAGGGACATTATACGAAGGCTGTTTTAACTGTATCATAAGAAGGGCAGAACCAGTTCTAACCGGAACTGGATAATAGCAGCCTTTACCGGACGTACGTACACTAAACCTGCTTTTTGCTAAACATTTACCGTACGACTCGATGTAGTATTATGGTGACTGACCGCCCTTGACTTCGCGACAATGCTTCATGACAATATTGTATTTATTTTCAATTTGTTTAGTTATAATTTTAATTGATAATCCGGTACCTGTGAAGCACTGGTACCGAATAGTGCAGTTATTTAAACAAAAGGTTTTCAGATACTTTAAAGTTATTGTACAGTATTTCAAGACTGTATTCAGATTATTGACAATTTATTTGTTATACTTTTAATTATTGTTTCGGTTCTTGCGAAGTACTGATACCAAATAGCACGGTTATTGAAACGTTTATTGTAGATGACGATTATTAATCACCTACCTTTAGAAATCTATACACATAAATAAAATTGGAGTGTCTGTTTGTAATATTAAAATAACCGCTTTTACTAAATGCATATAGATGTATACATGGTGCATAATGTGCATATACCGAAATGAATTTTTTTACTATTGTTGTCTGTCTGTTTGTTCTCGCTAATCTCTGGACCGGCTGGACAAATTTTGACCAGACTTTCACTGGCGGATAGCTAATGTACCAAGAAGTAACTTAGGCTATAAATTAACCGGGTACGCGAAGTAGTTCTCTTAGGACGCGGGTGAAACCGCGGGAAACAGCTATGTATAATAAACACTAGAAAGTCAGAGTCAACAACATTTTGGTCACAATGTGAACGCTCATAAACGTTTTTTACAAGTTAATTATTAAGTACCTATACATTCAATATATTCAACTTTTCTTCGTATATTGCAATAAAACTTCTTAGGGGTTAATGGCGTTCGTAAGTATTTACATCTTCTGTTTTGAAGAGTTCCCGAAATCTGTATATATCTTAAAATATAAAATCCTTGCGTTACTGACTGACTGACAGACACGCTACAGCCGAAACTATAGGGCGCAGGAAGTTGAAATTTGGCATGTATGTTCCTTGGGGACCGTAGGGGTGCACTAAGAAGGGATTTCCCGAAATTCCCACGTGATCGGCCAAAACGGGTAAATTAAAAAAAATGCAGGCGTAGTCGCTGGCGTCGACTAGTCTAGAAATAAAAATCTGCTGTTACATAGATTTTTTCGAGGTTTACGTTGTGGTGTTGTTGGTGGTATGTTTGGTATGCAACAGCTCTATTTTATATTTTTCACTTAGCCTTTTCTGAATTCAAAAAAGAGTTCCTTCTGTCTTCATTGTTGTCCTTTAAGTTAGCAGTAGCAGTCAAAGAATCAATAGGCACTATTCTAACACTTATTATGTTAAGTCACAGATAAATATACTTAATACTTTACAGTAGTTAAGTGTTAGAAACTTAGAATCATAAACAGTCTATGTAGCCTTGTGTCGAAAATGCACGTGCTACGCCATTAATAACTTTGGATTCCGGTTGTGTATAATAATCCTTGTTTATGTACTACTAGCTTTCGCCCGCGGCTTCGCCAGCATGATATTTTAATAAAGAGTGGCCTATGTACTTCCCCGGGTTTCAGATTATCCAAAATCCATGTCAAATTTCATCACAAACGGCTCTGTAGATTAGCCGTATAGCATACATATAAACAGATAATACTGAAAAATTACTTTTGTTTTCATAATCGTTGAACTTCAGGTAAAGATTAGTGTGTAAGTATATTTTTGAAGTAATGAAGAGTTTATATACCTACTAAATATAACAGCAGCAAAAATAAAATCTGAAAGCATTAGGCACCACAAAGTACATATCAGACAATCAGACCGTCCCTCCGCCTCGCTGTGCTTAAGCGCACTAACTCATAGAAAGCGCTTTTAATGACGCTGCGCTTAGGTCAGATATATTGTGATAACTTTTAACTATTCGTCAAAATAAATCTATCAATTTTGAAAACAATTTGATAACTACTCTAGAATGAGCATTGTAAAAAACAAATATATTTTTTTTGATGTTATACTGTTTTATTTCAATAAAAAATGATGCAAGTAGTTAGATTATGTACTAAAAGTTAAAAAGTAATTCGGTAAGTTCTAGCTACCAGATCGCACCAATGTTCTCATCAATCTGGGGTATTGATCAGACAAATATAAAATCGTTGGGCAAGTGAAATTTCTATCATAATGTTTACTCTGGATACACTACGCCCAAAATTATTTTTTTTAGTTAATTTTATTTTCAAGATTTTAGTTTTGTTGTTAGTTGATACTTCTCATTCTATTTTCATAGTGAGCCCTTTTCTACCAATCAAGCCCTGTCATTCGATACCCATATTGAGGTATTTGTGGAAAATAGGTAATCCGCCAATTTGTGGCGGCGGCCACCTTGAATTTTTCATAGTGAGCTCTATTCTACCAATCAAGCCCTTTCATTTGATACCCATATTGAGGTATTTGTGGAAAATAAGTAATCCGCCATTTTGTGGCGGCAGCCATCTTGGATTTTTCATAGTGAGCCCTATCCTACCAATCAAGCCCTTTCATTCAATACCCATATTGAGGTATTTGTGGAAAATAAGTAATCCGCCATTTTGCGGCGACAGCCATCTTGGATTTTTCATAGTGAACTCTATTCTACGAATCAAGCCCTTTCATTTGATACCCATATTGAGGTATTTGTGGCAAATAGGTAATCCGCCATTTTGAGGCGGCGGCCATCTTGGATTTTTCATAGTGAGCTCTATTATACCAATCAAGCCCTTTCATTTGATACCCACATTGAGGTATTTGTGAAAAATAAGTAATCCGCCATTTTGTGGCGGCAGCCATCTTGGATTTTTCATAGTGAGCCCTATTCTACCAATCAAGCCCTTTCATTCAATACCCATATTGAGGTATTTGTGGAAAATAGGTAATCCGCCATTTTGTGGCGGCGGCCATCTTGGATTTTTCATAGTAAGCTCTATTCTACCAATCAGGCCCTTTCATTTGATACCCATATTGAGGTATTTGTGGCAAATATGTAATCCGCCATTTTGTGGCGGCAGCCATCTTGGATTTTTCATAGTGAACCCTCTTCTACCAATCAAGCCCTTTTATTCGATACCCATATTGAGGTATTTGTGGAAAATATGTAATCCGCCATTTTACGGCGACAGCCATCTTGGATTTTTCATAGTGAGCTCTATTCTACGAATCAAGCACTTTCATTTGATACCCATATTGAGGTATTTGTGGAAAATAAGTAATCCGCCATTTTGTGGCGGCGGCCATCTTGGATTTTTCATAGTGAGCTCTATTCTACCAATCAAGCCTTTTCATTTGATACCCATATTGAGGTTGTTGTAAAGTAATATAATATGATCCGCCATTTTGTATCGGCGGCCATCTTGAAATTACAATCATTTAAATATTATCTTTTATCTTGATGAAAATATGAGTGTATACCAAATATCAGATCAATCTGTCATCAGGAACGGGGTAAAATTCCAATAAATAGCTTTCAGAGCTATGGATTTTTGCCGACTTAGTTTATACTTTTCCTTATATTATGGCAACATTATACAAAATCTTTATAAATTGTGGCCTATGTGTTATTCTGATGTATGAACTATATTATTGTAAAGTTTCATCCAAATCCGTTCAGTAGTTTTTGCGTGAAAGAGTAACAAACATCCATCCATCCATCCATCCATCCATCCATCCATCTTCACAAACTTTCACATTTATAATATTAAGTAGGACTATATTATTTACTGGTGGGTGTTGGTACACCTGGGTACGACATCAAACGATGAGGTTAGTACTACCTACCTATCTACAGCAGCTAGAAGATTAATTCAATTCAATTTATTTATGGGTTGTATTGAACTGTTACTCAATTTATTTTATTTTTTCACTAATATACTGACTTGCACACTAAAATACTATTTGCACACCAAATATACCCACAAGATATTTCATAACAAACACCTGTTTATTGACCTTTGCAATTGTCTAATAATAAAAATAAACCTTTCAATTATGATTTAATAAGGTAAGTTAACGGAGCCCTGCTTCGCAGGGCTCCTATTTTTGGGAGCAGGGTCACAAGAAAACCTAACATAACCTATTAAGTTTTCTGAGTGGATTCGAGTTTATTTTGTGGTGCAATTAGTATTTTAGTGTGCAAGTCAGTATTTTAGTGAAATAATAAAGTTTCTTAGCGTAACGCACTTCAGTGTGTTACTTAAGATATTTGATGCACTGTTAAAAATATCCCTTTATTTATAAGCATAAAAGACACAAAAGAAATAATACACGCAAACACCATCTAGTCTCAAACTAAGTACTAGACAATGGATTGACATGCATATTTTTAATTATGATAGATACCTTACAGAATTAACATACATACCATATACAATTTTTGTTAGTAAGTATACTTATGACCTATGTTAATAAAACTTGCACGATGATGCTGTGCGTTCGTGTGTGTTCGACGAAAACAACTAAATATGTATCGTTTATGCGCCCGTGATCTCACGCATGACGTCAAAATAAAGCCGTTTCAATGTTTAAAACTGCCCCGAGTGTTGTGGATTGGAAGCCCACACACCACAGCCCACAGTCAAGAGACCCTACAAACATTTAATCAACTGACGCGAATAACAATTAGAGGCTCAGACAAAGCGCTGTCGTGGTTCGAACCCACAAGACTTGGTACAATCAAACAAGTCGGCGCTGGACCAGTTTGAAAAAAAATCCCTTGGCTCGCTCATAGAGTCGAGGCTCACTAGAAACTGTTTTTGTATACGAGTGTCAATGTGCGTGTAAAGTAGCACTGGAAGCGACGATGTCTTGCTGAGCGATTCTCGCCTTTATGGTGGTCGAGCGGGAAGTTGTTCGACTGTACATGCCAGTGGGTCGAGCTTTAAACTCTATGCCACCCAAGCAGTCTAGCTGTTTAATATAAGCTACAAGCCTACTTACCTTGACAGTCATTGACAGTCGTGAAGGTATGTCATGAAATAATAACAAACGGCTCATAAAAGCTGCTGTTCCTTTTAGGGAAGCAGACGGAGGCACGTGTGGCCACATGTATCGCAATTTGTATGTGGGAAGCTACCGGTTGTACGAAACACGGTGGAAGTGCCGCCATGTCGAGAATTAATGTCATTTGTCCAGTGATAGCTAGGGCTGGCGACGAAAGCTTTTGTCAGAAAGAAAGTGTTAATAATGATACTCGAACATACATATTACACATAATTATAATATTATAATGTACTTGTTATCTCTTTCCTTTGGGAATTTCTGGAAATCCCTTTTTAGTGCACCCCTGCGGTCCGCAAAGAACATACGAGCAAAATTCCAGCTTTTTACGCCTAATTATTTTGGCTGTAGCTTATCTGTCCGGCAGCCAGTAACGCAATAATTTGATATATACAGATAACATAACATGTATACCTATCTTAGAAGAGGTAAGGGCCTAAATGCTCAGTCATAATTATAGACAAGCAATAATAATAACTGTTATAAATCAAAAAGAATAGGCCACGACTTGCTCGTGATTAAACCCACTCGATGCTTATTAGTAAACTGGTCACTTCAACCCATTTTGTAACTCGACAAATTGTCATAACAGCATAAGCTTTCAAAGTACCTCGACCAAAAATGTTATTGGACAGCCCTGCGCTCGCGCACGTCTTGGTATTTACTTCCTAATAGGGAGGCAGGAAGCGCGCTTCGGCGGCCGGACGTCAACAACGCCAAATCTCACACACATACACAATAACACACCATACGTGCACTTACATATATACACACCTATAATGTGTGAGCTTCTAGTACTTGTAGGTTCGATGAGCTTTTGTCCATGGCTGCTTTTCGCCCTCACAGCTCGCATCACCGCGGCTTGAGTGCGAACTGCACTGTCACCTATACCGCTAACGCTATCACCTCAAGATTGAAGTATACCAATTACCAACCCCGTCCCGCCCTTAAAAAAGTTCTTAAAAATAGGTAAATATACCACCACATCTAGTTCCAAACTAAGCAGAGCTTGTATCATGGGTGCCAGATAATGGATGAACAGGCGTTTATACTTTTTTTGTAAATAAAACATGCTTTAATTTTTTTGCTCTAATCAAGAATGAATCAACAACTAAGTTCTAACTTCGAAGGTCGACAGGCAACGACAACCCCGCCTACTAAACGGCAGACGTAAGGCGAACACTTTCTGACCACAAAGACCAATCCCAACACAAGATATGACTTATGACGTATCGGCATAGAGCATAGATATGTATCGGTACCGCAAATTTGAACCGGCCAATTAGAATGTATCTTTGTAGCCCCCTTCGCCCCGCATACCTCACCGCTTTGACAGAATTGTCTGTTTGTAGAAATGAAAACATTAGGTGTCTAGTAGGCTGGGTTGTCGTTTTCGACAGGTGACAAACAGTGGCTCTAATTCAGCGTGCAAGATTAAGATGTTAAATAAAAACTCTTCAAAATAAGATTATAAGGATTACCCTTATTGCAAGAGTCATCGTTTAAAAAAGTAAAAATACACAAACAGATCGTAAAATCCGTTAATAACATGTAAAGTTAATTTTTAACAAACTACCGTCATCTGTATTTACAATACGCTTCCTCGCTCCTAAGGGACAACTTTGTTCAATTACGGGCCAGCAGTTCCAGAGATGGTCGTTAAAAACACATAAAATGATAGTAAAAACGTTCATCGACATGGAAATGTATAGCGAACATGAGGATGCCATAAATTTTGATGCTTAATTATGAACTTGGGCTGAAACTGCTACAAATTTAATATTAAATTACCTATTCAGCTATTATTATCAGGCTTGTTAAAGTAATGGTCCTAATTTTCTCGTTGGACTTACTAAACTAAAATTATACTATTTCTGTCTTTTACGGTTACACAATGACGGAAAGGGCTAGAAGATGTTCTAGGAATGTATTAGTAACTTAATCAGGGTTCGAATATATCCGATATTTATTATAAATATCAAAATATCGGATATTTACGATATATATCGGATATATATCAAGTTTGATATTAATTTTGTATGAAAGTCATATTATTATTTCATTGTATTATTTATGAATACTATTTGCATATGTGTTTCATAAACATACTAAAATGATCAAAAACTAATAAACTGAATTGTTTTTAATGTTTTATTCATTACCGTGAAACATGCCAAGATTGCCCACTTTTTTCAAATAATTAACGATTTTGTGTGAATTTTCTATGGGGACGTTAGTATTTTCTTTTACCATCTGCAATTCTAAGGTCATGTGCAAGTATTTCTGTGGCAAATTTGATTATTCTTCCAATATTAATTCAGTATTTGTGACATTTTGATGGCGGGCAAAGTAATCTGGACTTTTTGCCAACATTACCCACGTTGATTTTAGACGCAAATACGGCTTCTAACTAGATGACATAAAATCCAATACACGAATATTGGAAATGATGGCGTTTACTTAAGAAATTAAAGCGATACCATGAAAGGTTTCCTACAAAAGTGGCTGGGCAAAGTTATCATGACTTATTTGCTCATTTTCATACAAACCACATTTTGCCTTACAAAAGTGCTAGGGTTGGCACATTTAAGTAAAATTATCGTCAATCTCTTCTTAGGTAAAGGTAACAAAAATAAATAAAAACATAGTAATTCTTCATTTATTTTAATTAATACAATTTTAATCAATTATGTTTAGAACATTTTTATGTATATGTAATGTACCCAATGTAAATTAAATAACTGAAATCAAATAATGCGCACAAAGAGCTAAATTCACACACAATCGTCTGACAGATTAGTCTCATCAAAGTTGACAATATTTTCTGCTGGTATGTCTTTTAATGGTGTGCTTAAATTTTTAAAGTATTCAGCTATTTCTTCAGGTCCCTTTTCTGCTCTTGCCTTTGAAATATTTTGAGAGGTTCTTAACTTCTTAGACTCAATTCACCGGAATGTCGCGCTAATAAGCCCTGAACCCTCGCATCACCAGGAATCTGATTCTTGAACTTATTATCCCGGGAATTTTTTTTAGGTATTCGTGAACTAAAAGCTTCAGGTCCATTTTAGTAAGCCGGGAGCCAAAATCGCTAGAAACTTGCAATACTCTCACAATTTGATTCTCTTCTGCAGCTGATAAAGCGGTAGGATGCCCAACTGACTTAGAATGTTTGTGTTGTATTTTATTAACTATTGTACGTCTAGGGATACTAAATTGTTGTTCAGCATCTCGTGAAGAAATTTGGCCTGATTCTACTGATTCACATGCAAGTTTTAACATTTCTTCAGTGTAGTTTTTATACATTCTAGATCCAATTTGATTTATGCTATTTTTCTGGAACAAACCATATAAGAATGTACGTCATTAAATGTATTAGAATAGGTATTAGCAGAGATCCGAATAGGTACACTATATTTACCTAAACTTCGAGAAAGTTTAGACAAAGTATGTAGCATGTGGATAATACCCTCGTTCCGAATTAAAACTGTACATTTTTAGGTAAGTATCCACATGTTATTTGAGATTTAGGCAATATACTCTCGGCACCTATACCGATCTCTGGTAAT
Organism: Euclidia mi; assembly: GCA_944739405.2. Lineage (NCBI taxonomy): Eukaryota > Metazoa > Arthropoda > Insecta > Lepidoptera > Erebidae > Euclidia > Euclidia mi. The sequence continues at coordinate 58,292,702 of OX123198.2, forward strand.
AAAAAATCACAACCGACATCCCCACGGGCGGAGCCATGGGAAAAAGTAAGTCTTTTCCAAAATATCAAAACGCGACAACCCTAAGTACTTTTCGATGACGGGCAATGTTGGCCAGCAAAGGTTTGAACAATTTAGGGTAACATTACCCATCGTAATACTTTTGAATTGGTAAGGTTTAGAATACTGCAACTATAATTAAAATACGCTACGATGATTAATCTATAGCATACAGTAAAATAACTTACCTGTGGCTTATCCATGACGCACAATTCACAAACACTTTCACAACAAAATTGGCCCACAAAAACAGGTACCTCCTTTAACAAGTCCTGACAGAAAACTGAACGAACTTGGGAGTTACTGGGATACACAGTGTTGCCATAAATATAACCTATTTTCCTATTAATTGATAATGTTGCGATCAAGCTATAACTTTTTTCCATATTAACCGTTTTCTTTAAAAAGTGATTTTTGGGCAATGTTATCTTGGTTTGCAAAGTTGGCTAGTTTCACGGTAGAGTTTTTTCTGACACCACTGACGGACTGAGGCCGGCTGAAGTGATGCCATTTTTAGATTAGTACTTACCATTAGGGATTATGATTTAACTCTACTCCCACGCCACCTACATTTGAGAAGTAGAAATACAGTAACAAACGCAAAATAATATTCTTTTTAAACCATTTTTGTATTGCAATATATCACAAAAAACATTTGATATATATCGTCGAATCGAGGTTGATATATGTCGGATATTTATCGGATATATATCTTGATATATATCCATTGATATATATCCTCGAACCCTGAACTTAATAGGTATCTACTGTGTTTTTTTCAGCAGAGTAGCTAAAAATATTTCATTTTAACCAGTGCACCAAATTGACCCATACCTAACTGTGTCTAACTCATTACTATTTACAAGTAATTAAGTACAATGTGTAACAGTTGCAGCTCCTTACAAAAATAAAAATATGTAGGTACCATAATATTGGCGATTGAAAAGAGTGGCCACGAGTTTTATTGCCCGTTCTTTCTCGTGGATCTACCTATTGCTTTGCGAACGAGGCAGTAAATGTAGAAGCATTAAGTAATTTAATTCTAAAATTGACGTTCATAAGCGTCACCTTGTGACCTACATGAATAAATGATTTTGACTTTGGCTTTGAATTTGCAAGTTGAGAAGCTCAACTGCAGAGAGCATAGCTATATAACTTATTCTCGAAAATTAAATATTCACTATTATTAAGTCTTACACATCCACCCGTCTTGTAAACACAATGTATAGTACCGTCAACCGTGTGGGGACTCAGAATCGAACCCCAAGCTAAAAAACTCGGCACAGCGTTAAACGGTGAAACGGCACTTGAACCTCTACCCCATCCTAGCAGTCACACTCAAAGGTACGTACTACAGCTTTGGATATGTCTCTCCCAGTTTGATATTTATTATAATAAAAATATAATAATAATATTCTACCACATTAACACAACACCATCTAGTCCCAAACTAAGCAGAGCGTGTACTATGTGTACTAGATAATGGATTAACATACATATATACTTCTTTTTTATAAATACATACATATATAGAAACACCCAGACCAAGACAAACATCCATGTTCATGCACACAAATGTTTGACTTGAGCGGGAATCAAAGCCGCAACCTTCGGCGTAGCAGTCGCTTACACTCCCGCTGCGCCAACCGGTCGTCAATTATGCTTACAAAGTTACAAAACAATTTGCCAAAGCTCATTAAATATGCATATAAATCTAGCTGAGCCCGCGTTATTTAGTGCTACTGCTCCGCGCCAGTGGCACATAGCGTAATGTTTTATAGTCTATAACCTTTCTCGATAAATGGGCTATCCCACACAACAACATCCTTTCAAGTCAACTCAGCTGTTTCTGAGATTAGGGCGCCCAGGCAAAAGGTAAAGGTAGCTTTGCTGATTTCAGCATGAATGGGCCGGCTCGACCGAGGAAGCACTACCCTCTCACAGAAAATCGACGTAAAGTAACAGTACTTAAACTGTTGCGTTTCGTTCGGTGAGTGAGAGTGCTGGAGGGCCTATCCCCTATTCCTTCCCCCTCATCCCACTCCTCATCCTATCCCTTTTCCCATCCCCAAGGGGCGGCAACGCACTAGTGACTCCTGTGGTGTTGCTTGTGTCCATGAACGGCGGTAATTGCTTACCATCAGGCGATCCGTCTGCGCGTTTGCCGCCTATTACTATAAAAAAGGGACTCTTCAGTTTTATTTTATTAGTATAGACTTATAGATACAGATACTGCCTCCGTGGTCCAGTGGGTCCAGTAGGAGCACGGCGTCTGGTGATGTGCCGTGTGATTATAATAAGGTATTACAAAAAAAATTATATGTCATTGAACTCCACAAAAAGTGTGATGAGGATGAGATATTGTTAACATTTATGTGTGTATTTAAGGAAGTCTCTGACGATTCTTTCTTTCTTCTTTTATTTTTCGTGTGCGTGTGTGGTCACACAACTATGATGTCGGTGTTTTCAGGCAGCTTTGAGGCCTCCGACATAAGGTATCTGTACCAGTGATGGACGGTTTAAGGTCGATGAAGTACGTATAAGATTGCCAAAAAAAAAAAGTTGCGGGCCGATTCTTGCAATGGCTGTAGATAAAGTTGGTTATGGTTTTTTAGCATCTAATAAGAGAATACTACATTAATTCTAGTAATTTCCATAAAAATAAAATTACGAATAAATTTGGCTTAAAATTATCCAGTAATGGACAAGTCATACACCAATGATTGACACCTAGTTATGGACAGTGTTCCGGTATTGGACACCTAGTAATAGACACTTGATAGATACAAATAAATAAAAATATTGTTTGTTTAGAAACAAATTTTATTTGCTACTAGAGGACGCCAGCAGCTACGCCTGCATTTTTTTTAATTTACCCGTTTTGGCCGATCCCGTGGGAATTTCGGGAAATCCCTTCTTAGTGCACCCCTACGGTCCCCAAGGAACATACATGCTAAATTTCAGCTTCCTGCGCCCAATAGTTTCGGCTGTAGCGTGTCTGTCAGTCAGTCAGTAACGCAAGGATTTTATATATTAAGATTACGTATTCTAAAATAAAAGTTCTTATTAATCATAAAATAAAGTACTGTAAGAAGGATCTTGTTTGTAGTACCTATAGTAATGGAATGAACCAGTAATGAACACGTGTCCATTACTGGTAAAAAGCTTTATAAAGTCATGGAAAAAAGATATTTCATTGACTTCGAGAAATAAATCTAGAATCGACTAAAATCTTTAAAAAATGCCCTGCACTAGTAATCGACACTATGTCCATAACTAGGAACATGTCATAATAACAGGTACTAGTCATGACTCATGGACATAGCAAAAAAAGAAACAAACCACGTTTTTGTTTGCAATACATTTAATTAAGATTGTTTGGAAAAGAGGTTAATTCAGCCACAAACTTATTATTTATTCATTATTACGTTAATTGAATTGACAAAAAGAACTCATCAGCAACTTACCTCGCTATCAAACTCACTTAAAAAACGATATCACTGGTGACACGCGCTGTTTATCTTTCCACCAGTTTGAAACTGAACCACAGACATACATTGACACCAAGGAGCAAGTATACATGGAGGGAGCATTTCAAAAAGAGTAGAAATCGTATATGCATCTCTTTTCTCTCTAATTACAGAACTGTATATGTTCGAGTGTGATAGCCATAGAGCTTTTATACAGCCTTGAATGACATATGCCAAAAAAAATGTTATGTCATGTCGATATTCGTCCAGCTGGAGTGAAAGCCGTGTCGAAATAAACTAAAAGCTTCAAGAGAGAACATGGCTTGCACTTCTGGAACTCAGGATGAAAATATTGTTCGTAAATGTTAACTGTTTTCGTCCATGTACATCCCATTTTGGTAACATATATATGTAGTATATAACATATAGTATCACACCTGCCAGTTATCGTGTGCGTCACTTTGTGGAATAAATAAATGATTTTGACTTTTTTGACTTCATTTCAATTATTTTCCAATACCACAATGCCACAAAGTATGAGAACATAAATTAACTTGCTGACTGCAAATGCACTGATCAGTGCGAACTGCGAGACATAATAGATTTTTAATTGTGTCTAACTGTCTAGTCGGTATTGCAACATTCAACTAGTTAAATAAACCTAATAGCGCGGTTTTTCACTCCTTCAAAAATTTTATTTATGTTTCAGTGTTGTCAATTTAAGAGAAATTAAAGGTAATTATTTTCTGTCGGATTATTATAAGAAAATTGTCAAATTGTGATACCGAGCAATGCTAAACTGCGCTGTATACTGTTCCTATCTAGGTACAGTCGAACAACTTTCCGCTAGACCACAATAAGGGTGAGAATCGCTCAGCAGGATATCGTCGCTTCCAGTGCTAAAAAAATCAAAAATTTTAATTTACGATTAATATTGCATTATCATTTCAACCAAAATACTATCTTTGCTGGACATAAGACAAGTCTCCTCAGGATAGTCATCATCATATCAGCCAAACGACGTCCACTGCTGGACATAGGCCTCCCCCAAGGTTCTCCACACAGACCGGTCTTGAGCCGCCCGCATCCAACCGCCTCCCGCGATCTTGACGAGGTCGTCGGTCCACCTTGCGGGGGGCCTACCTCTGCTGCGTCGTCCCTCAGGATAGTAATCATATCTTACTCGTATTATTACCTCTCTTTTTACAGTATTTGTTTCTTTGTAGGCACCTAAGTACTATACTCTAAATAAAAGCTCGTAAAATAATATACTACTGGTATATTACTTAATCAAATGCTTATCTTGTCTCTACATACCGAATTATATACCAATACCAATCAAAAATTAATGCATGAGTACATCACTATTGACAGTCATTTCTTCTTTTGAAAAAAATGCGACATGAGTATTTCAAGAGGTAATAAATACAATACATCTGTCTCGGTTACACATATGACATTTCCTACAAGTAAAAAGAAATTACGATAGGTTTCTTGATTATGCTTAAAGCTATCCCTCCATGTATACTTGCTCCTTGATTGACACACATGTTTGATTGACATATTTTGACACTTTAATCCCTTTTCTCTGTGGTAAAGTATTGCCAGGTAACAAAAGCGTCTGTCCATTACCGGTGCACTTACCTTAGCCTACTAACGATCCTTGTCCTGAGACAAGAACCGGGACCGACAGCTTTACGTGCCCTCCGAAGCACGGTAGCGCTCTGATGTAAATGGCAACGCGGTCACCCATCCAAATAGCGACCTGCGCACGCGTTGCTTAACTTTACCGATCTAATACGAACGGTAAGCCAAGTCTCGCTATGAGCGCTACTTTCTCTGAAGATTTAATATGAATATTTCGACCCGATAGAGTAGATTATAGTGTAAAAGTACCAATTAATTTGCGAGAGTCAACTAGCTACTAAAACTTATAAATAATATTACCTGCTAAGCGATAAGAAAATCGGCAATGTGGCCATTTTGATAACCTGAAAACAGAAATTTTGAATTTTGAGAAAGTTTGCCAATAGCAATCCAAATTACTTAAATCTACTGATTCTGTAGAGCCGAAATACAATCAAGTTTAATCTGCCTATTAATGTACCTAAATTAAATAGGTATGTTATCGTAAAAGGCCGTGTGGTGACGGATTAAGAATACGAAATGTCTTCACCCCATATCATCCCATTAGTGTCGTAAGAGCCGACAGAGGGAGCACATTATGCAGAGAACAGCACTGTAAGAGAAGGAAAACTTGATACCCGTTTGGCCAGCGTGGTATAGTAGGCCAATTCCTCCTTTCAAAAGAGAGGCCTAGTCCAGCAGTGGACTGTTAAAGGCTGATGATGATGATGATCGTAAATATGCATAATAATGTATATTATTTGTACGCTCTAAAACTTTGAAACTTCAAGGAAATTCGCCTTCTCATCTAATGTGATTATGCATTGAAATAAAATAGGTATAAGAATAAATTCGGTAAAATACGTTATCTGATAGCGCTTTTCTCAGTTGCTTGTGAAAAAAATCTAATCTAGTTTCAAATATACCTATCAAGTTGTTAGGATTTTCCAAATGATAAAAATAGATAAAATGCTTATCACCAAACAAAACAGCAATCGAACTGTAAGTTCAACTCATTGTAATTGTCAACCATTTTGACCGGATGCGTCTATCGGAGGCATAGACAATAGAGCGATTGGATAAGCACCTTATCTTTTGTTCCGATTCAGATAACACAATGGTTTGTCTTTGTTTCGCTCCGTAGGTAGCAGCTATATGATAGCTTAATGTCGGTAAGTACTGCTTGACAACTTACTGGCGGTTCATCGTGCTTATAAATACCTATAATATTTAAGGAATGAAGCAGTTGTAACTTAACCGCTGAATTCAATGTTCGTTTTTTTTAGATTTCAGTTTCATTTTTGACATAAGCTTGATACAAAATATGTCAAACATGTATCTCTAATCAAAGAGCTCAGATATTTACATAGAGGCGCATTTACTATGGAAAGCTCGGAAGACAAACTTTCTGTTACCCAAATTGCCGCTTGGCGGCGTGGCAGTCGCGCTGTAATAGCTGTCTCTACGAGAACAAGAGAGATGAACGCTCCTCCTGTGTATCTTAAAAACTACGAAAGCAAGAGAGACGGAGAACGATGCCAGCGCCGCCAACGGCACCACGAACTAAACTGGAGACAGTCTACACTTGGAATCGGCACACGAAATCATTAAGAACTGCGCTTCTATGTAAATCTGTATTCATTGCTCTAATCTCTAAATGCATGGATAGATCGAATTTTGAAACCGGCCGTAACTCTATTAGGGCAAGTCCCCCAGGCAGTACAGTATTCAGAGCCCCTCTACTTGCTTTTATTTTATTTTCATTTTTAGCAATTAATTATATTCATAACACAATGGTTTGTATATTTGTTTCGCTTCGTGGGTAGCAGGTATTTGATAGCCAGCAAAGGAAGAGCATTCCATTGAAAAATTAAGAGAACCAGATTTGTGAGTAGGTCGATACCATGAGATTGACAGTCGTTATAGGGCGTCAGTTCCTTCTAAATAAACTGATACTAGTCTAAACCATGGAATATTGCTACCCCTTCGGGTTGCGGAGGTCAGACAGGCAGTCGCTCTGTGGAAAAGCTAATATTCAGCCAAATCCGGTTAGACTAGTAAGCGGACCCCAGATTGAAACTGGCATAACGCTGAGGATGAGATGAGATACTTACCATAAGTTAAAAATTCACCAAGGTTTTTCCATTACCATAATTCAGTTATAAACACGCTGTACCCTCCAGCATCACGTTTGACCTTGAAGATAACTGAACAGTATTTATCACAACAGAACGACTGGGGTTGAAAATAGGGGTGGCAAAATCAATATAACTTGTGCGATGGACATTAAAAGCTTTCAAATCTATAGCCGACCCTTTATTTATTCTGACCTACCCTGATGACTCACGCAAAAGATTTTGGGGATAAATATTTATTTTCTACGTAAAAGATATGTATTTGGGGGACATACCTAACTACATATTTATTTTCTTGAACATAAGCCTAGCAGTAGGTACCTCTGCGAACATATAGCAGGTCCCAAAAATATACAAATTTCACAAACCTATACATAATTATGTACTTACTTATATGCTTGTATATAAAAAATGTAACCACTTTTATAAAAATATATAGTATTGGCAATATTCTGTTTAATGTTTTAGTAAAACGAAATAATGCATAAAAATATATTATTTTATGTAGTAAGTAGATACCTACCATAACTTTTAAAAACTAGGTAGGTAGCTCAAACTTTTATATTGCCGTGAAACAAATTTTAGTTTACAATAATAGCGCATTGATTTGAGACATTCACTTTAATCTAGCTGGTTTGATTACCACATGGATTCTTATGATGTCAAAAATTTTACTTGCTGACTCTACAAAATTATTCAAGAACGTTAAAGCAACGTTTTGTTTTTAAAAAAAAAGAGTCTCATAGAAATGTCAGGATAATTATCTTGGCAATAAATTAAACCATAATAAAAATATAAGTACGAAACCTTTTTATGTAAGTACTTAGTTAAATAAACTTGCGTGCCAACTCAATCAATTTGACGTTCGTAAAAGTTCGCTCATAAATGAAAATATGGCAGGAAAATTTAGTACGTAAACTTAATAGGTATGTATTACAGAAAATAACTTACATAAGTCCCAGTTATAAATTCATCCAAAACATCAACAGTTTAAAACACTGAGTTACCACAACATAAAAAATCGTCACATGCTTCTTAAGTTCTTACGCACTCTTCTTTTAAAACCAAAATATTGACAGTCTCACCACATTCAAATCATTAATTCTCAAAATCCGTTAAAAACTTAGTCATAAATTCGAAAAACAAAACTTAAAAAACGCGGTAATCCCACACGAATGTCACGCGCGCGCGTCCCGTCACTCTATACTCTATGGACCCAAATGGCGGTCTGTTTATTTTTATGTAAAACTTTGCATGGGGTTGCGGTGGCTTTAATTTGGGGCAACAAGTGAGTGAAATTATCGGATCCGCGCATGCGTGGTGGTCTCGCCGCATAAGTACGCAAATAAGCGGGTATATTATGGCTAGGAATAGAGAAATCGCGTGGGGTCGTCGCAAATTGTATGATTTCAAAATTATTAAAGCTCTAGTTCTCGTCTTAATTGATGTGTATTGACATGTGTGCGATCTCTAATAGGTATGTGAAAACACACGGTAGGTAACTAGGTGGATATCGCTGATAGGCAATGTGTACTTTAGACCTATTAGGTAGGTATACCTATGCCTTTTCAACTAAACTCACACTAAGTTACGACTTCCAAAAGGTGTCTGTGGTTTGTTACCTAAGCACTACGAAAGCTTTCAATTGGAATGTTAAGAGCCAGATTTTAAGTAAGTAAGTTTGATATACTTAACGCAAATTTTGTTCCGGGAATGTAGAGTCGTCTACATAGAGCACATAGACCACATAATCCACTATAACTTAATAGTTATAGTAAAAAAAATACAACAATTTAAAGAGTTTTCTAATGAAAATTCTTTTAAATAGCTGTATTTTTTTTACATTGGTGAAAGAAAGCTTATAGGCAAGTATTGAATGCACGGTTGGCGTAGTGGTTTAAGCGACCGCCTTGCCGCTTAACACTGCGCCAAGTGTTGTGGGTTCGATCCCCACACGAGGCAACACTTTGTGTAATTGCCATATTTTTGTTTCGAGTCTGGGTATTCATTGTGTCCGTTAGTTGTATACTATGTAAAGTCCCCCGCGACACAGGATTTAGTCCTAACGCGGGCGTTGTCTTTAAAAAAATAAATTGTGTAGCTGGTATACCTAGTAGATAATAATTATCATATACCTACTTTATGTAAGTAGGTATATACTTTATGTAAGTAGGTATATTTATATAGGTATGCCGGATGTGCACCTACGTAACTATCTTATTCACAGAAATGTTTAGATGCGTTGTAAAATGTAAATTTTATGTCTCTACTAAATTCCGCTTTGAAGTAGGTAATCAAACTAAAAAGAATAAATTCTGTATCAATTATTTTTTCTTTAGCTTACGTCGAGTGTCACGGCGGGTCGCAGGAATCACGCTTGGCGAAGCATGGTGCACGAGTATGGCGGCCATATAGCTATGGTGCTTTATAAATAATTGATATTGCTCTGCATAAGTTTGATTACGTCTTTTAACTACAGAGTGTTGGCTTTGTAGTCTTGAGTGGTAATAATCTAGAGGAACTACCTACTTACTTACGTATTTGTCAGTTTCGACTAGGCGAGCTTACGTTGATCCAGCGTAGTCATGTTGAGTCGATAAAAATTTCAAAGATTCCGATTAATACACACATATTTTAATGTGATGAATTTACGTCAAAAGGGTCCTAGCCAGAAGAGCATGCGTGAGCGACTTGATGGGAGTGAATGAAGCAAGAGAGATATGTCAGGATCTTTAATTAATATATCTATAGTCAGGATAGTTGCATATGGTGTTCCGTATTCTCTAAGGGGTAGGCCCTTCGGGAAAGAGGCGTGAGTCTATGTATGTATGTCTGCAATCGCGTTATTGTTAAGACCAGTTGAGGGTAGATTTCGAAAGCCACACTTCTTGGCGACGTCGACGGACGCGGATATACTGTAACCGCACTGGTGAGTTCCAACGGTGTGGTCTCACCGGAACGAAACGTGCTTTTTTTAGAAGCAGAAAGTAGTGCCTTAGCGATAGCGGTAGAATATGCTAAATGCACTTCGCGTGACCCTGCCTTCAAGGGACTTAGAAAATTAATACAGCGTTGGTTTCAGTGAGTATTTACTACTTAGGCTATAAACGCCATCAGGTTCATCGTTGAGCTCAACTCCGTCGATCACACAAATACTTCCGATTGGTGGAGCCGAGATAGCTAGAAAACATTTTCCAGCGTGTCACTAAATAAACTTCGTAGAGTTGCTAAGCAATGTGGCAATAGCAAACGAATCCGTTGTGTAATTATAATACTTTGGCAAATTACGACACTCATTTGTACCTATATTAAACACTGTACCTATGTAATGTATAGGGAAGTTTCCTGCGAGTGAAATAAATTATACAAGTATTTTTATCTAATGAAATATGTCAAAATAATGGTAGTTTCATTCATTAATTAATGTTAAAACCTTATTCAACATTTTTATCGAAAATTTACTGATAATAAGTATTCTATTTGACAGCAAAAAATTATGACGTCACTAGGTTTTATTTCATACAAACGCCGTAGCAAAGTAGCAAAGGTCGTTTTTGACATTTCATTAAGTGCTTGATTTGACTAGTTGGAAACAACCCTATTCTACGACTGCCTCTCTATAATTTTAATTGGGAGGTCTCGGATTCGATTCCCGGGTCGGACAAAGTGTTACCTATTGGGTTTTTCTGTTAGGAAATTTTCAGTAGCAGCACGGAGTCTGGTAATGTGCCCGGTACGACAATAGGCTAACCCTCTATTACGTGGGATCAAAAAATTCATAGCGAAATGTGGGTGTAATATTACACCTCTACCTACCCCTTCGGGGATACAGGCGTGAGTCTATAAAAAAAATTCTACGAAGCTTTCATAGAATTATATCAAAAGTTCCGTCACCCTATCGTTTGTGGAGAAAATGCATTAGTCGCACTGAAGTACTTCGAGCTTATGTGCTGCACCACTAAAGGTCGTCATATTCATATCGTACTGTCGCCCCACATTCCTCGCAACTATGACACGGAGTCGAATAAATCGTATGTCGCGATTAACGTCCTAAATATTTAATCAACGTATACAAAGAAAACCTAGAGCCGAAGCAACAAGTCGTTGAATACACAAAGTTGTCGCGTGTGTAAATTGAACCCACGATAGACGACGCTGTGTCAAGCGGCGAGGCGACCGCTTATACCACTAAGCCACTTGGGCATTCAAATAATCTACCACTGCGATATTTATCTATTACTGATTACACAAACAGTATCTCCCTGTACATAACTATGTAATGTAAGTAAATAAATCCTAACGTGATGCCACGAGCGTGTCAGTATAAAAAGTTCAGAGGGTGTTAAAGTTCAATAAGCACTGACCTGAGCACGAGTCACGCAAAAAGCCTCGTACTTATAATTAAAACTAAAAAAAAACATTCGCTGGTGGAAGCACAGATTAAAAACACTTGCTGACCACAGAGTACCTTTTTGCTGACTTAGAATGTGGTAGAGGGCGTCACACGCATCATATTTTTTCTTTCTGCGCAGTAATTACTGTACCATAATATCAGTGAATTATTAAAATAATTCTGCATTAATAAAACCTTTTAGAGTCATCATTATCTTGCCCTGATCCCAATTTATTTGGGATCGATGCAGTAATCTTTCCTGTCACCCGTCATCTTATCATTTAGGTACATTTTTCTCTTTCTTATCTTTCCTCCTCTGTAGGCCATCAATCTTTACCTCTTTCCCTCCTTCTTATTTCACATTCATCATGACTTTTATAGGGGTCAAGGAATATTTTTTATAATATTACTTATGTAGGTTTATTTATTTTTTACATTGTGACCCCACCGCAGTAAAGAACCGGTGACAAATTGTCGCATTAAGTATATTGTGATCAGCTAGGGCACATAAAACACACACCCACTGTTCGAAAAGTCACCAAAGATAAGGTAACCATACCTGTTACGTTTATTTACATCCTGCGGAGTAAAATTTGACGATGAAATTCTGTATAAGTGATAAAATGAACTGGTATATATCTAATTGTTTTTACATACATAGACTCACGCCTATTTCCCGGTGGGGTAGGCAGAGACTACGGAACGCCATTTGCAACGATCCTGACATACCTCTCTTGCTTCATTCACTCCCATCAAGTTTCTCATGCATGCTCTTCTGTTTAGGGTACTTCTGACGTGTCCTTTTTTAGAATGTCTCCAATCTGGTCAGAGAACGTCCGCCTAGGTCTTCCGCTTCGCCCTGTCCCATTCACACTTGCCTTATATATCTTCTTTGTCAGTCTTTCGTCATCCATCCTCTCCATGTGTCCAAACCATCTTAACATGCCTTTCTCGATGCTTGTCACTACATCTTCTTTTACCCCACAGCACTCTCGTAAATTGTTATTGGCTTTAATAATAGTACCTAACCAAAAGTTTTATTTGATCAAGAACGCGAAATCGCAACGAAAACCAATCCAGCAACGACACTACTAATTTGCATTATAAACCTATACCATTATGGTGGATCAAATGTACCTAATTTATTCCCTCAAGGTGTTTTTCCTTACTGTTACTGTATAAATCCCTGCCGTAATAAATGCAAATATCAAATACAATACCAGAAGCGTATCAATGTAAAAAGTTCAAAGAGGGTGCTAAAGTTCAATAGTCAGCGACCTGGGCACGAGACACGCAAAAAATACCCCACTGCTACTATTTTACAATTTTACCTTCTTATAGTGGTTACACGAGAGGCTTAACAAATATATTTACTAATATTAAAAAGCTGAAGAGTCTAAATGATTGTTTGGTTGAACGCGCTATTCTCAGAAACGAATGGTCCTATTAGAATAATTATTTTTATTTTGGATAGGTCATTTATCAACATCTTTTGAAGGATACTAGTAACGAGTACTAGATAACGCTGCAGGAATCTAATTTATGAATTATTGCTAGCAGTCGCCTCCGGCTTCGCCTGCATTAAACTTGCTATCTTCGTTTACCCCCTAGGCCCGACGACAGTAAGCGAAACGCAGTGGCAATCATTTTACCCGAAAGGCGAAGCCAAACGGAAGGTTCTAGCTTGCGCATTTCTATACTTATACTATTCGGGATTTATATTTAAATGAGCTTTTTACTTGTTTCGTCTTTTTAAGACTCCTTTTTTACGTACCTAGTCGAGTTATCCTTTTTAAACTTATTTTCTTTTATTCACTTCAAACTATTATCGACATTGTTCTCAAAAAGAAGGGTCATACTCAGAAAAATTGTACATTTTAAATTTGTAACTAAACTGATAGGTAACGATACTGAGAATCTCCGTCACGAAACTGATGTCATAAGGTATAGAACACATGGATTGGGTGAATAAAGCAAGTGGTTATATTTGCTTATCAGTCTTATTTAGACTTAAATAAAAATATTATAAAATTTAAATTCAAGTATGGCAGAAGAGATTTGAAAGTAAAATAAATGCTGTAGAAATGAGAGCACTGAGAAGTATGTGTGGTGTGTCTTTGACCGACAGAGTAAAGAATTGTGTGATACGAGAATGGTGTGGGGTAAAAGAAGATGTAGTGACAAGCATTGAGAAAGGCATGTTAAGATGGTTTGGGCACATGGAGAAAATGGATGACGATAGACTGACAAAGAAGATATATCAGGCTAGTGTGAATGGGACAGGACAAAGGGGAAGACCTAGGAGAACGTTCTATGACCAGATTGGAGACATCCTGAAAAAAGGACAAGTCAGAAGTACCCTTAACAGAAGAGCATGCATGAGAAACTTGATGGGAGTGAGTGAAGCAAGTGAGGTATGTCAGGATCGTTGCAAATGGCGTTCCGTAGTCTCTGCCTACCCCTCCGAGAAACAGGCGTGAGTCTATGTATGTATGTATGTAACTTTTCTGTGTTCATTCGTAAAAGGTAGTAGTATATAATCATTGGTAATTAAATGAGCAAATGATGTATTTCGAAATATCATCATTTGATATTTCAATAGATATTATTACTATGGGAACATAATGTTTCTTGATCGTATGAGTACTTATTAATCCGTCACAGTTCCCAAAATTGTTCCAGACAATTTTTTTAAAACTAATGAATAATTTTAATGAAATTGACCTAAGGAAGCTAAATAGTTACATAATATCAGATTTAAAAAATTTGGAAACAATATAAGTGCCAATAAAATATATATAAATATAGTTTAAAGAAAATTATTGATTAATTTAGGTTCTAGAAATCTTAAACTACCGTTTACAATATATTTTTCACTACAACTATCAGTATAACTCACTACAAAATCTTTGGTCAATTTACGTGCTGGTAACCTTAGTAACATACTTTTTGTTTTTGTGTACTAAGCTTTACAATTTCTCAGTTTCGTAACATACCGAAATATAACGTAACCAGAGGACGTCAGCAGCTACGCATGCATTTTTTTTTAATTTTCCCGTTTTGGCCGATCCCGTGGGAATTTCGGGAAATCCCTTCTTAGTGCACCCCTACGGTCCCCAAGGAACATACATGCCAAATTTCAGCTTCCTGCGCCTAATAGTTTCGGCTGTAGCGTGTCTGTCAGTCAGTCAGTAACGCAAGGGTTTTATATATTAAGATAAAACGAAAATGAGAATAAAATCTGAGAAATTGTAAACGCTAAATATATTTTTACGTAAACCACGTGTTTACCACGCAAGCACTGAGCGTATTCCCAGCCTGGCGCAAGTTCCTAAGAAAAAACCGAATGTATGAAACGTGCTGTCTTTTTACATATAATAGAAGCCATTCTTCTATTATATGTATAAAACGTGAAGATAGCATCCTTCACTATGTACCCTTGGAACAGTATTCTTTCAAAGTTAGACGGGTTATACGTACATCACCGCCTTGGCTGACAATAGTGTCAAATGTCACAACTGTCACATTATTATCCAGATTGAACTTTGCCGCGTTATGTAGTTTGTTTATAAAACGTAAAAAACATACTGTAAAAGTGCTTTATGTATACCAAATAAATGTGATTTTACACTTCTAGTGTTAGTGTTACTATATTTATTTGATTAGCATTGTAAGGAGCGCAATGAAAACAAGCAAAATAACGTGCGAAATGTGGCATACAACAACATGCCGGTCAGGCAATGAAAAAAGGGTAGGTATTTATGGCAAAATGTCCCTAGATAAAGATCAATGAATATTTATAATGTTATATAATGTGATATATTTCAATGAAACAAAAAGGAAATATTCTAAAGTTTCATATCCTAGTACTTTGTAGGTAAACAATAGTGCTGCCTGTCAGTTATCGATAATCCGTTATTAGAAATTGGCACAAGGACTAAAAATTCTATTCTTTTTTTTTCTTTTTAGATGTAAAACTGGGTAGCTGCAACTGGAAACCAAGACTTGATTTATGTGCCCATTGAAAAATTACATCAGTTGAACTACGTGTGTGGCAAGCATTTTAAGAAAGACTTAAAAAAAAGGGAACTCAAGTCAGAAAAACAGCTATGCCTTGTATCTATAGACATTTCTTTAAATCTTATTACAGCAGAAATGTTGAAAACCTTTCCATTACATGTACATACATATATCTTTTAGTTCTGCGTATTTTTCTTCGCTAATCTAGAATAGATTTATAGAATAGGCTAATTTGTTTGAATAAACACATAAATATTAAATACATCTTTTATTTCTGTTGGAAAAGTATAATTCTAGTCGAAACATAATTATAATTATTTCTTACCGAATATTATCGATATCGATATTTCGTTTCGTACTAGAGGGTACATCCCTATATTGACAATGCTGACAACATAAAAACGATGTCAATTAGTATCTTTATGTTGGTACGAGTTCTCCCTGCACGTTTCATACAAAGCTGAAATTCTCGCATGATCTATGGCACATCCGCCTCTTCTTACGTAGTATTTGTATACTCTTTGCGTATTCCTTAAGATAATACAAAAAAACAAGAAAATAATAAAGAAGTAAACAAAAAATTGAGGTATTATATGTCAATATTCACTTGACTTCACAACTATGGAGAAAACAAAATGGTTACCGCGACAGTGATTTTGACGTAAGTAATAGAGCTGCCAGAATAGGAAAAAATATTTATTCCACTTTCAATAAATGCCTTTCAAATTTTATTACGTGTTACTAACCCTGAGTAACGAAACTTCCTAATTTTGGGACAAAATCAGTTGTATTAAAATAAATTATTCTTCAAATGCTTTTACAATGAAATACGTCCTATTTAGTTAAGTAAAGCGATGAATATTCGTAACAATTCATCTCTTAAAACGTGTAATGGTCATTGGGACACTAAAAAAATGTATGATGATATTTATCACACTGTCTTGACACTCAAAAAATATATTATTTTGTTGATAATTTTAGTTAAAATACCAGGAAAACGTTCGTATTAATAGACTAATATACCAATAAGAGAGGGGAAAAGAAGATCTATCACATTAATTAATATTTATTTTAATATAAAGTAGTGGGACAAGAAAACATACAAAATCAATTAAGTATCACAAAAAAGTTGCTCGTTTGTGTGTGCAGGCGTGTTATAAAGATATTATAAAAAATGAGAATCGTAATAGTTGGACAGTGTGAAAACACACTGCGCTGTGCTTCGCTATAATGTGCGCTGGCCCTTAGGAGTGTAATATTTTAAATTCATTTCTTAGTGAGTGCCTCCATCATATAAAAAAATACGGGCTAGTGCGAATCCGTCCCGTGCACCGAGGGTTCCGTACGCATTTTACCTTATTTGAGGTTGGTGGCTGGTGCTAATTATGCTAGTTCTCTAAATATGTATGAGCGCCCATACAACTAAGAGGACTATCTTTAATGGAGTCTACTATGTATGTATAGGGACACCCTCAAATTTTCCAATATTTTTGTAATTTTTCCTTTATTTGTGCTGTAAGACTATTACTGCTTTTGGCCAAATTTCGTGATTCTAGTTCAACGGGAACTACCATATAGGTTTTCGGCCCAAAACCTATAAGGTACTTACGGTTGACCCAGAATTATCAATTTTGGTTAAAACTTAAAACCAAGGTCTTACAGCACAAGTAAAGATGAGAAATTCCGAAAATTAAAATTTACTTAAGGTTAATTTTGGTACTTACAAGTTTTCGCTAAAATCTCATTTTGACCATATCTTTTTATCGAGTTGACCCAGGACCCTGATTTTTATACACCTAATAGGAACCATAGACCTCACTATCTGGTATAAATTTCAATTTGCTAGATCTACCCGTTCCTGAGAAAATCGGTGGTGACACACGGACAGACAGACTGACAGACAGACGGACAAGAAAGTGATCTTATAAGGGTTCCTTTTTTACCTTGTGAGGTACGGAACCCTAAAAAGTAGAACAAGCTAAAAACTTCAGGACAGATCCAGCAAGCAAACAATAAAATAACATATGTTCGTGTTAACCACAACATTTATATTTTAAAATTGCAACAATTTACAAAGACAAATAAAACTATTTAAAAAATTAAGTAAATAATATTTTTTTAGAAATCTGTTTAAAATAATCTATCCCAAATTCAAATAATATATCTATTATCTAATCTATCAATAGTTGATATTTGATTTTGGGCAGGGTGGATTGCACTTCTTCAAACCCAACACGCAATCTGGATCACCACAAAGACAATATGCCCGCGGTGGATCTGGAAAGATTAAAAAAGTATGATAATATCTTATTCTGACTTATTCATAGGTAGTGCCTTGCTGATTTCAGCATGAATGGGTCGGCTAGACTGGGACAGTCCTCCTACAGACCTCTCACAGCATATCGATGTAAAGTAACAGTATAAATATGATATTTTACGATTTTACCCTTTAGTTCGGTGAGTGCCGGAGGCGTACCCCTTCCTTCATACCTACTTTATCTCTCATCCCGCTTCTCCTACACATTTTCGCATCCAGGTCGCTAATAGCTTACCACCAGGCGACCCGCTTGCTCGTTTGTCTCCTATCAAATAAAATAGCACCTGGCGCTTAAAATAGCCATTTCGATCAGCCAGATGCCAGTAAGTATCATCTAAAGAGTACTTACTTTCTTTTGTTTTCTCCAAATACCTACTACCGAGGCACCGACTCTACTAGCTCAGCTATTGAAGCATTTTAACATTACAGTCATAAAAAACCCTACCCACCTTCAGTCAAATCATCATCATAATAGATCAGAATCGCCGGTATATGGATGTTCTCAGGTAGAGCCACATCGTTGAATCTCTCTCGCTCGTCCGGTATGCCGTTCTCCGCGAGGGTCCGGTTGTAGCAGAGGGGCTTGCCGAGGTACCGCCATGTGTAGGACGAGAGGTGACGGTTGTGAGGGAAGTAACGCATCATGATCTCGTATATAGTCTCTTCGGAACACACCTCGAGGGTGACTGTTGAACCTGTCTCGGACAAGGGATGGAAATGAATTATATACGGATGGAAGTTTCTAGTAGTTTCATAAATTTAAGTTCACATTTACAGTCCCTCAGACATCTTGATGAATAGATCATTAAAATGTTATGCTTGGTATTTCTGATTGTGCTACTGGTTTTTCGGAAACGACAACGGCAAATTCACGCGTAATTCATTTCACCCAATCTGCCGGTTGTTCTTGGTGATAAAATATCTTATGATCCTAAGGCAAGCAAAAGCACATATCCCTCGTGCAAGCGATACCTATTACTGATTCCACCCACCTATGGACCCAGAATGAAAAGTTTAAAACTAAAATACTTGCCAGTTACTGTATTTGTGATCCGAATGGGTCTAGTTTTTGCCGTTGCTCTTCCAATTTTGTACTCGTCGCTTAGCCACCAAGGTTTCTCGTAGGGTCTCCATTTAGTGGAGGGGACGACAGGCTGGCGGTGCCCGTGGCCATGGATGCGGTACGTGCAAGAAGAACCGATGATGGGATGGGTATACCGGACCCACTCTTCGCCTTTGAACCAGTGGCTTACGTCCTTGCCGGCGTAAGCGAGTATGGTTGTCGCCAGCTGTGATTAATAGCAGTAATGGTAAAACCAATGCCCACAAAATAGTAGCCACACTGATACCTGCAGATTTCATATTAATGTAACCTATCCATTTAATATAACCTGGTACTATCTAAATCATACATTATCCTTAAGAATCACACTCGCGAACTCTACATTTACCTACTTACCCTTTTCGAATCGCAATAAAAATAGCCCTGTTTAAAGCACGGGCAGTACTCCACGCAAGTATCCTCACAGAGCCAGCTCTTGACCGCACAGGAGCAGGACTTGGTACATTTGCACAGTCTGAACTGCTTCTGCAGCCATTCGGTGAGGTTATACACCGTCCCGTTCATGGACACCCAGCAGTCTTTCATACTGTTGTGGATCGCCACTTCGCCGGGAGTATACCATTGCTTCTGTGTGAACTTCATTTAGAAAAAAGCTTTGTCTAATATTTGTAAAATGTTTTCAGAAATAATTGCGACATTTGACAATGCCGCTTTTTTTTTTTAATTTTGCTGTAGGTATATAGAGAAAGCAATAATATAGTAAGTAGTTTTTATTAGGTCGAAGGAAGGGGGACTTCATGGATAGCTATTGGCGATGCTAAGATTCTAGCTAGCGAATCTAGCGGCGAATTTGGAAGTTGTCCGGGTATGACACTGTTTGAAATCATCATCAACAGCCTTTTGCAATCCACTGTTGGACTTAAGCCTGTCCATATGGAGGTTTTGGCCTACTATACCACGCTGGCGGGTAAACGGGTTGGTATAGGGTTTTATATCGAGATTTCCCTCTCTTAGCAATGATAATCTTTGCGTGGTGTGTTTCCCTTAGTTGCCTCATACGGGTGGTGCGAAATGAGCAACAACGCCGAGTAGCAGGCGGCGGTTGAATAACCTATCTTCAGGCTTCCACTAGCCTAAAGAGTCTAAATCCCCTTTGAAAGTGTGGACGTGATGACCTGGGAAAACATTACGGTTACATTCCCAACCCCTTCTAATATGAAAATGTCAGATAAAGAGAATGCGATCTCATGCGATCCGGCTGAACCCCGGCGCTCACAGGTACCCGGGCTTGTGGGTGTGAAATTTGTCACCGAAGACCTCGCAGGGGTGGGCGAACAGGCCTCTGTGTTGGTGAATGCACCTGACAGCAGCAGCAAAAAAAAAATAATGAAACAAGCTCTCCATCCTGGCTTGTTAACAAGAACAAGATCTTCTCCCTCCAGTGGCGCATCCAGTTCATCAGTGAGCCACAATAAAAACTTTAATACATATCCGACCCAAGAACAAGAATGGACGCAAGCGAAAATCGGTAAAAGGCAAATATCCAGCCCAGACGCAACTAAGCGTATTATTAAACAAACGAAGCTGGACTATTTGCTTGCAGCACCAAAAATACCAACATCGCACAGCTTTAAGGAACTAGATGCTATTATAGATACAGATATGGTAGAAAGTCCACCAGCACCCAAACCAGCAAGACCTCCGCCGATGTTCATCGACAATGTTAGCAACATAAAACCTCTACTTCAACTGTTGGAAGAAGTGGCGCATGGGGATTAGGAAATCAAAGTTCTTCGTAATGAAAACGTGAAAATACAACCTAAGTCAGCCGAATCACACTCTACCATCTATAAAGAACTTAAAAAGAAGAGTACAGAGTTCCATAAATACCAACCAAAACAAGAGCGAAGCTTCCGAGTTGTGTTAAAAACGTTGACCCATCAACGGACAAGGAAGGAATAATAAGAGCTCTCGAGGAATTAAAACACAAAGTTAGAAATGTCTGGAATATTCAAAACAGAAAAATAAACAGCTCCTATAATATCTATAATAGCGGTCAAAATAGCGGTTAATGGATGTACAAATACAAAAAAAGATTAAGTCAACTTTGATAAGTTTCAATTGCAAATCTGTCAAGAGATCGCTCGACTGTATTCGAAACTTATGTATGATATCGGATATTGTGGCATTGCAAGAGACGTGGCTCCTCCCACATGACATATCTTTCCTTGGCACTATTAACCAGGATTTTGGGTACACCGGTACATCAGCGGTCGACACCTCTGAAGGTATACTTAGAGGACGGCCATACGGAGGTGTAGCACTACTGTGGCGAAAAGAAGTGTTCACGGAGGTGTCTGTGATTGAGTGTAATAACCCGCGTATCAGTGCAATAAAGGTGGCAATAGACGGTCGTGATATTCTTGTGTTTAGTGTTTATATGCCGACTGACGCGTTCGAAAATCTACCGGATTTTTCAGCATGTTTTAGCGAGGTATGTGCAATTGCTGAAAACTATTCAGTAGAAGCCATTTTTGTGTTAGGTGACTACAACGCTCACCCGGGTGAACTATTCGGCCAAGAACTATACAGTTTGTGTGCGGATAGACAATGGATATGTGCTGACATTGATTTGTTAGGTAGTGAGTCTGATAACTACACGTTTATAAGTGATGTACATGGATGCACACGTTGGCTCGACCATTGCGTGGTCAGTCACTCTGCAAGGCAGGCAATAACAAATATATCTGTAAAATATGATACGTTTTGGTCAGACCATATGCCGCTTGTAATTGAATGCGAGTTAAATGTAATTGTATGCAAAACTAATTCGAATGTAATGGGTAGTCATAAGAGAAACCAGGCAATTTGGGGTCAAAGAACAAATGAACAGATTAACAAATATACTGAATTATGCAACAAAAAACTTGAATTGATAAATTTTCCTGTAGATTTTACGAAGTGTAGCTCTAATGCTTGCAATTGTTTGCAACATAAATATAAGATTGATATACTTTACAGTGATATCATAAAGGTATTAACAGAATCGGCCATACTTAGTGGTCAATGTGTAAATAACTCATCCGGTAAAAGAAAACGTCATGTCATTGGTTGGAATAGTTATGTACGGGAGGCCCACAGGGACGCCAGGCAAAAATTTATAAACTGGGTGTCTCACAATAGGCCGCGCTCGGGTGCAATATATACTGATATGTGTGAGAGCCGAAAATTATTTAAAAGAAAACTTAAATGGTGTCAGAATAACAAAGAACAAGCTAAAATGGACATTATCGCAAAGCATCAAGCCTCCAAAAACTTTGGGGACTTTTGGAAGGCGACAAATAAATTAAATCCAAAGCCTGGCCTCCCTGTGAGTGTGGAGGGTCTAAGTGACAGCAGGTGTATAGCAGAGCTATTTAGAGACCATTTCACTGTAAGATCGCCGTTAGGCCCCTCAAAGATGTGTAAGAGTGCTGGTATCATCGTGACAAGTGACATATTTACTGTGTCAGCCGACCAAATTCATCGCATTGTATGTGGCATGTCAAGAGGCAAGTCACCTGGTCACGATGGGCTCAGCATTGAGCATTTGAAGTATGCCGGCGTTCACCTACCGCGTGTACTCGCTATGTTTTTCACATTGTGCTTTGGTCATTCTTACCTACCCGCAGATCTTATGCGAACTATTATTGTGCCAATTGTGAAAAATAAAACAGGTGATTTATCACAAAAAAGTAATTACCGGCCTATATCTTTGGCTACTGTGGTGGCTAAAGTTTTGGACAGTGTGCTTGACTCAGAACTTGAAAAGCACTTAGATATACACGATGCGCAGTTCGGTTTCCGAGCCGGACTTTCTACTGAAAGCGCCATACTGAGCCTCAAGCACACTGTGCAATACTATACAGCGAGAAGTACGCCGGTGTATGCGTGCTTTCTCGATCTGTCAAAAGCTTTCGACCTGGTTTCGTATGACGTATTATGGCAAAAGCTAAAGAAAACGGGTGTGCATGCACAGGTGCAAAATTTGTTTCATTTCTGGTATGCTAATCAGACAAATAGCGTAAGGTGGGCCAATGCCTTCTCTGACACGTTCAGGCTGGAGTGCGGCGTGAGACAAGGTGGTTTGAGTTCTCCCAAGCTATTCAACCTGTACGTGAACGAGCTTGTGGTTGAACTCAGCAGCACCAACATCGGATGTTCTATTGATAATGTCAGCATGAATAATTTCAGTTACGCGGACGATATGGTGTTGCTGGGCCCAACTATCAATTGTTTAAGGCGACTATTGGCCATTTGTGAAACGTATGGCCATAATCACGGCCTAATATATAACAATGTCAAAAGTGTATATTTGGTTTTCAAGGCCGCAGGTAAATGTCCATCAAGGGTGCCCCCAATAAAATTAAACGGTGTTGAGCTGAACAGGGTTCACCAGTTCAAGTATCTTGGGCATTATGTTACCGACGGTCTTGATGACCATGATGATATTGAAAGGGAGCGGAGGGCATTGGCGATCAGGAGTAACATGTTGGCTCGCAGATTCGCTCGCTGTAGTAAGGAAGTCAAAATTACGCTTTTCAAAGCATACTGTCAAACCTTCTACACGAGTGCCCTGTGGGTCAACTATACTCAGAGTCCAATATAATAATGGATTTAGGATGCTGTTGGGGCTGCCCCGCTTCTGTAGCGCCTCGCAAATGTTTGCAGAAGCGAGAGTCGATGGCTTCCACGCTATCGTTCGCAAACGGGTAGCCTCGTTACTAACCAGAGTGAGGAGTAGCTCTAATAGCATCCTAAAGGTAATTTCTGAGAAGTATGACTCGGACATATTGAGGAGGTTCATTCGAGTCTTGGTCACTTGACCGGGACTCTGGTGAACCTCTTCAATATATTATAAGCTACTTAGCTAAATATTATTACTAACATAGGTTAAGCAAATTGTTACTAACATCATGGACTCTGTCTGAATAAATAAATATAATAATAATAATAATAATAATAATAATAATAATAATAATAATAACTATACTGGCAACACTAAAAGTCAACAGACACAATTTTCTTACCTAAATTTTGTATTAATTTATTTTATTGTTTCTGAGGCTATATACTATATTACATACGTGACCTAAACGTCCAACCTCTCTGTACGTGACAAACACAATTGTGTAAATAAATAATATCACAAACTTATTTAAAAACCAAAAAGAAAAAACACTACAAAGTAAATATCAAGAAACCAAAATGACATCAGATGTCAAAAATGTAAACAATGCAAATAAAGTAAATACAAGACTAAATACGAATACATGTAAGGAAAAATGTTGACTAGAGCCAGAGCAGCGGCACAAATAAGACCCCCGGACTCGTCACTCAGCTCCGCCTCGCAGCCGCCGGCGTCAGCAGCGCCGGCCATTGCTGAGGCGTCGAGCTCATCGAGTGATGAGTATTTTTCCCCACCGACGACACCTACACCAGCGCGCCGCCGGGGAAGAGGCCGGCCGCCGTCACGCTTGGGACCCCGAGACCCACCGGTTTCGAACAGGGCCCCCGCTGCCGGTGGTGATGTGCGCCGCATGAGATGGACTCAATCGATGAATGAGAACGTCATGCGGGCATATTTTGTGGCTACAGAGGGAGGAACCAACCTAACGGCGTACCGTGACCGCTTACTGCCTCTGTTTCAGGGCTTGGAACCGGCTGTTAATGTATCGGCACAACGACTGTCGGATCAAGTGCGAGCCATTCAACGCTGTCACCTGTTGGATGACGACGCACTTGAGAGGCTACGCTCAGACTTGCGAGATATCCCTGAAATCACACCCTCCACGCGCAATGAGGCTCCAATAGCGCACGCCTCACTCAGGGCACAAGAAGAAGGTGAGGAAATGATAGACAGGGATATACAAGTAAGTACCCAATGCATTGATAAGATAAGGAGTACTTTGGAGTGCGCCATTGGGGAATATCGGTATGCTACATTAGAAAGTAGACCCCGATTGCCACGTTTACCCACGCATAGAAAAAATATAGCGCTTGTGTGTGCCCTGGATTCACTATTGCCTACTTACCTAGACACTAGTGAAAATCTTAGTGATACACACTCAATTCTATACTGCGCAGCCGTAGCGGCGTGTCGAGTAGCTAATATTAAAATACAAAGCAGTATTACTATTGCTCCTCGAGATGCCGTTCCGGCTTGGCAGCGTAGAATTGAGCGTCGTATTGCTGAGACCAGGGCACTCATAGGCAAGCTAATCTGCTTCAGGTCGGGCAATACCCGCCCGAGAGTGATGCGTTTTGTGAGTCGGGCGTTTAAGGGGACAGGACTTTGTCCTCAAGAATATCCGTCACGGGTCACAGAACGCATCGACTTCCTGAAGCAGAAAATCTATGCGTGGGCGAATCGTATCAGGCGGTATAAAAAGAGGGTTGACCGATATTCCCAAAATCGCGCATTCCAAAGAGATGAGAAGTTGGTTTATAGGAATTGGGAGCGATCTGAACCAGGTGTGGATGATGGGCGTCGACCAGATGATGCGAACACGATTGCGTTCTGGCGCAGCTTATGGTCGACTCCCATCAGCCATACAGAGGATGACTGGATTAGGGATATTGAGCGATCATGTGAGGTAATACCTCACATGGAGCCTGTAGCCATAGACGCGGGGGATGTAAATTGTGCAGTCCGTCCGTTAGCCAATTGGAAATCTGCAGGACCGGACGGGTTGCACAATTTCTGGTTAAAATGGCTACGCAGTGCACATGTTCGCTTGGCATCCCAATTCCAGTCATCTCTGGACTCAGGATCGCTGCCAAGTTTTATGACAACTGGCGTAACTCACCTGCTCTTTAAGTCTGGTAGTCATCACGGAGCCTACGAACTATAGGCCAATAACTTGCCTGCCTACAGTGTATAAAGTTTTTACATCCATTTTGAGAACAAAATTGGAATCACACATATTTGGAAATAAGATCTTATCTGTATCTCAAAATGGATGTAGAAGCCGGGCACGTGGTACTAAGGAGCTACTCCTTATCGACATGGCCATTAGCCAACAGGTGCGCCGTAGTCGAAAGAATCTGGCGACATGCTGGATAGACTATAAGAAGGCCTATGACTCTGTGCCACATACGTGGCTTTTGAGGGTGCTGGAGTTGTACAAAGTAGATGCAACTCTATGCACCCTCTTGAGGGCATGTATGGGGCAGTGGAGTACGGTTCTTCACTATCCAGGGTGTCGACAGCCTTGCGGGTATGGCGTACCTATAAAGATCAAGCGGGGTATTTTCCAAGGCGACAGTTTGAGTCCACAATGGTTTTGCCTAGCACTGAACCCGCTGAGCACTTTGCTCGAAAGTTCAGGGCTAGGCTATCGGTTGCAGACTAGAGGTCAGGTTATTTCTCACCTCCTTTTCATGGATGACCTAAAATTATTTGCCCCCACTAACCTCCAATTAACTGAGTTACTAAAGATAACTGAAAGCTTAGTAATTCAATTAAAATGGAGTTCGGTGTGGATAAATGTGCGGTCATGCATGTAAAGCGAGGCAGGAGTGTGGAATCTGATGGTATAGAGCTTTCAGATTTCACACAACTTAGATCTCTCTCTGCAACGGAAACCTACAAATATCTGGGTATGGCGCAGGCATTAGGCATTGATGACGCTGGCATGAAACAGGCGTTGCAGGCACGTTTCTTTGGCCGCCTGAAGAAAGTCTTAAAAAGCTTTTTATCAGGCGGAAATAAGGTGCGTGCCTGTAACGGTTGGGCCATGCCGGTCTTAATGTACTCCTTCGGCATACTCAGATGGACTCAAACAGAATTGGACGCCTTGGATAGGAAAGTTCGCTGTCTACTTACGACATACCGGATGCATCACCCGCGTTCGTCGGTGATGAGATTGTACATCCCGCGTAAGTGTGGGGGTCGAGGCTTCTTAAGTGCCAAGACCCTCCACAATCGCGAGGTGTGCAATCTCAGAGAATACTTTCTCCATACCGACGCGGGTGTGCACCGAGATGTGGTCGCTGTGGACAGAGGGCTTACCCCGCTGGGTCTGGCCAAAGAGAACTGGCGCAAACCTGCCGTACTTGGTGTAGAGGAGCGCAGGGAAGTATGGAAAGGTAAAGAGCTGCATGGACGATTTTACCGGGCCTTACATGGGCCCGACGTAGATTTCCCAGCGTCGGTATCCTGGCTGCGTTTTGGCGATCTTTTCGCCGAAACAGAAGGTTTTGTATTTGCAATTATGGACAAAGTTGTCATGACGAACAACTACCGGAAGTATATTCTGAGGGATGGGACGGTTGACATATGTCGGGCATGTCACCAGCCTGGTGAATCGCTTAGACATATAGTATCCGGTTGTTCTCGTCTTGCCAATGGCGAATATTTGCATAGACACAACCAAGTAGCCAGGATTGTCCACCAGCAACTTGCCTTAAAGTACCAACTTGTCGACTCTGAAATACCGTACTACAGGTATGTGCCCGACCCAGTTCTTGAAAATGGTCGTGCTACTCTGTATTGGGATCGGTCTATCATTACTGACAGAACTATTGTGGCTAACAAGCCGGACATAGTGGTGATAGACCGATTAGAGCGCCTTGCAATGATCATCGACGTCACCATACCCCATGACGAGAATCTCGTGAAAGCCGAAAAAGATAAACAAATGAAGTATTTGGACCTGGCTCACGAGATTGTCGACATGTGGGATGTAGACTCGGCGATCATTGTACCGATAGTCGTGACCGTAAATGGCCTTATTGCCAAGAGCCTCGACCACCACCTCAAGAGGCTCTCGTTAGACGGCTGGATCAAGTCCTCTATACAGAAGGCAGTATTGCTGGACACGACACGCATCGTACGGAGGTTCCTTTCTCTGGAGCCCTAACCACCGGTAGCTTGGTCCCTGTGCCCGATGCCGGTGGGTCTCCGTGGTCCCATTTTATATAATTAAATTTATTTTTAATTGTAATATTTATTAAGTATATAAAATGTGACAATGAGAAAAATGTTTAATAAACGGAATAATAATAATCACTGTGGAACATTGAACTGGAACCGAATGATAACAATAAAGACATATATAATGTTAAATCTCTACTGAACTGTCGCATAATAATTGAAGCACCTAGGCCCAAAAAGGAAAGCCCACAATGTTCCAACTGTCAAGACTACGGTCACACCCTAAAGTTTTGCCTCAGACAGCCCCGAGTAGTAGTAAACGTAGTGGTTAAATACTCTTCGAGCCCCAATGCGTTAAATGTGCAGGACCGCACCACACCTCGCAATGTCCACGGAAAGAGCACTCCGATAAGGTTAAATGCATCCTCTGCGGCGGAAATCACCCTGCAAACTATAAATGGTGTGTAGTTTACAAAGAGCTACAAAAAATCAAATTTCAAACACCACATCCCAAAAAGAAAATTACGCCCTACCACCAAATTAAGAAAGAAGAAAAACAAGAACCTACATACCACAACTATTCAAATAACACAAAATCTTATGCTTCTGTAACAAGAGAGAATCTAAGTAATACCAAACAAACTTACACATAAGATAACGATAAACCAAATATTGATAATGAATTAAAGAATATCAAAGAGATATTGGTAACACTTATGAACCAAATGGTTACTATGACAAAAACGTTTACCGATTTCATGTCAAAACTGCTAGCACATTCACTGCACTAAACATTTGTGTATGGAATGCCAATGGCTTGTCCAACCACTCAGAAGAGTTAAAAACATTTTGAAAAATACACCACGTAAACATAATGCTAGTTTCAGAAACCCACTTCACATCGCAAAGTTACTTCAAGATAGCAGGCTACCAAATATACCAGACCAACCACCCGGACAATAAGGCTCATAGCGGTTCCGCAGTTATCATAAGATCAAATATAAAGCACCACCTTTTAGCAAATTACTTTAAGAACTACATACGAGCAACAAGCGTTGTGGTATGTGACTGGGTCAGTGACATAACAATATCAGCCCTATACTTACCACCGAGATACACAATAAAGGAAACAGAGTTTAAGGATTACTTTCAAACTCTCGGATGTCGACTCATCGCCGGAGGTGACTTCAACACAAAACATACCTACTGGGGTTCTAGAGCAATACTACCAAGAGGACGTGAACTTCTCATATGCGTCTAAGCCAAGAAAATGGAGGTAGTGTCCTCAGGTCAACCAACCTACCGGCCTACCGATAAAAATAAAATCCCTGATATTATTGACTTCTGCATTACCAAAGGTATTCCAAAGACAAATATCTCCTGCCGCAGTTTGCTTGACCTATCATCTGATCACTCCCCGATCTTAGTGGAACAACATACTGGTGTCAAAGAACGTACTACAAAATGTACATTACACAATAAAAGAACCGACTGGCCTCTATTCCGGGAGCTCATTGACAGAGCACTTAAGGACACAGTCAGATTAAAATCGTCGGCAGACATAACAGAAGCAGTATTGTACTTCAACAACTATATACAAGAAGTATTGATCCGCGACTCCACCGATAAAGCAAACAGGCGCGGAATTTTTTGTACCTAAAAATATATTGGACAGAGTCAACGAAAAGAGGAGGAAACGGAAACAGTGGCAACAAACTAAAAGACCAGCAATAAAAAAGAACTGAATCGCATCATCAGAGAACTTAAGCAGACATTAAAACAAGACCGTAACTCTGGTTTTCTATCTTACTGGCTTGGACGCTACTGCCTCTTCGGATTACTCTCTATGGAAGGCTACCAGGAAACTCAAACGACCCGTCAGTACGTTTCCCCCTCTAAGAAAAGTGGACGGTACATGGGCACGCACAGACTTAGAGAAAGCTAAAACTTTTGCAGAACATCTCTCATGCGTCTTTACACCACATTCATATGAAGGTCCTGCGGGTCAGGTAGAAGAAATCAGTGACTTTTTTAAAGACCCCGTGCACTGCAGAGGAGACACCACTCAAATTCACGAGGAGCGAAGTGATCAATGTTATAAAGACTTCAAACTCAAAAAAATCACCTGGATATGATCTCATAACGAATTGTATATTAAAGGAATTACCTGAATCTGGCATAATTTACCTAACATCACTATTCAATGCCATGACGAAACTTCGATTCTTCCCCCTACAATGGAAGGTAGCGCAAATTATAATGCTTCTGAAACCAGATAAACACCCCGAGGATGCAAAATCGTATAAACCGATAAGTTTGTTGCCCATCCCATCAAAATTATATGAATCGCTTTTGATGCGACGGTTGTTGCCTATCTTAACAGAAAATAAATTAATCCATGATCATCGATTTGGGTTCCGCAGTGAGCATGCCACTATTGATCAGGTACATAGATTAACAAGAAAAATCATGGAATCTTTTGAGGCAAAATCCTACTGCACTTTTAGTACATTCATAGATATTTCTCAAGCATTCGATCGTGTGTGGCACGACGGGTTACTCTATAAGATCAAAAGTGCCCTGCCTGACTACTTGTACGGTATTTTAAAATCGTTTTTACAAAACAGGCATTTTATCGTTCAGAATGGCGAAGCAATGTCTGACCTGTGCCCAATAAAAACAGGCGTGCCACAGGGTAGCGTGTTGGGACCAATACTGTACCTTATTTTCACTGCAGACCTACCCACGTCCAACTCAGTTACCACTGGCACATTCGCCGATGATACCGCAATCCTAGTCACGCATAACGAACCGACAACAGCCTCACAGATATTACAGGAAGGGCTAAACAGCATATCACATTGGCTCAAGAAGTGGCGCATAAAAGCGAATGAGGCCAAATCTGTAAATGTAACGTTCACACTCAGAAGAGGTTCTTGTCCAGCAGTCACATTAAATAGTAAAGCAATACCTCAGGCTGACCATGTGAAGTACCTTGGACTGCACTTAGACAAAAGACTTACCTGGCAAAAGCATATATTTACAAAAAGAAAGCAACTAGGTCTCCAAACAAGAAAGCTTTATTGGCTCATTGGCTGTAAGTCACAACTGTCTCTGGAAAATAAAATACTACTGTACAAGGTAATACTAAAATCTATCTGGACATATGGGATCAAACTTTGGTGAACGGCGTCCCATTCAAACATCGAAATACTACAGAGGTTTCAAAACAAAATGCTTGGAATGATTACCAATTCCCCTTGGTATGTACCAAACGAGTTCTTACACCGAGACCTAAGAATACCCACAGTGGAGCAAGAGATACTAAGAGACACAAAATCTTAAAAGGAACGCATAGCAAACCACCCGAACACTCTGGCCCAGTCATTAATGGACGATGAACAACAAGCGCGTCGGTTAAAACGGAAAATACCACAAGACTTAGTCCAGACACTGTAGACCTTTCTTTTTTTTTTTTAACCAACCCGTGTTCCTCATGTACCCGTGTGTCGGAGGGTAGGAATTCGCATAAGCATTCGTCGCTACCCCCCGACGGGTATTGGCCCGCCAGATGGTCAGGCGGGCCCCGAACAAAACTCCCTTGGCGGCGGATTAAGGTGTTGGGCTCCGCCGCCAAAACACTCAGCGGCCGCAGAGGATAGGGAGGACGGCAACGCAACACCGCATGTCCTCTTCCTCTGCGGCCCACCGCGACGCATCGAATGGTGCGCCCCCATTTGGTCGCGGGAGATAGGGCGCGCGGCAACGCAAGACCGACACGCCTCTCCTCCCGCGATCGCACCCGACTGCGAGGGACAGATAGAACTGTCCCCCGCACCCGCGCCGTTGGACGCATCCTGCGCAGGCCCCGTCAAGCCCACGCGGAGCGTCCACTCCTGGATCCCTCTTAGCTTCACCGCGGGTAACCAATCCACGGTTACTGAGCCCCCCCACAACGACAAGGTGGAGATCCCACGGGGGGGAGACACTGTAGACCTGCTGTTTTAATTAAGAGGATGTGGCACAGGCCGCATATCGAGCACGCCCGTACAGCAATAACCAACATACTGCTGAATGTCCCAAAACTGGAGAAGTCAGAAGTGGAGACAGATTGTAGTAAAATAAGACCAAAAAAAAGCTTATCTGGGTCGGCCGTCCGGACGACGACCGGTGGGTCGTCCCAAGTACAGATGGAGTGATGTGGTGGAGTCGGATCTGCGTGAGCTTGGGGTCAGTGAATGGCGAGAAATCGTGCAAGACCGAGCGAAATGGAAATCCCTTGTTTCGGAGGCCAAGACTCACTTCGGGTCACTGAGCCAACGGAGTAAGTAAGTAATTATTCTGTACAATAAAAAGAAATTACATGTAATAATACTTCTTTTAGATTTTTATAATACTCAAATAACATTTTTACTTTATTTAACATGGCTATGAACGTAGATAATTATTTTTATTTTATTGGATATATTTTTATTTATATAAAGGAAGATCGCAATCGGCTAAGCTCTCTCGTTCGTACCTACAGCGGACTTTCGAAGTGTCTGGCAAGATGTTAAAATCATTGAAACCGTCCGGCGGTTGGGCTAACATCTTTTTATATGTCTACAAGTAACACATTATATAAAATTTAGCTTTTATAATGCAACGAATTTTAGGTACCATTTTATCCACCTTTACTACCTGATAACTGCCAAAGTACCTAACCACCCAACCCAAACTCTATAATCGGTGGTCGTTCTTACCTTTGTAGGGGGCATGCACAGGCAAACTTTCAGCTTTTATAAAATAACGAAGGTCTAGCAGTCGTGGGCTATTGCTCTATTATATAAAGCCAGGTCCCGACGCCCTAACTAGCCGTTTATGTATGCGCCCGTTGCGAGCTTCAATAACAACGCTCTGGATTTTTATTGGACAATTTGGCAGTTGGGCGGTGCCTGAACTTCGCTAGCACAGCCCTAGTTAGGGCACAGCTGCTGCTATGTCTAGTTTACATCTTGTCAATGCGTCCGGTTATCCCTGGCTGACTTAGTCCGAGTTTAACCATCGTACGTCTCTCTAACGATGTCCGAAGCACTAGCGGCTTAGTGCGGATAGTAGTTAACAGTCAGTAGTAACTGTACTATGACCATTAACTGTAACAATGGAGGGTGGTAAATAAGGTACCTAATTGTTAATGGAGAGGCTCATAATAACAAACGTTTGCTGTTTTGGTAACCAATCTTTTTCATGAACAATATTTACGTATATTAGAGCACAAAATTCTATAACAAAACACTCTAGGTAACTCTAAAGATTAATGTTAAAAGTTATCGAATGATGCAGTGTTCCTAAATGTTACCCAATACTAGTATAGTAGTAACCGCGGTTTGGATGCACCATTAGAGGCTTTCCCTGAAGGTATGGATATTAAAAAAAAAAAAAACAACTCTGTAAACAAATCGGGATAATTTTATACACAAATAATACATACAAATCTTTTTACAAACACGCATTTCGTTAGAATTTTCGAGATTTGTAAAAAAAAGCATACGTCAATACAATTTTACTAAGCCAATATTTTACATCCAAATACATAATATAAATCATAGACTTCGATACATTAGCACATATTTTATTTTTAAATAATTAGCAACACATACAGCAGTGTTACCGCTAAGATGCTTCATTTATCGTTTTCAACAAGAAATCTTGTATTTATTATACTAAACGGTAAAAATTTCTCGAAATCATCATTGAAGCTATTTGAGTCAATCACAAAATAACATAAAAACAGGTAGCGGTAAATAAAAATTGTTTCGTTATCTTAATATATAAAATCCTTGCGTTACTGACTGACTGACAGACACGCTACAGCCGAAACTATTGGGCGCAGGAAGCTGAAATTTGGCATGTATGTTCCTTGGGGACCGTAGGGGTGCACTAAGAAGGGATTTCCCGAAATTCCCACGGGATCGGCCAAAGCGGGTAAATTAAAAAAAAATGCAGGCGTAGCTGCTGGCGTCCTCTAGTTTTAACATATAACTTCAATTTATTAAGTAACATATAGAACCAATACCAACAATAAGTTGTGTGTACTGTGTAGTAACAATTTGATAATGACTAAAGCGCCGGCCATTTTGAACCATAGATAAGGAGAAAAGGTCTGAGCATGCTACCCTGATCTATTCGTGTTAGTGAGGCCAACGCTGGTATCTAAGTTTATAGGCAGCCCAAAACCCTCGATGTGGCCTAACGAGTCTTTTCCAGGGACACGAACCGAGACCGAAGGATTCACGTGCCATTCGAAGCAGGCAATACAACAAGTCATCCATATGGTGAACGGTGTATATATACCTTCACTTTGCTAAGTCACGCTTAGGGCGCTATAATACGGCTCTTGAAAGATTTCAAGCCAATCTTAATATATAAAATTCTTGCGTTACTGACTGACTGACAGACACGCTAAAACCGAAACTACTGGTCGTAAGATGAAATTTAGCATGTATGTTCCTTGGGCACCGTAGTGGTGCACTAAGACGGGATTTCCCGAAATTCCCACGGGATCGGGCAAAACGGGAAATTCGAAAATATGTGCGTGCGAAGCCGCTGGCGTCGACTAGTTATTACATAAACGTGCGAAAGATATAACTTGATAAGTTAGTAGTTGTTTCGTTGTAGAATTCTGAAAATTATAGAACGAAAGGGAAGGATGCTCAATTACACACATTGTCCATTTCTACAAAATTACAAATTTCGTAATAAGTTATATTGCATATTCCTTGCTTCCATGTCTATGATTGAACGTGCCTATTCGTTATTCTTTTAAAAAAATAATTTTAAAAATAATTTAATTAAGTATTCTTTTAAAAAAAAATTCTTTTAAACAATCATTAGGGCCTCGGCGTAGTCCTTTGTCCAGCAGAGAACATCTATAGATTGATATGATGATGATATACAAATAAAAATGCATAGTACATCGAAAACAATCACACTAGTAAATACTAATTAACTAACAGTTATGTATTTAACAGTATTGTAAATAAATTGAAAATACATTTTACAACTGCTTTTTACTGCACTTTTTTAAGCAATAAAACGTAAGCTATATTGCACAGTAAAAGCGCTTTTTAACTATACATGCAGTCAACGAAATTGCACAAAGATACTTCATATATGTATTTGAAGTTTATATGACATTTTTCAGTGACATATTTCTTGTGGCTTTACATATTGCTTGACCGTAATTGTTGCAGGTTTAATGCAGTTGTATGCGTGTGGTTAAGTTTGTGTCTTGAGCCTGAACTCTATTGGTTTACGAGAGAAGTGGCATATATCAAAGGCAGGAGATCTTTTAACATTTGTCAGTGTCATGCTTGCCCGTGGTTGGTGCAGATTACTGTAGTTGTGTAGTGGTTACGATTAATTGTCTTGAAGCTATTGGTTTACGAGCCACGTGTCATTTATCGTCCAATGGCGGGAGATCTTTTGACATTTGTCTGTGACATGCTTGCCCATGATTGGGGCAGGTTTAATGAAGTTCTATTTATATGTGTGTATGTGCGTGTGTATGAGTGTGTGGTTACGGTTGTGTATGTCAGGAGGCGGGTTGGTGGGGCGCCTGAGATAAATGTTTGACGATGTCGACCCAGTCCCACCCGCGGGGTTTCTCGCCGGCCATGCCTATCTCTGCCTTGTCCCACGCTCGCCGCTTCTGCGCTTTTGTCAACTGCTCCTTCTTTTCGGGTTTCTTGACTGATTCGTTCTGGAATATTAGGATTAGATGTTAGAATAATCGTTAAAATATTACATCGTCAACAAGAAATGTTAGAAGATATTTAAAAAAAAAATAGTAAGTTCAATAAAATATCATTATTTTTTAGAGATCTCCTTGGCTTCCTTTACCCAAATTTTAAATCGTGCTAACAAACATTAACGCGTGTTTGCTTTGGACGACTTTGCGTATTTTCCAACAAGAACCCTACGTATCTAGCAAAATATTGACCCTATCGGTATGAGTCTCATTCGTACCAACGCAAAAAAAAACTAAATAGGAAATGATTGTACCCCGCTCGCCTAATTTATAAAATGTTGCATTTTCTCTTCCTCAGTTAAAAGGTAGTAGAACCTTGCTGATTTCAGCATGAATGGGCCGGCTCGACCGGGGAAGTACTACACTCTCACAGAAAATCGACGTAAAGTAACAGTACCTAAACTGTTGCGTTTCGTCCAGTGAGTGAGAGTGCCGGAGGCCCTATCCCCAATTCCTTCTCCCTCATCCTATCCCTTTTCCCAACCCCAAGGGGCGGCAACGCACTTGTGACTCCTATGGTGTTGCTTGTGTTCATGGGCGGCGGTAATTGCTTACCATCAGGCGATCCGAGTGCTCGTTTGCCGCCTATTAACATAAAAAAGTGGGCTAAATTTTAGTAGGACATGGCAGATCCGGATTTCTTGAGCCAAGATAAAATTTATAAAAAATCTTTCATTGATGTACATACTTTTCCGCCAAACTGCCACGACTTACATTTCTTGTACTACCAATGCAGTTAAAAGGTGAGCAATGCCATCATGTCATCATCGCACTTAGCATAGCTCTTTTTTATCGCGAAACAAAACTTGTTGGAGTGCATGTGCCTCTCTTTACTAGTGGCGTTCGGACTTAGTCACCATAACCACTGCGGTATTTATCTAACGAGCCTTTGTGGCGCAGCCACGGGGACTAAGTTACGTATGACATTAACCGAAACAGCTCCAAATCAAATATCATAACGATCCAAATTGGATAAGCAGCTCATTAGTTAAAATGTAACAAGTAAACGAACTATTTCCATATTAATAAAAAAATATATATGTATGTTGAATGCTTACCGGATCATCTATAACAATCTTCTCCACCCTACTAGCCACAATTACTTCCTCGGTCTGTTCGGCGAGGACCTCAGTAACCTTCTCCTTGAGGCACTCGAACAGTGTGTACGTCATCGCACATCCGAGCCACTGATCAGCTTCGGCGTTTACTATGGATAATACCTTCTCTTTCACTGAACTTAATCTGGAAAAGATTACAAAGAGTTTATATTATGGTTTAAAAAAAAGTATATTCTGGAAGATGGAAAAGTTTAAGAAGAAGTAATCATCATGGATAAAAAAACGTATAATCTGGTAAAAATTACAATACAATTCAGAAAAGGTACAAACACAATCCATAGCCATTTGGCTAACTGTTTGTTAATCTTCAGCCCTATGAATTAAGCATGTGCAATGCTTCAGTGAGGCAGCCTCTTAAACAGCTACGAGAGCTCTGCAGTTAAATTTTTTGTCACAGAACCCAAAAAACAGGCCTACTTACAATAATATTGCTAGATATCAAAAGAGCGTTACAATTGTTATGAAACAACATACATTGTTTACAATTAAATCATATCAATAATCTCTGGAATTTTGACATAAGGTTTCAGCCACATATGGCAAATTGTACTAAATAATAATTGATGACAAGATGATGCCTTTCTTAATCCAGATTGTACAGAACCATGGCTCCTTTAAATTCTATTCCTGGCCAACATGCACGTTAATATTACACTTTTATACATCAACAGAAAAAGGTTTATAGAATAGATGCAGCATTTCGTGAAACACGTTAACCCACCAAGAATTCAAAACATACTCATGCTCCACTCCCACTCGGCTCAAATCATAACACAATGCCTTATACAACTAAAGCCTAAGATCGTCAAAAACCTTCGCATTATTTATAAACAAACGAAATATGAATATTTTATTTATTAAACAACTCAACAAGTATATTTATATGAAACAACATGTTCTGAAGACAGAGTATTCAGACTGTGGCAGAGAAGTTCAGAAACAATCACAAATATGAACAGGTAAGTTAAATATAATATATTATAATTTATTCAATAATATACTATAATAATTCCATGACAAAAATTTTAAAGGATGGCAAAAAACATGTTTGTGTCTGTGGCTGTAAGAGGCTACATTTTTTATTTTTTCATTACACATTACCTTTATATTATTGAATGTTGCTTTGAATTTTGAATTGTATAAAGCATTATATTTGTTTCAGGATGAACTCAATTTTATCCACAGTTTTATTTTATTTTCACGTCACATACGCTTATAACGCAAATTATAATATCAAAGATATTTTGTATGACTCGCAATCACAAACCTTTGACTTGACACCTGACTTCGAACTTTCATCCCACAATCTCAAAGAACATCATCCATATGGAATCATATCAACCCTGCTACCATCATATGAACTAGAAAACCCTGAGGAACCATTGGATGATCAACATATCCTATTATATCCAGAAGATCTGCCAACGGAAGATCAATGTGCATATGTCAATCCCGAGTCTGCTGACAATGAAGGGTCTTGTGATGAGCTATCTGGTCATTGTGGTCAAAAGTATATATATAAGACTTGCGATGCTGATGATGTAGGAGAAGTGACGCCATATCCCTACAATGAATATGAAATGACTTCTAACTTTCACAATACCATCCCTGGACCAGATGATGACGCATTAAATACACTGTATTTGGAATTTACATCAAACGATGGAAGAAAGACGATACCTATAAGAAACTTTTAAACTGTATACAAAAAGGGATAAAGGGCTAAACTATAATTCTTTAACAGGCGAGGAGTACAGTTGATGGAAGGAGTGAATAAAAAAAAATAACTTTATTGGCACACGAGAATAGCACATTCATTACTTTGTAAAATATTGTAATAAATATATTTCATTGGTTAGGAAGACAGCACGAGAGAGAGTCAACAAGCATCTTGTCTCGATAGATAAAGGCTACATTATTGCAGCAGAGAGTAAACAGTAAATATAAAAATAGTTATCAGAACAGTTTAAGCAATTGTCTCTGTAAAAATTTG
The DNA here is from genome assembly GCA_944739405.2 of Euclidia mi. NCBI lineage: Eukaryota > Metazoa > Arthropoda > Insecta > Lepidoptera > Erebidae > Euclidia > Euclidia mi. The sequence continues at coordinate 58,331,600 of OX123198.2, forward strand.
CATTTAAATATTAGACAAGGCTAGGAATTGGTATAGGTAGAGCTAATTCAATTTGTTATAGCACATTCAATGCAGGATAATTTAGTTTCTAATATTATGTTTAGGTCTAACTCTGAAATGTTTCAGATATAATACTCTCACTGTTAAATGTAAGCTCTTTGAATTTCTTTCCATATATAATTACAATTTATAAAAAGTGCTGGCAGCATATCTGTTGGTTTTCTATTTAAAAAAAAAAAAACATTAAAGTATTATACTCACAAAGACTGATTGTAGAATATATCCATATTAAAATTAGGTTTTTCTGTTGGATATGAAGGGCCCCATGATATCTCAAGTATAAATGATTTTTCTCCATCTGTATACTGAAAAATAATGGTTGTTACTTCTTAGTTCATTAAATAAATTTGTTACGTATCAGTATAACGTTGCTCTTAAGAGCTAAAGGCCATGCTAATGATTTTTTTTTGGTGTAGTCATGTTTTATCTATTTTAATTTTAGTAATACTGCACTTTAGTATACTTCTTCATAAGTTTGAAGCACCTAAGTAGTTTGCACTTTACTAAAAATTAACCATGTATTTTGGCTGTAGAGCCAGCTATACACAAAGTTGTGGCAGATCAAAGAAGAAGAAAAAGGAATGTCTAGCTAATCTCAAAACAATTCTGTATAAAATGTCTATAGTAGTCTATACCAGCGTTTCCCATTTGCCGGGTTGCGATCCAGTACCGGGCTGTCAAAATAAAATACCGGGTCGCAACATTCCCACCTTGTTTTAAAAATAATACCTAGGTACTATCAATCGACATATAATGAATATTCTTAATAAAAACATTTCTACTATTAATAAATGTGTATTATTTAACCTTAATGGAACCAGCTTGGGTTTAAAAATATTCAATGGGTCACGGCAATGTGAAAATTACTGGGCCAAGGCAGAACAATGTTTGGGAAACACTGGTCTATACAGATAGTGTTTGTTGTAGCTCTGTGATTAGGGACTGTGATCCCTAACATATTCTAGCATAAGAATTATGTCTTATCATCATATTAAACAACATACAAATTAAAAGTTACTTATTTTAAAAGCATACATAATATACCATACTAAAAAACTCAGTTTGTTTAATTGTTGAATGCTGATGTTGATTTTAATAAATAATTGCATATGTATATACTGTTAAGCACCTAGCATTTATGTAATTTCAGACATCCTTATATCAATAATGTGATTAGGAAATTGCCTTACCTTATACTGATAAGTTTTAGCATCTAACTGTTTGAAGTTGTCATCTCCCTCGTAAATTGATTTAAGTACTTCTATTTCCTCAGCCTGCTGCTCTGCATCATCCGACATTGTGACGGATATTGAGATTCTGAAATGACATATAAATATTAAATAACTTGTTCTTTATTATGGAGGGATGCCTAGATGATATGGCTACAAGATTCAAAGAAAAATAGCCAACAATATTTAAAGAAACAAGCACAAGCTTTTACTGAATATTGCTATTTTAATGCAAGTCCTGCTACCAATCTTAATATTCAATTATATTTATTTTCATGATTAATTATTTATAAAATATTATACAGCAGTATTTCATGAGCAGTTTTTAATTTTCTCTTAAAGTAAACGTCGTCTAGATAATATTATCACATTAATAAGCAATATTCAACACTTTTGTTGCTGAAGGGATACAAATATTTCTTAGCATAACATAACCTCAAAAATGTTAGCTACTAGTCGACCAAGCCAACTAGACGAATGTCAACGTGACAAAATTCAACATAATTCAATAATTATAATCCAGAAATTCCTAGTACCGATTGCAGGCGCATTGTACGTTCACACGCCGCGTTTGCACGTTACGATAAATAATTTCTGGATTATAATTGTTGAAATATGTTGAATTTTGTCACGTTGACATTCGTCTAGTTGGCTTGGTCGACTAGTAATCAAAAATATTTTTGCAAGTAATTTGGCGTCCATAATTATAAAACACTGAACAGTTGCCCAGAAGTTAGCATAATAACATACCTTCAGTATTGGTAACTATATCTGTCTCTAAAATATTGAATGAACACTTGTTGGCAGTTGGATTAAACTGGTGGCCGCACAGCTGCAGTTGTTACAACCAAATATTTCTTTCTTTTTATGAACGTATTACTTATACAGCATTGTATTAAGCCTACAACATTAACTATAGTTCTATAATAATAAAGTTACTATTGCACTAAAATATTTAATCGTTCGCTACGCAAGTTACTTCAATTTTTTAAGATATTTTTTACAATTTCTTGACAATTTCTTTTTCGTACTGTCGATTCTGTTATCAGTCATCATATGTGTCATGTCATTAATGTCACAAATGTCACATTAATATCATTCTGTTTCTGTTCTGCCCATAGAGATATTAAGAATAGAGTGGCAGAGTGGGGCCTATTCGTGTCCGCCGGTGGGAGAGAGAACGCAACATTAAAGGCCATAGAGATATTAGAAAATTTAATGAAAATTAGTCTGTACAAAAAAAAAGGAAAGGCATCTCCCTTAGACCGCCATGCATCCCTGTATAGTGTTAAGTTCGTCCAGTCGCTGTATAATGCATCCAGGTCATCGTGCCATCTTTGTTAGGCCCATCTTTCTGGATGCATACGACAAATGTATCCCACCCAGTCCCACTTCAGTCTAACAGATTTTAATCCGACGTCAGCTATGCGTGTTTTGGATAGTAGCAAAGTGACCGTCGTCTTCAACTTACGAATGATGACTAACGTAAGTTTTATCAGTCTGCTGTCAGTCTGGGATTGAGCGTGTAACCGTGTTTTTCATCCATCATTCTGGCATCAGTCTTAGCCGGACCAAACTGATGGACCAGAATAACGCCAGATTGAGCGTGTAACCTACGTCTTAGACATCATTCGTAAATTGAAGACGACGGTCACTTTGCTACGTTCCAAAACACGCATAGCTGACGTCGGATTAAAATCTGCTAGACTGAAGTGAAGTGGGACTGGGTCGGAGACGTTTGTCGTATGCATCCAGAAAGATGGGCCTAACAAAGATGGCGGGATGACCTGGATGCATTGTACAGCGACTGGACGAACTTAACACGATACAGGGATGCATGGCGATCCAAGGGAGAGGCCTTTGTTTTTTTTTGTACAGACAGGCTAAATAAAAAATAAATAAATCGTTTGGTTTTGTAGATCAAACGAATCATTTTGTTTAAACGGTTCAATAACTGCATCAATCATTTGTAAGACCATCAAGATAACATAGTTGATAGCTATACTACCTTATAGTAACCTGCGTATTCTATCGGTACTTACAATTGGCTCGCGTGGCTTACAGAGGGTCTAGTACGAGTTTGCACTAACGGCCTACCGGAGAGTAGCGGTCTCTATCGATCGCTATTCTCCATTAGGGGCGCTTTTACAAAATGTATGGAAATTGTTCCCGTCGACTAGGTTATCGTCCACCGTGACGATCGAGTGCAAACTCGTACTAGACCCTCAGGCATCTCCCACCCTCCGCATACTGTATCGTAGTTGCGCTATACGACATATTACTATGCTAAAGATGAAGATACGATAATATGCAGTCTTCATATCTATGGGTTCTATTGAAAACAATATTGTTTTTATTAGATCAAACGATAATCCATGTTACAAAGTAAATGAAAATCTAAATATGACATTTTGGTCATTTTGCCAGTTACGATGTTACACGTAGGAGGTGTCAATATAAGGTATGTGTTTTATCACATAACTCTGGTGGCAAGGACTCGAATGTGAGAATGAATTCTTTCTCTATCTCGATTGACGGTGACGGGAGTGAAGCGGGTGGCGGCACCAGCGCTTCGTTGCTTGGCACGTCTTGCTCCATTGCGTCGGGGACGGTGACTGACGCCAGAATGATTCGTGCGGTTACACGATCAGTCTGGCATCAGTCTGCTGTCATTCTCAACAGACTGATGAAAAATATTTAAAATATTTAATTTTTGTCATTCTGGACCATCAGTCCGTCAGTCAACCGGTTAGACGATAACTCTCCCGTCATTCTGAGCAGACTGATGGACCAGAATGACGCCAGAATGAGAGTGTATGACGTAGGTTACACGCTCAATCTGGCGTCATTCTGGTCCATCAGTTTGGTCCGGCTAAGACTGATGCCAGAATTATGGATGACAAACACGCTCAATCCCAGACTGACAGCAGACTGATAAAACTTACGTTAGTCATCATTCGTAAGTTGAAGACGACGGTCACTTTGCTACGTTCCAAAACACGCATAGCTGACGTCGGATTAAAATCTGCTAGACTGAAGTGGGACTGGGTCGGACACGTTTGTCGTATGCATCCAGAAAGATGGGCCTAACAAAGATGGCGGTATGACCTGAATGCATTATACAGCGACTAGACGAACTTAACACGATACAGGGATGCATGGCGGTCCAAGGGAGAGGCCTTTTTTTTTGTACAGACAGGCTAAATAAAAAATAAAATATCGTTTGGTTTTGTAGATCAAACGAATCATTTTGTTTAAACGGTTCAATAACTGCATCAATCATTTGTAAGACCACCAAGATAACATAATTGATAGCTATACTATCTTATAGTAACCTGCGTATTCTATCGGTACTTACAATTGGCTCGCGTGGCTTACAGAGGGTCTAGTACAAGTTTGCACTAACGGCCTACCGGAGAGTAGCGGTCTCTATCGATCGCTACTCTCCGTTAGGGGCGCTTTTACAAAATGTATGGAAATTGTTCCCGTCGACTAGGCTATCGTCCACCGTGACGATCGAGTGCAAACTCGTACTAGACCCTCAGGCATCTCCCACCCTCCGCATACTGTATCGTAGTTGCGCTATACGACATATTACTACGCTAAAGATGAAGATACGATAATATGCAGTCTTCATATCTATGGGTTCTATTGAAAACAATATTGTTTTTATTAGATCAAACGATAATCCATGTTACAAAGTAAATGAAAATCTAAATATGACATTTTGGTCATTTTGCCAGTTACGATGTTACACGTAGAAGGTGTCAATATAAGGTATGTGTTTTATCCCATAACTCTGGCAAGGACTCGAATGTGAGAATGAATTCTTTCTCTATCTCGATTGACGGTGACAGGAGTGAAGTGGGCGGCGGCACCAGCGCTTCGTTGCTTGGCACGTCTTGCTCCATTGCGTCGGGGACGGTGACTGACGCCAGAATGATTCGAGCGGTTACACGATCAGTCTGGCATCAGTCTGCTGTCATTCTCAACAGACTGATGAAAAATATTTTAAATATTTAATTTTTGTCATTCTGGACCATCAGTCCGTCAATCAACCGGTTAGACGATAATTCTCCCGTCATTCTGAGCAGACTGATGGACCAGAATGACGCCAGACTGAGCGTGTAACCGTTGACTAACCTTTGACTAAAGGTTACACGCTCATTCTGGCGTCATTCTGGCGTTATTGTAAGTGTAAGTGGGTACCGATAGAATAGTTACTATAAGATAGTATAGCTATCAACTATGTAATCTTGATGGTCTTACAAATGATTGATGCAGTTATTGAACCGTTTAAACAAAATAATTCGTTTGATCTACAAAACCAAACGATTTTTATTATTTTTTATTTAGCCTGTCTGTACAAAAAAAAGCAAAGGCCTCTCCCTTGGACCGCCATGCATCCCTGTATCGTGTTAAGTTCGTCCAGTCACTGTATAATGCATCCAGGTCATCCCGCCATCTTTGTTAGGCCCATCTTTCTGGATGCATACGAGAAACGTGTCCGACCCAGTTCCACTTCACTTCAGTCTAGCAGATTTTAATCCGACGTCAGCTATGCGTGTTTTGGAATGTAGCAAAGTGACCGTCGTCTTCAACTTACGAATGATGACTAACGTAAGTTTTATCAGTCTGCTGTCAGTCTGGGATTGAGCGTGTAACCGTATTTTTCATCCATCATTCTGGCATCAGTCTTAGCCGGACCAAACTGATGGACCAGAATGACGCCAGATTGAGCGTGTAACCTACGTCTTATAGTCGAATTTCTTACAGAGAATTCTCTGTTCAAGACTATCTCAGTGGTTTGAGCTGTTAATATTTAGAATAATTAAATTCAGTTCTATTGATGATCGAGACTACAGCTTTCCCATTTTGCCTTTGTACATGGTTTCCGAATTTTCTTCTCTGTATTAATTTGAAATGTGTAACATAACTTAATTTGTCTCTTTCCATTCACTTATATACGCGCGTATCGCCTACCTTTATCTATTGGCGATGCTAAGATACCATCTAGCGACTCTAGCGGCGAATTTGGAAGTTGTCCGGGACCGACTGACTGACTGACTGACTTTAAGATCCTCCTTAGACTATATAATTAATCCTTACTTTAAGATCCTCGAAGCAAAGATGTATTGAAAGCTGTCAAGTGTCGTACCCGGACAACTTCCAAAGTCGCCGCTAGAGGCGCGCGGATAATCTTTGCATCGCCAATAAATAAATCATCTCCTAGGTCCAATCTATACATAAAGAGCGTCCTGTCTGTTTATACGAATATAATATTATTTAAATGTACTACCGATCAGCGGTCCTCTTTTTGTGTATTTTGCGTTTAGTTAATTTAATATCTTTTTATACTTATACCATGACAGTGGCACAAAATCCTCGAACAAAATTGAAATTGAAACTCAAAGAGTATACAAATACTTCGTAAGATTGAAACACAAAAACCACGGAACGGGTTTTTGTAAGGTTTTTGTCAATAGATTGTGTAATTCCTAAGGTAGCTTAAGATATATAATTCTCACGAGTGGAGCCGCAAGTGATGGCTACTTATTATTGCAAGTGGAGGGAAAAAAACATCTCTGCAAAACATTACAGCCAAGGACTTTATAATGCAATATGTGTAGAATATGGAATACCAAGCCAGAAAATGTTTGCCTCGCATCATTTACTTTTTGGGTATTTTTATGCATCTTATGTTTTGGATCCCAAATTATTCGCTCGGCCTGATAGAGTTCCAAGAACTGCAGCGTTTCTTTATGAATCAGTCCATTTTTAATTGAAATCGAAGAACACAACTTGCACGGAAGGGCGCCGTAAACAAACTGAAACGGCACCTCGTCGCTTGCCTCGCCACTCGCGCGAGCATAGAGATATTAAGAATAGAGTGGCAGAGTGGGGCCTATTCGTGTCCGCCGGTGGGAGAGAGAACGCAACATTAAAGGCCCCATGAAGTTATAGATAAACATGGAGACCGCACTCCGTATACCTACTTGAAGCTCAAATGATGTATCGCTATCTCGCTCACTGTGGTAATACCATCTCTTTTCAACCAACCACTGCCATATTGACAAGATTTACTTGACATATGGTGACCAATGTTGCCACATTACCAAATCCTTAGGAAATGGGATTATAATTCACTGTCTCGCCAACCATGATTATAAGCGTTCGAAACCTACAATATTGGGAGTTTTAACAAGTGATTGGATTTCAACTCTTGATTTAAATACACATTAATTGACCGTGTAAACTTCTGATTTGCTTAATATGTCGGCTCTTTTTAAGAGCTTACTCGGAGATTTTAATAAGAAGATAGCAATACTAAATCCACGCTAAAATGAGAGGTCATACCACAGAGAGTGAGATAGAGAAATGTAGGTATTTGACTCAAGGCTTTGTTGCAGCTGTGGCCTCCATGTTTATCTATACCTTCATGAAAGGCCCCCTGCATCTCTCTCTAACAATACATGCACAACATCAACATTACGCAGTGGCGTGCTACCTGTAACTATTATTTAAATCAGTTTATTAGTAATGAATAGTTTAAAAGCTGTTTTTATTGATACACGAAGATAGTTTGAAGTGACAAAAATGTTTATATATTTTTAAACTATTGATTACTGATAAACTGATATAAATAATAGTTACAGGTAGCACGCCACTGCGTAATGTCGATGTTGTGCATGTATTGTTAGAGAGAGATGCAGGGGGCCTCTAATGTTGTGTTCTCTCTCGCACCGACGGACACGACACAGCATTGAGTTAGGTACTGTTCTGCCACTCTATTCTAATCTCTATGCGCGCGAGAGTGTAAACTAGACATTACGTAGTATTTGTATACTCTTTGGTTAATATCTCGTGTAAAAATCGACAAAACCACCATTATTTTTACACTGCTTCAAAGGTACTCTGTGACTGCTTCATCCTGACGGCTTCATCACTGATTTTGAGCTAGGATTTTAAGTATTTGCTCGCAGCTGGCACCTCCTGTATACCAATACAAAGGTACTCTGTGGCTGGCACTGGCAAACTTCGCAAAGTGGCAACACTGTATTTGCAGAAGTTTGATTTGAATTGAACTTTGAAGGAGAAAACGTTAATCTTTGAATTTTAATTTACGTGGGGAGAATCTGTATGTAACTGGTTATCGAATTCTTTAGAAGAAAACGCGTTAAGTTATTGACTTGCGATCATGAACGTTCCCAAATGTGCTTGTAAGGAAAATCGTCCACCAGCTAGCGGTCGGTCTGGTTGCGGTTGTAATCATTTAGCACCGCAAAAAATGCCTATGGACGGTTTCAAAGTGCCAGCTGCTCCTCCTAGTCGAACCCTAAGTGCAAAAGTAAACTTGACTGAAAACAAAGATCCTGTATCTTCATCCACAAATGACGGTCATGTAAGGAATGACGAAAAGAAGAAATCGTGGTCGCTCTCCGATTTTGATTTGGGCCGTCCACTTGGCAAAGGTAAATTTGGAAATGTTTACTTGGCTCGTGAGAAAGAGTCTCATTATGTTGTTGCCCTAAAAGTGCTCTTCAAAAGTCAGATATTGGATTCCGAAATTGAACATCAGGTGCGACGTGAGGTGGAGATACAATGTCGTCTGCGACACCCGAACATTTTACGTATGTACGGATATTTTCACGATGAGAAACGTATTTATTTAATATTAGAGTATGCGAAGCATGGTTCCCTCTACAAGTTGTTGAAAGAGAAGGAGCGATTTGACGAAAAGACTGTAGCTATTTATATCAGAGATTTAACCAAAGCATTGTTATATTGCCACACAAAGAAAGTGATTCACCGGGACATTAAACCAGAGAACCTACTTATTGGACATAATTGGGAACTGAAGATTGCCGACTTTGGCTGGTCAGTTCACTCACCTTCTTCAAGACGAATGACCTTGTGTGGTACTTTAGATTATTTATCTCCAGAGATGGTTGAAGGAAAACCTCACAGTTACGCTGTTGACATTTGGAGTCTTGGTGTACTATGTTACGAGCTGCTGGTTGGCTTGCCTCCTTTTGATGCCAAAGACTCACATCAGACTTATAGGAAAATAAGATATGTAATAATAAAATACCCAGATTTTATATCAGAAACGGCTAAAGATTTGATGGGCAAACTGTTAGTGATTAACCCTGAACTAAGACTGAGTCTTGCAAATGTATTGCAACATCCCTGGATAACACAGAATGCTCCGGAAGGAGCCCAACCACCTGCATTTAATCCAGAACAGAAATAGTCTATCAAAATATTTATATCATTGTTGACAACTGCTAATTGCTTATAATAATTTGAATGACCTGTCTACTTTTAGATTCATATTATATCCAGTGTTTGTAATGTGAGGTGTAATTGTAACATTTTGAGTTAGGATTTGATTATGAAAATAATTGTAATATTATAATCTATTGCCAATATCCACAAACTAAGTTGTATTTTTTTTGTATGAAATATCTTTTTAATAATCTACTCATAATTTTATCATGTTAGTCAAATTTTGAATACTTAATTAGATTTTAGCACTTTCTATGGTATTTTTTAATCATGGTAATGTTAAATGTTTAGGGCATTATGATGTAAAAATATAAGATAACAGACAATTGCACAAATATTTATTTCACAAACTTCTTAGACAATCATGTTTTTGTTGTAAATAATTCTAAATTAATTATAATAGTTTCAAATATTAATGCTTTTTATTTTTATTCTTGTAGTACACATCTAGAGCATATTTGTCATATGTAGGATCTTTTTTTACTACAAATTGCCAATGTATGATTTCACCGATTAGACAAACAGTGCTTACGGAATAACCAATAGCCAATGCAATAAATGCAGCGTAAAGTTTTTTAAGATTCATGAGGGCTTTGATTTCCTCCTCATTGGTTTCTAGGACGCGTATAGGTTGCATAGCATCATTGAGCCATTTTTGCACAAGCCCTACTTCAACCACTCTTCTCATGTAGACATCAGCTAAAGGCTTTAGAGGAGAATTTTTATGAAAACCTATAGATATAGGAATATTCACTACACAGTCAGACATGATGTGCAAGTTTCTTTCTGTATCCTTTTGAATAGTCACTTCAGTAGTATTCACATCAGTGAAGTTTTCTTGTTTGATATCCATTAAAGAATTTTTGCGTTTCACACTTATGTATTTTAGGAAGTCTTTGTTGTCGTAGTAAGCGTACAAGCCTTGTGCGACTTTATTAGCCGCTTGTAAGGGATCGTCTATAGTTTCGAATTTGTCACCAATTTTTTGTCCATACTCATCTAAAGATTCTTCAAAGAACTTTTTGGTTTCGATACCCCAACCGCCGCAGATGACTTTGCTATCAACGAGTTCCTGAAATGTGTCGATAGTGACACGTGGGGCTGGGTTAGCAAGGATTGCTGTCATGCTAGCTCGGTAGGATACGACGAGAAGTATGCAGTACAACCAATACCATCCAGTCAAAAGTCTGATAGACCAACCAGTAGGCAGTTTAGGTAAAGAAACTACAAGGAGCATGCCATATGTGTACAGAATGCTGTTTATTATTTCTCCAAACAGGTACAGGCCGGGTTTTACATCTGCAAAGCAAATAATGGCATCGTTAGCGCAAGGTTTTGTTGATTCATGTAATAAGCATGAGTGCATTCACTCGGATGACGCGCACGTTTGTGTGTTCCAGTATGCAGATTTATAATATGTAGATGCTTGTGTAACTATGCAATTTTCATGGAGATCGTAGAACCTTTTTTGCTACGAATGTAGGTAGCTAACTAAGTTGGTTAATGCTGGATCTTGGGCATGTCTTAAAATGATAGACTATTGTATGTACGCGAATATGTATTCACAATTTCTTATGTGTCCCTTCCATAATGTGCAAATTTTTAAAACTGCACTTGAGAGACCAGTGGCGAAAGTAGCGACAGTATGGATCTGTCGGTACCTACTCTAGAATCGTTCGCGTCAACGAAGTTAGGTGTGGATCATTCAAAAGTCATCACTTCAGGCCCGCTATCATTAATAATAATATAATATTCATAATATTCTACCACATACACACATCACCATCTAGTCCCAAACCTAGTTTTATATTATCTGTGCCCAAACTAAGCAGAGCTTGTACTATATATGGGAACTAGATAATGGATAAACATACATTATTATATACTTTTTTTTGTAAATACATACATATTATACATACAAACACCCAGACCAAGGCAAACATCCATTTTCATGCACACAAATGTTTGACTTGAGCGGGAATCGAACCCGCGACCATCGGCGTAGCAGTCGCTTACACTCCCGCTGCGCCAACCGGTCGTCATTTTATTAAGATGAAGATCTACGAGCTACGACAGTCGTCAGTAGTTGATCATCATCATTTTACGGCTTCATGTGTTCTCTGCGGCGCGCTATAACTAACTGTTTAATTCGCACAAAAATTCCAAGTTAGTGGTGAGCGTCGCGGAATTTGAGCCCGATATCTTCTGCATATCAGTCTGTTAGTAGGTATCTCTACTACGCTATCGATGCAAAACAGTCGTAAGCAGTTCCCGCCTTAGAATCGATTACTAGGTACATGAAGCACGTACCATTATCTTCAGGTACTTGCTTTATTTTGCTAGAGATTGTTCTGTATTCTTTCTTGAAATTCTCGAGATTCATGTAGTATTTGGCTAAAAAGTAAAATATAGTCCCAGTTATCAGCAACACTAGGAGCACGGCAACCCACATGTTCAATCTGAAAGGGATTAAATGAGATTTAATCTGAGTAGGCTAACATCCAAAGGTGACAGGCACGGACCAGCTACATTCAGTAATCTTGCTATTAGATGATTCGGGTTTAGTCCTTGACACTACATATAGGAGCAAAGCTAAGTAGGTATTAGGCATCACATGTCTGTCGAAGCAACTACTGTTGGTGCCTTAAAAACGGTTTTCGTGGTGGTGGCATTAATTCCTCGCATTCACTCTTAGTTTTTCATTTTCCGTAAATGTGCGAAGCCAAGCTAGTGATAAGATGCCGCAGTGGTCTGACTAAGCGGTCACCTCACCGCTTAATAGGTACTGCGGCTATTGTTCGATCCTCACACAACATTGTGTGTGGTTGTAACGAGTCTGGGTGACTATTTATTCCGTTGATCGAATGTCTGTAAAATCTATTCATTTCATTCCTAAGGCGAGAATCGTCCTAAAGAAATTCTTACTTAAAAGGTAAAATGAGAGTCTTCCAAGAGTTATCAGTTAGTGCCTCTGGTGTCAAGAACGTCCAGCATTGGGAAGTGTACGGTATACTCAGGTCCGTCAGCTCCAGATGGTAGGGGTTGTACTGAAGGTTCCCTAAAGCCACGTCACCAGCGCCATTCACCATTTCACCCAGGAGACCAGAGAATGAACCATTGGCTTGCTTCTGACCCCACTTTTGTACCTCGGCGTTTGGCGATTGGTACAGTCGTGGTTTGAAATTCATTTTCTGTGATAATGTGTGCAGAATCTGAAAAACATTAGGTATAGTTTTGGTTTAATTAAGTAGGTATGTTCTGCTTTGGTAGTACCCGTAGGAACCACAGTTAACTTTGAACGAGTAGGTAGTTGCGACGGAGCAATAACAAAATTGTCAACGGCACATTAATATGTATGTATCAGGTTTTGCTCATCATTTCACAGGATATTGGATAGGATAGATAGCTCATTTTCTAAGGCGCAAAGGAGCGTAAGTTGCGCCTTGCGACATCAGCCATCGTGCTAGGGTCTAGTGAGAGTTCCCGTTAGAATTGGTCCAGCTATTGCCGAAAATTAGACAGACAGAACTATAAAAAATATCTATGGACAGAACACAAAGATAGAAACATAAGCAAATGTGTTCCGATAACTGCCTACTAAATAAATACAAATGGAGGTATGCGGCACCGCTTTACTTAGGTATCACAGAATTGTAAAGATAATAAAATTCATGTAATCTGTGCTATGTATTTAGATAGAAGCTGTTATTTTGATTTTACATACTAAACAACCTAACATTTTTATTTTTTTGTTATGATAATAAAATAAACTCACTTCAATCTCAACGCCTCCAATTTTGTTGCTGTCGTTACCTTTTACGACTACTACCGACGGTACATGATCCAAGTACACAACATTCAATACTTCGCCATTAAGATCACTCGTTTTGTCCAAGAACAGAGGCCTGTTATAGTGAAATTTCTCATTGTTCCAAATATCAAGTCTTCTGGGAACGAACACGTTTCTTATAGGATTTGGGAAGGGCACTGTTGACAGTTCAAACCATGCCTTGCCTTTAGAAGAGCCCGCTATTTTCTTGTGATATTTCAAGAATACAATGTTCACGATTCTCCTCCAAATGTAGTGCAAATCGCTGTGAAAAAGTCGAAAGTCGTAGAGCATTATATATTTTGCCCTCGTGTCCAGAATACGGTGTCTGCGAAAACATTAATTTCAGGTCAATGCTACAATGCTTTTCAGCTTTTGCTATTTGTCGAGGAATATGAATTTTGGTAGAATTAACTGAAGAAAATCTTGTCCAGCTAGGTTTTTATTGCTAAAGAAAGGCGACTTATAAGACTCGGAAGAAACCCCGTTTCTGGTGACATGATCACAGCTCAACAGGTGCCAGTGGTGGATCCAGTGGTTGGTTTAGGAAGGGTTTGATTTTGGTTCGGCGGGGGCTTGAACCAAGTCCTGGTTGGAGGAAGGTCTTATCAAAGAAAACATAAAAAAGTAATTGGTCTTTGTAAAACAGATCATTTGGGTGGAGAAGAGGTCTCAAGCCGCCTAGCCCTCACCTACTGACTCCGCCACTGGCAGGTGCAGTATCAGATTAGGACTTAGTTTGCACATTACCACTAAAAACAAATAACCTACCTGTCCCCAAAGCGCAATAATCGCGATGCCTGGAATCCGTTAGCTAACAGAATAATATAAACATTGCACCCTTCCTTCCTCGCTTCTCTCAACGATTCCAGTGTCTCGAAATTGGGTGACAACAAGTCTTCGTAATCTTCTACGACGATCTTTAAAAATAATAAGGGTTGTTAAAGTGTAAATATCCCAAGATCTTAGGAGTAAGAAATAAAATGAATGAGGTCGAGGTACACGCGCTAATTTAAGTGTGAACTGTACCTACCTACTTACGGTGGTTAATATATGACTCTCAATTAAGAAAATGGGCTTACAATCCTAGACCTACCTAAAACCATTTCAAGAACAAATAGGCACTGAGAAGTTTACATGCTTAATTAGGTACCTACCATGACAAAAGGAACGGAAGAAGTCCTTTTGAAGAGAGGTCCACTGAACACATTCAAGTAGACCTCATCACATATAATAGCCATGCAGGTGACATCATAGTTCTTGGTTAGAATATTCAGCAGATCAATGAGCACGAACTCCAAGTCTCTACGCTCGTTGGTAAATTTTAAAATGGAATGTGAATCAGGCTTCACACTAAAATAGAACAAAATGCATCAGAATTAGGCACACCAAAAACTTTTTTATACTAAGTAGGTACGTCTGCCCTCAGTAGCCCTGGGTATATCCTGTATTGAGAGAGCCCTTACAAACATTCTTTTTCCGTGTGGTGACGGATTAAGAATGCGGAATGTCACCACTCCTATCATCGCATGGGTGTCGTATGAGCCGACAGAGGGTGCATATTATGCAGAGAACAGCATTAAATTGTAAGAGACGGAAAACTTGATACAAACCCTATACCAACCCGTTTGGCCAGCGTGTTTTAGTAGGCCAATTCCTCCTTTCAAAGGAGAGGCCTAGTCCAGCAGTTCACTGTTAAAGGCTGATATCTACTAAATCGGACTTTCAAATGTCTGTCAAAGGCTGATGATGATGACGATTACAAACATTCTAACAACTGACATACAGTACAAGTAAAACTCGAAATACTTTGTGGATTACAGTGTTACTCTGCGAGGGCATCAAAGTGCCTATATAGGTAATGAAACCCACAACTAGCGGCCTCCTAAACCACTCCGCCCTATGTGCAATAAAAAAAATATCGTATTGGTGGACGATGCGTGGATCATCTATTGCAGCCATTCTCAAAGTGTGCTCCGCGGAGCCCCAGGGCTCCACAAAACATCTCTAGAGGCTCCACGAAGATGTATGTCAGTAAAATAAATGGTTTCAAAGTGCACGTAGGACTCGGCTTTGTTTTATTTTAGGGCGCCGCCAAATATTTGGTTACCCAAACGGGTTCCATCCCTGAAAAAGTTTGAGAACCACTGATCTATTGCATTATAATATCAATATAGAATAAGTATGTAGGTATACTTACGCCCCAACTAACAACCCAACGATCAGCAACTTTAACATTTTCAAAGGAAATGGCATCCGCTTCGAAGCCTTATTCGAATAAAAATACGTAAAGAAAAATTTAAGACATACCAAGGATTTCAATTTATTTAAACGGACTTTGATTGACACTCACATTACTTATGTAAAATTCCATTCCAAGTCTATTTTGTATCCACTTACATATTAATAGAGTTGAAACTAGAAAGACAGAAGTAAATTAGATTTATCATGAGCAAAGGGCAATTGAATATTAGATTGTTTGTAATTTATTTAGGAAATCCTGATAGCTGAAACGAAACTTTCAGTAGGTATATTAGGGTACCGTACGCGATGGGTGCCTATGGCACACTTTTAGTGAGCGTTCGCTGCCTGTTCGTGTATTGCGATTTTCAGTGAGCTCTTACAATAATCTAATTAAAAATTCACTACATAATATTTGCTACTCTAGGACACTTCAGGAAAAAAAGAAATAGTTGAGAAAAATATCAAGATATTCTTGTCTTTTCAATACTATTTGGCATACGGTAGATAGATCGACCATCCACATCACTAACTGTAGTTTTGCTTCATCGTTCCTTTAACGCAAGTATTCTGTACTAAAAAACTATTTGCATGTAAAATATCTACAGAATGTTGATGCACTTGAAAAATATTTTTAGGGATGAACAAACTACTATAATTGAATACAAATACATGAAAAAATAACCCACTAAAACCTAAATTATTTTTTCGTAATCATGTGTTTCAAAAATCGGCTTGCTCTATTGACCGACCGCCGCCGCTGCTCAGCTGATCGCCACGAACTTTTTCACGAACTTTGCATTGCAGTTACCTAACACACACAAGCACACATACCTTCCGTGCAGTCTTAAGCGCAGGTCACACCGCCAACTGACGGACGGAGCGGGCGAAGCGGACGACATCGTTTCACCTCTTTTCATACTTGGGTGTTAGTTGGCGGTGTGAACCCAAGTATGAAAGGAGGTGAAACGATGTCGTCCGCTCCGTCCGTCAGTTGGCGGTGTGGCCTGCGCTTTATTCTGCACCAGAAAATAATTTATTCTGATTTAATGTAAGCCTACGTAACATTTAATGAAAACAGGTCTTATATCATCGCATTATCATTTTAGGCGTATAAGTATACTGTCTATACTGTATTATTAAAATATTTTGCAGATTTATATCAACACTCTGTATATCCTACATGGACTCTTTTCACATTTGAATGTAGGTATTTACTTTAGACCACAGATATACAATGAATGCCAAATAAACACACCTTGATGGTTGACTATGAGATGTACGTGGAAAAAACTTATAGGTCATATAAATCGCTAGATTCTTCTAACCTTATTTTCAATTTATTAATTACAATAAAACACAAGATTTACAAAAATATTAAAATTTATTGTATAATAACATGTATATAAACATCAAAATATACAAACATAAATGTAAAAATATACTCATTTATATAAAATAAAACATCACATTTATACCGGCACCATTTATCACTTAATATTAATAAATTCTTATATGAGTTTCACTTAAAAAGTAATTATTATATTTCTTGCCACCACATTACACTAGGTGCATTTCAATATTATACATCCCTTTCTAAATTGATCATAAACTCTTGAATACCCCAATCAATAGAATTAATACAGGCCTGAAGAGGCCACTTCAAATGTAATGCTCTCTCAAAAATTTGTGGGAGAGAAATATTGCGATTGGTGTTTTCTATAATAGTTATTAGCAAAAATCTTTTTATACATGAGTTCGTGACAAAAAAATTACTGTGCCTTCTCAAACCTTATATCTGGCGCAAAATGCAAGCAAGCATAATCTTGTTTGGGACGTTTGATGACCATGCGTTGCACCCAAAATAGTCCTTATATCATCGATATATATGTACTAAAGTACTAGATGTAGCATTCAGAACATTTACTTTGTTCAAATGCTTTGCATGAACATACCGGCAAAGCAATCCTGCGGTGTGGGTCCGCTTCGTTTATTGACTGTGTGGCGACGATGTATCGAATAATTCGAATCAGAAATTGTATCTGTAGTAGCGTTAGTCAATATTTTTAATTATTTATGTAAATAAAAGAGTTAAATGTATCATAATACCACATTAAAATGTATTTCTTTATTTTTATGTGACGTCATTTACGATCATAGACTAACTACTATGCAGAAATACATTGCAAGTGATTGTAGGTAAAATATATGACTAAGACCAGACTTCGTGAAGGTATTGCTTTTAAGAGATTTTTAGTTTGATTATTGTTATAAAACCAATTTGACGTTGTATAACACTAATTCTGTGTTCTTTTTATTTTTTGGTATATTGATCGTAATAACCGTATTAACGAATATTTCAACACTTCAACATAGTAGGTACACATTTGCAGTTATAGAAAAATACGTAAAAATAATATTGAACCATGAGGCCAAAACAGATCCTGATTTCCATTATCCGACCAATAGACAAAAAAAAAAACACAAAACTAATTGTATTTGGTGGCAATTGAATAGTTATTAAAATATATTTTTGAGCATTTCTTGCTAGAGTAAATTTAACTGCATTTTAGAATAATTTTTTTAGGCAGGACTTCAACCCGCGACCACGACGAACAGTGACGATACCGTACCGACTAAGCTACTCAGGCCACTTCGTCATAGATTTTTTTTGAATAGTTGGTTTCCTTATGGTAGCACATAGTGCCATCTGCCACATATGTAGTTTTAGAACTCTGTGGTCAGCAAGGGCATCTTTACAGAATGACAAACAATTCTGCCTTATATATTAGGATATGCTTAAGCAATTCTCATAGTAAGATAAATATAAAGTTTAAAAATTAGAATTATTCGTGAGGCAGCTAAGGCAAGTCTTGAACTTACGCCCACGAATACATTTTTCTATTTTGTAATAAAAACATCTGAATATGTTTATAGATTCTATTTTTTTACTTAATTATCCCTCAGCAATTAATTCCCTTTATTTTCATAAATAAACTGTTCTTATTATGTTGATGAAATATTGTAGGCAGAAAACATCTCTTCTGTGATGTAAATAGTCTTTGCAAATGGCAATAAGCAGCCAGTAGCGTTAGAGAACTATTGGATACTCATTGGTAAGATGCCAGGACTGGTTGTTGTTGATTGGCTATAATAATAACTAGACACTGTAAGTTATTGGCGCTGCTTGCGCCTGCGTGTTGCGCTAGTACGATTAGACGTCATACGTTAGACAATTTGAACCGATTTGAACAAAATATTTGTAGTGAATGCTCCGTCTATCGTTAGAGTATATGTCAATGCCTTATATTGATTATATTTTAGAGGAATTGAACGTATGAACATAATAAATATTTGGTAATGGCAAGAAGTACACTTCAACAGCAGATACTGCATTTTAGGCACTGATATACCACTGTTCTTGTACAAGTTTTGTTGCATTAAGAAATTATACTTTTTGCTTGCTCAGGTATAGAAGGAATGTCTTAAATTGAAGATCAAAAATACATTTATTTATCGCCAGTTTTTTACCTATATCAACAATTATTACGTGTGAAAATTAATTGATATTGTTTAACTTGTTTATAAGCTAGCGTACTAACACTTTATATTGTCTCATTTGCCCTTTTACGGATTGAAATATGTATAAAGGGCCAATTAGACTTTATAATTATAGTGTTTAAGTATTTATTTTCGGGTTATTCCTCTTGTCCGCCTGCTTTTTGGCCCCACTGGGGGCCAATGAGAATTTGTTCCCTGTTGTCCCACCAGCGGGGACAATGGGAAGGATTTTTCCTTTTGTCCCCCAGAGATTCAGCCCCGCGGGGGGCTACTGGGCTTTTTTTTCCTGTTTATTAATTATATCAAAAGCGTTAGCACCAGAGCTACAACTTGGTGTGCTTACCGCCATGACGCGGTATGTACTACTGATAACATGCACCCTTTACCTTTTTGTGTCACGGGAAGGGGTAAACAATAGATTACTACCTGCTCGAGACATTTTAGATGCAGGTAATACAGTTTAAAGGCGCTATTGAATAATTATGAGTCTCATAACAACATAAAAAATAAATGATTTAAAAAACGTCAAATACCGATATCAAGACGATATTTAAAATAATATTTTATTGGGGGCCAACAGGAAATTATGATTCTGTTTGGCCCCGTTAAACTGTAGTGGGGGACAACAGTACAAAAATTCCTTTTGACCCCCAGTGGGGCCGAAGAGCTGGGGGACAAGAGGAATAACCCTTATTTTCTTGCTTATCTTTTCAGTACCTAACTTGTAAATGTATTGATTTTGTGTAATGTAATGATTGATTGATTGAGCTGGTGTACAAGTTAAATATCCCTATTATTATGTATCATAAGGTAGTTTTCAGCTTGCAGGGCTCGCACAAGTGCCTGAAGTCAATTTGTATGTCCTGTATATAACTGCCAAGAATATTAAGCTTATGTACAAGTTAAATAAGACATATTTGCTAAAGTTTAAGGTAGTTTACAGCTTGTAGCAGTGCCTTAAGTCGACTTGAATTGTTCATATGACTTAAAAGTTTATTGAGCTTGTCTACAAGTTAAATAGGACACTATTGCTATTGCCATAAGGTAGTTTACAGCTTGGAGGGCGCGTACGTCTGCCAGTAGACCACGTCCCGCCACCACTCAGGCCGAGACATGGCGCCGGGGTACGTCATCACGCTGGACTGGATGTGTTTGTATGCCTGGTGTAAAAGATTAAAGCAATTACTTATATACAAAATAGGTAAGCGGTAGTCTTCCTATTAATAAATATCAATAATTATAAATTAGACATATGATCATACAATTTTATTAATACAAGTTTTAATTCCAATATATCTTGACTCCCGTCCCGCCCGCGAATACGACCGTTGTAAGACGGCCGAAGCGTCGGTAAAACAGAGGTATTTAATAAATACGATTTATATCTTAAATTAATTAAATGTCGCGACTAAACCCGTATAAATAAAATTGTATAATGTATAATAATCGCTAAAGTTTTAAATCAAATATGATTTTAATAAAATTTTATGAATATGTTTCGTTGGCACCAGTTTGTAGATTATTAAGTGACGCTGTTGTCAAACCTCTGATAAAAATGTGGATGGAACCACTGTGCTTACCTAGACAATTAAAACCTAGTTGGATTCACGACGTAGTAATTTTTAAAGGTTACTACTACCAAAGAGCTCAGATATTTACATAGAGGCGCATTTAAATTCATATGGACAATTTGACGACAAAATTTCTGCGACTCAAATTTGCCGCTTGGCGGCGTGGCAGTCGCGCTGCGGCAGCTGTCTCTCTCTCCTCCAGTGTATCTTAACTACGAGAGCAAGAGAGACGGAGAACGACGCCAACGCCGCCAACAGCGCCAACTACAAACTAAACTGGAGACAGTCCCCACTTGGAATCGGCACATTAAATCATTAAGAACTGCGCTTCTATGTTAATCAGTTTTCATTGCTACTACCACAGCGATTGACATATTGACATTTAGGTTATAAATGATAAGTGTTTTAGTAAACCTTTCCAGCTAAATGATTGTAATAAGAAGGTTCACGCTAGTAGTGCCTTGGCGTATCTAGGGTTACTTTTCAGGACGGGCATAAGTCTTTAAAATACAATAAGTGTGCAGCAGTAATGGTCGTTATTACAATAACAGTTATGGTAATGCATTATTTGAGCGTAATGAATAATGAGTTATTGCATAGTGAGTTATCCTGTTATCATTATAGACTGTTATCGTGCTAAAATGACAACAGGATCGGTAAGAGTAGGCATGCAATATGCACACCACGAGTGTGTGAGAGAGATGACGATAGGCGCACGTGCTCTCGAATCTCGCCGCTCCCGAGTCTCGCGACTATCCCAGCGCCAACCTTACGGCATTATAATCTTTCACGAAACGTAATAAAGGTCATACTTGCTTAAGTTATTTTTGGGAATCTTATTATTTTAGTTATACTGTTATTGTTATGGCTTGTCAAGTTTTCACTGTTGTCTGTTGTCGTTGTCAGTAACAGATTAGCAGACTTTGAGTAATCGCGTAAATTCGCATAAATTTTTTTTGTTACGCGAGCGAAAGCAAATTATAGACAATATTGTGTGATTGTGTGTTTGAGTGGACACAACTATTTCCGTACCTACTACTTATATTCATACTAACAACATACCTAATATATGCTATCGTCTATAGCATAGGTATATGTTGCTAGTATGTGTACCTATATAAGGGCGCGAGCGAAACCGCCGACAACAGCTAGTATACATAATTAATGTATATATCGGACCAATGCTTTCTTTGCAGTGTTATATTTTGTGAAACAATAACAGGATAACGACAACAGTTTACAATAACAGTTATTACATAATAACGCAATAGGATAATTCATTATTGCAAAACAACAGTTATTGCCATTACTAGTGTGCAGTTTCTTTGGTGTCCAGCCTACAATTTCGAATCAGTAATTAATATTCTGGTGTGGCTAGACCATACTGAGGTGAGCACGGATGCTATATACAGCCATGAGTAGTGCAAAGAGCAGAGGGTCTTGTTGGAATTTTGATACAATTGCGAGTCCTTTTCGATTTCCATACCTACATTTTCTAAATGCGTCTCCTACCGGTCTATACTGGAAGTTACTATCAACTAGAGGGAGGTACATATAAAAAAAATGTTTGGAAATTGTACCCATCGCGAAACGACTCGTAACTCGATCTAGACTTGGCTGTGATTTGACCCGGCAGGTGGCGCTGTTATACCGCACGGAACAGCTAGTAATTAAATATGATATACTGACCTCTCCATCAGCCGCTCCTAATATAGACTTGAGGCAGAAGTCAGGCGGCGCCAGCGCGTCCACTAGCGCCACCGCGTCGGGAGTGACAAGCGCACAACAGCGAAGTACCGCGTCACGGAGGGCCAGACCTGCCGCACCTGATAAGTAGCCGCCCTGGGGATAAGAGGGAATGGTTAAAAATAATAATAAAGATTATTATATTTATCTCAAAAATGTACAATATCCTGGGTTTCCAGGCAGCGATAGCCGAGTGGATATACCAACAGACTGCCATGCAGAGGGTATCGGGTTCGAATCCACGGCGCGCACCAATGACTTTTCGGAGTTATGTGCGTATTGAATTGTTAATTATCGCTTGTCCCGTGCCTCGGAGAGCACGTTAAGCCGTCGGTCCCGGTTGTCATGAAGATCTCTGACAGTCGTTACAGGGCGTCAGTACCTTCTGAATAAACTGACACTAGTCTAAACCATGGAATATCGCTATCCCTTCGGGTTGCGGAGGTCAGACAGGCAGTCGCTCCGTGGAAAAGCTAATATTCAGCCAAATCCGGTTAGACTAGAAAGCGGACCCCAGATTGAAACTGGGATAACGCTAAGAGAAAGAAGAAGATCCTGGGTTTCCAGTCTTTAAATAAAGGTTATACAAAGTGGTAGGTATATGATAGCATGTAACTGGTTTTAATTAAAGCTTTTTTATACTTCTACATGACTGGCTTTCATAGACCCCGGTAGTAACATCCTGCGTCGTATGTAAATTGATGGCAGAGATCAAATATCATGTATCCCGGTAAAGCCTTACAAGGGAACTTGAACTCACACAAACCACTCGGTGCATTGCACATACTCCACCACAACGTTATCGACAATTTAATAAAAACCGATTACATATACTTACAATATATAAGGTGCCCATGTGTTTCTCCAACAAGAACGCACCATACAGTGTTACTAGTCTCACTAACACGGTCTTGCACTTCACATCTTCATATTCCATTGCTGTCTTGTAAAAGTGATTTAGTAAGTAATTCTGAAACAAAATATTATATTATTATCAACATACTGCTATACAGAGGTCGAGTCACAGACAAACTGACTTCTCGGAGCTATGTGTGCAAACTGTCATTAGTCTAAACAAAACACTGACCGGATCGTGATAGGTCACCATAAAGCTAAACTTATTTTAAGCAAATCATTGGCAAAATGTCTATTAGTGGAATATTTTAAACACATAACTCAAGAATACTTATATTACAGCTTTTGAAATCCTACTAATATTATAAATGTGAAAGTTTGTGAAGATGTATGCATGTATGGATGGATAGATGGATGGATGGATGGATGTTTGTTACTCTTTCACGCAAAAACTACTGAACGGATTTGGATGAAACTTTACAATAATATAGTTTATACATCAGAATAACACATAGGCTACAATTTATAAAGATTTTGTATAATGTTGCCATAATATAAGGAAAAGTATCTTCTAAGTCGGCAAAAATTCTGAGCTCTCAAAGCTATTAATTGGAATTTTACCCCCTTCCTGATGACAGATTGATCTGATATTTGGTATACACTATGAAAAACCCAAGATGGCTGCCGCAACAAAATGGCGAATTACATATTTTCAACAAATACCTCAATATGGGTATCAAATGAAAGTGCTTGATTGGTAGGATAGAGCTCACTATGAAAAATCCAAGATGGCCGCCGCCACAAAATGGCGGATTACCAATTTTCCACAAATAGCTCAATATGGGTATCAAATGAAAGGGCTTGATTCGTAGAATAGAGCTCACTATGAAAAATCCAAGATGACTGTCGCCGCAAAATGGCGGTTTACTTATTTTCCACAAATACCTCAATATGGGTATCAAATGAAAGGGCTTGATTCGTAGAATAGAGCTCACTATGAAAAATCCAAGATGACTGTCGCCGCAAAATGGCGGTTTACTTATTTTCCACAAATACCTCAATATGGGTATCAAATGAAAGGGCTTGATTCGTAGAATAGAGCTCACTGAAAAATCCAAGATGGCTGTCGCCGCAAAATGGCAGATTACATATTTACCACAAATACCTCAATATAGGTATCGAATGAGAGGGTTTGATTGGTAGAATAGGGCTCACTATGAAAAATCCAAGATGGCTGCCGCCACAAAATGGCAGATTACTTATTTAATTATTTTCCACAAATACCTCAATATGGGTATCAAATGAAAGGACTGGATTCGTAGAATAGAGCTCACTATGAAAAGTCCAAGATGGCTGTCGCCGCAAAATGGCGGATTACCTATTTTCCACAAATAGCTCAATATGGTTATCAAATGAAAGGGCTTGATTCGTAGAATAGAGCTCACTATGTAAAATACAAGATGGCCGCCGCCACAAAATGGTGGATTACATATTTTCCACAAATACCTCAATATGGGTATCAAATGAAAGTGCTTGATTGGTAGAATAGAGCTCACTATGAAAAATCCAAGATGGCCGCCGCCACAAAATGGCGGATTACCTATTTTCCACAAATAGCTCAATATGGGTATCAAATGAAAGGGCTTGATTCGTAGAATAGAGCTCACTATGAAAAGTGCAAGATGGCTGTCGCCGCAAAATGGCGGATTACCTATTTTCCACAAATAGCTCAATATGGGTATCAAATGAAAGGGCTTGATTCGTAGAATAGAGCTCACTATGCAAAATCCAAGATGGCCGCCGCCACAAAATGGCGGATTACATATTTTCCACAAATACCTCAATATGGGTATCAAATGAAAGTGCTTGATTGGTAGAATAGAGCTCACTATGAAAAATCCAAGATACCCGCCGCCACAAAATGGCGGATTACCTATTTTCCACAAATAGCTCAATATGGGTATCAAATGAAAGGGCTTGATTCGTAGAATAGAGCTCATTATGAAAAATCCAAGATGGCTGTCGCCGCAAAACGGCGGATTACCTATTTTCCACAAATAGCTCAATATGGGTATCAAATGAAAGGGCTTGATTCGTAGAATAGAGCTCACTATGAAAAATCCAAGATGGCTGTCGCCGCAAAATGGCGGATTACTTATTTTCCACAATTACCTCAATATGGGTATCAAATGAAAGCGCTTGATTCGTAGAATAGAGCTCACTATGAAATATCCAAGATGGCTGTCGCTGCAAAATGGCTGATTACATATTTAGCATATATACCTCAATATAGGTATCGAATGAGAGGGTTTGATTGGTAGAATAGGGCTCACTATGAAAAATCCAAGATGGCTGCCGCCACAAAATGGCGGATTACATATTTTCCACAAATACCTCAATATGGGTATCAAATGAAAGGGCTTGATTCGTAGAATAGAGCTCACTATGAAAAATCCAAGATGGCTGCCGCCACAAAATAGCGGATTAGGTACCTATTTTCCACAAATATCTCAATATGGGTATTGAATGACAGGGCTTGAATGGTAGAAAAGGGCTCACTATGAAAATAGAATGAGATGTATCAACTCACAACAAAACTAAAAACTTGAAAATAAAATTAACTGAAAAAAAAAATATTTTGGGCGTAGCGTAACCAGAGTAAACATTATGATAGAAATTTTACTTGCCCAACGATTTTATATTAATTGTCTGATCAATACACCAGATTGATGAGAAGATTGGTGCGATCTGGTAGCTCGAACTTACCGAATTACTTTTAGCTTTTAGGACATAATCTAACTACATCATTTTTTATTGTAATAAAACAGTATAACATCAAAAAAATATATAATGTTTTTTACAATGATTTCAATCAATGATTCTCATTCTAGAGTAGTTATCAAATTGTTATCAAAATTGATAGATTTATTGCCTTCAGTATTTAATGTATATTAACTTTGTCTTTTACAGTAAGTAGTTTGGACGAATAGTTAAAAGTTATCACGATATATCTGACCTAAGAGCAGCGTCATTAAAAGCGCTTTCTATGAGTTAGTGCGCTTAAGCACAGCGAGGCGGAGGGACGGTCTGATTGTCTGATATGTACTTTGTGGTACCTAATGCTTTCAGATTTTATTTTTGCTTCTGTTATATTCAGTAGGTATATAAGCTCTTCATAACTTCAATAATATACTTACATACTAATCTTTACCTGAAGTTCAACGATTATGAAAACAAAAGTATTTTTTCAGTATTATCTGTTTATATGTATGCTACATGGCTAATCTACAGAGCCGTTTGTGATGAAATTTGACATGGATAGTCTGAAACCCGGGGAAGTACATAGGCCACTCTTTATTAAAATATCATGCAGGCGAAGCCGCGGGCGAAAGCTAGTAATAAATATATTTAAATCTCTGCTATTGGTGAAGAGATCTCTACTCTGGAGGCAAAATTGGACCCAGAGTTCTAGACCCTTAAATGAAGAATATTTGTAACATACCTCTCCATAAACTACAGAAAGAGTGACAGCGTTGAACGATTGCGATTCGTTCTTCGCCCAGAAGTTGCTCTTGCCTTCCGCCTTCAGTTTGCCCACTTTTTCCGCAGTCATCTTCAGCATGTAGGCCGTCAGCCATTTGTACATGTGGATGAGATCTGAAAGAGAAATTGTTTTTAAACTGGGTCCGACAATATCCCTGACTGAAACTAAGTAGTCACTGTGATAAAATATGATGTAGGGTGGGGCAGGAGCCTCGCCAGGCGATTGCATAGGGGGAGGGGGGGGGGGATGCAAATTCGGCAGCCGATGGCCTAGAGGTGGGCAAGTTGATATATAAAATGAGAAAAGTATGAATTGTAGGGGTTTTTGAATCTCTAATGGGGTCAGCTGCCTCTCTCTGCCCCCCCTGGGGTGGGGTCTGCCAAAGTTTTATGTGCCTTAACCCAATAATTTTAATGTTTCGCCATCGCGTCTCACCAAAAGTTTTGTAGTCTCAGATTATTTAACAAAGTTTTTACAAATGAAAATTTTAGATTGCAACTTCTACCAACTCTTGCATTTTGAATGTCGTTATATTGCATAAGTTGAAATATAATTAGAATATCGCGCCTGATTGGCTATGGCCGACCGATTCTTTCCATATATATTACGACCCGCCCCGCCTTCGCAAGGATGCAATGCTTGGAAGGCTAGAGAGCCTAGCGGCGACTGCTGTGGGACGGCATAACACTTACTAGCAGGCTCTAGAAAGTGATCCACAGTGTTGTAGGGGCACTTCTCGCTGAGTAGTGTGTCCACGTCTTGTAGGAAGGCTAGGGAGCCTAGCGGCGACTGCTGTGACGTCAGCGTGCTCCGTCTGGACCAGATGTTGAGGAGCCAGTTGCTGGTCTGCTGCAGGAGGAGGCTGTTCTCGCCCTCGTACGTACAGTTAGCGTCGTTGTCGTTGCGGAGGTCGCCTAGGGCGGAGGCTGGGAGGAAATAAGGGAGATTAAAAACATATTACATTTGCTACATTTCATATTTGAAGTTGCTGAAGAGAATTCAACATACAGCCTTTCGCAGTCGAGTGTAGCGTTCATAGCGTGATTAGCCTTGCCGTTCGTAAATAGGTCGGCATAATTAAACAACGCTGGCACAGAAATAAATCATCAGCGCTTTATACTGTCCCATTGCTGGGCACGGGCCTCTTCTCACTATGAGAAGGGTAAGGCTATAGTCCACCACGCTGGCCAAGTGCGGGTTGGCAGACTTCACATGTCTTTCGAGAACATCTTGGAGAACTCTCAGACATGCAGGTTTCCTCACGATGTTTTCCTTCGCCGATGGCACACTTGAATGTGTGACCACGTGTGGCATTAACATCAGAGAGCTGCTGTGCTTCGGAGTGCACGTAAATCTGTAGGTCCCTGTTCTTGTGTTAGGACAAGGATTATTAGGTCTAAAAACTCTGATACTAGAGCTGGTCACACACACACACACACACGAAAAAAAAATTCGGGCAAGTGCGAGTCTGACCCGCGCACCGAGGGTTCCGTACGCATTTTACCTTATTTGAGGTTGGTGCTAATTACGCAAGTACTCTAAATCTGTATGAGCGCCCATAAAACTTAGAGGACTATCTTAAATGGAGTCTACTATGTATGTATGGGCCACCCTTAAATTTTCCACATTTTTATTTTTTTGTAATTTTTACTATATTTGTGCTGTAAGACAGTGACCCTTTTGGCCACATTTCGTTCACAGTTCGACCCAAAACCTATTTTGTCAATTTTGGTTAAAACCAAGGTCTTACAGCACAAGTAAAGGAAACATTCCGAAAATTAAATAAATTGAAAATTAAGGTTAATTTAGGTACTTACAAGTTTTCGCAAAAATCTAATTCTGACCATATCTTTTTATCGAGTTGACCCAGGACCCTGATTTGTATACACCTAATAGGAACCATAGACCTGTAGTACCACCAGTATCTGGTATAAATTTCAATTTGCTAGGTCCACCCGTTCCTGAGAAAATCGGTGGTGACACACGGACAGACAAACAGACAGACGGACAAGAAAGTGATCTTATAAGGGTTCCTTTTTTACCTTGTGAGGTAACAGAACCCTAAAAAAAGGAACTTGAATTAAATTTTTCCGATTTACTGATACAGTACATCCGTGATAAAGGGCCCTTCCAACAGTGCCAAAATGCGTATACTCGAAAATATCCGAAAAGCAATAATATATTATTTATGGGCTTTAACGCTTAGCTATAATGTCGCCCACTTACAATATATAATACACCTATTTCTTTTCTCGCTGCTCCAATCCACTCTAAGGTCGACTAATGCAAAGTTAAATAAATAAATGAAAGTAACATGAAGATTATAACACAAATACAAACCTTTCAAGTATCCGTGACCGCCGCAGCACTCGCGGCAGTTCTGTATGCCGTCCCGCGCCGTCCAGCCGAAGATCGGCTTCACCGCAGACGACAACGCGTGTAGTTCTATTCCGCGCTCCGCTGAACTGCTGTCTTCTACACCTGGCATATTATAAGGGTTTATTATTAAAAATAGAAAATTATTTACTTGTCGTGTTGATGGCAACACTTTTGAGCGCCTTCCAGAAAACTAGTTGATCTTACGGGGTTTAACCTTGTTATCTAATGAATTTAAGTAACGACTGTGCGGTTGAAAATAATAAATAAGTGATGTAAGTTGTCTTAACCACACACATTAAACTCCGACACCACTTTTAGTCACACTCACAAAAAGCAGTTAAAAAATAAACCTAATCTGGTATGAATAATCACTTAATCGTGTTATATCTGAACAAATAAAAATAAGGTTTTGCTACTAGTTTATCCTATAATATATTTTTAAAGTAAAAAAAAACAATGAAATCTTACCCATAATATTGCTGACGGACAAATTAATGTGGAGATTACTCAGCCACACTGAGAATATCTTCATCGCGTATGTCGCCGCCAAGTATGGAAGCAGACGGATTTGCTGCAATAACAGAGAAATGTCATCCTAATAACATAATAATTTATTGCTGAATGTCTATATGAACTGTCCTACTGGTGGGTACAGACCTCGTTACTTCGAGAAAGGTTTGGACTTTGGCTACAGCTCACCATGTTGGCCAAGTGCTGATTGGCAGAATTTACATGTCTTCCGTGACATTATGAAGAACTACCAGACATGCAAGTTTTCTGTCGTCGTTCAGAAAGCCATCAATAGGAGATATTACTGCAAAGTAATCACTGTAGAGCACTAGCACAAACAATAAACAGTGTTTCAACAAGATTTTGATAGCATAAAATTATATTAGAAAGGACGCGCCTGTATAATTTCTTGACAGTTTGAATTTTTTTTACAGATTCCGCAATTACTATAACAGTTTGTTTACTGCTTAAGCTCAGGGTCTGACCCCAGTGGAGGAAGGTTTTATGCAATGAAAATCTTAAGTCATTTGCCTTTGAAAAAAACAAACTTTGGAAAACAGATCTTTTGCTGCTCCGCCTTTCTGGATCTACTCCTGTTTTCACCGCGAATCTAAAAAACTTAAAGTATACCTGTTGCTGATACTCCAAGACAGGCGTCTCTTCAGTGGAGTTTTCAGGACCGAACTGCTTCCTAACTGCCGAGTACCTCACGGCGATCACGATGGCCTTCACCATGTAGTACGTCGATATAGACGTTATGTGCACTCGACCGCCTAAAACGGAGAAGCAAAATTGCAAGTTAAGAAAATATAATGTTGGGTAGATTTGCCATTATTATACTTATTTACAACACATGGACTAAATATAATCTAGATTAGTCCTAGTATTACGCGTAAAAGAGATTATACGTTTACTATAGACATATTTTTGTAAAACTATTATCACCAAAATTTCGTTGGAACAAATGTGGAATAAAAATAAATGACTGCTATGGTTTAAAAATTCTTTTAAAAAATTCGTCTGCAAGAACTTAACCTGGTAATATTTTCAGACCTTGTTTTGTATTTAAGTTCTATACTTGCGTTTAGTAATGCGTTTAAAAGACCTTAGACCTACATACCGGATAAAATCCCGAGGGCGGCTCCGAACCTCTTGCTGGGGTCTCTAAAAGGAGTCTTGTAATCACCGTTGTCATCCACTCCACCTAGTTTGTCCAACGCTGCTTCTTTTGGTAGATGGTAGTTGTTGAACATTACGAAACTGGAAAATCGTAATACATGTCACATCAAAATAGTTTAATAACACTTATCGGTTTATTTTGATTAGCCTGCTTCCTTAAGTAACTTGATCTATTTATTATATTTGACTGGTGGTAGAATTTCGTATTAATTGCGGGAGCATACTAAACTTTAATTACATAAACTGAATTTGATGGCAGTAACGTCACAACAACCAATCTTTTATCTAGCTGATTGTAGCCTAGCTAACTTTTTCAGTTCCAAATAGCCTCTTGGACATAGATAAATTAGAAGTCGCTCTTCGTTTGTCGTTGGTATCTGCCAAACGCCACTTAACCAGCGTGGTGGATAAAGGCGTTCATGCCTCATGGCAAGTCCCATGACCACCAGTGGGTCAGTTTATAAACAGAGCTTATATTACAATGTGAAATAAATAGACTGATCAACTGACCCATTATCCACACCGTTCAGGCCGATCTTCTCGCCAAGATCGCCGACGATCACACCGGGGAAAGGCTTCAGAGTCTTAGGGTCTCTTATGGGCACCACGAATGTGTGCAGTCCGTGGTTCTTACCCTTGGAGATCAGCATAGCGTAGACTATCGCGTGTGTTGCGCATTTGCCTGGAATGAGGAAATGTAAAATTATGGTTTGCTTTAGGAACAGTAAGGGTTTAAGCGAGGGCCATATTGGCAGCTTCTGGCGAGCGAGTATAGTTTCATCTCCGTTCAAACATCGGTCCAATAAACTACGCTAAACTACGTCAGCAACTTAACTATGTGAACAATATATCCGGTATCGAGCATCGAGAAAGGTATGCTAAGATGGTTTGGGACAGGACGAAGAGGAAGACCTAGGCGGACGTTCTCTGACCAGATTGGAGACATCCTAAAAACAGGACAGGTTAGAAGTACCCTGAACAGAAGAGCATGCATGAGGAATCTGATGGGAGTGAATGAAGCAAGAGAGATATGTCAGGATCGTTGCAAATGGCGTTCCGTAGTCTCTGCCTACCCCTCCGGGAAACAGGCGGGGTCTATGTATGTATATCCGGTAGCTACAGGGCACTGAACTTAGCTTTAAATTAGCTTTACGGCGTGTTCCTGACTAGCACTACTAGCAGTGTCGGGCGGAAGCGGCAGCGAATTTAATGTCCATGGCACGTTCTACGCTGACGCGACATCGTGTGCAGCGAAGCCAAGCGCACCATGTACAATCAGACAAGTCGGCGGTGGACCAGTTTGAAAAAAAAACCCTTGACTCGCTCATAGAGTCGAGGCACACTAGAAACTGGTTTTGTATACAATTGTCAATGTGTGTGTAAAAGTAGCACTGGATGCGACGATTTCTTGCTGAGCTATTCTAGCCCTTATGGTGGTTTAGCGGGAAGTTGCTCAACTGTACATCGAAATCGACGGACTTAAACGGGCTACTAAGAACACTTAGCGTGGAAGCCAATATTTGACCAGTATACTAACATAGTTTACATAATTATAGCTTTAGTACAATTGTTTATATTTACTAGTAAATAGTTTGCAATTTATATGAGAAAATAGATCGTACCACACCTGTTTAGTCATGCCTCGGTCGAGCCTTATTTAATTTATGACAGTTCACTGTACTATATTGTACCCTACAGCATTGTAAATACATTAAACTGCTATTTACATAGCTATACCTACTTATGCGCGACTCAAACCAGTCAATACACTTTTACTTATCTATATCATTCGATAACGATATCCTACATTTCCCTATCGTGCATTAATTCCTGCCACTTCGTTTTAGGAAGTCCTACTAGATATTTTAAAACTTCGTCATTCCAGCGATAATAACATCATAAAATGTAAGAAGCCGGGACAGCGGCAGGTAAAGATAGAGAGCGGCAGGTAAAGATAGAGTGATATCGTTTCAGAGGCCAAGCGCCAAGACTCGCTTTGGGTCGCTACGCCTACACGAATGAATGAATATTCTTAATTAAAAATTCTGCCGGTATTGCAATGATTTAAAAAAAAGTATTTTTACCCGACTGCGCGACGCAAAGGAGGGTAATGTGTTTATCAGTCTATGTATGTATGTATGTATGTTTGTTTCTATGTGGGGTTCTAGAGACCAAATGCGTAGGCCGATTTTGATGATTCTTACGTCAATCGATTCGTCTTAACCTTGCGAGTGTCACTAAAGACATGACAGTAATAAAAATTCACCACAGCGACAACCAGACGCCATATTGTCAAAGTGAAAAAAAAATATGTCGATGAACTATGTCATGTGGGGTGTCGTTGAATAGGTACTTTAAAATCATCTTTAGGTTCCTTTTATTATTTTTCATTTTAAATAATAGTTTAGGATATATAACGATTTAAAGTTGTTTAACAAAACAATCATTCTCGCTAATGTTGTTACTTATTGATTTAAGTTTTTACTTCAAGTATGGCTAAGAACTCACGGAGCGATTTTCTCCCGCGACCGCCGCGGTGGGGGAACTGCGGTTTTATTTCTAAACTCACGAGACCGGTTATTTGCGCGGTTTTTCAGCCGCCGCGGCTGCGATCATCGCCCGCAGACGTGGCGGGCGATGATCGCAAGACGGGCGGTGGCTTGCTGCAGTAGATCGATTTCAATATCCATTTTATAATGTTTGTTTAATTTTAAACATGCACAAACATTTGTCACAATGCCACAAGTCACTGGCTGGTGCAAAATGACGTTGGATTTCTGTACACCCCGCCCCTCGCCCGCGACCGCGGCCCGCCAACCGACCGCAGAGCGCGCGGGGGCCGCCCGCAGCGGCTGCGGTTGACCGCGGCCCGCACGATTCCACTAGTTGCCCGCCGGTGCAGCGGGAACCGCAAACAACCGCGCACGCCGCGGGCAAAAATCGCGTCGTGAGTTTTGCTTTAATTTTTTAGATATATATCTGCATTCTACAGAAGCTGCGGGCCCGCAACCGCGGCGGTCGCGGGTGAAAATCGCTCCGTGAGTTCTTAGCCTATAAACGAAAAACAAACTAAGAAAAAACAATGAATAACTGAAAAGTATAAAATAAAAAAAAATATTTAAAGAAAAAGAAAAACGACTCACAGTCGGGGCCCCTTATGGGCCCCGACTGTGAGTCGTTCTGTTCTGCATTAGAATTCTTTACTACTGGCCTTGTTCCTTTCTTTTCAGTTTTTATTTAAGTTATTTTTTCACGTATTTTTTTAATTATTTTTTACGCAGTCGGGTTTTTTCTTTTTCTTTAATTTTTTTTTTTATCTCAGGATAGAGAGGATTTGACTTGCCGACGTAAAAACGCTTTTATATGCAATGATTTGTTATCATTTCAATGTAATGGCAAGCGGTGGCGCCACTCATTGGTATACTACTTTTGTATGATTATTAATGAGCCTAGTAGCAGGTCCCATCTATCTTGAATTTGAACATTGGTGGAGGGAGTATGTAGGACAAAAGTTGTACGGCCTAAACACTAAAAACCGCTGCCGTGTTCTCGACTTCCTATAGCGGTAGGTTCATGCCGACTGCGCCTAATATATTTTACCCCATAAACACCTGATGTGATGACGTAGTTCTGTTCATTCCAGAGTTATTCTGATTTCGAACTAAGACTCCTACTCAACGTCCAATTAGCTGGATTTACTAGATTTGGCAGAATACTTCTTCTAAGAGTCTTTGCGGGGTTAGTGTATACTAAGATGGAAGGTCATTGTACTTTGGTTCTTTGAACTTGCAACATTGGTTTCATAAAAACATTGATAACGGAGTTTAAATACACAAGCTCAAGTATATTGCTTGTGTATGTGGTTATGTTTTTGTGTCCCTTGCGTGTTGCGAAATAAGTGCATTCTTTTCTTTTATATTATTATTGTAATGTAATGTATTTATAACTGGGTAGTTACCCAGTTATAAATACATTAATACATTTAAAGAGAAAACTAAAGAGAAACTCCGAAATCGACGTCCAAGAAGAACTATACGACTCGACAAGACCCAGCCTGTAAAATTATCATCAAATTAACTTACCTAACGATCCAACCCAGCATTTAGCAGCTTCAAAATCAGCGCTGTGCATAACAAACTGCTTCTTCTCCGGTATATAAGTGGCCGTGGTCCTCATGCCTTTAGCGTTAGATCCATGGGAGACTTCTGTTAGGGCGAAGCATCCTCCAATCTTTGCCTTCGCCGCGTCTTCTACCAGATGGTAGTGGTGGCTTCTGCCGTTGCCCGTGATGGCATTGCTGAACATTCGGAAGGTCAGGGACACTTTCACGGCTAGTGAACTGTCGAACATGAACATGGCTTCGCTTTCAGCTTGGAACAGCATGGGGTCTTGGGCTATCTGGAATGGAAGGAAGATCCTAAACAATGTATTCGAATATTCGGGGTAGTTTTGTCATTGCTACCTGTGGGAGTACGGTCCATACAGAAACAAGGGATGCCTTTATGGGTTCAAGAAAAGCGGCTGCGAGCGGCTGCAATTTTGATTTATATGTCACGCTCTACGTCGCAGCGGCCGATGTCGCGTCAGAGTAGAACGCACCATGGACATAGAAATCGCTGCTTCCGGCTCGGTCACGCCCTACAGCGGCGGGCGGCAGCGGCGAGCGTTTTCGATGTACATGGCGTGTTTACTGTGATGCGGCGCGCGGCAGCCCCAGAGTAAACGCGCCATGTACATCGCCCCTGCCTCGCCGCTCGCCGCTTAGACCGATCTCATGACCAGGCCCTTCAGCCGCTTGCCACCGCTTTTCGTGAAAGTATCGTTAGGCCGCTGCCATTCGTGATGAAGATTAAGGTGACAAAATCGGGATAGCAACTGGGGACAAGAGAGCCTTGAGGTCACAGGAGATCAGCAAGCGTATCACCAGCTCTTACTGATGGAAGAAAACACTACATACAAATATTTACGTCTATCGCACTCTCCAGTCGACCCGACGTGCCATGGCCTCAATCTGAGTCCTACCTCACTCAGCTGCCTCATGACTAACAAGACTCTATAACGGATAATGATTCATTCCCACCCTGTGCCTCTTAGTTTCAAATGCCATGAGATTCGAACCCATGACCTCCGCAGTCAAGGTACCTAACCATTGGACCAATAGAATAATAAATAGTCGGCATTTAAAATGTATATGCCTATTGAACTGCCAGGGCAACTTGATTACATTACAATTTAAGAATTCATTACCATAGGTAAAATACCGTTATTAAATAGGGTCGAAAACCTGGAATTGCTTTACATAGTATAAATTATCAGGAGCCGGTAGAAACTGAAATGTTATTGATATAGTTTATGTTTTAATAATTTCAGAGCCGCATACAGCTGTCTCAATGCTCAATGGATCTTTTCCCACTAATGAGAATTGTTAGGCTAAAGTCATTTATAGGAAGTAGAGCCTTTCTGATTTCAGCATGAATGGGCCGGCTCAACTGGGGAAGTGTGGATAGTACTTCCCAAAGATCAGAATCTCTGGAATGACTGAACCAATTTTATTGAGACTTTCACTGAAGATAGAGTACCTTATAGGTCTATATCATCATCAACCTCTTAGCGTTATCCCAGTTTCTAATCTGGGGTCCGCTTACTAGTCTTACCGGATTTGTCTGAATATTAGCTTTCCACGGAGCGACTGCTTGTCTGACCTCCGCAACCCGAAGGGATAGCGATACATAGTTTAGACTAGTGTCAGTTTATTTTAGAAGGTAGGTACTGACGCCCTGTAACGATTGTCAAAGATCTTCATGACAACCGGGACCGACGGCTTAACGTGCTCTCCGAGACACGGGACAAGCGATAATTAACAATTCACCAACAAATTGTGTCTTTAAATCAGAGGTTAAAAAGAATTTAGGTCTATATACATATAGACCATAATTTGACACAGTTGGTTGCGTTGTTGTCGAGATACCGAAAAGAATTAGGCCGATATATCAAAACGAGTCTAAAATCCGATTGCAGTCAGAAATCATATCGTATCGATATTCCAATATGAGAAAACCGATTTTAGAAAACGAAAAAAAAAAACCACGATAACGCAAATAAAATCAAATCCGAACAAACAATCCAATCCGAACCAAACGATGCAAGCGCAACCAAACTACAAAGTAAATCTAAAGCTTACTTTTTCGATAGTTTTCATATTCATTCGTTCTCTTTCAGTTAAAATGAGAGTGAATTTAATTTCTTTCTTTTACTAACTTAGTGATAAGTTGAAAGAGCGAAAGAGATGAAGCGAATTGTCGCCAAGCAAGCGAATCGTTTTGGATTTTGGCGGTTTTATGAATTGCAGATTGAACAGAAAAATAAAAGTAAGTATCGAGGCGATAATACGTAATTTAGATTGCAAAGGCGATAGCCCAGTGGTGTACGTAACGGACTGGCGAGACGACGGTCTCGGGTTCGATCCCCAGGTACCCCGGGCACACACCTGACTTTTCGAAGTTATGTGTGTATTAATAATGTTAATAATTATCGCTCGCTTAATAATGTGCCCGGAAGATGGCAATAGGCTCGCCCCCTATTACATTGGGACCGAAACATAACTGGCGAAAAGTGGGTGTGTAATACACCTCTGCCTACCCCATTCGGGGATAAAAGGCGTGAAGTTATGTTATGTTATGTTATGTAGATTGCAACTATTTAATGTTTATTTTGAAAATTGCAAATAGTTATTAGGAATATATGTTTGGAGAGTTTTATTTGACTTGATTGGTCTCATGCTTAAAATACAATAAGATTTCGACTGTTTTCGTTTGTCGTACGCTACGCTCCAGCATCCGCTACTGAAATCGATTTCTAAAATCGGTTTATGAAATCGATTTGAAAATCTGAAATCGGATTTTTATCGGTTTGCGTAAAAGTCCGAAAACGCCCATGCCTAAAAGGCGTGAAGCATACAAAGGTACTCTGTGCGTGAAGCTGCTGACAATAGTTAGTTCAAAATATAATAGCAATATACTAGCTTCATGCCAAAGAAATATGATTATAAAATGGCATAAATATACAACAAAGCACAATGATTATGGAGTTCAAGTGCCTGGGTCAGGACCTGACCTTTGTATTTACTTATTCTGCCATTCAAAGCAATAACTAGGTACTTAAAATATTTTCATATTGTAGTAAATATAACTGTTATCAAATATTTACCTATGCCCATTATATTTAAACTTTGAGAAATTTCATACAAATTGATTGTTAGAAGCAAAAAAAGTAGGTACATTGTTAGATTAATAAGCATTTGGGTTTTTGATTTCTGTTCTGATAAATATTGTAACTTAAGCCTCATTGGATAGACTGACTGACTGGTATGCAGAGGGTCACAGGTTTAAATCCACGGTGCACATCAAAGACTTTCCGAAGTTAATTATAGCTTGCCAAACTGTGAACGAAACATTGTGAGGAAACCTGCATGTCTGAGAGTGTGCCAGAATGGTGTCAAAAGACATGTGAAGTCTGCCGATTTGCACTTGGCCAGCGTGGTGGACTGTGGCCGTCCTCATCTCATAGTGAGAAGAGGCCCATGCCTACTTGATGATGATAATGAATGCTTAATTTTACTGCCTCAATAACCCAGATATACTAATTCTGGGCAAATAAAAGTGATAGACACATTTTCTATCCAAAAATATCTATAGCAGCTTGTTACATCTTTATGTTTTAGATCGACCCATTGAACTATGAATGAGGTAATAAAGTGCGCTTGTTTTTATGGTTGGCTGGCTTCCCACCAGCATATCTTTCATTGTAATACCATTGATCAAAAATCATGCTGCAGTTGCTACCAAATTAAAATAAAATTTGGAACAGAAATTACTCATTTTTGGTATTTAATTGTGATACTAAAATTATGGGTTTACCTTTTCCATTGGCAAAAAGTTCTCATTGAAGATGGCATACATCCTCTTTGTAGTGATATGCCTCTCATCATCCAGGACTCGGGTTGCTTCTGAGTGCTTGAATAGTGGATGCTTCTCCATAAAGCCCCATATTTCATTCTAGAAATAGAAACCTTATTAGAAAAAATATATAGATTATTTAAGGCTCTTTAGAGGAGGCAAATATAGATAACATTTTGTGGTAGACAAACAATTTTACTAAAAACACCTCATCAATTTCTATAATGCATAATCTATACAGCTAGGCAACATAATTTCATTATTATGTACTTATATAGTTAAGTTCATAGAGCAGTTGCTAAATCCTTCTATTTCACTTGATATTCACCAAAATTAACTTGCATCCAATTATGCTCATCCAACCAGTTAAGTATATATTATTATAGTTACAAATTACATAAAAAACAGTTTTCTTTATTTAACGTTTTTTTTTTAGAAGTTAAAAGTAAGTAAGAGAACTTACCTTGAACTTTAATGTGTTCAGAGTTTCGTAAACAAGTTTCATGCGACGCCAATCGAATGATGCTTTCTTCCTATAGTTGTCTAACTGGCCACTTGGTAAATCTGGTAAACACTCCTTCAGCTCTTCGTCTGTAACTTGTTGCCTTTGCTTCTCCATTTTATAATTTAAAAAAAAGAAACACTGCGCCTAGTTAATAGATGGACCGCCTTCTTCGCTAAAGAACACGATCATATAGCGAGTTAGCGAGCAATAAATATGAACTCTGGACTGAACAAATTCCAAATAGGTACGTATCTATTATCTTCACCCACTTTATCCTAAGTTGTTTATCAACCTTTATTATTTAATTTAAGAATAACAAAAGATTATATTGTGATAAACTTATACTTCTTTATACTCCAATAAATATTTTTACATGATAATGATTAGATACTGTAAGATAGAGGATTAGCTTAGCTTAGCTGTTGCTAGTGTTGCTACTACTTGCGTGTATTCCGATAACTAATGAATAAATGATTTTATTATCTTTTTGAATGACTTGTACTTCTCACGAACTTTCGACTCTGAGCCTAGATAGATGTGTGAAATCAAATGGAAATACAATAATTATAAGTTACGTCACATAAACACAGTCATGAAACTCAGTTTGTAACTCCATAAATTGTTTACAGAAGTTTTTTTTTTTTTTTTTTTTTTTTTTTTTCTTCTCTCCCGTTCCAGTCGAGAGTATTTGGCTCGCACTTTGTGCATTCGCCAGTTTCAAGTATATTTGGTATAGACGTTGTAAGTAATGCGGCTTTATGTATTTCAGGGTCGTATTAGTTTTTATTTTGTGGTTAAGGTAGGGAAACTTTTACCGTATAAATTTATAACTCGGAATTTGGGAATAGGATCAGAAAAGTAGGATAATAATAACAAATTAAGTACAAATATAAATATCAGTAGGAAGGAAA
This sequence comes from Euclidia mi, assembly GCA_944739405.2. Classification (NCBI taxonomy): domain Eukaryota; kingdom Metazoa; phylum Arthropoda; class Insecta; order Lepidoptera; family Erebidae; genus Euclidia; species Euclidia mi. The sequence goes on from OX123198.2 coordinate 58,371,964, forward strand.
TCAATCTATGTCTACAAAGAAAGACTTATTTTCACATACTTATTTACACTTGAATATTGTTACTATAAATATAATCAGAAAGTATACTATAAATGGAAGGGATACAAGCAAATATAAGACATTTAATAGAGGACGGGAAAGGGACGCGTAATGAAATTAAGCTATTTAAAAAGGAAGTACGATCATATTTAGGACAAGAAAAGAATATATGGTCCAAATCTCCAGAGTCATTACCACATTCACATTGTGGACTATCTATTATATGAAAACGTGCAAGATGGGCTGGACAAGTAGTATGTCCTAAACGTATTCTTATTAAAATTGTTGTTGCAATTTTGCCAAGCTTTATAACAGAGAACCAGGGCTTACAGCGAATTTCCGGCTGTATACTAAAGTAGTGTTTGCCTTTAAATTTGCTGCTTTCTGACCAAAGTTGGTTCCAGGAATTAGCTAGGTAACGTCTGGGAAGAACAGTCAAGTCCTGTATATAATTCTTAAAAGGAAATTTGTCCCCACACAATACAGCCTCATTTGCAAGCTTATCAGCTTTTTCGTTGCCACTAATACCACAATGGCTCGGAATCCAGACAAGAGTTATAGAAATATCTTTCGCAACACATTCGTATAGTTTTCGTCTAATATCTGCAATAAGAGGAAATAGCGGTTTTGACTTAAATGGATATTTCAGTATTGCTCGTAAGGCGCTCATAGAGTCTGTTAAAATTAAACTATTTTTAAGTTTTAGAAGTAGAATGTATTCTACAGCTTTAAGAATGCCAAGGCATTCGCCGGTAAATACTGTTGTCTCTGGAGGGCATTTAACTTTCTGAACAATGTTGAATTGAGCATGATAAATTCCTACACCCACACAATCATCAATGTTTTTTTTAGACGCATCAGTGAAAATATGATGCGATTTAGGCCAATTTTCTTCCACGATGGAATTAAAATAGGTGTCAGCATTTTTTTTGTCAATGTCTATAATGTATTTTACATTCGGTTTATAGACCAAAGCTTCATATTTACAATTAAATAAGTCAAGCTTCGGAGATCGGTGTGTAGGGGCAGTAAACGATTTGAAATTGATGTAACTTTTAAGTAAGCAAGGGAGCGATTTGTGAGTCCAGTAATTTGAAGAATCTATGGTATCGACAAGAATTTGCAGTTTATCAATTAAAAGGCTATTCGAAAATTGCAGAGCTCGAAAAAATTGCCGATCGGCTAAAAATTGGCGTCTTAAACTAAGCGGAGGTTCATTACATTCAACTTGCAATGCGTTTATAGGGCTGGATTTCATTGCTCCTGTAATTATTCTCAATGCCCTTGATTGGATAGAATCCAATTTCTTAAGACCAGCCATACCACAAGGCTCCAATATGAAAATTCCATAATCTAGAATACTTCTTATCAGAGCATTATAAAGAAGCTTCAAGGAAAACGGATGAGCACCCCACCAAACACCCGAGAGACATCTCATTAAATTTAGAAGTTTCTCACATTTACTTACGGTATAATCACAATGAGGAACACCTGTAAGTTTCGAGTCCAAAATTACACCCAAAAATTTTACCTGATTTTTAACAGGTATTTTATTATTTTCAAAATCAATAGCTATTGGAGGTTGGATTCGTTGACGTGAAAAGAAAACCAAAGAACTCTTAATTGGTGATATGTGAAGGCCATTTCTATACATCCAGTCTTTTAAATAATCTAAAGAATTTGATAAATTTTTACAGAGTGAACTTGGTGATTTTCCCACGGTATAAAGAACGATATCATCAGCGTATTGCAGTATAGAAGATGAATTTTGAAGGGAATTTTCTAAATCAAATGTATATAAGTTGAATAATAAAGGGCTGAGAACTGATCCCTGAGGAAGACCTTTCCATAAAATTCTACTCTGGTCGTTTGCTTGATAGGTTTGGTCTAATTGAATTTTCCTACCAGAAAGAAGATTTATAATAAAACAAGAGAGTATTTCAGGGATTGAAAGCTTATCTAATTTTTCTTTAAGGACATTCAAAAGTACACTGTCGTACGCCGATTCTAAATCCAAAAATAAAGCTAGAACAGATTCATTTTTAGTAAACGCAATTCTTATATCTGTTATAATTGTAGCCACACTATCCAGTGTACTTCTGCCTTTCCTGAATCCAAATTGTGATTCAGGTAAAATATTACGGTTTTCAATTAGCCATTCAAGACGAGTTTTAACTAAATTCTCAGCTATTTTTGTTATGACTGGTGATAAGGCTATAGGGCGATAAGAAGTTGATTCAGTTGGTAATTTGCCAGGTTTTAGTATAGGTATGATGGTTTGAGATTTCCAAGATGGAGGAATACTACCTAAAAACATTACATTATTTATTAGGTCTAAATAATACTGTAGCGATGATTGACTCAGGTTGGTTAAAAACGAATAGGGGATGCCATCTTCACCTGGTGCTGAATCTTTTACTGTGGATAAAACACCCTGTAACTCTTCCATTGTGAATGGGGAATTAAGAAAATTTTTCCCATGGGAGACAGAAGGAATATTGTTATGGACGAGTTCTAATTGTGGAACTGATGGAGGCGCTAGACTATTTAAGAATGAGTTGCTGATATTAAGAGGTATGCCAGGAACATGTGAATCAGAAGTACCATTTCTAAATTTTCTTATGTTTTGCCAAACTATAGAAGGTTTGATATGGGGAGATATGGAAAGGCAGAAATTTCTCCAACCTTGAATTTTTTTGTCTTTCAGTAATTTACGTGTTTTAGCTATTGCATCACACACAAATTTAAAATTAACCTCTGTCATATTATTGTTATACCGTTTCTCAGCTGTTTTCCTCTCTTTTATTATTTGGGTACATTCTTCATCCCACCAAGGAGGGGAAGGAATGAAACGATTAGCTGATTTCTTTAATGGGAATGTTTCATCTGCAGCTTGTATGATTGCATTAACAAACACATTATTACAATCAAAGACATTATCAGAAATATCACTCTGTAAATTAGAAAGGTTTTGTTGAACTGCAAACCTGAATTTATCCCATAATTTGTCATTAGTCAGTTTATACTTTATACGCGGTTTTCTCAGTAAATTAGGAGAGCTGCGAACATTTTTAACAGGAAAAGTGATATGAATGGGGAATTGGTCACTTCCATAAGTCAACAACAGGGTACGCCATGTTAATAATGAAGCCAAATTTGGAGTGCAAACTGACAGATCTATTGCACTAACATTTTCATTTGGACCAGAACGCCGAGTCAGAGAACCTGAATTTATTATGCAGATATTATGAGAGTCAAATATATCTAATAGTGTGTCACCACAGTGAGAAGAATAACTACAACCCCAAGAAGTATGATGACAGTTAAAATCGCCCAAGATCAAGAAGGGGCGAGGAAGGAAGGATATAAGATTGGTAAGTTGTTGAAGGGCAGAAGAAGAAGGAGAAGGAATGTATATAGAAACAATACAAATATTATTTATTTGTGCTGCTACTACAGAAAAATCATTATATACAGGAAGGGAAATATGACCATAAGAGATGGAATTTTTAATGAGTAGGGCAGCACCGCCATAGCCATCAGACCTATCATCTCGTAGGCAAGAAAAGCCGTGTATTTTAAAAAATGAACCTGGTTTTAACCAGGTTTCCGAGAGTGCAAATAAGCAAGCGTGGTATTTATTTATTAAGTGAATAATTTCACTTTTTTTTGATACAGCGCTTCTACAGTTCCACTGTAGAACGTTTTGAATTTGAACTGCCATTATTAACAGCTTTTGAAGACAGGTACATATTAACTAGTGGGGCAACGTCGGGCGGTAATTTTATGTTAGATTTATTTAATGTCTGAATGAGGATTGCGATTACTTCTGATGTTGACATAATAGAAGGATCTTTCGGTTTTTTGTTTAAGGCGCTGCCATTCTGAGAAGTTGGAATGCTATACTCATTGATAATGTTTTGGTGAGCTTCTCGGTCATAGCCTTTACCTGGTTGCGGTGCAAGTCGACGGTTAACAGTTACAGTTTTTTTATGAGAACTAGCATGTGGTGAGATATCAATATGTGATGAATGTGCTGATTGAGAATGTGTTTTAAAGAAATTAGAGCTAGCGGCACGAGTATTTGTAACTTCAGCATAAGATTTAGACACAGGAGGGACCAATTTAGCAGCTTCACCATAGGAAATGCTTTTTTCTGCCATGGTAATTTTAATTTGTTTTTGGCGTAGAAATTCAGGGCATGATTTAGAAGTTGCAAAATGATAACCTGTACAATTACAACAGTAAATAAACTCATCTTCAACGTCACATGAATCGCCAGTATGATCCTGACCACACTTAAAACATTTTGATTTCGATCGACATTGAACTTTAGTATGACCAAAGCGACAACAATTGTAACATTGGATAGTAGGATATACATAGAGCTCTGTCGGCAATGAATTGTAACAAATAAAAATTCGAGGGGGCAAGATCTGACCATCCAGTGTAATCACAATACTCTGTGTTGGTTTCCATACAGGTGAACCATCTACAATAGTTTTATAATTTATTCTTCTAACTTTTAATATTTTACCACACTCATTTGGCACTGAAGCATTTTCAATTATTTCTTCAGGCGACCAATCAGATGGAACGCCGCGCACAAGACACATTCTTGTTATTTGAAAACTTGGTATGAATGCTTTTAAATTGTTTTCTGTCAGTATTAGGCTATTACTAATAAATGAATTGGCTTCCCGATAGTCTGAGAATGCCATCGAAATTCTGTTTCGCCCTATTTTTTTAATAGACCCATCGACTATGTTGCGAATTGTATTTCTTTTAAGGAACCGCCCAAATGCGACTGGATGGAGAGTAGTGCCATCATCAGGTGTCTTCGTTTCTTTTTGAACGTGGACAACAAATGGAGCGATATCAGTAGGCTCGTATTGGATTCTGGACATGCCAGAGGTAAAACCCTGGGGACCTGGACCATTAGTTGTTGTCATAGGTTTATTTGTAACAATATTATTATTATCAACCGATAAAAACGTTTCGTTACTTGCACTAGTAGCAGTGTCACTATTTTCACTGTCAGCACAGCGACAACCGGTTTTGCCGTCAACAGCCTGAGCGTGCTTCCGTTTTTTCTTATTACAAGTTTTGCAAATGTTAATCCTATTTCTTTTGCGACCGTTTCGTTGTGCAACAGAATTATCTGTATCCATGCCAGACTCATTGGATAAAATCGAAGGAACAGTTACAAAACTTACAGCCGGGGGAGCTATTTCCCCCGGATCCGCCAGGTCAGGCGGCTTATTCATAATAATTTCCAAAAAACTTACCTAAGCTGCAAAATTTACACTTAAACTACTATAAATACACTAAATACAAATAATATTTACACAAAGATACTAAACTGATCCACAAATGTACAAAAAATTAAATTTAAATTTTTTAACAAGAAAAATTGCCACCGTTCAACTCGAAGTTTCCCGCGCTTTTTTCTTACAGAAGTTTGTTCACAATCACAAATGACAGAATTGACAGAAGCACAGATTAATATAAACCATAGAGGTCTTGTGTAGTTCGCGAACGAACTAGTTCGAAAGAGTGACTCCCACAGATGAACTACGCGAACTAGTTCCCCAAATAGCCCACTCCATAGTTCAGTCGTTCGTGACAGAACGAGTAAAGGTCTCGTCAAAAGGGGATCATTATACATATTTTTGTCTCCAAGTATCCAACATTTTATTAGTAATTGTGCAATGTTCAATCATCTCGTCGCAGCAGCAGCAGATTTTAAAAACGAGCGAACGAAAGACTTTAAATAAATTAATATAAGGCAGAGCGAACGAACTTCTTAAAATAGTTCAGTTTAAGGCCGATCGTTCGCTTATTTTAAAACTACTCCTGCTGTGAAGAGCGAAGAGCTGGGAACGAAACACGAACTAACGAACTGAAAGAGCGAGCTAGTTCGTTTAGGAGCGGCGAACTAGATCGTTCGATCTCAGTCGTGAACACGTATACACCATGAAGGTATAGATAAACATGGAGGCCACAGCTGGAACAAAGCCTTGAGTCAAATACCTACATTTCTCTATCTCACTCTCTGTGGTCTGGCCTCTCATTTTAGCGTGGATTTAGTATTGCTATCTTCTTATTAAAATCTCCGAGTAAGCTCTTAAAAAGAGCCGACGTATTAAGCAAATCAGAAGTTTACACGGTCAATTAATGTGTATTTAAATCAAGAGTTGAAATCCAATCACTTGTTAAAACTCCCAATATTGTAGGTCTCGAACGCTTATAATCATGTTTGGCGAGACAGTGAATTATAATCCCATTTCCTAAGGATTTGGTAATGTGGCAACATTGGCCACCATATGTCAAGTAAATCTTGTCAATATGGCAGTGGTTGGTTGAAAAGAGATGGTATGACCACAGTGAGTGAGATAGCGATACATCATTTGAGCTTCAAGTAGGTATTCGGAGTGCGGTCTCCATGTTTATCTATAACTTCATGGTATACACGTAGGTTACACGTTCAATCTGGCGTCATTCTGGTCCATCAGTTTGGTCCGGCTAAGACTGATGCCAGAATGATGGATGAAAAACACGGTTACACGCTCAATCCCAGACTGACAGCAGACTGATAAAACTTACGTTAGTCATCATTCGTAAGTTGAAGACGACGGTCACTTTGCTACTATCCAAAACACGCATAGCTGACGTCGGATTAAAATCTGCTAGACTGCTACATTTTTTCGCACTAGATGACGTCACACGTAACTTTAATGGGCTATATCTTTGTTATTTTTTATTTAATTGAAAAAAGAAAAAATACGTGTCTAATATTTTTTTGTAATCTAAAATACGGACTAAATAAAATGTAATTATTTTGACACTGGAAACTACCCTATTGGCTCGCGCGGCTTACAGAGGGTCTAGTACGAGTTTGCACTAACGGCCTACCGGAGGGTAGCGGTCTCTATCGATCGCTACTCTCCGTTAAGGGCGCTTTTACAAAATGTATGGAAATCGTTCCCGTCGACTAGGCTATCGTCCACCGTGACGATAGAGTGCAAACTCGTACTAGACTCTCAGGTATCTCCCACCCTCCGCATACTGTATCGTAGTTGCGCTATGCGACATATTACTACGCTAAAGATGAAGATACGATAATGCTGTCTTCATATCTATGGGTTCTATTGAAAACAATATTGTTTTTATTAGATCAAACGATAATCCATGTTACAAAGTAAATGAAAATCTAAATATGACATTTTGGTAATTTTGCCAGTTACGATGTTACACGTAGGAGGTGTCGATATAAGGTATGTGTTTTATCCCATAACTCTGGCAAGGACTCGAATGTGAGAATGAATTCTTTCTCTATCTCGATTGACGGTGACGGGAGTGAAGCGGGCGGCGGCACCAGCGCTTCGTTGCTTGGCACGTCTTGCTCCAATGCGTCGGGGACGGTGACTGACGCCAGAATGATGCGAGCGGTTACACGATCAGTCTGGCATCAGTCTGCTGTCATTCTCAACAGACTGATGAAAAATATTAAAAATATTTAATTTTTGTCATTCTGGGCCATCAGTCCATCAATCAACCGGTTAGACGATAATTCTCCCGTCATTCTGAGCAGACTGATGGACCAGAATGACGCCTGATTCAATCAATCTGGCGTCACTCTGGTCCATCAGTCTCCCTCCCACCGGCGGACACGAATAGGCCCCACTCTGCCACTCTATTCTAATATCTCTATGATATAAACAGAAGTGACTTGAAGTGACAGTAGGCCTTGCCAACCCAAATATCTTAAATTTTGTAGATTTTAACCTGAAAATCGGTAGAAGTTGCTAGAATGTAACATACACCAGCATATCTGTCGAACAAATTCAGCATATTTTCGAATTGAAAATGCCTGTTGCTATATTATCTGAGAGCAGCGATAGCCTAGTGGAGAGCCCGACAGCGACAGACTGCTACGCGCAGTGGAGCCGGAGAGGGTCCGGGTTCGAAATCAAACCGATTTATTCTTAGTGGAAACAAGCCTAATAAACGGTCAAGGAAAACATCGTGAGGAAATCTGCATGTCTGAGAGTTCTCCATAATGTTCTCGAAAGACATGTGAATTCTGCCAATCCCGCACTTGGCCAGCGTGGTGGACTATGGCCTTACCCTTCTCATAGTGAGAAGAGGCTCATGTCCAGCAGTGGGATAATTTATATACTGGGCTGATGATGATGATATTATCTGAGATGCTCGGCGTTAGGCTGACCATTCTTTGTCATGAACTTGCGATTACGCAACAATCCTTTTAGGCTGCCTAAAAGTTTTCATATGAATCCTTTAAGTTTTCTTATGAGATGCTGTAAATTTAGTTTTACAACTTCAAAAATTCGGGCAAGTGCGAGTCTGACCCGCACACCGAGGGTTCCGTACGCATTTTACCTTATTTGAGGTTGGCGCTAATTACGCCTGTCCTCTAAATCTGTACGAGCGCCCATACAACTTAGAGGACTATCTTAAATGGAGAGTTTTTTTTTAAATTTTCCACTTTTTTTATTTTTTGTAATTTTTCTTTATTTGTGCTGTAAGACCCTGCTTTTGGCCAAATTTCGTGATTCTAGTTCAACGGGAACTACCATATAGGTTTTCGACCCAAAACCTATAGGGTACTTACGGCTGACCTAGAATTGTAAATTTTGGTCAAAACCAAGGTCTTACAGCACAAGTAAAGGAAAAATTCCGACAATTAAAAAAAGTTGAAAATTAAGGTTAATTTTGGTACTTACAAGTAAAGGTCTAAAGATTATAAATATAAGGTTTGTTTTCAGATAGAAAACGTATATAAATAGAAAAATCCAATAAATCAAACCCAAGGTTTCTTATTTTGTTACCTTTACTAGTTTACGTAAATTTAGTGTTTAATTATGTTTCTAGAAGTTTTATTTCATTAAATGGGACAATCAAACAAAAAAAATAATTGTTTTTAAAAAATCTGCCTATATTAGCAGATAAATCTTAAAATATAGGCGGTAATGTTTCCTTTACGTTCTATTTGGCCACAACTCTTTATTAAACTTACATTATTGAGTCCACTTTATGTTGTAATATTTTTATTTCCCATACATAAGGTAAAAACGAACTATATATTTTAGTTTTTATCGCAAAAATATGTTAATATCTTAAACAATATTAAAAAAGAAAAGAAATATGCGCCCGCTTTTATGGGACAGTAACAAAAATATAATTCTGGTAACAAAATAGGATTTTTTAAGCCTGGACTTCACAGTAATGCAAATTATTATTTTAACTTAAATATAATGACAAAAACCCTCTGTCAGGAGTCATTTTTTACGATTTTTATTATAAAATCTTATAATTAGGAACGTTTATTCTTTCTAGGTTCTTTTTCCTTTGTTCAGGATCTTTTCAGGATTTTCTTTTAATCTTGCCCGATACCGCCTCATTTTTTCAGCCGGAGTTAGAGGCATATTTAGTTCGGAGCTGTAAATATAACCGTTCACCTTATCTTACATTTATCATGCTAACACACTTACAAAGCATTTTTTTTTTAATCACAATCAATTAATAAGCAGCCACATTGGTACAGGCCAAACATAGCCCACCACTTTATAAAATAGCAGCGCATGGTGCAATGTAGGTAGATAATAATGCGGTGTCAGTCTATAAATAGGGAATTTTTTTGCTTTGAGCCGTAGCTCTTTGAAAGAAATGGGTACTAATAAGTATGTAATGAGTACGAGCGAGTAGTAGTAGACAGTATGAGTATATAATATCTAATGTTATTTTTAGTAGGTACCTAAAAACTGTATATATAAACACGTCACAAAACAAATGCACAAAGCTCCCATTGAATTTCGCACATTACCTACTAAAATTTATTCAATATAGATAATAGTTTAAACTTCATCGTTATTTTAATCAAAATCATATAGTCAGTACCCTAACAATTTCCTATTTTGTTACCTGATTTTCCATGTATACGTTACCACTCAAGAGTAACAAAAAAGGAGGTAACAAATCAAGTTAAATAAATTATTAAAATTTTATACGCGTACAAATAAAACTAGTACTCGTTTATGATTTGACTTTTGAAATCAAGATTGATAGCTTTTAATAGTTGTGCATGCGAAATAATAATAATATTAGAGCTTACCCGCGTTTTTTTGGTAACAAAGATCGGAATTTTTTTGGAGCACTTCGCTAACGGACAGCTTTCTGTGCGCGCTCATCGAACGTAATGGAAATTTCAAAATACTATTATATTGGTTCAATGCCAATCTTGCCAATGTTGCCACTATCCTAAAACATGTTTATACAAAATTGACGCTCTGATTTTAAAAAATACGGTCACAAAAGAGGAATTTCAAAGAGGAACTTTTTATGCGATATAATAAAACCATTATTTATTAAATAAATTTGTTCTAATATGACACAATATTAATGAATAAATGGACTACGGTCTTATAGTTCTAAATAAATACATAAGTTATTGTCTAAATTTTCGCAAATTCTCTCAAATACAATCGATTGTTTGGGAAGGTATGAAATTGGGACACTTCATTTTTCATACAACAAGATTAGACCAATTATTAAAGTATTTTTGTAGTAAATAATTTAATAATATAATTCTAATTTGTAAATGTTTTTTACGTAGTTTATTTAACTTACCAAGTATATAAATTAATAGAAACTGGTATTGGTCTATTTTATAAATAGAAAAAATATTTGAAAATATGGGACAGCGATTTAGATAGAAAGTACAATTTTTTTGAGAAATGTTCACATACAACATCAAGTAATAAATATACACATTTTCAAAATCCTTTGGCATTTTGGCAACACTGCCCTCACGGCGCTTAGCGGTCCAGGTACCAGTATACCCAAGTAATAAGCATTATGTTTTCTATTTTCTTATTGAGAGTAATGCGAAAAAAGTATAATGTTGTCTCGTTTTTACTTTGTTTATTTTGAGAGTTATGTCAAATGTCAATAACATCAATCACAATCATAACTTAAATCATCCGTTTGGATTGAATTTATCGAATGTGAAATAAAAAATAATATTCTAATTAACTGATTACTTTGTTATTGTTAAACAGTGAAGAGTGCTATTATCTGGAGTCTGGACATGGCGAAAATATATTTAAGTAAGTATGTTTTTCGTTACTATAAACAATTTAAGATTCGGTATTTTGTATGTCTAACTGGAACAAGTAGTTACATATCAAAAGGTATATTTTATTTAATTGCGAAAAATCAAAATTGCACCAAGATCTGTTGAAGGAATCAAATTGAGATAATAATGAATATCAATATATTCAGTGCCATCTCGGTTCTTTATTTTACTTAACCTTTAAGGTTATAATAGTTTCGAAACTTTGAACTTTGAAACTTTTATCTTACAAGTTACCGGTGCTATTTTGATTGTTTACGACTCTATGTTAATAAACAAGTTCATTGTAATATGATTTTAAACATGAATTAATTATCAAAATTTATCTTAGGATAAATTAATGATAAAAGCTTTTCTTCAAACCAACTATTCTCTTTCATTGTTTGTTTTCTTTTACATCAAAATACTTGCAATAGGCAGTTGGATTTACTTTGAGTGTAATAAAAAAATGCATGGATTAGTCAAATGTGCCTCAAAGTTCACGGCTGTGCACAGTGAAAAGAAAGTTGCCCTGTGTTTTTTTAGGTGTAAATTTCGACTTGGTGACTATGTCATCCTCTTAGCACTGTCCCTATTGTTATTGCAGACCTCCTTTGTGCTTGGGTTTGGTACTCTAATAGGGAATATGCATGATTTTTTTATTGTTGCTATCGTTTATTTACTTAGGTTAATATGATATTGTAAAAAAAGTATTAGTAGTGGAGAAGTCAACATTTATTTTAAATTAAACATTGAAAATTACAATGACATAACGCTGGTTTAAACACCCCAATTTTTTGTGGTTAATCATGATGTCAGCGTTCGCAACTCTGTCTAATGTCTGGTACTGTTTTGACACCTTTGACATATCCTCTGCAAACCGTGTCATCACTTTGGGTCTAGCCAATAGTGTTGCGTTTCGACATTTTAAATTTTGCTCGTAAATTTTCCAACTTTTATTAGTTAATATTCGCAATTTTAGAGTGTTTAAATGTAAAATAATGTAAGAGGTGTCTTTTTTTACCCATAAAGAATTTCATAATAATATATTCGCTTATATCTGAATCACACACATATTCCCTATCAAGGAGACTATATTATATCCTAACAAAAAATATTTATGTGAATAATCTATTATGATTATGGCAATGTTATTAATAGTATTAAAACTTTATATTCTTAAAGTATTATGTTCTATGACATTTTTCTAAAATGAATAATGATTTTAAAGTGCCTTGCAGAGTTGCAAGATAACTAAGATATCATACAGCAATATCATAGGACCACAGAATTGAATAAGAAGAATATAAAATGGAATATAATATAATACATGTATACATATACATTTCTCCAGTAAACTGCAGAGTCTAGCCATTAGCAGGCCAGGCGCACTTCGCATTTTAGGTACAAACTTACAGTACTCGCCAAACTTTATGGCCGCTCCGAACCTAGCCGCATTGCGCTGCGCAGAAGCGGCAGAACACAAAATCAGGTATCAGCGGGACGTACGCGGGGCGTGGAGGCAGGGCACGCCCGCGCGCGCTGTCTTCCACCCGCTAGCGTCCTCGCCTACCGCGCGTTAGTGTGAGTGTGCTACGTTCGTACACGACTCACATAATCGCTTAGCTCTGACAGTATCGTCGCGTTTGAAATAGTTTCGTAGTGTTACTTATTCATTGTTTCTCGTTGCTATCGTTGTTTCTTGTTGTTATTTGTTCTGATATAGTTACCATTGTCATTGATCATGCCTTGCGGTCGTTTTAATGTTTTACGTCACCAAACACGGAAAATAGTGTATGACGTATTAACGTTTATGAAGAAGGAAAGAAGTCTAGGCTTAAAAATCCCTTCACCTTACTGAATTTACATTACTCGAATTTGATTAAATATGTTAAACAATATTAAACAATATAATATAGCAGTAACTGAAGATTTTAATTTTCAAGAATTACAAATATATTTTCTTGGTTATGACATGTCCACCCGACTGTACCATGCGCAAGTTCGTACCGATGGCTACATTCAGAGCGGCCATAAAGATTGGCGAGTACTGTACAAGTACCTCGGCCGACCACGTCGACGTGGTTGGATTTAGTAGGTTGCCGCGCGCCGCTCGCATTAGACGTCACGCAACGAGTGCGACCGCTCCGTATTCTCACGCGCCGTGTTCATACACTGTTCAAATTATAAACTTAAACGCCTTTAACAACAAAAATGTATCATCACAAGTCTAATGCAAAGTATTGCTTAATTAACTGTGTGTCGAAAGCGACTTGAAAATTTGATTTTATTTATATTACGAGAGCAACTTGAAAATTTGATTTTTTGTTTGTTGAGATATCTCAACGATTATGGTGTCAAATTAAAGATTTAGTTCAAAAACCATTTTATCTGTTTGAATCATGTAAATCGGTCCGCGCGTTTAGGAAATAACTAAGAATTTGTATAGTAAAAATGTAAACGACCAGAATTTTTGTGCTTTTGTTCTACTAGCTCCAATAGTGGGATAGGATACTTATAGGATAATTATTTATTATTAGGTACGTGGTCAAGTAGGTAGATAGACGATGAATAAATATAGTAGCAGCGCCAAGTCGACAACTCTAGCGCGCCATTCCGCGCCAGACAGCGACAGCGTTATGTGTTAGAAAAGAACGGGAACTGTTAGGTTAATATCGCATTAGGCACTGAGTGCTTATGCGAGCTGAATTGAACTTTATTGCTTAGTACCAAGAGTCGTAATTTCAATAAATTGGTTTGAAAAGTGAAGCTTCTGTACGTTAGTACTATTAATTATTCTGTGCCATTAGCATTTTAACTTGTTTCAAAATGAAATTTTGCTGGGTGCTATTTCTTACCAGGTTGCGATAAAAACCAGAAGGGAGGGGAATAATGGGCTCGGGTCTCACCACCTCTAAGGTGGCCCCTCTTCTGGTAAATACGTCGGCTGCGTCATTCCCTCTTGAGCCACTGTTGCTCTTGATCCCAGATCCATTGCAGTGTTCATTTGTTTAGTTTGCCTACCTCTGTTTGTTTCTGGTGGTATTCAAGTGTGAGTTCCGAGGTGATAGTATGGCTTTTGAGGGCTGAGAGGACATCCATACTATCTGAGAGGATCCTAATGGATCGTTCCCTTACCTCACGTGCCATAATTGCTATGGCAGCTTGGATTATGCTAAAACATCGTGTTGTAGGCTTCCAGCGGCAATGCGATGTTGATATTTAGGTCCTCGTAGAATACTCCTGAACCCGAACTTGTATCCGTCATAGACCCATCTGCGAAGAACGTGAGCTCGTTGTGGTTAACTGCTCCTTCGTGTAGATCCTCGTACAGTTGGATTTTGTATTTCTTGTCGAACACAAATTGTTTCGGTATTCGGACGCCAAGCGCTTGTGTTAGAGGAACTATTTTGAAGAGTGTATTTAAGTTGCTAGTGTGCGGTGTATTGGTGTCTTTCCAGAGCTACAGAGCTCTTAGCCGAACCGCCGACGTTGCTTCCTGTTGTATGAACAGGTGCAACGGAGGCAGGTCCAGCAACACTTCGAGTGCCGCTGTAGGTGTGGTTTTCATGCAGCCCGTGGCAGGGCCGTTCCGACCCAATGCAGCGCCTGTGTGCGAAATCCATGAAGCGCCTTTGCAGTGGCGTAGGGCGGATGACCTTTTTTTTTTTAGTCGTTACCTAAAAATTCCGGCCTAATATTATTTGGCCCTCCTACGCCACTGCGCCTGTGTGCGAAATCTGTGAAGCGCCTTTTTGGCATCATTTTTTAGAAAATAAGTGTTATAATTAACGCATATCTCGGCGCGCGGCGCCCCTGTCACCCTGGCGCCTGTGTGCGCCGCACACATTGCACATAGGGAAGGTTCGGCCCTGGCCCGTGGCCGCTAGGCATGCAAGTCTTTGAAGCCTTTGAAGCTTGTTGGCGGCCGTTGTTAAGTTGGTCCGAGGCCACCACACTACTGGGCCGTAGCTTACCATCGGACGTATTATTGTCTTATAGCGCCCTAAGACAATTTTAGGAGATAGGTCCCAGCGTTTGCCTATCATCTTCTTGCACTGCCATAAGACGATGCTGTTATATGTATAGTAGTAGATAGCCGACTTATTAAATGTCGGGTTTTTACAGCTGCGATGCTTAGTATGCCCGATATATGAACTACTAGTACCACAGCTGCAATCGACTTTGTAGACGCCAGGTGTTTGGAGAGGAATGACATCCTTTGGGCTACGCAGATTGTGTGTTATCTTAGAGAGCGGACTGTATACAGTCTTAATGGAGTATTCCTTGAGTACTATTCCAACCTTGTCCGTCACTCCCTTTAGATACGGCATTTAAGCCGGCACTCTGCTTACTTCAGGTCTACGATCTTTCCTCTCCAGACGGAGTATCTTCTTCTTGTACCTATCCGTTGCGCCTAAGTACTTCCTGAACATGTTCACTATTTAACTGTTCAGGGTCACACAGGTCATACGCTTTGTTCACTAACGAAGACACAACGGAATCCAAATGCCGCGGATGGTGGTGCGAGTTCGCGTTGAGATACCTGCCGGTGTGTGTCGGTTTACTATATACAGTGTCTAAGGGTACCATTATCTCTCACTGTCACTTAAACGTCGAGAAAGGGTAAAGATCCGTCTACCTCCATTTCGTAAGTGAATTGGATGTTCGGATGTATGGAGTTCAATTTGTCTGCGTATTGTTCCACGTCTTGCTGGTTCCCATTCATGATGCAGAATATATCCATAGCTTCACATTTGATGCCTGCATGTCTATGGATTCTTCGAAGCGCTCCATCCAGATGTTGGCTTTTACATTCAGTTTATTCTCGATTCCGTCAGGGCCGCGTGCCATATCTTTTATCTAGGTTTCCACTAATATAGATGATAATTATGTACCTTTCTACCTACATTGATGTTGCTGTTTAAATCGGTAATACCTATTTTATTTTGTTATAATACTGTTTAAAATCTCGAGCCCAAGACACTCTTAGCCGGCCTCAAAACTAAGGCACTTGTATTCGTCATGTTCCAGTACTTTTACACATATTTCGTGTCCCAGACTTTGAAAATCTCGGTCTTTATTTTCGGCTGAGCGCGAGCCAAGATTTGAAACGAGTGATTGAACTCTGCGACCACTATAATGTCACAAAGTTGACTGATGTTGTAATTAGAAGGACATCTGGTGGAAAACTGAATTCTTTTTCCCTGCCTCGTTTCGATTGTTAGCAAAGAGAATAACGTAAATCACGAACGAGTTTAACAATCCGAATGAACGTTTTTAGGCACACAGTACATGGGAATATGCCGAAATAATATCCATTTATTTTGCTATACAAGACAATCTCAATACAACACCAAGAAAAAATAAAAATGGAAATGCAAAAAGGCAACAGAGAGACACTTAAAAAGCCAATCACGAAATGGAAGCAATGCAATATGCACGTAAGCTATTAACTCGGCTCGAGTAATAGAGTCTGCTCGGTGTCCGACGCTCCCCACCGCCCATAAACCACCCTCTTTAAAGCTCCAGCAAAAATTATACAAAAAGTTGCATTTCACTTAATGAAAATTCTAAAAAGTAATGGTATCATGCGTGGTGGCCGTGCAGTTGAAAAAATGGTTTTAAAAAGAACGTTGTGGTTTATTGCAATTTCGAAAAACTGTTATGGCTACCTGACTATTCTCTTGAGCAGCTTGTCTTTGATGCTTATGCTTCTGCCGTCGACTGTAACTGTCGAAACGAATAACGTGCTGATTATATAGATAGGCAGGCTGCGTAAACTATTTTTGTCCACCATTATGATATTTGTAAGAGTACTCTCATGAATGTATTGTTAATTCAACAGCCATTCTTAATTCATCAATGAGTGTAACTAACCCAGCCATTCTCGTGCAGTGACGTTATACACAAATTGTTAAAATATGATTTTTCTAAAACTTACTTCATAATTTAGCTTTTCTACATGGCAAAGGAAATTTCGTCAGCCACTTGAGAAACGAGTACCTAATGCAGATGGGTTCGTCAATGGTCAGTCTGCAGACTACGGCAGAGGGAAATTACTTGGACTATAAAGGCACAGTATCAGAATCATTCTTGGTTTGGTGTTTTTTTCCTTAACATAAACTCAAGGCTTCGGAGCATGCATATTATGCTACTGCTTCACCTGCGTTAGAGTTAGCGTTAATGGCAATGGCCAACTACGCGTTATATAAAGCGTCGGGCCTTTATTCGCATTATGTCCAATTCGCAAAATGTCCAACCGTCCAATTCTCAATAGGTCCAGTTCGCAAATTAGTCCAATTCGCAATTGGTCCAGTTCGCAATTACTTCGGACGGGCTCCGTCAACTTCAGTTTATTAAACTAGTGTGAAGAATGTGGCTTAAGTTGACGGGCTCCTATTTTTGGGTTAAGGGTCAAAAGAGAACCTAACATAACCTATTTATTTAGTTCGTCGCACCTAACCCAAGGCACATCTTTCTGTATCCAGTAATTGTGAGAATTGGACGTTTTGAGAATTGGACAATTTGCGAATTGGACGTTGTGAGAATTGGACATTTTGATCCAGCTGGACATTTTGCGAATTGGACATAATGCGACTAAAGCCCGTTGGGAATTACTAATTTAACGCGTTAATCCGTTGGCCACATCTACGTAGCGTCTAAATGAACGCGGTAATTAACGCATTAAGACGCAGGTGTAGCAGGAACATTAGAGCTAGTTTCAGCGTAAAAGGAATAGCTAGGCTGAGAAAAGGCGAAATAGGGGATGAAGTCAGGTTGTTATTTATACTTTTTCTCGCTTTAACCTTTTGCTCGCTTGATCTCAACGCAGCTAGTGCTTTTCTTGGCAGCAAAAATTTGCTGCTGTAGGGCCACGAGTACACAGCTTTGTCTATGATCAAGAGACAGAGAAAATGCTTTCAATAGATACCGAAAATTAAACCTCAAGGTCAATAAACCATGTTTTGCTAAACGCCTTCAGCATGAAAGTAAATAATGCTTATATAGTTTAATATTGAACAAATCCTATTGTCTTTTACAATGGCAGTTCTTAGAATTTTCTATATTTCCCGGTTATAATTATTATAATACGGGTTTGTGCCTTATAGAAGAACTAGATGAACCCGCGGTTACACCCGCGATATATAGGGTTACTGCTTCGCTCCCGTGACTCATAGCGTGATGTTATATAGCCTATAGCCTTCCTCGATAAATGTAGCCCATTTATCAAACACTGAACGAATTTTTCAAATCGGACCAGTAGTTCTTAAGATTAGCGCGTTCAACCAAACAAACAAACTCTTCAGCTTTATAATAATATATTAGTATAAGATTTGTATATACATATGTATTTATTTCCATTTACGGATTACTTTCATTTCAATTTAAAATTATTGAAATCCCGGGATTGCTAACCTGACATATTTATATAGCTTTACTGCGATGTTCAAATTATTGTTACATCACAATGCAAGGATCATAAACTTGTGATTCCCAAATAATTCGTCGCCGAATCGACATCTTTGACGGACACGAAAACACCGAAATGACGGATTTTTTTGGCTATATTTTTTACATTAAGCTGTTTACATTATACCAAATTCAATGCTTTAAGACCGCGCCTTGGCAAACGTAGTGTAGGACGCCCTCCGGCTAGGTGGAGTGACGATATTCGCAGTGGCTGGCAGCAGCTGGACACGAAGAGCCGAAAATCGGGCTCAGTGGCGTGCCATTGGAGAGGCCTATATCCAGCAGTGGACTACGGCAGGCTGATGATGATGATGAATGCTTTGGAAGCACGAGCATATAAAATGGTCAGCCATTTCTTCCGGCATTTTCATCGATACGTGACGACTCTCAGAACGGTACTTTTTATACTTAAGTACTTATTTCGTTGGCTCAGTGACCTGAAGTGGAACTTGGCCTTCAGCTGCACCATGTCCGACGGATCAAGCTACCTTTTGCCAGTTTGACCTGTCGGACACCCCCAATTCATCTTAATATTTGGCAACATCATCTTTTCAGCGGTATTTCTGCCGAATAATGCGTTTTTGACAGCGTTATCCTCTCCCATTCGTTCGACGTGTCCTAGCCAGCGAAGTCCTTTTTATAAGTCCCTTATTTGTTGTATAAGTCTGTTATTCCCTGTATATTTTATCTCGGCTTATCCTCGCCAGCGAAGCCCTTTTTATAAGTCCCTTATTTTTAGCATAAATCTGTTATTCCCTTGTTATCCTGGTTCTTAGTAGTTCGGCGTGACCTAGCCAGCGAAGTCCGTTAATAATTTCCTTAATTTTGCCCTGTGTATTCTTATCCTTGTATTCCAATTCTAAGAACACACAAAGACAAACTGGGAACTTAAAACTCGTGGCCGTTATGAGCTATTTCATAAAATATGATGTTTTCAAAACCAAGTTCACCCGACTTTACTGTGCAGACGTGTCTGGAAGAATTTCTGTCAGCAGTTTTACGTGCCACCGCAAAATGTTCACTTTCATATTTTACTTGTAAAGTCTCTGCGATATTTATTTATATCCTTATTTCTCGGCTCTTGTGCATCTTCAGATATATATCAACTTTTTTAAAACCACTCATTAAAAGAATGATGAAGTTAAAGACCTAAAAATAATCGACGACAAAATGTACGCGTAAATACCGGGACTTACAACTAATAAAAACTAATAATTAGGCAGATATCGGCAGCCAAATCTAAAACAAACTAAATACTCAATTTAATACAGCTTATTTCTCGGAATACAGGAAAATATCGTACTATTTCCCGTATTCTTTCTGCTTACGTAAGTAAATAATACTATCAATTTCTAGGCGGTCTGAAAAACTCCGACACTAGAGTTGGCCGCACACTCACACGAAAAACAAAACAAAACAAAAACAATTTCTAGGCAAGGGTATCGGTGTAAGGATTTATTTTAGAAAGTAGTAACATCTGACAGCAATTATAAATACCTCTAGAAATAGAATCCATAACAGAGAAACACCAAACATTTCATCAAGCGACAACATGCGACTTGGCAATCATCGATATAAGCATATAAACATAAAGCACGATATTTTTGATCACCTTCTTAGGCAGATTGTTATAGAATTTTAACCATATAAAATATATCAAAAAATGCTCAAAAGTTGCGTCATTTACTAAGGTTTAACCCTTAATAGGGCAAGAGGAACATTATTCCCGGATCATTTTTTTGTTGTAAACGGTCAAATGTGTAACTGTTCCCACAAAATGTCACTGTCATTTTTTTCTTTATGAGGTAACCTACAACATTAGCCAAAAGACACGTATCCAAAACAAACGAAGTAAAAAAAATGAGCTGTCAAAGTTTTACTTTCAACGTTTTGTCAAACAGATCACCGTTTTTTGTGTGATTTTGGATAAAAAATGTGATATTGCCGTAAAAAAAACCGGTAAGTGTTTACTATTGATTTCTTTTATTAGATAAAGGGTCATGTTACTTGTTTATGTAATTCATTAGTATGAAAAACAATGAGTGACTGAATTTTAGGTCTCAAAACTACGTGGGAAATATTAGCCTGTTGCCCGTTTAGGTTTAAAAATGTACCATATTGTGGGAAATATTTTCCTGCGAGGAATGTTTATGTTACACAATCAGACTGAAGGTAGTGTTTTTTTTTCTTTCAGAAACATCTTCGCGATTCAGATATTGAAACCTAACTGTCCGCGCTGTTATGTTCGTCAGAAGATGAGGTCACGAAAAAAAATTGCTCCGGTATTCAAAACCAAAAAAGGAGGTGCCACTGCAGTACCTGAGGAACTAAGAAAAGCAGATGTTGGGTCGCACATGACAGAATTGTCCAAATTTCGGAGGTGTAGGATGTCCAGTACACATGCAAAGGAACAATACAGAAAATACATTTGCAAAATTTGTAAGGTCTCTTTGTGTGCTGCTCCTTGCTTTGAAATGTTCCACCAATAAATAAATATTTACATTTATTTGTGTTTTATTTACATAAAATATTATCCTGTAATAAAATAATCACAATATGTTATTTTCTTGTCCCTACTACCGGATGTGTATGAAATATATTTCCCATAGGTAGGGAAATAATTTTCCACATAACACTTACATGTGATGATATAAATGGGCAAGAGGAATTATTTTCCCACAAGTTTTCCTGAAAAACTGAAAACACTTGGGGATGAAAAGATTTACAATCCTACTTCACTATACACTCATAATGCCAAATTGACTGCGTTTTTGTTTCAATCACCCTCAGTTTGCCCATGCCCTATTAAGGGTTAAGCTAACTGTTATAAAACTGTTCTATCGACAATATTTTAAAGTCATATATTGGCCAGGTTTTAGCAAATATTCGCCAGTGTGCGTCGTATCATGTTGGCCCAACATGCTGGGCCAGCTAGTTGGGCCAATGTGTACAGGGGCTTTTACGAAAAACTTGAATTATGTTCACCAACTCGGCGTTTCGCCCTCAGTACTTATTCGTGCGGCAGGGGTGGTGCACGCCCTTTGCTGCCAAATTTCCCGCCAATATGTACGCGAGAGGTACGGTTGCGACTTCTTTTCAAAATAAATATAATGTGATTTATTTTAAAGATAAAATATTAAAATATCTTTGTAACATTATGGAAGTGAATTGTTGTTATTATTTTTATATTTATTTACAACTGCGTATCTTTGGTTTCAGTTGTAACGTTGGTGCTAATTCTCGCTTACATAGACTGTATTTGGTGCTTTGGTAAGTTCTTTCTATTTTTATTATATTAAAAATGTAGGAATCATGCCATGCAACATTTTTGAAGCAGAATTAAAAACGGTACACAATCAAATTTTTGATTTTATACAAAGCTAAGAAAGATTTGCTATTACAAAATATTTAAAAGTAACTCGACAAGCCGTAGTGCCGGTTTTCACTTACCATTATTAGGTATTTGTTTTTTGGGTAATATCATTATTGATCTCGGTACAAAGTGTTGTAAATTAATTAAGATAATAATTACTATATTTCTACCAATATCAATTTCACGTGTGAGTAGTACGGCATGTTTATACAATAAACACGGCTGTTGTCAATTTTATTCTACAGGTATTTATGCGCTTGTGATAAACGCGTAAACACAGACAATTCATTTCTATGTTACGTGTAAATATTTTTTCTATCGTGACACACGTAGGTATAGTGTTTATACTCATTATTTTTCACCGTTTTTCAACAAAACGGGTTTTCAATTCGGTTGAATTTTTTAATGTTCATTACTTCAGAACTCCGTCTAACGAAAATATATTTATGGTTTGGTTTCGTAGCATATTAGTAATGTCGGTGTTCAAGGAATGAAATTTGTGGTATTTATTTTTGTTCATATTATAAATTACTTAAATGGAAAGCGAACATTTTTCTATTTCTCACTTTTCAAAAGAGCGTTTTTGTACGTGAGTGTTATTGCACTGACATATTACATAAAATTGTTATAAAGCAACGCTAGCCTAATGGAGATACTAACAGACTACCGTGGAGAGGGTATCAGGATCATTAAAGCGTTAATTATTCTCACTTGCTCCGTACAAAATATGCAATATTGCGGTTAAATACCTAAATTTTGTTTATACTGTCAGCGGAAATGATATCGGATAGTGTCGGATGTGTAACGGACTAAATATTAAAATATTATGAATGCAAGCCACATTGTTCGTGGTTTAGGTACATAATTATTTACTTACACTTTGACGCAAACTAAAATTATCGGTAGTTTTATTTATGTGACAGGGTCTATGTAGGTTAATTATTTAAAATGTATGAAAAATACCTTACATTTTCGGCGGGTCACTATATAAAGTATAATAACTAAAATAAATGAACTAAAACACATTATTAGTAATATCTTGAAAACTACTCGTCTGACCTTGATGAAATTGAAATAGGAGACGTACAACCAATCAATAACCGTGTTTTAAGAGCAATCCAAACGTGATACATCTAACATCCATGTCCTAGTTAGACAAGGTGGAACGACACCCGAGCCCTTTGCGTCACCATTTCATTTCCGAACGATAAATCCCGCCTCGCCGATTGATTTGGAAGCTGTGCGCGTAAATCTCGCTTTGATACCGAACGTATCGAGAGATTTTTACGATTCATTGAATATTTGCTCTGACAGACTTAGTTTTATATTTAAATTATGCCAATATTCTCCTTTCAGTCGTTAGTCGACTGTGAAATGTTGTTCGCAGACACATCGCTGACTTTTGATGTTTGAATTCTGATAATTGGTTTTAAAGGAACTGATTGTTAATTTGTATTTTTGTTTTATTAGAATTGTTGCACTCACGCGTTGTTGGATTACGTCCAAAGGAAGGTTAAAATTGCTTGTGCAATAGTTAGCGGTCCTCGTAACCTGCGATTACAAAAGTAGGGTTACCACAAGCACGGAAGCACCTGAGAAAATATCGTTTAAACAATGAAATGTACATTTTTCAAGGAGTTCTGAAAACAATACCAATTAATAAAATTATAATACTTTTAGACCGAAACTAACATCACTCGGCCAGGACCATCTCCAGTTTAATTTGAAAATGCGAAAGCATTTAAAACAGCTCATCACCAACATTATAAAATATAGCAATGTTTCTTCAAACCCAGTAGTACACTGTTGTGATAGTAATTAATTATTAAATCAGACATGAGAAAATTTGTTTGTAGGTCCGGACACTAAAAAATATACATCCATGTTTTCTTTTCGTAGGTAAGTTTTGAAAATACTCGTTTCCATATCTCCGTACACGGTTTACATATTTATCATATTTACCGATACACAACAAGTATCAGTTTCAAATCACCGCTCCATGGCTAAGGTGCTTCAGAATTCCAGCCCAGCATAGAATCACCGATATTTGTAAAGATATTCGGTCACAGGTTACAGCGTTCGGTTGAAAATACAATACGACTAATTGCTTTGATCGGGATTGGGTTACATTGTATAACGATAGGTTACAGGTTAACTCAGGTTAACTAAAATTGTTCTATTGTGAACAAACAAAGTTTGATTATTTCACTGAATCTTTCTTTGCGGGTCACATTCTTCAGGTCTTTCATTGTGTGTTTTCTGTTTCATATCAATTGCATTATTTATTTTTCAACTCAAATATGCTACTAATTAAATTTGCTAAGGGTTCCAAGACCGTTTGACTTTCCCCTGAACTTCATGAGTGTCAAAACTCGTTGTCTTCAATGGTCACAGCCGCTGAATTATGACAGGCTTGGCAAAATACACGTGATACAGTAGGTCTTCCATAGTTATCAAAAACATATTTACTCGTAGAAAAGTTCTGTCTAATTTGAGATCAGATAACTGTGAGTGAGCTCGGATTTTTCCCCTTCCCCTTGCCTAAAATTTAATACCTGTAAGCAGAAAAGCCAACAACTCCGTACAGGTACAACCCAGAAATCAGATTTGCTGCTTGGTGAATAAAAATTCAATACGCGTTCAGCGTACATTGATTTATAAGACAGTTAGAACAATTATAACGTACAAACAAACTTAATAAGCAGACACAAACAGATCGTAAATAAACAATGGCTTGTCCAGACAAGTTGTTTATATTCAACCCATGCGTATCGACGTGCTTGACAAGGGGACTACAAACTAATTAAATAATTCAAGGGCGCGATCATATATTCCCAGCTAAATTATTTTGATTAGAAATTTACATACATATTGCATACGTGTTACCCGTTGTTATAAGTTAGTTATTGTTGCGTATAGTATAATATGTCTAAGGGTAGATGGTAGATACCTACTTATAGAAAAAACTTGAGTTTGAGTTTAGGAAGAGTTAGGTATCCCAAGAGTTTCTTGTTGGATTCTTCTCAATGGACCTATCATATAGCTTTTCGTAGTCCACTGCCGGTCACCTAATTCACCTAATTAGTGTCACAATGGCATTCTGTATAAATATCAGGATTTCGCGCTGGACACCACGCTGGGCTGCCATATAGGGTTTGGTGAGGAATCTCTCTTTCCACTGATACTATTGACATTGTGTCTTTTTGGTAGCCTCTTACCACACCTACGGAACGGAATGGTGTAGTGAAACTTGTATTCTTGACCCGTCCACTCACGGACGTACTTATCATTCTCATCTCAACGTATATCTCTCGTCATATAAACGTACGTACATACATACATAGTCTCACGCCTATATCCCCGAAGAGGTAGGCAGAGGTATATTGCTACACCCAGTACGCCCACTTTTCGTCAGATTTATTTTAGTCTTATTTATTTTAGTAGTTCGTTTTAGTAAGAGAATTTCCTAAAGTAAAAACTCAATAACATTTTGCCCGACCCGGGGATCGAACCCGAGACCTTCCAATCCCACGCGCACATTTATGCCGCGAGACCAACGAGGCAGTCTATACATATATTAACTTATAGTCCTTATAGATCATAATAATATACTTCACATCAATGGTATAAGTACAGCTTGTCAGAATAATACATAAATACATACATTTGTATTTATGATGTCCGTTTCGTCTGCCACGCCTGCACTTCGCTGAGACAAAGTTTTAAGCCAAAGTGAGAGTATCTTGAATAATTTAGCGGCTGTGTACTTAACGAACTAACTTCTGACTTGTCGACACCACTAGCCACTCCTTATGATAACGAGTTACACTGTGTCTGTGTGTACGGATAGATAGGACTACTAGAGGAGTACTAGAAATTGACTTCAGAATAACGTCTATGTATGGTTGGGTTTTGATCGGGTGAAGGACGTTTAGAAATTTAATTAAGAAACAAACTTCACACCACTATTTGGCAATCTGTTTATTCTTCAAGACCATCACAGCCTTTTATTTATTTATTCATTACAAAATTAATTTGTGTCGAACAAAAAAAATAATATTTATTACAATATTACTTTTGATATTTTGTTGATTCTCATTGAACTAGGTAATGTGATATAATCAATAATATAAAAATAAGATATAAATAATGTATAGGATGTCAATAACAAATGCCAAAAAGAAAAATAAAGTGTCAAAGTCAAACCCATGAATTTACATCAATAACAACAAGTCAACTTAAAATGACTATTAATAATATGTACCTATAGAAATATAAAAATTAATTTCGTTGGAATGTCATGGAATTCAAAAAACATTAGAAAACAAATAGTTGAGATAATTTTATATAAAGCAATGTCAATGATGCTTGTCTTTAATGTACTCATCCACACTATAATAAGCTTTCTGTAATAAATAAGCCTTTAATTTGTACTTGAAAATATTATAATTATGTATAGTCTTAAATTAAATTGGCAACTTGTTATAGAGAATAATGGATTGTACGCGTGAGCAGTGCTTGACTACATTTAATTTGTGCTGTATAGAGTTCGGTAAATCTTTTCTTCGAGTTGGTAATCTAGTTGTTCTATCCTCTATTGTTTCAAAGTTATTAAGGTGTTTTACCAAATTGGTTAGCAGTACAAGAATGTATAGGACACGGTGCAGTAAGAATCTGTAGTTCTATGAAGTGATCTCTGCATGATTCAGTTTGTTCAATTCAATCAATTTTGTTCAATTTTTTGCATAACAAATGCTGCACATATATTATACAAGAAACTGTTACCCCAGAACAGAATCAGAATCAGAATATATTTATTGCGAGTATAGGTTTAGGAGATGTTTTACATTATAACATAATAATATTGTACAGCCATATTCCGCCAGTTAGCATGCAATATAAAACATACAAATTAAATTAAAATGGTACAAATCCACACAAAAAAATAATGTAATATTACATTACAAATAATTAAAAAACTCAAAATGTAAATAATGTCAAATAAATATCAATGTTATTAAAATATAAAAAACTCAAATCTAAAAATAATGTCAAATAAATACAAACTCATAATTTAAATAATGTCAAATAAAAATAATGTCAATTTTAATTCTGTATAGGTATGTCAAGAACTTATGAAATAAATCTATCATCAAGGTCCTCCATCCTTTACGCTATAATATGCCTTTTGGATAAGTAACCGTTTGAGATTCTTTTTAAGCATATTCAGACAAGTGCATTTTAATATATCTACAGGAAGATGATTATACATACGTGGCGCCATACACAAAAAACTATTACTAAACTGCGCTGTTTTGTTTGCTGGAAAACATATTTTTGCATCATGTCTTTTGCTTTTTAATTGTGTAAAAAATGAAATATTCTGGAGAACAAACATAGTTACCTCTTGTATGTATATGCTTGGAAGGGTTAATAATACTAGGCTAATAAAATACGGTTTACAAGTGTCTGTTGGTTTCAATTTACAAATTACCCTCACACATCTCATCTGAGCTTTAAATATGTACTTTTTCTACGTCTACCGAGTTCCCCCAAAAGATGACACCATATCTCAGCACAGACTCTACATAGCCATGATATGCAGAAATGACTGCAGATTGGTTCACAATTTTTTCGAGCATATAGAGTGCATATGAAAATTTACTGAGCTTAGTGCAAATATTTTCCACTTCTGATTTCCAATCTAATTTGGAATCTAGATTTAAACCTAAGAATTTGGCGTTGTCAACTTTAACTATATTTTGTCCATTGAAATTTATGTCAAGGTCTAATAAATTATTTTTTCTATTCATAAATGTCATAATACTAGTTTTATTTAAATTAATTAATAAATTATTATAAGATAGCCATTGAATTATTGTGTCAAGTGTTTAGATAATGTCAGATTCTAATTGATGCTTACTTGAGTTGGTGAACATAACTGTGCTATCGTCTGCAAATAAGACCATATCATGTTGAACAACATTTGGAAGATCATTTACATAAATGATGAATAACAATGGCCCGAGAATACTCCCTTGTGGGACACCTTGTGTTACTGTACGGTATGAGGAAGTATAAACGGTATCTGTCTGTGTTTTTAAACACATTCGTGTAATTTGCGTACATTGCTTTCTGTCGGTAAGGTACGACTTAAGAAGATTAAGCACATTGCCTCGAACACCATAAGCCTTTAATTTATTTAGTAGAATGCTGTGACTTACGTAATCAAAAGCCTTGGTTAAATCCATGTAAAGTGCGGTAGCCAATCCTTTTTTATTTAAACCACTCATTATTGTATTAAAAAAATTGTATATAGCCTGATTTATGCACTTATTTTTCTAAAACCGACTTGCTTTTCTGTGAAGAGTCTTAGCTATAACCTTTTCAAATATTTTTGAGAATACTGGTATTAGTGCTATTGGCCTGTAGTTGTTTAAGTTATCTTTTTCATTCTTTTTGTACAAAGGTTTTACTATCGTTACTTTTAATTTATCTGGGTACGTCCCAGAAGATATACATAAGTTTATAATGTGAGATAAGACAGGTGAAATAGATACATATGTACTTTTTACAATATTTGTACAAACATCATCATAACCAGTGCTTTTAGTATTTTTCAACGAATGTATTATGTTACCAAAGAAATATAACCTTAAGTCATAGAAGTAACACTAAATAACAACAGCGGTTGCTATGTTTGATATCTTCTTTCTAATGGCACCTGCAGTATGATAGAAAGAGCTAACGATAGCAGCACGCTCTTATAGCAGCGTCGTGGTAGCCAAACAGTAGACAAAACATAGAGTTAGGAAACCGAGTGTTGTTCGTAACAGTGATGATTTATCGATAAATATTTTTGGTTAATGTCTAACTTTAGTATGTGTCGATATCTTTAAGCCGTAGAAGTAAACAACAACTAAAATATTGAAATTGTAGTTTTTGCTGTCGACGCCGGACAGTGCTTTGCAAAGACTTGCCAGACAGACAGTACTAAAAAATTTCACCTGTTTAATTGTTCCTTTTAGCCATAAAATCTATTGACAAAAAGTATTCATAAACTAATGAGCGATGCGTTGCAATGAGATGCTAAGAAACTGTCACTTAGATTATGTATTGTACGAATTATACCAGATTGGCTAATGCGGCAGGCTTTGGCAATTTGTGTGCGTCACATCATATCACGTTGCTTGCTATCGCTTACGTTGGACACTGCTCGATTTTTTTAGAGCTGTAGATAATCCGATTTGTGATCCGCCAGCACAAATGATTCGCCTTTATGTAAATATTAGTACAGCAGTGAACTACATTGACAACCCAGTTGGCGTGAATGCAACCGACTGCCACGCCGAAGCTTGCGGATACGATTCAGTTTTACATTCATGTCCGATAGTTTGTTTCCGTATTTATTCCTCATTCAAAAAACATCGATATCTCCTGTCACTGTCAAATCCCATCACTCCTTAATGATGGGATTTACAGCACGGCTATTTAGAGAATGCAGTCAAAGATATGAGTCTGTAAGGAGTCTATGCCTCTTTAAATGAGACGCGTAATTTGACGTTATGATTAACCAACTAAGACCAACTGACATTACGTGTTGTACTTTCGGTATAAGGAAATATGGCGAGCATGTTCTCTCTAGTCTAAACGTCCAACCTCTCTGTATGTTACTTATTTCGAACATTATTTATTTAGAACATAGATCCATAATTCCTATTACCTGTCGATAGTTTTAAATTTGAGTTTGTAGCAGTCCGATTAACTTCATTGCCACTGACAAAGTATGAATTAAATATTTCCGCAATTGCCATCGGGTCTCTAGTTACCTTTCCATTTACTTTAATTTCCCTAATATTCTCCTTGACAAGGTTTTTCTTAGTTTGATTAACAAAAGACCAAGTAGCTTTATTTTTATTTGATGCAGTATTAATTTTATAGTTATTTTGGGCTTTCTGTGTCATTTTCATTATTTTGTTTAAGCGTTGAGAGTAAGATTTGAATTTATTCTTATTATATTTACTAGGCTGCTTTCTAAGTTGCCAGAGTAAGGCTCTCTTTTGCTGGGCACAATTTCTTATACCTTTTGACATCCACGATGGCTTTTTATGGGATGTATTCCTTATAAGTATTAACGTAAAGCATAAATAATAAAATAAGGTGAATATTTCATGAAAATAATCAAATGCATCATTAGGATTATTCATATTGTAAATTTCGTTGAAGGTAAGGGCTTGTATACATTCTATAAATTTTAAAATATTTTCTCTCGAATACTCTCTTCTTTCTACGAACCAATATGGCAATGAGCAAGTTTCTTTAACGGGACAGGTTAACAACTGACTCGTATGGTCTGACAGAGCAAATTCATGTACAGCACATTTACATCCTATAATGTTGTGTATAAAGTTATCGATACATGTTCCGCTTACTGGACGAGTTGGTTCCTTAATGGCTAATTTAAGGTTGTAGCTATTCAATGTGTCTAAAAAATATTTGTCGCTTTGCTGTTCACTAAAGTGTTTATATTAAAAGCGCCACATATTATAATTTTCTTTTTTGAGAAACACAAGTTTTATTTAGTATCTTATTACTTTGAAAAAAAGATCGAGGTCTTCTGTATTATTTTGAGGTGGTCTATAAACACATATTATTATTAAACGATGAAGTATGAGTTCTATACCACAAAATTCAATTATTCCGGTAATACTACATTTTTCTACCGAGGTAATTACTTTGTACTCACATTGATCGCGAACCAAAATGCATGCACCGCCACGGCGAGATTTTCGGTTGAAAGAAGTTGCATATACATAATTTTTAATTAATAGTAATTTAGTGTCATCTTTTGTCATATTGTGTTCGGTTAGACATATAACATCGACTCTCTTTGCCCGATCCGTAAGCCATTCCAATTTAACTGTCAGGAGTTCAGATTTGCACAAGATACCATTAATATTTTGATGCAATACATTCAAATACTTATAACTATAGAAAAATGTCCTTGTTTGGATATTGCACGCTTGTTCATCGTGTACTGATTATTCTGCTACTGACTTACCAAAGCTATTAATGTTATTCAGATTTCTTTGTGGATTTGTTTTCATAGTGGATGCCAAATTTGTATCGCCATCATAGTGGTTACATGTCATATTCTCAGTGTTCTTGTCTTCATATGGAAAGATAGACATATCGATCTGAATCCGCAGCATTATATTTTTATATATATTCTGTATGCCGTGCATGTTCAGTTTGCCTGATCCTCTTGAAAACATGTCATAGGTGAGTGCATTGTTGGTATCGAATACATATACGTTATTTTGTTTTAAGTTCGTATATAGGAAATTATTGAACACTTCAACCTTATAATTGTATATTGGTTAGTTCATTACGTAGGTGGGGACACATATTATTATATTAGTGTGTTTTATTGACTGTAACAGTACCTCAATAGATTGTATTAATTCCGCGTAATTTATTGTATTTTTGAAGTCATGTTCTCCTATAAATATCAAGCAATAGTCATTCATATCAAAATTTTGCAATTTGTTTTCTATATTTAATAGTAATTCCAACACACTACAGTTCTTTTTAATGTAACGGCTATATGTAAAATGTTCTCCAAAATTATTTTCCAGGTCTTGTAATTTGCTGTTTATGCTGCTGTTAGTTAGGATGCATAGTTTCCTTTTCTTGCTGATGTTTTTCAAATTATATTTGTCTTCAGTAACATTACCTTCTATGGTTTTTGGTAAAGTCATTGATTTTGGGTGTAAATCATTTTTATTTACGTCTACAGAGGAATCTGGTTGAGACGAAAGCTTTGGAGTGTGAAATTCTAAATCAAGGTTCAATTTTCGTGCAGAAAATTTAGGCTTTGAGGTAGTTAATATTTTATTAATATTTCTTCTATTTGAAATTGTATCTGTTTTTCTGCTGCTTTTGTGCTCAGGCTTGAATACATGTTTTTAAGGCGCTCATTTTTCAATTCTTGTTCTTGCAATTGTTATTTCAACATAATTATTTCTGAGGATAGGGTTTCAATTTCCGCATGTGCGCTTAATAATTGTCCTTTTAAGTTTTTGTTCGAATTTATTAAATCTAAAATCTCACCACTCTTGGTGTCTGTGGATAATTCCATCATGCTTTTTACACTCAAATTTAAGGAAGAGTTGTCCAATGATTCTATGGAGTCACTTGAGTGAGTTCTGTGTATGCGATGATTTCTCATTGTAATGTTACTGTTAAATTCCATTTCTCGTAAATTCAGTGAATGCCCAGCCTTATAATTTGCTTGACACTTCTTTGGCCAACACTCGTGAATGTCCGTCTTTATTTTGACACTTATGCTAATATGCCATTATGCGTGGATCTGGAACGCGATTTTTGTGAGATAACTTTAAGTTGATAGCACTGTTTTCCGCGAAAAGTTATGTTTTGAATGGAATTCGAATAAAAAACGAAGTATTTTAAAGAAAAAGTTACTTTCACACTGTAAACTTATTTACTGAGTATTGTTTTGTTAAAACACTGGATCTTTTTGCAATTTTAGTACGATAAATCTTAGTTTACACTCATAAAAAGTTTTAAATCGCATACACTGTGCAGTTTGTCTAAGAGGTTTATAAATGTTCAGAGCGGTTTTTAAAGGTTGTTTATTAAATCACTTTATGATTTCACTAATATTATTCACTTAAATATAACATTTTTTTCTTGTTTTCGGTTTCTTAACAAAGGTTTTTTTCCGTGGGAGGGGCGTTAACCCGCCGCACAACCCCCAAGATGCTTTGAGGACCACACCCTTCTTTGGTCAGCGAGTCCATCGGACTTAGCCGGGAAGTGTAGCTAGGCTGTACTACCGACCGTTCCCCCATCCGCCACCCGGGGGACGCTCCTCTACGCCGTGAAGGGCCAGCGCGATGCTCTGTCACCTATGCTCTTTAATTTAGTTTTAGAATACGTTCTTAAGAAAATATTAACGTTGGAATCAGGACTGGAACTGAATGGGAGACATACAGTGATAGGGTACGCAGATGATTTAGCCCTGTTGGCGGACAACAGTGTAGCAGTTGCGGACGCTGCTAAGATCCTGGAAGAAGAGGCACGAAAAGTTGGACTCGAGATCAACCATGACAAGACTGAATACCTTCACTTAAAACGATACAAGAACACCAGAGAAAAGCGACAAGACCTTAAGGTGGCTAACACGACGTACAAAGGTGTATCGAAATTTAAATATCTCGGATGTATGCTAACGGATACAAACACGAGGGAAGAAGAGATCGAAATCCGCATCCAGAACACCCTGCGATGCAGTGCAGCCTTACGTAAGGTTTTGGTGTCCAAGCATCTCAGTAGAAAAACAAAACTTCGCATTTACAAAACCGTAATAAGACCTATACCGATGTACAGCTGTGAGGCTTGGACACTAACCCTTAGGGAGGAGAACAAACTTCTCATCACAGAAAGAAAAGTTCTCCGGAAGATCTTGGGTCCAGTAAAAAGACAGGATGGTAGCTGGAGAATTCGCAAAAATGCTGAAATTGAAGACCTAGTGGCTGAGCCCAATATCATCGGCATCATAAAATCACACCGGCTGCGCTGGCTTGGACATATTGAACGCATGGAAGAAGATCGAGGTGTCAAAAAAGCCTATCTGGGTCGGCCGTCCGGACGACGACCGGTGGGTCGTCCCAAGTACAGATGGAGTGATGTGGTGGAGTCGGATCTGCGTGAGCTTGGGGTCAGTGAATGGCGAGAAATCGTGCAAGACCGAGCGAAATGGAAATCCCTTGTTTCGGAGGCCAAGACTCACTTCGGGTCACTGAGCCAACGGAGTAAGTAAGAGTAAGTAAATATAACTTTTACTACGATTTATTCACTATTACCATATATAATTATTTATAATTTACGGAGCCAATGTTTACTTTGAAGCAGGGACTTGAAACGTTACTGAAAATAACGTTACGTATTGTTCTCGTAACGTTAATTCGTAACGTTTGACTAGTATCGTAACGAAATTCTTAATTTTGTTCTAACTTTATGACATAACGGAACGAAATTTCTATTCCGTTTAATAACAGTATCAAAAAGTAACGTTATTAATAATATCACAAAACGTAACAATACTAATTTTGTTATGCGACGTTGCCAGCTTTATTGTAACGTTATCGCATTTTCGACGCGGTCGAACCTCTCTCGGCCCCCCGGGTCTCTCCACGTGCAGAATGACAAGAATGGCAACCTCGCATTTTCTTCGTGTTTTGTTTACGTCTTATTCGATCTTGTCGGGAGTCATAGTTTATTGTTTGAATTTAAAGTTTATTTATTATATTAGAGTGCGATTAGTGTAAGGTGTAACTATATATATTTAAATAAAATTTATATTTATAAACTAAGTAGGTATTTGTAAAATCATGGGGCGTAAAAAGAGGAATTTTGTGTACAGATATTTTACATTACATGACGACAAAAATAACTTCAATATGTGATATTCCTGGCTGTAATAAAACTCTTATGGTAATTACAATGTAACTTTATTGAAAATACCTTATTATATATATATATATATATTTGCTTGAAAGGTTAAAACATACTTCTAGGAGGTACATGGGCACGGTGGTGCATACGTAGGTAGGCAGGTAGGTACAAACCTTTACGGGGGTAAGGTGGAATGTCAGTTGTGCCCTGTGACCACCAACACAGGCACCATCCGTTTACGATTAGCTTGCCCTCTGGCCACGAATCCCTCGGCACTGGTTGGTTCACACCTTAGATCGGGGTTTTGTGTCGGGTATGCTCCCTGAAAGTTGGTTTAATTTCGGAGTTTTCCTTCTCCTAGACAGGTTGCCAACCAAGGCTAACGAGGCCCATCCCCCCATTTTGTAATAAACGTTATTATGACTTTAAAGAGAGCAAAAAATATTGTACTTAGTATCTTCGGGTGTCTCAATAGCAACTCCTCAAACCCGGTATTATCATTCTTCCAAATACCTACTGAACTAAAACGTATCTAAGTACCAACATAAGCATTTTCTAATTAAATTAGTGCATGTTCATGTTCACAAACAGACTACCTACCTACCTCAGGTTTCTGAATTGAGCACTTGAGTTCACAGATATGTAATTGTTCAGAGTCTGGGTGTATGATGTTATAACTATACAACACCTATTTATAGCAGCACGTAAAATCATTAAAAAGCTACGCACTCCAACGTATTGCATGGCTTTAACCGTAGATCACTAACCTTATTTTTCGACACTTATTACGAATCTTCGTACTTTCGACTACGGTATTTAATAAAGGGGAAAATTGGTTTTATTTTAATCAACCATGCATATTTTTTTTATTATAAATTTATTATATTTTTCTTATTAATTAATAAGTTTACATAAACCAAAATGGTAAATTTATGAAAAGAACAGCCTTATAAATGAGATCGTAGGTTTTATGCTAAATTAACAATGGTTACATTTTTAAAGATTTTTTATAAGTATTCTCAAAAGTAAATGTGAAAAATAATTTTCAAATATTTGAAATAACGAATGAAATAAAGTAATGAAGCAAAAATTTTGGTAAAAATCTATCAAGTTATACATTTGTGACAAACGTCAAGTTTGTGCTCCCCGCACAACGTTTTACTGCTCTGGGTGCAACTACTATTAGTCATCCTTTGATTTGTGGAGGGACACAAGGCTCATATTTTCGTTTTTTTTTGTACAGGAGGTACATCAGTCACATTATTTTCGCCAGTCTCAATTGTAGAATTCAAAGTACTACTTCCTGGCATATTTAATATCTGTTTAATTGAGCCCCGCAGAACAGTTTGAAGAGTTGTATTGTCAATATTTTGGCATGTGCGATTCGATTAGCTTGCGATGCAGATCTAATAGGTATTCACGCCTTGATAAAGGTTTTTTGTTAGCCTCTATATCAGTAGTTATATATAAATAACGTAACTATTTATAAATGCAATGTTCAGCATTCCATAAGAAAGGCACGACGGCCAGCGCCGTGTTTTTCTACTGCAAGAAGTAGAAGAAGAAGAAGCAAGGGAACAAACACATCTGGTCTAAAGTGCCTACTCCTCCTTTTGTTTGGTGGTAAAATTCAACCATTGTGGGCTTTTTAGTATTTACATTTAATATTTCCTTCGTCACATGATACAGTCGAAATAAATTTACTTTTTGGGGTTTAGCCTCAAGGTGGTCTTCTCTCTCGCTCCCTGATGAATTTTCTACATCGCTGTCGTCTTCTAATAATAACTGACGAAGTATATCTAAACAACGCATAGTAAAGCATTAAAGGTAAATAAAATAAATAAACAAAACAAAAAAATAACGCAAGACTTCACCAACTAAATAAGACAAAATGTTACGTTAATACTAACTTTCGTCGATGCGACGAGCCATGGTTGCTGGAACGGCACTCACGGTGCCCCCCCACTCAAAACACTACCGTCAGTCAGGGGGGCAACGGTTCGACTGAGATTAGCTAAAGTGTAGAAGCAGTGCGATCGCGCGCGCAAGTTTGCACGATTTAAACAAACGCGTAGTCGAATCGACGAAGGTTCGTAATCTAGGGTTAAGGGCACAAAACAAGAATAAACCTGTTTTAGACTGTCCTACTCGTTGGAATTCTACGGTAGATACGATCCAAAGTCTTTTGAGCCCGAAAGACATATGTTCCTCAGACCCTAGAAATCTCTTTTTAGCTGATTCGATTTAGCAAATGTCACAAGAAATAGTTGCTACATTGAAACCTGCGAAAAAATTAATGTTAAAATTGCAATCCGAACAGTTGACGGTAGGGGACTGTTACTTATCTTGGTTGACCTGTAAACTTGAGACATCAGGCATAAACACTACTTTTACCAGGGAACTGATGACTAATATAGAAGACAGACAAAGTGTCCTTTTTAACAACCAAGCTTTTATGAACGCTATGTTAATGGATCCACGAATTAATTCTACCTTAACTATAGACCAACAACAAAGTACAAAAAATGTGCTAACATCACTTTATGTTCGTATAATGCAGCTTCATGACATTGATAACAGTAATAAAGAAAAGGATACGAGAGCAGAAACAGACCTACTTGAAGAAGCTGATAAGGAAAATTTTTACTTAATAGTTATATGGAAAAACACGATAATATTTCAACATTACTTCAACCGAGACATAGAGTTTTTGATGAATGTGTGCAGACGTTCAAAGAGAGCCTGAGAAAGTTTTTAGAAGAGCCTCTACTGGGTTCGTCTTCAGATGTTTTAAAGTTCTGGGAACAGAAACAAGGAAAATACCCAGCGCTGTACGAGGTAGCTAAAATTGTATTGGCCACACCAGTTACTGAAGTAAGCGTCGAAAGATTATTTTCATCAATGTAGTTTATTGTGTCTGATTTGAGACTAAATTTAAAAGATGATATAATAGAAGATATTCTGTTTATTCGCAGTCATCATTTACATAAAAATAATAATCATCGATGAAAAGAAATGATTACAAAATTACGGCTTTCACTTGGGTTGCGTGATTTAGATAAAAATACAATTGTTGATGAAAAGAAATGATTATAAAATTACGGGCATCACTTTGGTTTCATGATTTAGTGTTTTTTTACTTCTTATAATTATTTTTCCTTCAATTAAGTATTAAGTACAACAACGTTCAAATTCAAATTCAAAATCCTTTATTCATTTGGGTCACAATGTGACGCTTATGAACGTCAAAATAATAAATTTATAAAATAATTACTTATAGACTTTACATTTACATTTACTGCCACGTTCACAAAGCAATAGGTAGAACCATGAGAAAGAACGGACAATAAAACTCACGGTCACTCTTTTTCATCGCCAGGTTTTGCATAATACACATAATTTACATTTTGTTAGGCGGTTCCATTTTGTTAGTCCAATCGCTCTTGTTTATGTTTATGTTTGAGTTTCTCAACATAGTTTAAAATATTGATGTAAGCTTCAGATCTCATACATGGAGGCAAATATTGTAGTTCTCCGATAAGTAAATTGCCAAAATAATAATTACGCTTATCCAGTTCTTTGTCAAAAGTGCAATGAATACATCTTACTTCAGAGTTAGACTTTTGAGTTACTGGAATCTCGTCGTTACTGTTTATTTTATGATAATCTTTATTATGTTGATTGAATAAATCTTGATTATTTTGTTCGTCCTTGTCTTGTTTCATTTCACTATTTTTATTGATTTCCTTTCTGTCCTCCTCTTGTACATCTTGGTCATTAATTTCTTGTAAAAGTTTTCGTTTATATAAATAATTATGTGGAAGAAGTAAAGATTGTGACATGTCATTTATTTCATCATAAGTATGTTTTCTACTTCTCGTACCTGAAAAGATAAGTGTCACTGTTATCTTTAACATATTTATAACCTTAGATAAATAATCGGTCTCGCTGCGGTCGAGCGCAGCGAAAGCAATTATTTACTATATTATATTTAATTTGTACCTTCACTATTGTCACTATTTTCTTTGCTCTCAAATTCATTGTGATATTCTATAAAGTCTGATTGACTATTCTGTTGGAATATTAAATCATCGTCTCTGTCATCTGTAAGAAATAGTACACGTTGCAAAATGATGAATGTAGTGTAATGTACACCTATAGATATCTACTCTCGCATAGAATATCAGGAGTTTCTTTCTTATTCTGATAGTAAAATAGTAGCAGGTTTGTTTCTATTGGTTTTTGATAGTAAAAAAGTACCACTTCCTCACAAATATCAGGGAAAACGATGATATTCTGAGAGAGAGTAGCACCTAAAATCTGCAGATCTCTACTATTCAAAATGCTGTTCGATCGTCATAGTACGATATTGGCGATGTTGACGGTAAAACCGGCCAAGTGTATGTCGGGCCACCCACAATATAGGATTCCGTAGAAGCTCTTATCTAGTGTCCTAAGGATAAAAATCCCACTGCGTATAAACTAAAAAGAAAACAAACAAGCCTTATAAAGAAAAGGTGGATCAGCAGTCTGGAACCATAAGGCCCCAAAAATTTAAAATGGGTCCCGACTGCTGATCCATCTTTTCTTTATTAGACTTGTTTGTTTTCTTTTTAGTTTTTACATAGTCAGTCGGGTTTTTTGTTTTTGATAATTAAGTAAGTAAGTAAGAATACGTTATTGAATAATAAAATTTACCTTTATTTTGGGCCAATTATTAGAAGCAAATATCTGTATATTCGGTATTTGGCCGAATAGCACATAGCTATTAGGCATTCGGCGAATTGTAAAAATCTACCTGAATAGGCTGAATACCGAATATTCGTTTCAAGTCTAATTAAAATCCTATAGTATCAAAATAACAATTTAGCAGTAGCTAAATGCATAATTTAACGGAATAATAAAGAAAGTTGTTAGATATAATAAGATATATAATATAAACATGATACTCACCCATTATATTAATAATATAATTCACCGAAAACAGAAAGGTAAATTTATATGCTCAAAAATATACCTATTAGTGACACTTCACACGAATTTAATTGTACGCCTGAAAGTTGAAACTTCAACGCAAACCCATCAACCATGATATATGAATTGAATTGAATAACACTAATGCAGCGACCGCACGGTGTGGAGAGGTGTATTTATAACGTTACACCGTAACCGTACGTAACGTACCGTAAACCTAAAACGTTTCTACTAGTTTCTAGATTAACGTAATGGAACTGTTACGAATCATAACGATATGGCCAATAATGTTACCGAACCTATAACGTTATGGAAAATATTGTTCTGCTAATATGTTAGTCTATAACGTTATAATACCATAACGTTATACATAGAATAAAGTTCCCGTAACGTTACAGATTTTATAAAGTTCTGTGATAACGTTATGTGTAACAACTAAATTCATTTCGTTTTCAAGTCCCTGCTTTGAAGTGACAGCTGTCAGACTCACAACATTATACTATATCTCAATTTTGATTCTATCAAAGCGAAATAGACTGGGCGAATTTGTGACACAGTGAGTTCGTCTCTCAACGTTCGTATAGCGCAACAATGCACTACTTAACGTGTTTGTAATTACTGCAAGTTCTTTCTTCCAATTCAAAAAACAATCCATGTCTACACCTAAGAATTTGAAATTTTCTACTATGTACACTTTATTTTGTAAAGATACCAATTCCAGCACTTCGTTTTGTCTAACAGTGGTTTTAAATAACATGCAAATGCATGTTATTTAAAAAAACAAAATTGTTTTTTAATATTTATCAAAAGGTTATTAGCAGAAAACCAGTTTTCAAAAATTGACAGCAACTTGTTGATCTTATATTCTAGGTCTTGTATATGTTTACTGGCTATAACCGCACTACTGTCATCAGCAAAAAGAACTAGTTTTATATCCGGTATAATATTTTGAACAAAGGCAGGCAAATCATTTATAAAGAATATGAGGCCCAAACAGAGCCCTGCGGCACGCCCTATTTTATTGTAACTAGGCTAGATTTAGCGCAAGTTTCTTGCCTTTCGACAATTGATTTGATCTCTACATATTGTTTTCTGTTATGCAAATACGATCTAAACAGCATAAGCAAATTATCTCTAATGCCATAATGCTCTAGTTTCAGTATTAAGAGATCATGATCTACATTATCAAAAGCAGAACTTAAATCTAGAAATAAGCCCGCAACCTTAAGTCTTTCATTGATATTGCGTACGACACAGTCAATTAATAAATCGATCACATCAAGAGTACCCACACATATTTGGTAGCCAAATTGTTGCTTCTTCAAATTTTATTTAAATATGGTTGTAATAACAAGAACGTTATCTGGAAATCAAATGTAAATCTCTCAAGAGAACCAATACCAAATATATTTTCCTTAAACCATAAAGTGGAATAACTTAAAGAGAGACTAAGTGCTTAGCGCTACTTAAAACACCAGCTTACTTGGAGATTGTGAGTCTGAAACTTTTCAATTAAAGAGTTTGTATTCCAATGTGACGTTTTAGACTTGTTATTAAGTTTACACGACGACTTTATATTGGAGCTTACACGATGTAAGTTATTGCTTTCGGTTTGTCTTTTATGTTGGTAAAAATACTATCAGAAAAGTTTGTTAAAATTAGTAGCAACACATATGGGTTATAAATTGT
Organism: Euclidia mi; assembly: GCA_944739405.2. Classification (NCBI taxonomy): domain Eukaryota; kingdom Metazoa; phylum Arthropoda; class Insecta; order Lepidoptera; family Erebidae; genus Euclidia; species Euclidia mi. The sequence continues at coordinate 58,413,126 of OX123198.2, forward strand.
TAGGAAGTGTCTTTTATTAAGCTTAATGCTTGTGTTGGAACTGGAGTCGCCGGGACAAAAACTTTCCTAAAAAAACGTGGTATCATGAAACCGTCACGTGGCGACCGACGGGCCGTCTTCACCGCCATTCAGCTTTCGGATTATTGCTCCTTTGAACTATTATAACTATTAAAAAAAAATCTTCTATTCGAATGTGCTTATATGCGTGAGTCTATATATCATGCTTTTTAGTCATATCTTCAGTTAATAACAATCTCTACTTAACAAAGTTTTGCCATGAATAAAACATGTTGAGGGAAAACTGGAAACGATTAAATTACAGAGTATTTTTCATAACGACCCGAAAATGTTCAATACTACTCTCGAACTAATAATTTGAACCCTTTAAGATAGTGGTGGCTATGCCTTAGTGGGCGTATGCTTTTGAAAATTACTTTTAAGCTATGAGAACGAAGGTATGTTTTCGTTAATTTAAGGTGAATAATTGCTTTTATAAGTGCCTTAATAGAAGCTCTTACATGTATTAAATCACACAATACAATAGCCTAGAGCTGCGCAATCTTAAGTGCTGGTAAAAAATAACCTTAGCCACATAAAAAAACGAAGTAAATGAATTCAAAACGTTACCTAATGAACAACGCTAGGTTTTGAAATTGGTAAAGTTATGACTGTGACGCTGGACTTTCAACAACGGTATGAAACGTTTTTGCGCCTTCGGCATTTCCAGATTGTGACTTCTCTTCTGTTATGAATTTTTGTTTCCTCTGTTACCAGTTTAGCATAACCCGCATCGATATACTAATCCGTCTGTCCAGCGTAGTATTTATAAATATATAATTTATTAATATAATAATCTACCACATTCACACAACACCGTCCAGTCCCAAACTAAGCAGAGCGTGTACTATGGGTACTAGACAATGGATAAATATATATATCCGTTTTTTTTTGTAAATACATACCTACATATTATACATAGAAACACCCAGGCCAAGATAAACATCCATGTTCATCCATGTATAGTAGGCCAAATTCTCCTGTTGACGCACAATGTTTTATTGAGACTCAAATTCACTCAACACGTATAGAGAGGCTTTCGACCAGCAGTTGACTACGAAAATCTGTATGATAATGGTGATACATAATAACAAGCTTCCGAAATAATTTCAATTTTCGTCGCATTAATCGTCGATAATTTCAACGGACGATTGAATAGCTCCAATCGAAATTGGTGAGTAATTTAATCAATTACCGTCATATGTCGCATACGGACGCGCCAATTGCGTCGTTCGGATGAATTCACACGATGTTAATCATACTTGTTTGTCTAAACCCGGGAGCCACTAGCGCTGGTAGAGTTTGCACGAGCAATCCACGCAGAATATAGACTTTTTTTCGGTTAGTGGTTTTTTAGTTGAGAATTTGAAAGCAGCAATAGACAAGTAAAGATACAGCCAGACTGCCATGCGGAGGGTATTGGATTCAAATCTGCGGCCCGTATCTCTGACTTTTCGAAGTTATGTGCGTCATCGAAGCGTTTTCGAAGTCATACCCCGGAGGGCATGTTAAGTCCTCGGTTCCGGCTTTCATGTATATATCTTTGACAGACATTATAGGGAGTCGGTATCCCTGAATAAACTGACACTGATCTAAACCGTAGCATATTGCTTTTGGATTGCTGAGGTCGGAGAGGATGTGAACGGTTTTCGCCATACCTGATAGACGTAGTGCTCGCTCATTGCCCATTGGCTTGTTAAACCTTAGATGCAGTGCATTTGACTGCACACAGCAGTTATAAAAGTAGCTCAATTATGTACATTCTGTCTCTGAACAACCCTGTTTGGATTATCATTTTAAAACAAGGATGTCGATCAGCTTGGTTACAGAAATACGACATCGATGGCCGCTAGTAGAATCGTACCCTAACTGAAACTAAAACCTCTACAAGTTCGCCTATTACAACCGCGTGCACTCGCGTCCGGAAAAGTCCGGATCAATTCGCGCAATCAAATATTAATTGATATCATGTTCGATGCGATTATGCAAAGCGTCTATGTAATCCTCGCTGTGACAAGTTTTCAATTGATGATGTATGTCCGAGTCGAATTCACTTAGCACACAAAATTGCTAGGTACGTTTTGCAAGAGCAGTTTTATACATATTCACGCCGGGTAAAATGTGTCGAACTTACATATCGCCGGCTGATTGTATCTAAAGTGATTTTTGTTGTATTTCGGATATATTTTAGATACTGATATTAGTATAATGAGTCTCACTTGTGTAATAATTCGAAAATAAAGGTGAAATAGCATGTATTTGTTTCGCGGCGTGGATTACACGTACACCAGCCGTGGTTACGGGATGACTGTTCTAACTTTTTTATACCTTGAAATACGTGTTTGTTTGTTTTTCGTGTGAGCGTAAGGCCAACTCTGGTGTCGGAGTTTTCAGGCCGCCCGAAGGCCTCCGAGATGGCCTAACGATCCTTATCCTTAGACAAGAACCAGGAACGACAGTTTTACGTGCCCTCCGAAGCATGGTAGCGTAGATGTAAATGCCACACACGGTCACCCATCCAAGTGGTGACCTGTGCGAGCGTTGCTTAACTTTGCCGATCTGTTACGAACGGCAAGCCAAGTCTCACCATGAGCGTTACAGAAATACGTGAATAAGTAGGTATTATATAAGCTCTGCTTTAGTTTAATCATAATATATTATGTATATTCAGCGAATATCAGTACGATTTGCGAGGACTTGACAGATCGACATCTTGATTTGAGCAGCTTAACAAATACTTTTATCTTCGAACTATCAAATAAGTAATATATTATTCAAGGGACGGTATTAGGTATTACTTATGCTTCAAATAAACATTCAGCTTATCTGTACATTATATAGTAGGTACTCAACAACTGTATACAAATATCAATTTATTGAAATAGTATTCCAATGAAATCGTTTGATGTCTGACTCACAATCCTCGCTCAAAGGGTTTAAAGATATGAGTTTACAAATCTGAAAGAACATTGTCTGTTGGATAGAGATTCGAAACTTAAATCAGATAAAGGATATACCTATTCGAACTTTGAACAAGTTCAACCGCTCGAATTTTGAACTGCTTTGTTTATCAAACGTAACGTATTTTTGCGATGTGCTGGATTTAAGGAGCCAAATGGCTAGGGGTCAAAGCTACCCATTTCTAACTTTAGGGGTGGTACATATCTGACGAAAAATGCGTCGAGCGTACCTATCGTCGGTCGCGTCTATTGCGTCAAATGGGTCGGTACATATCTGACGGAAAATGCGTCGAGCATATCTGGATCGGTCGCGTCTATACCTCAAATTAGACCTGCCACATTATGCGTCTAGTCAGTTTCTGTTGAACACATCTACAGTGCGGTTGTATTATGTGATATTGAATTTTAAAACACCCAACGCGTCAGTCAAAATAAACGTGGAGCGCGGCGCGCGCGACGACGAACGACAATGCGTTGACGGAAACGGTACAGATGCCGTACGCTCGACGTACTAATCGGTTAGGTGTGAAAGGTTGAATGTTTTAGTATAAATTTGTCTGTTTTGGCGTTACGCGATGATACGCGACGCATTTCCCGTCAGATATGTACCGACCTTTTTTATTGAATGCATTTATTTCTATTGCGGCAGAGAGGCAACTGTGTTTACTGCCAATGTATTGGCAGTAAACACGATGTATTATATACATATTTGTTGCTAATAATAAAGATAAAATTGGACCTATATTTACGATATGTACATAAACTAGACCAGACGTGACTGGAATACGCAGTATGATAATAAGCAATAATAAAAAAATGTTACTTATTTACATAAAATCTTAGGTATTTCATGAATATTTGCCTGTAATTAGTAAGGACATCTCACTAGATGCTGTTTGGTAATTTCATTAATATTGTATACAACAGAATCGTGCGTTGCCTTATAAGTACCACATAATATTAAACAATGTCTGTTCGAACCTAAACGACTCCAACAAGGCTTTACACTCGAGCTGAGCTTTCAGATATATATATAGCAACGATAGCCGAGTGGAGAGACCGACAGACTGCTACGCAGAGGGTTTCGGCTTCGAATCCACGGCACGCACCAATGACTTATCGAAGTTAAGTGCGTATTAAATTGTTAATTATCGCTTGCTTGTCGGTGAAGGAAAACATCGTGAGGAAACCTGCATGTCTCAGAGTTCTCCAAAATGTTCTCAAAAGACATGTGAAGTCTGCCAACCCGCACTTGGCCAGCGTGGTGGACTATAGCCTAACCGTTCTCATAGTGAGTAAAGGCCCCTGCCCAGCAGTGGGACAGATGATGATGTAGTTTTTAGACAGAAACACAGAAGACAGAAACAAAGAAGACTATAACTTTTAAGATAGACATTCTAGTTAACATTTAATTGTTTACTGTATTCTTATGTGCTCAAAATCGAGGTAAAGCAAGGAATTTGGAAAAGCAATTTTCACAAGGAGGTATTCGAGAAGCGTTTTTGCTGAGGTTAGACCTTAACAAACTTTACAATTAAGTAATATTGTTTTTTTTTGTCTCAAATAATCCAAAATCATCGTAAGTTTACTATAGCTACATTTTCATTAGCTCTCTTGAATTTTCGTGCGCTTGATTTCAATTGTCCATCACCAGCTGATAAACAAATTGTTAAAAACGATACTGAAACATCAGAATAGGCCATCATTCGCAGTGGCTTCAATCATTCGATTTGATTTGACAACCAAAAATGTTATAACGCCGTTTAAATTTATTATCCATAGCAGCTATTCCATATCGTGATTCCATTCGATAAACAAGTAAGACGAACAGCCGGACTAGGGCGCAACGCTAGGAGCTTTGACTGGCCATAATAAATTGAGCAGTAAAATTGAAACCTGCAAGGCCTTAGGAATTGGAGTACGGCCTCAATCCCCCGATGCTGTGGATTTCATCCGATGTGGTGCCGAATTATTGATGTTTCACGCTCCCGACGTTGCACACCTAATATAGTTGCCGGTGTAGAGAGATTTTTTGTGGCCCGTTTGGGGTTTGTGCGTTATAGCTATTCATCTTTGAGGGTAGTCTATCAATTAAATTGATAGACTGCATTAGAAATGCACTATGCGTTATTTGTGAGGTTTCTGTCATTTCTGCGCTAATAATGGGCATCCATAAGTTAATTATTTCGATATTTAATAGACGTAAACATAGAGGCAAAGAGTAAATTAGTGGCGGAGAAAACTATAGGTAACGCAGCTTCGTGTTACTTCTCTACCATAAGCTTTTGTTTTGTGGCAGCTTGAAGAAGCGCTAGGCCTTCCTGTAAATTGATAGGTAATAAGCGAGAATCTTTGGCTGGTATGATGCAATTACGTTTGTGCATTAGCGCAATTAACTATATTATATTATAACAATTAAATTTGCGCATATTTCTCGCGACAAGTCTAGTTTCACCAGCAATCAGAGATTATTTTTTCTTAATACTTGTATGCTACATCGTTTACAAATGATTATTATAAGAATTGTAGCTGCCCGTCTTTAAAGGCTCCAGTAATATTTTTAATGCCTGAATAATAAAACTTTTCAACATTTTAAGTTGAAAACGATAATTTATTTTCCAAAGAGAAAAGCTCGGACTAGTCATAACTGAGAATAATTTGACGTCGGGTAACTGAAGACAAATTGAAGTATTTCAAACGATCTTCCAATTAAGATCAAAGGAAATTCTCTTTGCAGTTTATTAATGTCCTCGTCATGAATAAGTCTTGAAAAAATTGCTTGCCTACTGAAAATACGCTAGTACAAACATATTTTTTGCCCGAAGATAGCATTTTCGATTTTGCGAGTTAATATTTTTTAAACGATTGGCAATTTTGGTAAACCAATTTCCCCTTGGCTGATATTGAGCAGATAGTCTCTATGAGTCTAAAACGCGTCCGTTGTCAAACATCTGCTGATGTTTGACAACGGACGCGTCATCTTCTAAATTGCAATCGTTTGGGCTTTTATTTCTTACGATATGGTAGAAAACCAATGTAAAAAATAAAAGTACAAAGCCTTACATTACATTTGCATTCAGGCATATGGGTTTTTAAAAGGTATTCTTATTGTAGTTGGAAATAATTGCTGTTACGATTTCTTATAGCCTTGAATATCAGGATAAATGAGACGATAAGTAAAGCTAAATGTTCATCTACTTTTTGATAAGCCATTTAGCTTAGTGCAGCAATTACCTGGCTGTCTAGGACACATTGTTCTAGACACGTTACTAATAGTAACACAACCTTCACATTACTACAATCGCGTCACAACACTACGGCGCCTACGCACCAGCGCGCGCCGTCAGATCTGTCAGCGATCAGAAACCCAACCGAACACACGTACTCAAATCTCTTTCGCTTGCGCTGAGAATTGTCAGGCATTCACATTTGTATAACGAACCAGAGCTACTACTACAAAATACAGTTTACAGTCCACTGCCTAAGATTTTTATTTGAAACTGGCTTCGACACTGGCTGCTAGGCAGAGTGCCTCGAGTTCTAAATCATGGCATGCATCACTCAGTTTCCTATGTTAGTCCTGTTAAATTATTTACTATAGTTTGTTAAACCGCCATGGGAAACGTCGTGCCATGTGAAGTCTCTAAAGTTACATTTGGCGAGTTTAGTGGATTATGGCTTATCCCATATTTTTTTTTTTTTGGGACTAATCCCACCCTCATTCCCACTACTGTGTCACCTGTGTAGCCAGGTTCAGCAGCAGTGACCATTGATGACAACGAGTTTTGACACTCGTGAAGTCCCGGGGAAAGTTAAACTGTCTTGGAACCCGCAACGAACTTAATCAGAAGTATATTGGAGGAGTTGGAAAATGAATAATCCACTTCCCTCCTTAACAAAGCGGGAGACAAGCAACGAAGAGATATAGTGATGAGAAAAGATAACCACCACGGACATGAGCATTAATGGGGCCTAAATTGTGAACTATGCCTGTTTCCAGTAATATGTATGGCAGAAACGCCTAAACGCACGGAAATTCGTCCTACTTGCCACAAGATCCGTATAGTACACTACTCCAGAAGTTATCTCTAATTCGTTAAGCATGATATTACGTTCAATTTGCCAAAGACTACACTCCCATAGAATGTGATGAGCAGATTGTTCATAATTGTTGCCAGATGTTGAACATTGACATAACGGTGAATCAACTAGCTTAAATGAATACAACTTGCTCTTAAAGTTGCCATGACCTGTAAGAAATTGGGCTACACAGTGATCCACCTCCAACCAGTTCCTCGCCAGTCGCTCTCGGACGCATGGGAAGAACTGGTAGAGGTGACGGCCCTTAGTTGATGTGTTCCAGCGACATTGCCATTCATCAAGAAGATCGTCATAGACTGTGGATTGATGATTCAACAATCTAGCGATCTTATGTCTGTCGCGCGGAGCTAGAAAATTTAGATCCATGTTATCTCGTGTCACGTAATACATTGCTGCTCGTCTTTGTGCCTCAAGATCGACTGGAAATACACCTGCCAGTACTGGCAAAGCTTAAGTACTAACTGTCCTATAAGCCTTGCACAAAAATATCAACGCGAGACGTTGACTTTGTAGCATTTTACGTCGTACAGCACCGATAGTAGCTCTATCAGCCCATGCAGGCGCACCATAACACATACAACCCAGATATGTTGCACCATAAATTACTTTTAAAGTTTTGAACGAAAGCCCCCATGTCGCAGTTGATATCTTTGACAAGGCGTAAAAACTTCTTTTAGATTTTTCACCTACTGTTTTAATGTGCTCGACAAATGAAAAGTTTCTCTCTAAAACTAACCCTAAATAACAAACTGATTCTTTGTTTCTAATGGTGATGTTATTGAATTTGATTCGAGGTGGTGTTTTTAAGTTCCCTTTCAAAAGTAATTGAAATGTTTTCTGTGGAGAAAAATATAAACGATTGCGTTCACCCCAATTGTTGATTAAGTCTAAACATTGATTAGCTAACCTTTCAAGTCCTACCCTAATATTAGATTGAATAAAAGACCGTCATCTGCGTATCCGGTCAATGAGCAACCTGGTGGTAGTGGTATGCTTAGAAAGTCATCAAAACCTAGATTCCATAAATAGGGGCCTATCACTGATCCCTGCGGACAACCCATGGTCAGCGCCTTCGACACAGCATGGTGGCCTAATTTTAACTTTGCTGTTCCATGTAGGAAATACGTATAAATGAGGGAATATATGTTACTAAAGCATCCACGAGACTTTAATTTAAGTAAAAGCATTGGCCACCATGCGTTGTCGAAAGCGCCAGATATATCTAGGAATATACCTAGCACATATTGTAGTGTTGATGACGAAACTATCTTCCTAACCGATATAACTGCGTCAACTGTAGATTTACCTACTGTGAAGCCAAATTGTCTATCGCTAAATCTAATACCGCCCGGCAGAAGCCAGGGAACTACGAGTAAGGGTGCTCGTTATATTACATAGCAGAAAAAAAACGCCGTTTACAAAATATAGCAGAAGCAGTATGCTATTTATTTCCACTCCAATCTGCTGTGCTATCCGTTTTTAATATTTTTTTTTATATTTTGACGAAGATTACTTGAGTATAGACAAGTAACGCCATCTATGCAAAAATGCGATATTAATACAATCTGATGGCATATGGTAAAATGATGATCGACGTTACCTGTTAGTTCTATTGCGTCGCCACAAGATGTCATCGTGTCTTGTATATTTATATTAATCAACTTTTGCACCATTAAAATAAGAGCGAAAATCAATTGTATACTGATTACATACTGTCATGTCATGTTGCTCGCTCTTTCTTTCGCACAGTTTGAGATTTGCTATCTCTATCAAATGTAGCAAAACGTAAAAGCGCAAGTACTAAAAAAGCGCAGGCGCAGATAAAAAGCATTTCAAAAGCGCAGTTCGTTTTCGGTTCTGCTGTCAGCGAGCTGTGTTACAAATTTGTGTTATAGCTCTCGCGCATTTCGTTTTGAACTTTTGAATTTTTATCTGTGTCTGTTATGTCGCGTGTACATACATATACATGGTCAAAAATTGTTAGTTACTTGTAAATATTTTGTTTAAGTGTAATATAGTTAGTCAATACAAAATAATAGTTGTAAATATGCCTAAAGTTGGACAAGTTTGGAACCATTTTGATGTTTGTGGTACGAAGTTGTGGGCAAAAGCTAGTTTCTATATAAATCAAAATCCGCGCTAGATCCAACGAAAGTACACTCCGTTACATATCTGACATCTGTTTCACGAAAACAAGCATGCAGTTAAAACGCTAAAAACATAACGAAATCGAACGCTGTCGCATTTTTGCTACAATGTGTGTTACTAATATATTATAGCAAAAAAAATAGTCTGCTCTTAATTTATAGCATAACGTTGAAACGCGTTTTTGGTTTATAGCCGTTGTGAACATGCCTAACTACGAGACGTTCTAAAAGCTTTCCTAGTGATGGTAACAATGTTATTGGCCTATATGACTTAGGCACATGAGTAGATAAACGGAACAGAGACACAGCTTCATACAACAGCGCGAATCGGTTGCACTACTACGAGCACGCGGCTTATGTGTGCGTGACCACTGGCCGCTTGTCGTGTACGCGGCGAGAGTGGAAAGAACCGGTTTACGTAGGCACAGGCAGTTGACAATCTTAGGGTTATTACGACGCACGTTGTTTGTTTTGTACGTTGCAAGTTTTTATATTTTAATGTAAAAAAGTGGTGTTTTATTATTAATAATGGTTGTTTATTGTACTCTGTGTATGAATAATACTAGATGAAATAATTAAATCATTATAAAGATTTTAACAATGGTAACGTACAATTGGGTTTTTTAATTAGGTATAACTCCTGATAATTTTGTCGCATTTGTTGAATTGCTCGAGCAAAAGTTTCGCGAATATTTCGATCTTGAAATAAATATTGTCAATGTTGGCAACGAAATACTTAACAACTCATTAGTTGTGAAATTGTGTAAAAGCAATTAATGTTTACAAAACCAATGACTATCAGAAAGTGATCAGCCATCGATAGAGATTACAAAAAACAGGTGCATGCGATTTTCGACCTTATTGACGTAACTCAGAATTTATAATTTTAATAACGTATTAATGTCAGAAAGCAAGAAAATACCAAAAAAAAGTCTGTCATGAATTGTCAATAAGGTCGAAAATCGCATGCACCTGTTTTTTGTAAACCCTATTGATGGTTGATCATTTTATAGTCATTTGTTTTGTAGACGTTCATTTGTCTTACACAATTTCTTTTTAAACTTATTTTAGATACCTATCCCCATGGTAAAACTAGTGGCCATAATAGCTAAAGGAGATTCCTATGTTTATTAGCAAAATAGATCATATTACCAGAAAATATTCAACACTATTAGTGGTCTCTATCTATCTATCTATCTATCTAAACGTCACGCATGTCTCCCATTGGGGTAGGCAGAGACTATGGAACGCCAAATGCTCCGGTTCAAACATACCTCTTTCGCTTCTTCGACATTCATTAACCTCGTCATGCATGCTCGTCGGTTACGAGTACTTTTGATTTGGCCCTTCCGCAGTATGTCACTAATTTGGTCGGCGTAAGACCGTCTTGGGCGTCCTCTACCGACATCTCCATTCATTCTTACTCGATACACATCTTTCGTAAATCTCCTTGCATCCATCCGTTCCAAATGTCCAAACCATCGCAACATACCTTTCTCAATCTTTGACACTACATCTTCTTTCAAACCACACCTTCTCGAATAACGCTATTTCTCACTTTATCTGCCATTCTTACTCCGCACATATTCCTCAAAGCTCTCATCTCCACAGCATTAATTTTACTTTCATTCTTCTTCTGCCATACCCATGAGTCACTTCCATACATCAATGTTGGCGACAAAACTCCCTGCAGTATAGCAAGGCGAGCCTTACTCGGTATAATTTTACTGCTAAAAATGGTCTGTAAGGCGCCATTCACACAATTTCCTGCTTTCACTCTCCTTTCAATATCTCCCTCACATTTTCCATCTCTTGTAAACAATGACCCTAAATAGACAAACTCATTCACTTGTTCCACTTTTTCATCTCCTATCATTACGTTACATTCAGTTACACTAGCTTCCCTCTCTATGACCATGACCTTGGTCTTGCTTACATTCACGTTCATGCCCTTCTTCTTATATGCCTCATTCATTACGGTGACCATCTGCTGTAAATCAGACGCTGACGACGCAAAAAGAACCTGACCGTCAGCGTATAGCAGGGTCTTAAACACGGATTCACCCATTTTTAAACCACATTCAGACTCTTTCAAATCAGTCAAACAACTATCCATGAATAGATTGAACAGCCAAGGAGACGCTACACATCCCTGTCTAACACCACGATCAATGTTAAACCAGTCCGTGTAGGCCCCGTTTATTCTGACACAGGCACTTGAATCCCTATATAAGGTTGTAAGTGCCCGTATCAGACTGCTGCTCACTCCATACACGGAAAGTGTTGACCAAAGTTCATCCCTCACCACTCGATCGTAAGCCTTTTCCAAGTCAATAAAGGCGCAGAAAACCTTCTGGTGTTTCATTAAGATTTTCTCTGCAATGCACCTTAAGGAAAAGACTTGATCCGTACATCCCATGCCCTTTCTAAATCCCGCTTGTACATCCCAAATCTTACTATCCGTTTCAGAAATAATTCTTTCGATCAGTATCTTTGCATACAATTTGCCAACAACACTCAGTAGGCTACTGAGTGTTGTTGGCAAGCCGTGGTATCAGTACCACGGCAGTTTTTGCATTCCTGCTGAGACCCTTTGCCCTTGTAAAGTGGCACAATTACTGCCTTGTTCCAGTCACCTGGTACTCGACCGGACCGCCAACATTTGTTAAAAAGCAGGTACAGCAGGCTTGCCGTGACGCCTTCGCCTACCTTGAGCATTTCAGCAGATATCCTGTCATATCCCGCAGCTTTACCCGCTTTCATACTTTTCAATGCATACCTTATCTCTTCCATACTTATTTTATTTTCACTATCATGTTCCTCATCCGCTACTATTTTCCTGGTAACACTTTCTCCTTGTTCAAACAAATTTTCAAAATATACCTTGCACTGATTCAGAACATCTCCATGCTCTCTAATAATATTTCCATTCATATCCCTTATCACCCCAAGTTTCGAGTCTCCTGACGAATTGCCTCGGGCTGTTCTGACCAAGTGCCAGAATAATTTAATATTGGCCCGAAAATTGTTAGCAAATTTCCTATCAAACTTATCCTTACATTCTTCTTTCTTTCTTCTCACTGTCTCTTTTACTTTATATTTCAACCTGTCATACTTTTCTTTTACAATCCTCTCATTGTCATTCACACTACCTTGTATCCTTTTGTTGGCTCTTATGGCCAGCAAGTCCATCCAAGCTTTACGTTTTTCCGCGACCACACCACTTACTTCCTGATCCCACCATTCATTACATATCCTTTTAACATGTTTCCTCTTACTTACGCCACATACGTGTGTTGCTGTATCTATTACTCCATTCTTGAACTCCTTCCAAAATTCTTCTATCTCGCAATCATCTTCCTCAAACAATTCTTTAAACCGTTCTTCCAATGCCTCCTTATACTGACTACGTACATCCTCTTCTTCAAATCTTTCAACTTTCACTCTTTCTATGGCAGGTAAGTGTATACGAGGGCGATGACGCCACTTAGAGGTTAGACCAGCTATACGACTATTAGTGGTATCGTTGGGAATGTCAAATAAATCACGTCGTCACGTTGTGTCCTTGGTAACAAATGTATATTTTTATTCCGTGCTTTTAAAAGTTTCAGGTGCGTGCCATTTTCGGTTCCACTCGCTATTTTATTTACAACTGTACTTCTGCCGTATAGCGAATCCGTCGAGTCCAAGAATCTGCCCAATCCACGAATCTGTCGAGTTGGGAATCTGCCAAATCACGAATCTGTCCAATCCAGAATCTGTCGTGTACCGAACAAGCGATTTGTCTTAACCTATTGTGACAATCCTACCAAAATAGGTAACTTTACAAGCTTTTAAGAAGCTGTCTTTCTGTTCAGTTTATTTACTCATGTGACTTAGGGTCGTCGGACGGTTTGTCTCCTCTTTTTGGTATGATCCTAATGTAACCACTGCGCCATATACGAGGAAAAATACCTTCTGCTATGCAACGTTTAAACACAAACAAAATGGACTCACCAGATGTTTTACAAGCTTCTTTTATCATCTTGTTGGAGATTTTGTCTTCGCCTGAAGCTTTGTTAGGCGGCAAAGATCCGACAGCATTTATAAATTCGTCATAGGATGGTAGGTCTGACGCTGGTGAAACGGGTTGCAAAGCAGCCCATTGTCGGATCTGACGGTGGTAGTCTGTGTCATTCTCCAGCCGATCGTTGGGTATCAGACACTTCAAGAGATAGTCCGTTGTCTCCTCAATACCAGTGGAATGTCTACCATTAATTTTGATATTTTGGGTATAAGCTAAGTCGATAGATCTATTTGCTTTAAATTCGTGGTATAAAGGAGACCACGGACCCTCCCTATCGAGTCTATCAACAATCTTACGTAACAAATTTCTTTTGCATTTTTCAACTGCAGACCTATAATGAGATCTAGCAACTCTAAGAGCAATGAAGGCAGTATCATAAACGTCACCTGTTATTTGACGTCTTTTTAATAGATTTAACTTTCTACGTGCTCTGCGAAAGGCTCGCCGAAGTTCAGCTAAGTTGTTATTCCACCAATCACACCTACGAGTGTTGGTGATAGAACCACGGCCAATGGCAACATCCGCACAATATATGAAGGTGTCAGACAAAATTTCAGCACTCTCTTCTACAGAAAGACTACAGCAAGTGAAGTATTTGACATGTGACGCGAATAGTGAACCAAAAAGATCCCAATTAGCTCCTTTTGTTTTATATCTAAAATTAATAGAGGAGATACATGACGAGTCCCGTGGCAGCCTTGACGTGAATTCGTACACGATTAGGCGGTGGTCACTACATGACGCGTCCGGTAGGACACGCCACCTATCTATACGAACGTCCCTACAAGAAAGTGTGACATCAATAGAAGACTCGCCCATGGGGCTGCAAAAAGTAGGTGGTGCATCTGGTGTGTTGTGGATGGATAAATTCATTTCTGCAATGAAATCCTCGACGGCGCACCGTCGATCCCTTCAGAAGAACGATATTTGCCATACCATAACGTAGATGATGCATTCACATCGGCACTAATTATGACCTTATGACCCACAAGGGACCTTAAAACCAAGCGAAGATGGTGTAAGTAAGGGGCAACCGGATGTGAATACTGAAAGTAGCAGCTGACAACATAAACTCTAAAGGACGCAGAAGATACCTCCGCAACCGCACAGTGTGACGTCATGAGATTACTAATAGATGTTACAGTTAAGTTTGAATTCGCGATATAAATCCCAGCTCGTGCTTTGCCGTCCAGCTGTATGATTTTATAACTCTGGCTTGTATTTTGATATTGTTCTTGTACGAGTATTACGTCTAACTTATATTCTATAACTAAGCGCTCTAACTCTAATGTCGCCCCCCTATCGTTGTGAAGGTTTAATTGTCCTATAACGATATTATCCATGATGTACCTACCTAAGTATGAGGTTCCCTAAACTATAAATTCAGTAGTTAGTATTAAGAATTAGTTGTTCTAATTTCACCTTATATGTGGGACATTCCTGAGATCCGCAACGATGGTCATGCGGTTTCTTAAGGCGTTTACATGCTACGCATGAAGGTTTAAAATCAGGAAGATCTTTATTTGAGCATGTTTTTGTTTCGTGTTCCCCAGCACAGTGAGCACAAGCAGCTGTTTTATACGTACAAAACTTTTGAACATGACCGAATTGTTGACATTTTGAACACCGCACTATTTCTATGTCGTCTATAAACCTACAGGTTGCCCAATCTATATACAATTTTTCTTTTGTGCTAACAAGATGTTTACGAATGTCTGGTTCTACTTCCAGGCCTATCCATTTACGACCACTATCTAATTTACGCCTACGAGTGATTTTGGTATTTTTAATAAACGTTTCCTCATCTACACTTACCTCATCTTTGATATTCTGACGGTATAACCATAGTAAAAACAGAATAGTAGGATAGCTTCATACAAATCGGCCGCCGCACCGCCGCGCTGGTTTGAATGTACGCGTGAGTCGCCGGCGCCGTGTACGCACGCACTTTTCACGCACACAATCTCACGAGCGCGGCAAGCTCGGCGCGGATTCAGTACGGGATGCGCCGCGCGTCTGATCAAGCACATTCATGTAGGTACTACACTGCTCGCCCGCTTGAATTGTTTATATACATTCAGTTTTGTAATAAACGTTATTAATAATATACAATGTGTTAAACGACAGTAAAGGACAATGGCAGATCTCCATACATCAAAATGTCTGAAATTAAATTGAAGCGAACAGTAATAAAAAATATTTCAAAAAATTTGGCGTAAGTAACAGAGTCTATAAATGATTCTATTTTCACTCAGGAAAGGTGGAAAAAGAAGATATCGGTGTTTGAATTTTTAGTTAAGAATGAACAATGTAGGTAAAAGGAAAGTTATAGTATGAAAGTTAAACAATGTAGGTAGGTACGTTTGAATTATCAAATGACATATGTCAGATTAACATCAAAACGCGGAAGTATTTTGTAGCATCTAACTGTCAAAGCCAAAGACAAAAGCAGAGCTGCACATTTTAAATCGATTTTATGTGAAATCGATACAACATCAAAACGATTCTGTGACGTTTTTATTTGATTCAAACGTTGTTTTGCTTCAAAAATATTAGCTTATTGATATAATGTTGATTAAATATTAAATTATTGCATTTTAAACCAAACCAACTCTATAAAAGTCGATCGTATCGATTACTTATTTCATAATCGATACGGATATAGCACTCACGTCTATTCCTGGCATACCATTGTCTATGGCAACAATCAAATAATAATGTATTCGTAATCAATATGAATGCTTTTTATCATCATAAAATACTCCAGCTTTAACGAGACAAAGTGAAAATATAAAAAATCGTAGGAAAAAATAAAAATTTGTTTTGTTCATATGAAGTTTAAAGGTCGCCATAACAAACCCAGACCAAATTCTGCCATTGTTCTTTAACTTGTTACTTTTTCTCATTAAAAAAGGCATTTAGATAGCTATATAACGCTTAGGTAGTCAGTAGGTATTTGAAAAAAAAAAATCAAGCTTAAATTGTGAAGTATTCAGCGCGATCACTTAAAAAAGCGGCGAAAAAGCGCGAGCGCGGACAAAGCCGGCGCCGCGGTGTAAACAAGTGACAACCCGTGTGTCAACGCAAGAGTAGGCAATTAACTCGCCGAGCGGCCTTAGCTAACCTACTATTCTGTTTTTACTATGGTATAACGCCGTGATGAACGCTTTGTCCTCCATAGCACCGGGTACGTCCTTGACAAGAATGCGTGGCTTACGCCCTTTCGGCTTCTCTAGACGTAGACCGGCAGACCTAATCGCACTTACGGATTCCAACTTTTTGAGTTGTTTTTCGTTGGCTACACGTAGTACTTACCCCAGACTTGGCTGTTTTTTTGACACCTACTATTTGAAAGCCTTCGTCGCAAGGTTTGATGGCCTTCATCAGTGCCTGCTTCGTAGCGGATGACGACCCGTATTCAGCTGAACGCTCTGTAGTCGGGTAAACTACAATAGCAGGGCGTTGAACACGGTGAGACTCCACCGCGGCCGCCGCCGGCACTGACTTTGCTGGTAGACGAAGGCTAAGTTTTTGTGCGTACGTCTGCTTTTGCTGATTGTTTTTTAGGCTATATAACTCTCGTTCCAAATGCGCCATCCTAGTTTCGTTAAATCGTTACTAGACGATTTTAATGCTAGTATGGATACGATACCTGTTATACGCTGCGTAAAATCCATTATGGCAGTTTTGTTAGCGACGCTAATACGCGATCCTTGATCGTTCACTAACTTATTTATGTTGGCCAAATAACTAGTTGCCTGAGCTACTAAATCACAATAACTATCAGAATAATTGACACTATTTACCAATGGTTCGCTTTGAAAACGTTTTGACCTATCATCTGGCGTAATAAACGATGGTGACATATCACTAAATAAACGTTTAGTCGTTGGCGACTTCGGTGTACAAAAATCCGTGCCACCACCACGATCAGGTGGTTCATTACAGAATAAAGCCATTATTACCTTACCTTATTGAACTATACTATATTGTAACCGCAAAAGGAAACCTAAACACAAATATATTTAACAGTAAAAATAATTTAGTAAACAACTTACCTACTTTTTTCGCAGTACCTACATTAAGAAAAAATAAAAGACTTACCGATCGATGAATTACACTTATTTACACTATTTACAATATAATATGTACAAAACTTACAAAACACGGAGCCTAAACCCTAAAATACTCAACCAGAAGCAACTCACGAGCTGAGAAATTATCACAAAACCGGTAAAAAGTTATTTAAAAAACACAGCTATTTGTTTCGCACCACACTGTACGAAGCGCGGGTTATCCCATATTATCGTGAGTCGTATGACGAGTTTGGTGGACTGAAATAATTACTTATTAAATAGAATTGGCCCGCGATTACAGGAGTAAAGTGAAGCACTCTAAACATCAAGCTCCCAATAATAGACACGATCCTGTTTCTGTATTCTAAAAGCAGCGTAATCCCTGCAGTATGGCACTTCTGTACAAAATGTACATTTATACCGGTCCGTACATAGAATAGTCGACAAATAATAGCTGGCTGGCTATCCCAGTAGGCCTCAATGGAGGCCCGTCCATATGCCGTGACGGTGCCCGAATTATTTATGAAGCTGCCTTCTATTTACACACATGTAAGGTCCTTGAGGTCGTCTGAGAAATCTGAGAATTTGACCCTGGCGATGCCAATCCATTCTAGCAATTACTGCGGAAAATCCTTTACAGTTCAAGCTGCACGCCTGTGGAATGGATTGCCACTAGAAATCCGTAAAGCCAAATCGCTTAACATATTTAAGTGTATGTTAAAAAGACACTACCTGTCAATCTAACGCCAATAATTATAAGCATTGTTAATTTATCATAATTATATTGTATAGCTGTCGTTCTACAAGTGTTCCGTTCACTGCTTCCTTATAATTATATAATCATATTTTATTTATTATATGTATTGTATCACATAGTACCTATACTTATGTATGTTATAGTAGTATAATCTATACTAATATAATAAAGCGGAAGAGTTTGTTTGTTTGTTTGTTTGTTTGAACGCGCTAATCTCAGGAACTACCGGTCGGATCTGAAAAATTCTTTTTGTATACGATAGCCCAGTTATTCCGGAAGGCTATAGGCTATATAACATAGCGCTTCGACCCTTTGGGGCCGGGCAAAAGGCTAAAAAGGCTAAAACATAATGTCGGCTAATCTCAGGAACTAGCAGTCGGATTTTAAAAATTGTTATTGCCTATGATAGCCCAATTATTCCGAAAGGCTATAGGCTATATAAAATTACGCCACAACTTTTAGGGGCCAGACAAAAATAATAAAATGGTCAAACGAGAAGGGGGAGGGTTGGGTGAAAGGCAAAAAAAGGCTAAACGAATAGGATACAATCTATATGGGTATCGTTTTCGAGATTTTCGGGACGCTGATTAATAATATGAAATTTATTTAGTGATCCAAGATGGCGGACGGGAAATCAAAGATGGCGGATGAGAAAATTTTAAATATCAATATGGGTATCGCCTTCGATATTTTAAGGGGTGGAGAATCGAAATACAACATCTATTTCGTGATCAAAGATGGCGGATGGGAAATCAAAGATGGCTGATGGGAAAATTTTTAAAAATCAATATTGGTATCGTCTCCGATGTTTTAAGGGATGGGGAATCCAAATACAACATCTATTTCGTGATTCAAGATGGCGGATGGGAAATCAAAAATGGTGGATGGGAAAAATTTAAAAAATCAATATTGGTATCGTGTCTGATGATTTAAGGGATGGTGAATCCAAATACAACATCTATTTCGTGATCAAAGATGGCGGATAGGAAATCAAAGATGGCGGACGGGATTTTTTTTTAAAGTCGATATGGGTATCGTCGCCGATATTTAAAGGGATGGGGAATCCAAATCCGATATCTATTTCGTGATCAAAGATGGTGGATGAGAAATCAAAGATGGCGGATGAGATAGTTTTAAAAAATCAATATGGTTATCGTCTCCGATGTTTTAAGGGATGACGAATCTAAATACAACATATATTTCGTGATCAAAGATGGCGGATAGGAAATCAAAGATGGCGGATGGGTATTTTTTTAAATCAGTATGGGTATCGTCTCCGATGTTTGAAGGGATGGAGAATCCAAATACAACATCTATTTCGTGATCAAAGATGGCGGATAGGAAATCAAAGATGGCGGACGGGATTTTTTTTTAAAGTCGATATGGGTATCGTCTCCGATATTTTAAGGAATGGAGAATTCAAAACCACCATCTATTTCGTGATCAAAGATGGCGGATGGGATTTTTTTTCAAAAATCAATATGGGTATCAACTCCAATATTTAAAGGGGTTGGGAATCCAAATCCAATATCTATTTCGTGATCAAAGATGGCGGATGAGAAATCAAAGATGGCGTATGGGATTTTTTTTAAAGTCGATAGAGGTATCGTCTCCGATATTTTAAGGAATGGGGAATTCAAAAACATCATCTTTTTCGTGATCAAAGATGGTGGATGGGATTGTTTTTAAAAATCAATATGGGTATCGTCTCCAATATTTGAAGGAATGGGGAATCCAAATACAACATCTGTTTCGTGATTCAAGATGGCGGATGGGAAATCAAAGATGGCGGATGGGAAAAAATTTAAAAATCAATATGGGTATCGTCTCTGATGATTTAAGGGATGGTGAATCCAAATAAAACTTCTATTTCGTGATCAAAGATGGCGCATAGGAAATCAAAGAGGGCGGACGGGATTTTTTTTTAAAGTCGATATGGATAAATATCGGAGACGATACTTTAAGGAATGGGCATTTCAATATTATATAAAAATCTATGTTTGTTTTTGCATCATTTATAGACCCTGCAATGATAAGAGATTAAGCGCTAAGTCAATGGTAACTTGGAAAAGGGGCTTGGAAAAAAGGGAATTCAATAAAAACTCTTAAAAAGGCGATACGGAGTTCGCTGGGTCAGCTAGTATAGTATGTATGGCATAATTTATATGTAATGTAGTATGTATAGTATAATATAGTATGTATTTATGTAAGTGTATATTACAATATGTATATATTTAGGTACTTATTTATAATTATTATAGATTACTCACGCTACACCATCAATATACATGACTGCTAACCTACATCATTTCTGTCCATCCGCGGTTGCCTGGAAGAGATCGCTCTATTAGCGATAAGGCCGCCAATTGCACACTAGTTTTAAGTTATATACTTCTGTAAATACTTTGTTTGTTTTGGTGTTCAATAAAGTATAATCTATCTATCTATTTGTAACTTTGTGGTGAAAAGTAATGAAAAGACTATATAGAGAGGTCTTTTTGGGATTGACCAAGGGAATTGCTGTATCATTTCGGATTAATCTTCGGATTAGCAGTTTCATTTTTAAAAACTTGGTAATGGATAAAAACTACATTATTTATGACAGGAACAGTTTTTGGATGGTAAACTAATGTATCAGGTCGCTTTTCGAGAAAGCACATCTTAAGCATGTCAAAATTTGTGGCTAGTGAGATAAATGACAAACTAAATAATTATTAATGGTAGGATCCATCAGAAAGTATTCATTGCTTAGGGCTCAGGGTTTCCTAATTAAACAGACAAGTTTGCTACCCATCTTATCTCTAGAGAAATTCGTCAGGAGATCATTAAAGCGCTTGTCGCATGTTATACTGATAGTGGTGATCTATTAATACCACCAAGAATGTTTGTTTCTAGCTTAGTAAGTACGATAATAAAATAGTAGCGAGAATATTTCAGCCAAGTTTAAAAGAAATGTTATTTATTGATTCAATCATCTTCGCCATATTTAACCTTAAAAATCCACAGCATGTAGTTATTGACATAAATCTGCGAAATAATTTTAAGTGATTTTAAGCCGACGTTCGACGTAATACTAAATAAATGCTGTTTGTAAATAGTACTAATATTTATTTATTACATAATCTGTTTACATTTTCTACATCTGTGTGCTATATTTGGATGTTCTCGTAGAGGAGAACCCATTCAGTATATTTCTAAGTTTTTTTACCCAAGAACCAAGATTTCGATACTGAAACTGTCAAGCAAGTTAGCAAGAAGCTGCATACGTCGCTTGTATTATATTTCAGTAGGTTTGTAGCCAGTATAATTTTATTATGTGGTGTGTTTTAACAGTAATTAACGTATATTTTGGAGGAGGCAGCTCCGTTTGCGGAATTTTGTAATTTTGCCTCGAGCACTGCTTTCATAATATAATGGTCTGCATCTCGATTACGACGACAATTAAGGCGCTGTTATACCTCAGAAGCCGTGAAACACCTAATTTTTCGTCGCGCATCTAGCTATAACGGTACATATTACAAACTAGCAAAAAATAGAGCTTAAAGTCAAAAGTGTGAACAAAAGACTTTTGAAAGAATTTTTCATGTATGTAAAATAGAATCACGGTATAAAAATCACAAAATCGAGGCAAAAAATAATCTTTCGTCTCACTGTTTGCAATATTTTGATCGTAAGCTGTCATATTTTATTTGATAATATTGTAGGAAATCTAATGAACTAAAGAATTACCCTATTTATTTTCATATTATACGTGTATATTTTGTAAAATTAAATAAAATCTGCCAAACGTCTATGATTTTGACGCTCGGTAGATCCCATCAATATCAAACGCTTCAGCAATTTAAACCTTATTAGCATAAGCGGTGTACTGAGTGTCAGTTGCTAGTTTACGCGCCGCCCAGACCTCATCATTCGGCTATGAGCCCTGTGAGAGATAGGTCATGTCGCTTGCGTCTCCGCTGCACGAAATTTTACGTAAACCTGTTTGTTATTATAATACGACAAATTGAGTTCGTAATTTCATGTTTTATGTTATAGACTGAATACTTTGAATCAAATAGGCTTTTCATGTAACTATGGGCACATATAATTAGGACCTAAGTTTATACTCTTGTTGCGTTAAATTTGTTATTGTTTCTGTGCTTATAAATATATAGTTAGAAGTATAAAATATGGACAATTAGAGAAATGAAGTTCTACGAAGGATTTCTACAAGAAAGCATCGTAATAAAATAGAAATTCATCCATGGTCAAGTGATTATGAAATATGTAACATTTTTACACAAATTATTTTCATAAGAGTATTTTATGACTAACTATGTTATAAATTATCGATTATGCATAATATAATTATATAAGTTATTCTCACAATACATAGCTGCCAGTTTTCAATTTTTGAAAGAGTAATAACATAAAATCGAATCATTTTATGTACCTATATTCCAAATTCATTAGCTTGTCAGAGCGCCGGGAGCGCTAAGATGCCGCCACGGCGAACAATAAACAGCGCTAATATGGCGCTCCGCAATTCGCACACAAGCGGTAACGAATGTTGTATTATTGTGTTGTGAACATAAACCTATTTAGGTACATCGGGTAAGGTAGGTACACTTTGATTATTCATAAACTATTAGGTATGTCTCAGTACATCTAATATATTTTTAATTTCTAAAATCAATCATTCTATCTATCTATCTATAACGTCACGCCTGTCTCCCATTGGGGTAGGCAGAGACTATGGAACGCCACATGCTTCGGTTCAAACATACCTCTTTCGCTTCATCGACATTCATTAACCTCGTCATGCATGCGCGTCGGTTATAGGTACTTTTTATTTTGCCCTTTATCAGTAGATCACCTATTTGGTCGGCGTACGTCCGCCTAGGGCGTCCCCTACCGACATTTCCATTTATTCTCGCACGATACACTCCTTTCGTATTTCTTCTTTCATCCATCCGCTCCAGATGTCCAAACCAACGTAACATTCCTTTTTCAATCTTTGTCACTACATCTTCTTTTAGACCACACTTTTCCCGTATCACACTGTTACGCACTTTATCTTTCAAACTTATTCCGCACATACTCCTTAAAGCTCTCATCTCCACAGCATTGATTCTACTTTCATGCTTCGTCTGCCATACCCATGATTCGCTACCATACATCAGTGTTGGCGCCAAAACTCCCTGCAGTACAGCAAGACGAGCCTTACTTGGTATAATTTCGCTACTGATGATGGACCGTAAGGCGCCATTCACACTATTTCCTGCTTTCACTCTCCTTTCAACATCTCCCTCACATTTCCCATCTCTCGTAAACAAAGACCCTAAATACACAAACTCATTCACTTGTTCCACTTTTTCATCTCCTATCATTATGTTACATTCAGTTATACTGTCTTCCCTCTCTATGACCATGACCTTAGTCTTGCTTACATTCACTTTCATGCCCTTCTTCTTATACGCCTCATTCATTACTGTGACCATCTGCTGTAAATCAGACGCTGACGACGCAAAAAGAACCTGATCGTCAGCGTATAGCAGGGTCTTAAACACAGATTCACCCATTCTTAATCCACATTCAGACCCTTTCAGATCGGTCAAACAACTGTCCATGAATAGATTGAACAGCCAAGGAGACGCTACACATCCCTGTCTAACACCACGACCAATGTTAAACCAGTCCGTGTAGGCCCCGTTTATTCTGACACAGGCACTTGAATCCCTATATAAGGATTCAAGTGCCCGAATCATTTATAAGTAAGAAGGTGACTTCTCTGTTTGCTATAACACAAGATATAGTATTTTTTAATAATAAAGTACGTAACTAATTATCTTTATTGTAATTACAGTGAAGTGAAAGATAACAGTTCTGCAACGTCTTACACACATTTGACTGCAGTCATTCCTAACACGATCTGTTCGAGAGCTAGCCAAGAAATGCTAAACAATTTTTTTAACAAATTGGACTCAAATTCCGTAGTGATAAGCAAAAATTACAAGAGGGATAGCAGTGACTGGTTCAATTTGCGTAAGAATATGTTGACAGATTAAAATTTTGGTATAGTGGTAAAACGAAGAGATAACAGCAGTAAAGCCAACTTAGTAAAAATATTTTGTACAAATAAAATATTTGCAATGTAAAATCAGTTGCGCATGGAATCTTAAATGAACAACTGGCTTTGCAACAACTGGCGAAGCAAGAAAATGTAACAATCGAGCCTTGTGGATTATCCGTTTATTGGTGCTATGCCAGATGGATTAATAGGTCCAAACACGATTGTGGAAATTTAATGTTCTATAGTTGCCTATAAGAATGGCCTGGAGAATAGTATAAGAGCAAATAAAATACAAATGTGGAAACATGACAAAAAAGTGAACTGTCTAGTCTAAACAAATATTGTAATTGTTATTACCAAATTCAGGGGCAACACCACGTTACACGCAAACAAAAGTGTTTATTTGCTGTGTGGAGTGGCGAAAGTATACGACTAAAAATAGAAATTATAGAAAGAGATGGTGTTTTCTGGGAGAAGAAAAGCTTGTGGCGTTTCATATGAATTGGCAGTTGCCTGAAATTGTTGATTCTCGTCAAGCTCAAGGGATGGCACTGCGAGATCACGGAGAGGAAAATGTTTCATCAGTGCTTGAAATTTCTACAATACCAAGCCGTAAAGGGAAAGTAAGTGAAACTGTGCCTCGTGAACAACAGCAAATAATAAGTATTGAAGCCTTATCGCCTCACACATTGCCTATAACATTCGATGAGAATAAAGAAAACCTGCCGGGTTGTATCAGACACCTAACTTTTGATGAGCTGTAAACTCTGTATTTCGTTAATAAATGATAAATGAATATAAATAAATATCTTTTAATATTTATTTTCTTTGAAACAACACATATTTGAAGCGAAAGAAAATTTTTATATTTTCCATACATACATGTATGAGGAGAGCTAACGAAAAAGCAGTAACTCAAATTCTAATTCTATAATTTTCTAAGCGACATAGCAGTATCTCATGAATAAGGTATATCCACATATATTTTTGATGTTTCATCTATTTTGAAAAATAATAATGGGTTGGGTTTCGAAACGAGTCACCTGAATTTGAGGGTATTGGTAGTGTAGGAGGCTTCGTTTTAATCCCCTAAAAGTAATTTTGGCTGCCGGAGTTGCGTCTAAATATTTTTAAACAATTTCCAAAATTTCATAAATACTTCGGCAAGTATGCAAAACGGAACGTAGTTTTTATACTTTAGTACAGTTTTACAAATGTCATTTTTAGGTTTTATGTGAAAAACGTGAAACGAAACGCAAATCTGCCATCTTGGAATGATCATATTGACAGCTAATGTCAAATTTGTGCGTCTATGCTTTCGAGCTAAATAGGTTATGTTAGGTTCTCTTTTGACCCTTAATCCGAAAATAGGAGCCCTTCGCAGGGCTCCGTCAACCTTAGTTTATTAAACTAGTGTGATGAACGTGGAAGTTGGCAGTGCCATACACACCGATGTTTGGAGATTTATTTTTTCAGAGGAAACCAAGTATTTCCGGCAAGTGAAAATTGTGAGGAGGGTTTCAAGACCTCCCCTCCTCCCTCTCCAATCACTCACAACCCCTAAAAACGGCGACGTATTTCGAAACCTTTACCGTAATAATTATACTTATAATAACAATAACATCCATAAATAAATAAAAGAAATCAACTTTCACTAAACTTCAATTATCTCGTAACTCGCTTTAGTTGAGATACGGCTTTTGCGCTTAGTAGAACAGTATTGTGTTTTTTAGGGTACCGTAGCCAAAAATTTTAAAAACGGAACCCTTATAGATTAGCAATGTCTGTCTGTCTGTCCGCCCGTATGTCACAGCCAATTTATTGCAAAACAGATTTGAAAACTGGCAGGAATGGAATTAGATGTAGGTAAAATAGTGAAGCAGTTCATAGAGAACTGCTTCACTATTTTTATACAAAAACAAAACAAACATAATAATGGCCTCTCCATACATGGAACTGACTTAATTATTTTTATCATCTTACGGCACGTAGGTATTTACCTACTTTCGTCAACTATTAATACCTATAACGTCTAATGTAAACCAGTTTTGCTCATGGCTGCACTGAGAACAAAAATTGCGCTATGCCTATATTGTACAAACAGATTGATGTATGTAATATAAATTTTAATATCAGTATCTCAATTCAATATGCTAAAACGTTTTGCTTGCGATTTTGAAATATGGGAATACGGATGTCGCCAGAATACGGCCGCACGTGACGAGAATGAAGGGGGGCGCCCCGCAGTAGACGGAGCTAAGCTCCCTTCACCTCCCCTGCTTCACCCCCTCATTTACCAAAACAGTCGCTTAGGACAGCGCCTTAAGTATAATCAAGAAATGTTAAGTATTTGATGACTTCAGCATGATGGTTTTCAAGTGCTTGTGTTAGAGGCAGTGATAGGCCTGTAGATATACCGGCAGACTGCCATGTAGAGGGTATCAGGTTCGAATTCACTGCGCGCCAACTGACTTTTCGAAGCTATGTGCGTATTAATTTGTTAATTATAGCTTGACCCGACTTCGGAGAGCAGGTTAAACCCTCGGTCCCGGCTGTCATGAAAATCTTTGACAGACCTTGCATGGAATCAGCACCTTCATGGTTCTACAACTCTAAACAATAGAATAGCGCTAGATAGCGATATATCTTTGGGAGGCGGATGTCCGACGGCAGTCGCTCTGTGGAAATAACTGCTCAAGCGAACAGTGAATTTGGATGTATGATAAATTGCTCAGGTGAACCATCCGTAGGTATAATTATAGTTTTCTCGAAATAAATCTTTAAACCAAAGGCCGGCTCTGGATTTTTGAATTCCATTGAATTAGTCCCTCATTTAGGTTCTATTAAACTTTAGAAAGTCAAGCACTAAACTTATTTTTCCGCTTTCTGTAAATCAAATGAGGCAAAGTTGTTTTAAGAAATTTAAACTGTAAAGCTCGTGCTCCCAATTGGGGTTGTTACGGATGCGAAAATTTAGACATCCGCGGATGCAGATGCGGATGCGGATTATTAGAAGTACACATCCGCGGATGCGGATTCGATGCGGATGCGATACGGATGCGGATGCGGATTTTGGGCTTTTACAAGGATAATTATTTAAATTTAAAGTACATAAATAACTGAAAATCAATTTAATTTTAACTTTTATTTATTTAATCATATTTTTAGAAAACAAATTGCACAAGTTCCGTGTGGTTGACGGCATAGAATACAAGTGTCACCACCCCCATCTTCCAGTGGGTGTCGTAAGAGGCGACTAAGGGATGACATGATGCAAATACCATCTTTGCGTAGAGACGGCAAACTCGACATCAAACCCTATACGACTGCCTCGTTGGTCTCGCGGCATAAATGTGCACGTGGGATCGGGAGGTCCCGGGTTCGATTCCTGGGTCGGGCAGAGTTATTGGGTTTTTCTGTCATGAAATTCTCAGTAGCAGCACGGAGTCTGGAAATGTGCCCGGTACGGCAATAGGCTCACCCCTTATTACGTGGGACTAAAGTATATCTGGCGAAAGGTGGGTGTAGAAATACACCTCTGCCTACCCCTTCGGGGATAAAAGGCGTGACGATATGTATGTGTATGTATGTAAATTGCACAAGGTTTTAGTTTTACTTATGACACAACAGAATTTTGAGCTTAGAGTTTCATTATAAAATATCTTTGTTTAATAATGAAACTTAAAAATTGGTGATTTTTAATTTTTTTTATTTATAGCAATATTGCAGCCTTCTCAGCTTCCAACCTGTTTCTTAATGGATTATACCTATTAACCCAGCTCCACTAAATCAGTGGGAACACTGGCTGGTGGAGGTGATAAATATCTGCAGCTAATTTGGAGGAGTATGTGCGGAGTAAGGCTGATAGATAAAGTAAAAAACAGTGTGATACGAGAAAAGTGTGGTCCTAAAAGAAGATGTAGTGACAAAGATTGAAAAAGGAATGTTGCGTTGGTTTGGACATTTGGAACGGATGGATGAAAGAAGAAATACGAAAGGAGTATATTGTGCGAGAATGAATGGAAATGTCCGTAGGGGACGCCCTAGGCGAACGTACGCCGACCAAATACGTGACGTACTGAAAAAGGGCCAAATTAAAAGTACCCATAACCAACGCGCATGCATGATGAAGTTAATGAATGTCGAGGAAGCGAAAGAGGTATGTTTGAACCGAAGCATGTGGCGTTCCATAGTCTCTGCCTACCCCAATGAGAGACAGGCGTGACAATATAGATAGATAGATAGATAGCTAATTTGGAGAGATTTTTTTTACAACGGTTAATTTGCCACCAATTAAGTGGATTTTCATCTAAATCCAGTCTTTTCTGGTTACGATAAATAACTAGCATCGTGGCTACTGTTGTCCAGTTCTCCTTCACCTTAATTTTCGCTCGATGAATCTAAGACCATGGCAAGATCGCTTTTTAAGCAAGTCTTCTTACCCGTACAGGACGTTGCTGGTTCAGGACCGAGAGAATCTCCCATTCTCATTCTTTTTGTTTTGTCCGCCGGCGAGTCCGGCGACATAGGAGAATTAGTGACGATGGGGTCATTTATCATCTTTATTATTTAATCTTTTATTTTTCTTCGGTGACTGGTTTGAAAAATTATGCTTATAGCGAGGATCTAAATATGTGGAAATTGCATATAAGTAATATTATAGTATTCCATAGAAGAAATTTTCCAAAACAAACGCGAAGCACGTGCCACTCTGGCTCCGCCCACTTTCTTTACATGTAGTTACTTGTTTATGTGAATCTGCATCTGTAAAAACTCCGCATCGATTGATACGGATGTGAATGCGGATGCAGATGTCTGAATTAATGCGGATGTTCCGCATTTGCGGATGCGGATGCGAGTATTCGTAACACCCCTGCTCCCAATTCAAGCGGTTGTTTCAAAACCGTCTAAGTGATTCCACTTTGTAAAGGGATCATTGGCTTACGAGCAAATTATGGGTAAAGACTTTGCGAAATTGGGCGCTGAGTTATTTCAAGATGATTTCGAAATGTTTGTACTTGAATATTAGTTTCGAAAGGCTTTAACAAGAAGAAGTATGTTGAACTTAAGAAATGAATTTATTTGCTTATTTCATTTTATTGCTTTACTACATGCATGTCTCTTTCTATTATCGAAAGATTAAATACATCGGATCACGAATCTCCTTTATACCCACAAAAGATTTACCTCTTTATAACATTATAAACTGACTAAGTGGAAACACCTTCAAAACATTAAAAGCCTCAATTAATTTCCACTACCATGGAAGTAGTAAATCGGGTACAAAACCCCAGGGTTATTTGTCGCCTCACCACTCGCGATGCACGAATTATTCATGCACCATCAGCGCTCAGGCAAAATAGAGTGGTTTCCTTACACAAACGAGGAAGCCATTTAAAAAAAATCTCTGAATAAAGACACCGAACAAAAGAGACAGAATTAAAATACGAGAGCTGTACAAAAAGAAAGGTAAGGAATGCAATCTGAAGTAGATAAATCTACGTCAGAATTAATTTTGTTAAAGAGAGCCGAGATAAATCTGTTTATATTAGTTAAAATATTCGAGCAACTCTAAAGAAAGGATTGGTTGATATAGTACATTTGTAAACATTAAAACAAGAATAGCTGAGTGAAATACAACACAGTGGGCGCTTTTATATACTTACGCAAAATATCACAAACAGACTCAATAATTTCAGAGTTGTTGTACTGTATATTTTTTCTCTTATTATATTTGGATCCATCTTTTGCTGTATGCTTAGTTTTAATAATGCAGCACCTGATAAACATTTTAAAGAATGTGTTTAAGAATCTGCATACTGGACGATAGTGATGTGATGCAAAAGTTGAAGATTTTGATTCATTATATGCTTTACAAAAATCATACAATGATAAAAATATTAACGTTATGTTATTAAAGCTACGTTTTAATCTGTATGAGCAATTTTGTCACAAAATGACTCGTGACCGTCACGAAGATTATACATTATACAGCATTAATTTATTATTCAGTATTAAAATCTTGTCAGCTCAAATAACGTTCACATTTCCTATTAAATAAATAACACGAGCGATGATTACAGAATTGTCAGTTTGTATTTGTTTTACGAACTGTGTCGCAAGCTGGCGAGTGAATGCAGAATTACATTTTGTTTTACCTTTTGTGAGTTACGAGTTCAAAAGGTGTCAACGAGACCCTATGTCTGTTGTAAAAGGTAGAGAATTGTAATTCGCAGAGGGATTGTATTTATATTGTGACCACTATGGTCTTGTGTGTCACTCTTACTAACACAAATAGTACAACAAATAGTACCTAAAAACACCATTACTGTCAGGCAAATTGAAAAGTCATTAATACCGTTGTCATATCTCGTACGGTGGGACTTTTTCGTGGTCGAGTCTGTCTCACCCTAGACAGTTGACGTCAGTAGGTATACTTTTATGTATCGACTAATTTTCAGCGGATGCACCACACGTTGACCTCAGTACACGAACTTGAATTTGCTCAGCACTTTTTCGACAGCTATGAACGCCTAGGCAAAATACAAATACTACCTTATACTGCGACATATCTTGTTAAAAATGATTAGTTAGTACTTCAACAATTAGTTTGTTAGTCTGAGATGTTCGCATGACAGCTGAGAGCCTGAGACTA
This sequence comes from Euclidia mi, assembly GCA_944739405.2. NCBI lineage: Eukaryota > Metazoa > Arthropoda > Insecta > Lepidoptera > Erebidae > Euclidia > Euclidia mi. The sequence continues at coordinate 58,444,000 of OX123198.2, forward strand.
AAGGCTTATCGCACTACAAAGGGACGGACGGCTCTATAACATGTACAAACAGCGGCCATCAATCCTAGACTACGTTTGTCATCAGACAAGTCATTTAGCTAACAAGAATTGATATCGTAGGTTTCTATACCTAGCAAGGGTTGTTGGTACAGCCTATCCTGAGGACTCGGCTTTTTATTTTGACTGTCATTTTTACCTAGTGGTAAATCAGTCCAAACTACTGACTGAGATAGTGGTTCGTTTCTCAACTAAGAAAATATTTGTGTGATGATCACGATTATCATAGAACATAGTTTCTATCAGAGGGTAAATCTCTCATCTCATCAGCCTATTGCAGTCCGTAGCTGGACGTAGGCCTTCTCCCAGGTTACGCTACAACACCCGATCTCGCGTAATTTTTTGTAATTCTGGAGGAAATCACTTATCTATAATCAGGTTTTGATAACAATAAGCTTATCAATTATCGGGTTGCCATAGTACAGGCTCTGATTTGTTTGGAAATTAGGCTATATATATAATTTAGAAGCAAACATTTTTGGAGTTGATCGGCATTAACTCATTTAAAATTTTCTGAGTTTTTGAATTGAGTGTTGGAAGCGGTTGCAGGTTACTTTAACTCTATTTGCTAAGTATGTAGTAGTATGGTTTGCGTTATACCAGCACAAAAGCTCCTGCGTCAGTAACAGATGGATTCTTCATTTATCACCCCTTTCATAAGCTCATTATTATTCCTAATGCCGGTACAGTTGTCGATATTTAACGCTATTTTTCCGTAACCCTTACGTTATCGGTACTTCGGGTACCTAATACATCTTCCGTTCGCCTCAGGGACGTCATAAAGCCGAATACCATTTTAATGTGTCGCACCTCAGGTTATCCCAGGATTTGCATTATTCATATCCCTTCCATCGAAACTGATCAATTCCCGTTCCTATTCCACTGAAAATCCAACACTCCTGAGATTGGTGCGAGTTTTAAGACGAAATTAAATATTGAAGTGAGCTCGTTCGTGTTTTAGAGTTATCGTATTTCGCCATTTAAGTAGTGATAAAATGGAGGTAGGATAATGTGTAGAAAATAAGTTCTGGCTCGATTATAGCATTTATTGTGGGGAGCAGGGATGACGATTGCCTGCAATCAAAGGAAGAATCTAACCAGAAGAAGTGGATGCACTTGGTTTAGGCCCGAAGAATTTTGTTTTTCAGTTATGCCTATGTGGAGGAAACTTCGTTTGTGCGATTCGGAATTCGGAATCTGTCATTAGTTACAAATATCGAAGTGCGGTTATAATTCAAAGTTTTTTTCATCATTTACTACTACTTCGCGTCGGTTGGCATGTTATTCGCTAGCCATTTTGTCGAATTGTATTTTTTTTTTAAATTTAAGAAAAAGTCTTGTTCTCTTGGAAATGGCAGGAAGGTACCCGAATTCTAACTTTCCGTAGACTATTGTTATCATTTTGTCTTAAACCAAGTTTATCAGTGACGTAGGATGACATAAAGCAGAAAGAAGAAGGCAGCTCTAATCGGTTCCCCTTCTCAAGTTGCAGTGGACTTACGGCCCTTATCGATAGCTTGAATTATTCATAGCTCAGGAAACTGCACTATTGATACTCTCTATGAGAATTTAAAAGAATCGTAATGTTTTATGTAGCCATGATTCTAAAGCTATAATTTGGATAGGTGCTAACGAAAGGAAGAATAACATTGACAATTAGTCAAGTCCCTGTAACGAGGAACTTATTATACATTTCTGCATCGGGCATAATAAGAAAATTTGCCATACCTATTAGTTGCTTTGTATTTACTTTTTTATTGGTAAAGTAATTCTATCCTATGTGTTATTTTTACAACAGGCCAATTTGCTTCTGAAATATATTATATTGTAGTATAACTTGGAATCCATTTTTGTGGACAATATGGCCCGAGATCTCAAAGATTCCAAATCTACATGATACCTCTTTTACAGTCAGGTTGTAGCTATATAAAAAAAGACCTAAATTAAAGTAAAATAGCTTAAATACGTTTTACAGAATTCCGTCAAAAGCCAACATTTTACACTTCGGACTTAATTACGGGCACGCTTTAAAGTTCGTTTAAAACTTAAGCGAACTATGTTTTAGCGAGCCTAAATTTTATATGCACATAATGTTAAGGGTGCTTTATAGAGCTCTTATTATGGAACTACGTGGGTTTTACAAGGCAGCAAAATTTACGCCTAAATACTTAGGTAGAGTATCTCTAGGACCTAAATTTCGCGGACCTATATTTTCTTCGCCAAGTTTGAGCAATAACTCATGTCTCTTCGTTTTTTATTTATTTTGTTAATCTTGAGATTTATGGATTGCTTAGTATTTAGATAAAGATACAGATTTGTTTATTTGCTAAAACATGTGTGAAAAATAGTACATTGTGAGAAATGCATATTAGAACTTAAATATTAATTTGTATCAACATGTTTGACCTTTACAGGTGTACAAGTGCAAGCAGTCATATAAAAAGGAAAAAACTGATGATCAAATAACCAAGGAAATTCATAATTATTATTCATAACTAGATACAGCAATAACTAGATAAAAATAATTGATAATACATCATACAGTTACAGAGATTGGTCATTTAGGAAATCATTAATATTGTAGTAACATTTCTGTATCAACATAAGCTTTAATGCTTTCTTAAATAAGTCTTTATTTAACTGCTTAATGCTATTAGGATTTTATTATAAACTAGAGGACGCCAGCAGCTACGCCTACATTTTTTTTTAATTTACCCGTTTTGGCCGATCCCGTGGGAATTTCGGGAAATCCCTTCTTAGTGCACCCCTACGGTCCCCAAGGAACATACATGCCAAATTTCAGCTTCCTGCGCCCAATAGTTTCGGCTGTAGCGTGTCTGTCAGTCAGTCAGTAACGCAAGGATTTTATATATTAAGATTACTGGACCCATATAAACAATGCTTTTATGCAACAGCGCAGTTTTAGCAGCATGGATACAAAGTGTGTTGTTGTCGCGACGATTACGGAAACATATGTGCATTGGTTTTAATAAACAGTGCCACTTCTAATATATAGAGTGATGGTACTGTTAAAATTTTATGATTAATAAATAGTGGCTTATAATTCTCAGTGCTTTGGATCCCAAGCATAGCGCGTATGCATCGTTTTTGCATTGTAAATGGCATATCTTTATTAGTAGAATTTCCCCAAAAAAATATGCCATATCTGAGTACAGACTGGACAAGACCATAATATGCCATGAGTAGTGTATCAATGTTGATAGTAGGGGCTAGTTTATAAAGTGCATATGACAGGCTGCTGATTTTCTTACAAAGTGTTTCAATTTGTTCTTTCCAATTAAGTTTACTGTCTATTATTAAGCCAAGAAAACGGGCAGTATGTACTTTATTTACAATATAATTATCGTAAGCTAAATTAATATTTGTCGGATCAGGAAGTCTTTGGCCAAAATGCAATAAATTCGTTTTATTCATATTAATTTTCAAATTATTATTATTTAACCATGAGATTATAGATGTCAAAGAATTTTTAATGTCAAAATTATAGTTATTAATGTCCTTGCATGCAATTGTCACAGTACTATCATCAGCAAATAATGTCATATGTTGAGTCGTTGCCCATAGCGTTACATCCTAGCGCTGCATAGAGGTGTATGTTTCCTCAATTTTAGTTTTTTGATTTAATCTAGTGATTTCAGTGACCTGTTGGCGGTTTTCAAGATAGGATTTAATTAAATCTAGCACTTCACCTCTTATGCCATACGCGTCTAGTTTACTGGCTAGTATTTTGTATCTCTGACTCTTAACTTAAGATCTTTTGGATATATTCCTGTTGAGATAATGAGATTTTCAATATGACTTAAGTGATGACAGATTTCTTCACTGACTTAATGATTTTGGTAGCAATTCCGTCATGTCCCACACTACTGGCGCTTTTTAAATTTCTAATTATTTTATTTATTTGCCAGGGCGTGCTTGGTGCAAGAAATAAAGAATTTTACATGGTTATATCTTGGTACTTGTCTAAGCCAAGCTTGAGTTTAAGCCAATATGCTACAACCACAGAAATAAATAGTATTAGAATGGTGAATGTCACGTCATGGCGTACATTTCGCGCGTGCCACATTTCAGCAAGCCCCGCCCACAGTGACGTATAGATAATGAGGGGACACTAAGGAATTATTATCGATGTGTGTGTGTGATGTAGTTGTGGAAAAATGAAATTATGTTATTGTTTATATAAAAACTGACCATTGCTGATTGTCAGGCAGAATAATGCTGTACAACATGTGTAAACACATGCGCTATAGTGCAATAGTTTGACACGCGCACCACGCCCATGTCACCGTTCTATTACTATTTATTTCTGTGGCTACAACTACAACTGATAGCAGCAGAGCTACTTAGCAATGAAATCATGTCTGTCGTAATAATTTAACAGCAACGCAGTGAAGGCGTATTTGTCGGATATTTGTAGTGCTTACTATTGGGTTTGCTGCAAAGCATTACCAGTGCCATTCGGTGCAAAATAAAAACGGATTATTGTCAGCCCTCACTTAGCCGGCCCTATTGGGAGCAGACAGTATTTTTTCCTTGCTGCCCTCAATACAAAATGCTGGCGGCAATCGAAAATTATACATTCCTTTCTATTTCTAATTTTTTAAATGTTATTTTTTAAGTAATATTTTACGCAGTGGCTGAGTTTGTGCACATAATATTTTTTGTTGCTTAAAAAGATGTCTTGAGAGACTAGTCTCTCAATCGGAGTTCTAGAACTCCGATATAGAATGACCTAAAAGTTATGACTTTTGGGTCAATGTCACCTCAATCTCTTTCAGCTCTTTTATGTTATACCATTAACGATATTGCTGTCTGGACGTTTGTAGTTTGGTGGACAATTAAAATATTTTCAATTCTGTATAATCTCAACAGATGTGTCCTTTCAAGCGATGAAAACCTTTAGATTACGATTGAAGTGAACTCACTTTTTGGTAAAAAATTTGTTCGTGTTTGATTAATTCTGATCTCGACTGCTAAGGGAGGACATAAGGTTAACAGCTAGTATTTTATTTCAATAAAGCCCTCTTTTATAAAGAAATTGAATTCTGACTTGTATGGTTCAATGGCAGCATCGCAGTCTACAAATTATTTCGCCGAATATAATCTCTATTTGTTAATAATGCTGATTTTTATGTTTCTGTTCTGATCCAGCAAAAATTATATTTCTTTGATGCTTTTATTTGGGTAGGCATGGTACAACAACCTTGTGATATCTGAGTAATGATGTTCGAATCTGCTATTTATCAATCGCATGCTATGAACTATATGCTAATTTTTTTTAGCAGGCTATTGAAAATGCTATAATATAGCATGTTATCGTGCGAAGCGTCAACACCCTTCGTGTGACCGCTAGTTTTAGCACATGTACGATATAGCGCGCTGTCGCGCTATCCATATTTGAACGTAGGTTAATATAGCGTCGACAAACATGCTATTTGCCTAACGAGTCTGAAGACTTTACGCGTGGGCAGATAACATGGTGAACTGTAATGTTACACATGAATAAACAATATATATACATATTTGTACACTTCTTCTAAGTATAAAATGTAATCATTATGCACAACAAACTAATATTAACCAACTAATTAATAATAAATAAGTCAATTAATTTTCCTTCATACTTTTCAGGCTTAGGACTGTATATAATAAATTATATTGAGTTATTTAAATCATTTTAACACACATGTTACACAGATCATTCATAGATACACAGTATTACGTGTCCTATCACAGTCTTTTTTAATCAAACACAAAACACTTAACTTTTGAGAACGTAATATAACTCGCGTACTTATATGCCTACTTAATTCGCGCGAGCCGTCGAACAGCTAAAATTCGCACGCTACGCAAGTTCGCGTCTGGCTGCTCGCATTAGCACGCGAAGACTGATCGCAAATATCGCAATTCGCAGCGCTGCGAACGTGCGAAGTGCGATGTGCCGTCGCGTCGGCGCGATGTTTGATTGATATGCTATATGCTATTTTATAGCACGAACGAGGGCCGAATGAACTTGCTATTAGATGCGAAATAAAATTAGCGTGCTGTGCTATTGTGCTATATGCTATATTAACCAACATTATATCTGAGAACTATTTTTCTACATTATATCTCTGCGATATTACGTAGATCTAATCAATAACCTATCAATGAAAACTAAATACTAATACGCGTATTTGAGCTTCGATATATGCAGTCAATCTTCGGGAGCTATTTGTCATAATTTGACTGTAATGCGGCCCAACGCCAATATGACGGCGTAAATCATGACTTGATATGATGGCATTGTGTGATTGATGCATGTGTATGTGATATTGACAGCGCGCCTGATGATAAGGGATCGGTTATCTAATATCTGAGGTAATAATGCCGCGTGATAATAGGCTTGCGGTGACGATGTTTTCGTTTATACGTTTTGATTTAATGGATGACTTTTGGTAAATATGATACTGATTTTCAGAGGCTTAAATGGTGCCGTGACTAAAATTATGTACTTATTTCTGATTTTATGTAAAACTAGAGGACGCCAGCAGCTACGCCTGCATTTTTTTAGATTTACCCGTTTTGGCCGATCCCGTGGGAATTTCGGGAAATCCCTTCTTAGCGCGCCCCTACGGCCCCGAAGGAACATACATGCCAAATTTCAGCTTCCTGCGCCCAATAGTTTCGGCTGTGGCGTGTCTGTCAGTCAGTCAGTAACGCAAGGATTTTATATATTAAGATTTATACTTGATGAATCATAAAATGTAATAATTGAATTATTACATTTTATGATTTTATTTATCATTGTCAGTGATAAATAAACTCATAGGCAATTGACATTTAGTTATTTAGGCAAGATATCTTTATATTCCGTGACGGTTTGAAAATACGACGTGACAAAATCCCATTTTATACAGTGGGTGTCGTAGGAGCCGACTAAGGAACATTCACGAAGCAAATACTATCTTAGGAAAGAGACGGAAATTTTCCTCGAAGGGGTAGACAGAGGTGTAATACACACCCACATTTCGCCGTGAATTTTTTTTAGGTCGCACGTAATAGGGGGCGAGCATATTGCCGTATCGGGCACATTACCAGACTCCGTGCTGCTACGAAGAATTTCCTAATGGAAAAACCCAATAGCACTTTGCCCGACCCGGGAATCGAACCCAAGACCTGTCAATCCCACGCGCAAATTTATGCCACGAGACCAACGAGGCATTATTATTGCGACACAAATAGGCCGAGGGCTATGTCAAGGAGTGGAATGTGACGTGCTGTATGATGGAGTCATCTTTGTAGTCTTAGTTACCTAATTATGATATTTTGTTGCAGGATCAAGGAATATAGTATTTACTATAGTGAGTCAGTCGGAGCCGTACCACGCAAGCGTGGCGAGGCGGCTCAAGAACGACATAGAACAACAAGTAATGCAATTGGAAAATGTAAGTAGATAGCTTTCTATCCTTTTCCATTGTTGAATTGTAAACAAAGCTAAGTGAGTGTGTATCCAAGAGAGACATTAAAAGTTGCTGAGGGAAAACTGCCTCCAATATTTCTCGTTTAACAGTATTACTAAAGTTTTCTAAAATTGCTCGGTTGAATAATTTTGGGTGCATACGCAGCCTTATAAATCGAAATGTACAACGTTTACTCCAGCAGTAAGATAGATCATTCTCTAAGCAAGTCAGTGGCATTCCACATTCCAAATACTGGAATATTATGCTATAAGTGTGTATATGCTTCTAAGGCTTGATTTGGAGTACTGGGTTCACCTTGTTTCCATTATCATAAGAAACGCATAAAATATTCTTTTACTATACTTATTGAAGTTTTAATGAATTTAATTCTTACTTGATGTTTTCTCCCTAAGAGGAAACCAAAAATCCACCTAACACACGAAGACTTCCCGGCGCCGGGTGGTTGGACGATACTCCCGCTGCTATCGCCGCTGATCTCCAAGTACAAAGGCAGCGACGTGCGATGGGTACTGTTCGTTGAAACCCACACCGCTGTCAGGTGCGACAAGCTGTTTGAAGCTTTAGCCGCCGCTGATAATCAACCAGTTAGTAAAATGAACATTATTTGATATAGATATAAGGTCCTTTTTCGATTGGTACTGTTCGTGGAGACGCACACCGCTGTCAGGTGCGACAAGCTGTTTCAAGCTTTAGCCGCCGCTGATAATCAACCAGTTAGTAAAATTAACATTATTCAATATAGATATAAGGTCCTTTTTCAATTATTACTGTTCGTGGAGACGCACACCGCTGTCAGGTGCGACAAGCTGTTCCAAGCTTTAGCCGCCGCTGATAATCAACCAGTTAGTAAAATGAACATTATTCAATATAGATATAAGGTCCTTTATCATTTGGTACTGTTCGTGGAGACGCACACCGCTGTCAGGTGCGACAAGCTGTTCGAAGCTTTAGCCGTCGCTGATAATCAACCTGTTTGTAAAATCAACTTTCTTCCTTATATATTTAGGGTCCTTTTTCAATTGCTTGTGTCCGGGCATCATCCGTGACCCGCAAAGAAGGTGTATATCAGATTAAAGGATGTAGAGGGCTCGCTCGAAGTCTATGTCAAGAATTTATGAGTTTATTATTGATGCAGTTTTTATTCTTTTCCGCGATATCGCGACTAATGCAAACGCTCTTTTCTTTATGAGCTGCCCACCTACCAGGAAGTATCTTTGTAGTAAAAAGGAATACTAAGAGAGTGGCGTAGCGGGAGTCGCGAGTTCTATTGCCGCTCGAGTCAAACATTTGTGTGCGTGGACATGGCCACGGACAGGTGTTTGTCTTGGTCTGGGCATTTCTATTTACAATATGTATGATTTTGGAATAAATAACGGAATATGTATGTTTATCCATTGTCTACTACCCATAGTACAAGTTCAGCTTAGTTTGCGACTATGCGGTTGTGTGAATGTGGAAAACTAATAGCTGAAGGTGTTTCAAGTTCCGCTTCCCCTGCAGGATATGATGTGGATAGGCTATCCATTAAGTGATGAAGAGCCCACGATCATCCATCACTTCACGTTCTACGAGGATTTGGAGGACGAGGGTGGGTTCATGTACCCTAACTTTGCCAGCGGGTTCGCTATGAGAATCGAGTTGATGGACATGTAAGTATAATTAGGCTGTTAAAGATGGGCGTCGCCAAGAGGAGGCAGGGGGGGGGGGTGCGACCCCCTAGAGATTAAAAAATCCCTACAATTCATACTTTGCTCAATACTCTTCTCATTTTCCATATCAAATTGTCCAACCCCCCACCCTCACTCCCTAGACAATCGGCTGGCGCCGCCCTTGTGTTTATAAGAATGGTATTAAAAGTACTGTTCAATTAGAATTCGATATTGCAAACGTAGTTTTTAGGAAATACTAGCATTACGCAAATAACTTTGATATTTGAAGAGGCGATACCTCATTACTTGTTTCATGGACTTGTTTTTATTATCGCAACCGGGTCAGTGAGGCTTTTACTCTAAAATTTTAATAGTTACTGGAAGTATACACATTAGTAGTTTAATGATTTCACCGCCAATTGTCATTTACCGGCAACATGAGGTCTATCTACAGTTGATGCAAACTGGGTCTATGTGTTGCGTTTGGCTTAAAGGGTTTAAACAGAATACTTTTCATTAAGTTCCAAATAAATAAAGAACTTGCAAATAGCAATTGCGATTGGGAGGAATAAACTGTCAAAGCAAGCAATAAATTACACAGATGGCGCAGTAAAACAAATCAGAGCAAAAAGCCTTCTGGCTTGCATTATTTATGAGTATTGTTCTTGGTTAATATTGATTCACGCCGAAACATTTACTCTTCTAATTTCCTTATCTCACATCTTCATCATTGTCCTAGAGTAATTCTGGGCCTCAAGTCTGCTATTTTAAACACATTCGTCATTCCAACACGATCCCATTGTCATTTTGACAAAAGTTCGTAGTCTGGTAATTCATAATGTTAGTTCAGTGATCGATCAGTGGACTCGTAATTGAATGGTGGCAGAATGATATTTTTGTATTGCCATAGATAAAAAAAAACCATTAGAAGAAATGATTTTTGAAAAACTACCATTAAATTTGATTATTTTTCATGCTAGATTTCATTTATATATTTTTTAAATATTCATTACTAGTGTTATAAGCACTCTAAAGTTGTATTATAGTTCGTAAATAGCAAAAAAACAATGAATTTAACCATTCAACTCAATAATATTTGTTCTGTTTAGCTGTCAAAATCAAATCATGTTTTGACGTAAGAACTGTCATAAGTTCAAAACTACTTTTTTGTAAACAAAGTCCTAGTTTGTTATATTTCTCAATAATCTCAGTGCACTGCGTTGAATTGTTTAATACCGAGTAGCTCGTATGTTTCTCTTAGTGCCAAAACGAAGATATCAATGGAAAATGCTTTATGGATAACAAATTCCAAAGGAAAATACAGCAAGGTTATGCAGTTCACACCTCAAAGAAAAGTGATTATATCGACAGGAATAAATACTATAATTAAAGATAGCGAGTTAACTACTAAAGGTGTTTATATTTGAAGAAGAATTGGCATAACCAAAACATAAAATATTGAAGATTGAGTTAGATCATAGATACATTCCTATTACAATTAAAATATTATTTGTGTTTCATGTGTTGTAACTGTATCAAGAAGAAAAATAAAACTCATAATTTATGTGTTATTATTAACAATGTTGTTTTATTAAAGATAAATAATTTCTGTACATGATTTTATTAAGAATTGTTGGTTCCAATTATAGACACAAAAATTGAACACTATTCTCATATACTAACTATCATAAATCTTCACTTTTGCATCTACTAGCAAAGCAACTTTCTTCATACTGGCTTTGCCGAATCCTCACAAATATGTATGTCTCAAACATATGGATATGAGCGGTCACAAAACTCATAAAGAAGTTGCCCGTTTGCTTGAATTTTGTATCTGTAAGAGAGATAAGTAAATAATTATAAACACACCACTCATTACATCATATTCTTTTATACTAAGATCTTCTATACTATGCAATTAATTTAAAAACACTTTTCATCATAATTCAGACATTATTTAATTGAATTATGTAATTAAATTCTTTACAAGACTCCATAAAATATAGGTAGAATATATTGATAAATTAGGAACATTATATAAAGCCTGGTTACTATCTAGTCATCATTAACATAACCGTTCCTGTCAGGTAGGTATGGCAATATTAAAAAGAGATCAGGAAGATCTTATTGTACTAATACTTCAAACTATCACATAGGTATGACATTATCATTTATTTAAGTACCAAACCACTGCTGGTCACTATCTATAGTCATCATTATCTACTACTAACACTTCCATTCCCAATGTGTAAAAACATTACTCTTTCCTTTTAACTCCATCACTCAGATGAACTAAGTTCATCTGAGCTCTGCCATAGTTGGGTTAAAAGCACAGCTACAATGTTTGAAAATATTATTGAATTTCCTGTTTCTTATGTTTGGAATATGAATATTTAGCTTTGATGTCCTTGTATATTTCAGAAGGCAGAATGTACATGTATAATTTGATGTTCAAGTAGACACTTGAACATCAAATTTGGAAAACCACAAACTGAACTAGGTGAACTATGATATTCCTTTCCATGTAATATATCATAAATGAAATGAAATGAAATGAAATCACAGTAATTGGCGAAATGTCATGGAGGGCACCCTGTCCAATCAAGGTCTGGTAAGATCCTCATGCGTAAAATGAGTGCTACCAGAATCAGTAATAAAAATATAACATTAATTAAAAAATTTCTTCTTTATAGGAATAGAATAATAAATCAATATTAACTTCAGTTTTCTCACCTTCATTTCTGCCGATACGCTATCGTTTTGACGCGCTCTGGCCTTAAGGGGAATGAGTTTTTGAAATAACTCCCTTACTGAATCCTTTCCTCTCCCAGATGAAACGTTTTCACAAATTTTGCCTCGGAAATCCGTGTCAAATATCCGTAAAAGGGTTTGTAGTCATCCTCGTTAAACGACGGGCTAGTTAGTTAGCTCGAGAATATTAGTTCGCAGTGAATACATAATCTCTTTTTTGTAGTACATTAAACTTTTTGATTGTCTGTCACTATGTTTCACAAGCAAATACTCGTCAAAAGTAATGATTGCACGATGGCGTTACGATGGTAGGTCACTGATCAAAGGAACTGTCAAAATATTACTAGACTACCGCATACGTCAGTCATTGATTTGTCATTATGTAGTACGAGACTACCAATCTATGCCATGTCTTTCAATGGAGTGTCAGTGGTTGACCATCGGAAAATTATAATGACACCATTGTAACAGTAGTACCATTGTAATTGTAACAAACTTGTCAAAATCAACAATTATGAAGTCAGTGATCGACCATTTTGGCACTATTGTAATACCAGACTTGAGGCCCTGCTTGCATACAAGACTTTCATCTTGGAGCTCGAGATCCACTCACTAGTCTAACCTGATTAAACAGAATATTAGTTTTTTCTCAGAGCGACTGCCGTATAATCATTTAATCATTATTTATTTGTTAAACATAGGTCATACAGGTCTTACAGGTGTTAGCCGTCTGACCTCCATCCATCTTCCTCATCAACTATTGACTCGAAAATTTATTACTACGATGATTTTAGGTTACTACACCAAATAGAAAGTGGTCAACGTAAGCTAGAAGCTGACTTCTCAATAGACCCGGCGTTTGAGCTGGCTCAGCTGGTGTACGGTGATGACAAGGACCCCGGGCCACTGCTGACACCAGATCTAAGCTTTTGTATAGTGTCTGGAGAAAATTGTGCGACCTACCCGAAGCAGTTTGATATATGTGTGAGTATGAACACTAGCTACATCTTTTTTATAATACTAAAGCGGCAAATGACGTCCCTTGTGGTGGTAAGTGTCAACGTATAGACGTGTCTGATACTAGGGAGGTATCACTCGCGCGTTGCCAACACAAGTGAAAAGAAGTTGTTGAAGGTTCCTCGCACTCCCTTCCTCTTCTCATTCGTCTTATTCTAAAGGAAGGGAAGAGAGAAATAATCGTTAGGCTTTCGGCGTATTTTTGTTCTCTAGGGCTAAATGTAGATCGGTTAAACTGGAAATTGAGATTTATGATTTTTTCTGAATAGTAATTTCTTTGCATTTTTCGCTTGCCATCTGCATGTATGACGCCTAAATCATACAAAAAGAAACCTATAAATTAGTTAAATTACTAAATGGAAAGAAATAGACGACGTGGATGTGACGTTGAAAAGCGTTATCGACTCTGTATCTGCTTTGTGATGCTGATGGTTGAAGGTTCCTCGCACTCCCTTCCTCTTCTCATTCGTCTTATTCTAAAGGAAGGGAAGAGAGAAATAATCGTTAGGCTTTCGGCGTATTTTTGTTCTCTAGGGCTAAATGTAGATCGGTTAAACTGGAAATTGAGATTTATGATTTTTTCTGAATAGTAATTTCTTTGCATTTTTCGCTTGCCATCTGCATGTATGACGCCTAAATCATACAAAAAGAAACCTATAAATTAGTTAAATTACTAAATGGAAAGAAATAGACGACGTGGATGTGACGTTGAAAAGCGTTATCGACTCTGTATCTGCTTTGTGATGCTGATGTTCGTAAGTGTCCTGATCGCCACGTTATCGGCAGGGCAGTGCCATACCCGAGGAGTCGATATTCTTCGCTGTTAAGACATGGAGCGGCTTCCATCAGACCAGAGCCAAGGTCGTCAAGAAGACCTGGGGCAAGCACGTCAAGAACTTGTTGTTCTTTAGTGATGCTGATGGTGAGTGGAACACTCTTTATTTCCTTCTGTTTCTTTTTGACTATGATTTGGTAACTGTACATGCTAGACCATCCCCCCTGTTAAGGAAGGACCTCACTATCTAAATATAACTTAAAAAAATTGAAGTATCGTAATGACTGAGTCAGTTCCAGCTTTTCTTCTCAAGAGCTCATTTGGCTAGAAAGAGCCGCCTTTGTCTAGAATAGGGTTTTGGCTTGTATAAATGTTGTTAACAGCCAAAGTGCACAAATAAACTGGTTTTATGTCTGGGTATCGCACGTCATTAATAACAGCTGTTGCCTTGTTTTATTTTTACTAGTAACGTTCCAGTTTAGTAAGCCATCCATAGCATTTTTTAATCTTTCCAACGTTCATAGACGCGTTCAAATGGCAAGTTAACGATTATAATCTGGGCCGGTGACATCTGAACTTCTGAACCATCGACTGGAAAAGAAGAAGAAGAATAATAATAATCTTCAATTATTACATCTTGTCTAGATCCGCATCTACCAGCCGTCAACACTGGTGTTCCTAACAGCAGGACAGGTCACTGCAGCAAGACCGTGGCCATACTGCGACTAGCACTGAAGAAAGTCAAGGACATGCCTCATGTCAAGTGGATACTTTTAGCTGATGACGACACTATATTAGGGTAAATCTACTTAGGCTTATAACTAATTTCAAAAAGGAGGCAGTTCTTAATACGACTGTATTTTTCTATGTCTTAGAACTTGACTTCAGACTTTTTATATCAGATGGACATATTTTTTATTTGAAAGCTGTTGCTTCTCTTCTGGTTCCATTTAAATTTGACCAAGTTCTGGACGAGCAGTTTTTGAGTTATCATTAATAATACGTTAAGTTTGAGGAGTCTTTGAAGTTGGTTTTTGTGCTAATATTACTATGTCACATTGTTAACTATGCTCCTGGTAATATGATGATGTTGGCTATAATAACGTTGTTTTTTTTAATTGATTCTTGTTTTAGGGTCCAAAGATTGTGTGAATTGCTAAGTTGCTACCGTGGCGGTGATGACGTCACAGTGTTAGGAGAAAGATATGGCTACGGATATGGGAAGATAGAAACTGCTTCTAAAGGTTAGTATCTTTATGAATTTCTTCAATGTGATGAAGTCTTCTTAGATCTCCCTTTATAATTAATCGGTTGTCTGTATTTTCTCCTATATAGAGCACAGCTAGTGAAGTGTAGTCCGACTTCAGCTACCTTATGTCTCAACTCTCATCACGACGTTTGAAGTGCTGTTTGGTGGCTACGGAGTTATTTGATGACTTTGAAGCAGGATAATAATCACTGCTCTAAAAACGGCATTCGAATCGAGTGGCTTAACTTGAACCTAAGCCCTCAGGAATATTACAAATATTTAATCATCACCTTAAATGATCCAAATGAGGAGCAGCGATACATTGTCTATTTTTCTTCATATAAGGCTACGACTACATAACGGGCGGCGGCGGCACAGTGCTGAGCCTGGGCGCCGCTCGCCTGTTGTCGACGTGCACGTGCGCCGGCATCTCGGCGCCCGACGACATGACGCTCGGCGCGTGCGCGCGCTTCAGGCACAACCTCACCGTCACGCACTCGCAGCTCTTCCACCAAGTAAGTGACCACGGAATGTGTATGGCTACGGCTACATAACAGGCGGTGGTACATCGGGTCACAAATAAAATCAAATCCGGAAATACCCAGGGGTGGATCCAGTGGGAAGCCGTTAGAGGTTTCTTTGGATAAAATCGACCTTCAGAAATGTGAAATGAAACTTATTCAAGAACAATACCTACAACAATTACCTCAATTCTGTTTGTAACCATAGCTACATACAAAATGCCATTTATCTTACAATAGGCGGAGGGGAGATATTGCCCTGAGCTCCTTCGTTTCCTCTATCCGCTAGTTACTGTTTAACATTTAAGATCTTTGTGATATCCAAATAAATTGAGCCATAATTAAAAACTATCCTATACAATCCTAGGCTCGTCCACAAGACTACGCCCGCGAAGTGCTAGCGCGGGACAGACCGGTGTCCTTCCACCGTCACTCCTCCCCCGAACCCAGCAGAGTGTACGCCACGTGGTTCCAACACGACGACCTGGCCCTCAAACGTGCGAAGAAAGACGAGCTCTGAGGTACAACTGCTGCCATCTAGATTACCTACGACTATTAGAACTAAGTTTATTATTTTTTTACAACGCCATCTATTGTAAAACTTATGAAAGCGAAATCTTGTGATTTAGAAAATAAAATAAGCGGCGGTAGCCCAGTGGTGTACGTAACGGACTGCCGAGACGATGGTCTCGGGTTCGATCCCCAGGTACCTCGGGCACACACCTCTGACTTTTCGAAGTTATGTGTGTATTAAAAATGTTAATTATCGTTCGCTTAATAATGTGCCCGGTAGATGGCAATAGGCTCGCCCCCTATTACATTGGGACCGAAACATATCTGGCGAAGTGTGGGTGTGTAATACACCTCTGCCTGCCCCTTCGGGGATAAAAGGCGTGAAGATATGTTATGTTATGTTATGTGTTAGAAAATAAAATGTATGGTCACGCCATCTTGTGGTTTGAAGAAAAGTATAAAGAATTGCAATCAGTAATCGATATCCTGAATATTTACAACTCATTGGATTTAATTTTAGTGGCATTCATAGCTTTTTTCTAAGTACGCTAAATGTTGGCAATACTTTCCATATTTTAAGTAACATTTATAAATACCGAAAAATATTTTTCGTCGCCTTTGCGGGGCTTGTAATATACACCACTATTTTTTATTTAGTACAAAAACTTTAAGGACAGATTAGCGAATACATTATTATGTGACGTAAGAATTTCATAATATCTATAAAGAGCAAAGTTATTATCATTGGTTTATTGTAGGAAATCTCACTTAAATCATAGTCATATTTTACAATCCATTCACTAATTTATTGATAATATTCCATCCTGCTCATTCGCATATTCTCTGTCGCACTTATGATGTAGGTAGCCTTAGACAATAAAATGAAGCAAAATAATAAGTGTAGGTAGTTACTTTTTAATTTTCTTAATTCTACCCTCTCCTTCATACTTCATCCGGGCTAAGGACCGGCAAAATTTACCGTTTTACAAGTAATTAAATACGAGGAGGTATGTAATTAGAAAGCAAACAAATATCAAAATAAAAGAAGGTATTCTGGACGAAAAGAAAATAGTAATTTTGGCGTATTTATGAAGTTAGAATCAGCTGCTATTTACAAATTTCATCATCATCATGTCAGCCTAGAGATGTCCACTGCTGGACATAGGGCCCCCCAAGGTTCTCCACACAGACCGATTTTGATCCGCCCGCATCAAATTATTATTTACGTAGGTAGGTAATTTTTACTTACAAGTATTTCAATTTATTGTTCTTCGAAATGTCCACCACTATTGTCAATACACAGACGGGCAAGTTTAATTAAATTGTTTTTTAACGAGAGAAGTACGCTTCTGTCTTTTCACTTCATCATAAGCGTCCAATATGCGCTGTTTTAATTGTTCGACACTAACCGGCTCACATTTGTACACCCACAAAAATAAGTCCATGGCCGTGAGGTCAGGTAAGCATGGAGGCCAAGCTACGGGGCCGCCTTGACCGATCCACTGGCTTCCAAACTCTTCCCTGTACAAACGCACAGCTGCACTCGCGTTTTATCTACTCAAAAAGTACGCACGAAGCATAGCTACATAAACGATGCGCTCACTACCGGTTACAATTTAGCAATGTTTGTCACATCGCGCGGGGCGCGGCGCGGGCGCAGAGGGACGGGGAGAATTTATCAATGGAATAGTTTACTACTACTACTAATTTACTACTCATAGTTTTAGTTATGCATTTACCAATTATTACGTATTTTTGTGGACAGTTTTGAGACAGTTTTGGGACTAGTGTTTTTATTTTTTACCTACACAAATATGATCAGTTAAAAGTACTTAGAGCCCTGTTATTTTTTTTGTACTAATTAAAAAATTGTGGTTTATATAAACTTTTGTACGGAGTTTTTACAATGTATGTTATCGAATCGTACATATGTCACAAAAACAAGTCTTAAAAAATGTATACGCACTATGTTTCTCATCTACAGCCCTTAACAGTCCACTGCTGGACTAGGCCTCTCCTTTGAAAGGAGGAATTGGCCTACTATACCACGCTGGCTAAACGGGTTGGTATACGGTTTGTATCAAGTTTTCCTTCTCTTACAGTGCTGTTCTCTGCATAATATGCTCCCTCTGTCGGCTCTTACGACACCCATGGGATGATATGAGGTGGTGACATTCCGTATTCTTAATCCGTCACCACACGGACAATTCCACCCACTATGTTTAAAAAGTCATAATTTAAAGTTCATGAGAGCCGCTTGCATTGGGGGCTAGTAGGTTTGGCTCAAGTGAATCCATGTAATGCCACACCAAGACTGAATTGACGATCAGCACGCTGATTGGTTCATTCCGATTCCAACAACGATTTTTTACGATTCCTTGGTAATGGTATACCATCATTCGATGACCAGATTATTATTTATCACAAAGAATAAAATGGCAAAAATTATGTTTTTTCTAATAAATACTGCATTAAATTTCAATTTCACAATATTTATTAGTTTGTCCTACTTGATTTGATGTTTTATATAGATACCTTTTATCACAAAGGTGCAAAACCAGAACCAAATTTCCATTTGAAATTGCCAATCTTTTAAAAAAGAGTTTTACCTAAATATTTATGTATGAATAGTATTTTTTTTTTAATGTGGTTGTGTAATTGTTTTTATATTTTATTCATTTGTTTAAATACTTACGACTACTACAACATGTTGGCAAGTTTTACGTAAGAATACTTCACAAAATGTAGTCATCGCAATTCTTGTAATAAAATAAAAACATCACACTTTGTAACTCGACGTTATGTTATTGCCTTGAGTTAAAACGAGTATCACACATTTACATTAACTACTGCTTAAGTATTTTGACAGTGTCATTCACTGTTTAAATCGAAAGATCTAGAATCATATTTTCACCTTTACCCGTCGTTTCGAACGCTTTATAAGAATCGCGGTCACAACTTTATAAAACTTCAAATTATTTCTGTATAACGGTGGTAACATTTAAACGAAAAAAAACCTAAAATTTCAATGATTCACAACGTTTCGTTTGCTTTTTAAAAACTGTTTAAGCCGTGACCATCAAAATATTTTTTTAATTTATGTAACGATGTCGTCAAAATGTTGATAGTTAACTGTATTGCATTTATTAGATCTAAATATTACATTTACATTTGTTAATGTTTGTTTTTTGCTCTCTGTTATTTAAAATATGAGTAAAATTATAAAATTAAGTAGGTATTTAAATATTGTCGCTTTTATGACTGTTTAAAATGTTATATTTTCAAAATGTTTTACCTACAGGCATCATGTATCATTCGATATGTTTTTTAACTTTCCAAGAACCTAAATAATGACGGAATATAACCCCAGATTTAGTTTCAGATCTACATTATTTTAGAACATCTATCAAACAAGCTCGCTATTCAAGGTTTCTGTCATATTTCAATTCAACATTTTATCCAACGAATTTTAAAGACGCATGTTACTTAAAATTATACTAATTGTCTACGTAAGCTTTAAAAACAGTACCACCAAACTAGGACTAAATTAAAATCATGAATCAACTTCAAACTATATTTAGTTCATTTTAATAGAAACAAATCTTCCAGAACTATATTTAGCCCACAATTTATTAATAAGACTCTAAATCAAATACAATATCAGGTCATATTATTCCGATATATTCCATTATTCCAATAGTCCAAGGTAATTCAACACCGGTGCCTATTAATCTGCCATGATCAGTCGCAAGGCTAAGAATAGTGGGTAACACATAAAGTGGGTCTACGAGACTCCATGATTACATTGCGCAGCCGCAAGCAATAATTAACCCGTAATGAATGGGGACCTTTGGATGTTATTCGAGATCGGTGTGCCTATACAGTAGTAAATGCGAGATGTGTGTTGCATTTTGTTACTAGGATAGTGTTGTAGATTCTGGGAAAATTGTTGACTGAGTACTTTTCTGTAAACTTAGTTTATTACATTCTCAGATCGACTAAAAAGTGACTCACCTTTTTGCCCTGAGTTATCTACCTAATTCTACTTGATCTGTGCTGATGCTGTTAAATATACCTATACGTTGGTCACAAATTATAATTTGTGATATCGTTTGCAAGAAAAGGTTATAATATTCTTATTCTTAACTCTTAATTACAAATAGGAACATATTATTTTTTGTTTTTATAAATGACTACCAGTTGTAATAGAGACATGGACTTCCCTTGAAAGCTGTCTAGTAATGACCACCAGAAGCGTGCGAAAGGAATACCCTAATAAGTTGGTATATTTGTCTCTTTCTACAGGGTGGTCAAATAAGAAGGTATTTCACAGTCCATACCTCTGTCTATACGCTTTTTAAATTATAATCGTAGTTAAAAGTTTATAATTATTATTTACATATATGGTCACAAAAGCTGTTACGAAATTATTCATGAAATGATTAACGTATTGTATTTATGTAAGTTGTGTTACAGTATTGTTATTCATTAAGAACGAACTAACATATCATTTGTGTATACTTGAAATATATGGATATTTATCTAAAACTATGTTGTTTTATTTCTGACTTGAATTTTGTCAACAGAAACTTGGAACACAATTACATTTCGAGGCATTTTACGAAAGAAAAAGATAATAAGGAAATATATATCTATCATCATCATCATCAGCCTTCCAACAGTCCACTGCTGGACTAGGCCTCTCCTTTGAAAGGAGGAAATGGCCTGCTATACCACGCTGGCCAAACGGGTTGGTATAGGGTTTGTATCAAGTTTTCCTTCTCTTACAGCGCTGTTCTCTGCATAGTATGCTCCCTCTGTCGGCTCTTACGACACCCATGGGATGATATGGGATGGTGACATTCCGTATTCTTAATCCGTCACCACACGGACATATCTATAGTTCAATTAAAAACTGTTACATACAGAACCTAATATCTTATAATATCTAGTAATAATAAAATCTTGAAAGTATTTCAGTAGGTAATTCAAGGTAACGTAACAGTTGTTTTCGAGTGAAGAAAACATACTTCTGCAAGAAGTTTTAAAATAATTCAAAACTTATAGGCACTGAACTATGTCTAACTGTTTAGCGTAATAGTAGGGGAGGCCATGAAGGGATTTCGGGATTTACTCGAGCGCGTCAGATATTGATAGCATCCATGTCCTACATATTTTTAATAAAGTAGTAATGATAATCAGATCGTTTGTATAGTGGAGGTAAGATTTCAAAATGTAAAAATAAGAAAATTAATCAAGCGTGTCAGATTTTCTAAGGGGATGTTAAGTGAACCTAAAAAAAGATTCTCCTTGAATAATCTGACGATTTAGGTATCACGCAAACTCGTGGCCATTATTAGAAAGTTGCAAATGTGAATGAGTGAATTCGACGTTTTGAAATACTCAAGCGCGTCAGATTAAGATATATATGATTTATCCTAACGTCCTAGACGTGCTTACTCTTAATCTGACGATTATCTGCAGGGATTAAGACAACAGCTCGTTTTAAAAATTTTGAAGGTCTCTAGCCGCTCCCCCCACCGATGAAAAATAATACATTATTTACATTTTTATCTTCTTATCATCTAAGCTTTGCAACCCAATAGGTCTATAGCTCGAGTAAATCCCAATTTAGCATCGTGGGCTCCCCTAATTTAAACGATTTAAAATTTTTATGATTAGTACATATACGTTATACATGGTAGGCGACCACACGACCAGGGCAAGTCGATCGAAACGCTGGCAAATACCGAGGTATAAGTTATGCCTTAAATATCTTATTTATCGCGAGTAAGACCCGCTAAATAACTTTGTATAACCTATAAGTGCGTTCGATTCCCATACCAAACTACAATTTATGTAATACACAAATAAATACACAAATCGATGTTTCTAGTCTGGGTGCTCTTTGCATCAGTTGATTGAATGTTTGTGAACTACTCCGCGACTCAGCATTTCCTAGGGCGGGAGATGTCGCCGCAATATAACAGAATTAAAGTAGTTTTCTGAAACGTAGAACACGATATGTCTTTTTGAAAGTATCTGTAGGCTCACGCCAGTTCACACATTAAGACAGGTAGGCAATTTGGATGAAACATATCCCACTGAAGATACTTTGCCAATAGAGCTTGGGTAATTAATCAGCCCCTTGTCTTGGCTAATGGACGCATTGAGCGCGATGACTTGGCACGCTTTAGCCAAGTCACGTTACTTGATAAACAGGGTCGCTATACTTGGTCAAATACTACCTCATCGTGAATATGATTTACAAGCTGCCGAGCATGCTGGGCTAAGTATTGGCCCAGTTCGTTGGCCTATATCCATTCATCTTCAAGTTTAGTTTTTATATATTTGTCATTCGGCGCTGGCACCTTGAAGGTTGTGAAAACTCTTGTAAGCTGTGGCAATTTATTTGAATGAGTCACAACTACCCCGGTGGTCTGCCGCAACCAGGGCTACGAAATGTGTGTCATGCTCCCCGGTGAACGGCGTTGTCGGCGCCACCGATGCAGATGCAACAATTTTACTCATGTGCCCCGGTGCCGGGGCAGACCACTGGGTCAAGCATTTATTTACAATAGTATAATATCACCCTAGGTAATAAACTGTCTGAATGCTAGAAACAATCCATTTTTCTCCACTAATAACTTAAGCTGTCCGATTGCTAAGAATAATCCTCTTTTCGCCACTATAGGAGAATTAAGCCGTCGTCCACCACGCTAAGGCGTCAGATTTCACAATCTTTGAAAAGATTATCGGTAGGTACTTAGTCATGCTGATCGCCAACGCCAAGATATGAGTAGGTACCTACCTACTGTATGCGGAGCGCGACAGAAGCGTTTGGTGTGTGCACGAAACTATTAACACTATTAGCTTGTCCGGCAGTGTGAATCACCAACTACCAACATACGGCAACATACGGCAGTATACAATGTATACTGCACATGTTGGCGCAACAAGCTTGCCAAGAAACTTGGCTCAATGTGAACACCGGCATTAGGATATCTGATTTACATATTGATAGATTGACTGAACTACTATAGGTACAAAATTTATGCTTCCTTCTTATATAACCGCACGAACGACGTAGTGGTGTAAGCGCTCGTCTTATTGTTTAGACCTGCAGCTACGCCGAGTGCTGTAGGTTCGATCTCCACACGGGATAAATCTGTGGAATGCACTAATGTGTTCGTTGACTGAAAGTTTCTAAATCGCCTGCCGGCCTGCCATACAGAATGTTTAATATTAGCGCGCGCGTTGTCTCGAATACAACTTGAATCCAAAACACTCACGGAAACTCAACTTTCGAACTTGCCTATCAAGGTACATACATGGCGGCCGATTGTACCACTACTCGATTCGTGCAATCTTAGGCAATTGGTACCTACCTATCTACACAAAACTCTTTCCTGTGTCTTCAATTCTAAGTACTCTAAATAATAACGATACTTTAAGGAGGTAAGTTATTCTGAAGTGGCAAGCTTCACTGGCAAGTGTCTCTCCTTTCATAAGGGCATTGAAAATAGATCAGCGTCAGCCATTTTCACGTCAAATACCTATAATAAAAATGAACAATTTTAAGATAGCGATGGAGCGTCTAATATACCTACATATACATATTTATAGCCTTTTAATTTCCTTCGCAGGCTTAGAGGCGTGACGGGTAACCAAAAAATTAATGATACGTTAACTTAAGACTCAATTTACTCGGCAAGATTAATTACTGCATAGATAAATATAATACTTTACAGTAGCGCGGCACTGTTGCGTGCGGCCACTAAAGCAAATACAAAATTGAAAAGCGAATACAAACTCGTCTCAGTGCGCTACGAAGCATCGTACAGTTCACGCGTCACGATCACTTCAACTTTTAAATTCTCAAAATGCCGTCTTGTGTTCTTAAACACTGTAAAAGTTGTTCCTAAAAACAAAAACAGGAAAATGGAATATCTTTTCATAGGTAACTATTGATAATTTGACTGTTTCCTAATTTAATTTCGATAAAATTCGTATTTGTGCAAGAAATATGTAAGTGTTGCCAGTTTTTGTCGACGCCGTTCTGCCTGAATTAGGGAAAATGCACTTGTCAATTGATTATGTGATAATGATTGTCATGTTAATGAAAAATACATTAACGTATTATAAAAGTATATTGTAGATATATCTTCTTTCTCATAAATATAGTAATAGAATTTCAATTTCCATAAGTATATACCTTACATAATATTGTTTTGAGTTCGATCCCCAAACGATCCAAATATTCGTGTACACACTGCTACTCGTCAAGCTTATACACTTTGACCTTTGCACCGTTTTTATTGCGTAAAGAATAAGTATCAAAATCGTACAGCAAATGTTTATCTTGACTTGGTGCCGTGTGTACATACATACGGTTTATTCCCATCCAGTAACACCCTAAAGTGTAACACTGTTACTCGTTGGGAATTTTTTTAATTTTTTTTCCCAACGAGTAACACCCTAAGTATATGTGTTACTGGATGGGAATAAAAAGTTGCATCGAGTAACAGATGTTACTTGTTGGGAAAACGCGCGGGTAAAGTATCCCAACGAGTAACAGTGCTACTCGTTGGCAAAAGACGCGGGTAAATCATCCCATTATGTAATAAATAACTTCAGTTGTTTTTGCATATTATTTAATCATAATTATGTTTCAGTCTAATTAGTATTAATATGATTATACTAAAGTTGGTGCCACGAGAAGATAGACTTTTTGTAAACAAACATTCAGGGCTTCACAACCTTTTTTGAAATAGTTGTGTTTTAGATTTTATACTTTTTGAACAGTCTTTTTTTCAATGCCTAATTATACCACTATGTTTATAAATTTATGTTGTTAAATTTTACTAAAATAAAATATTTGATTTTGTGTTTGAATGGTCGAATATTCATAAATTTGCCGATGATTTTTGTCGTTTTACACGTAATTTATTCTGTAAATTAAGAAAAAATAGAGTACCATGTATGTTAATGATAGAGTACATACATGTTACTCAATTATTGACACTTTTTTTGTAAATCATAGACAACAAATCATTTGCAATTAGCAATTGCATTGCAAGTAGCATACCTATCCTAAAATATTAAATTATTGACCAACAATGAAACAGATAACCAGATAGTACATTGCATAAATGTTGAGATTTTAAGTTGTCTGTGAATAAAATCGTTAGAATGAACTTAAACATAATCCATTAAAAAAAATTTACGCAATTTCTTTTGTAGGTATAAATAATTTTCTGGCATCTGCTATTCTGCACCCGCTTTTTCGACATGCCGGCAGCGGGAAGAGCTTTGCGACCCTATAAACTTGTATTTCATTTTACATTTACCCCTTCTTGATAACTAAAAATAAATTTTGTCCTCTGATATATGCATGTTAAGCCCAATAATGTAACATTTCAATGAACTAACGCCAAATGTTGACATTCTAGGCGTCAGTACCTCAAAATATTTAAAAGATCCTGTTGAAAGCACATCATATCGATAAAAACCTGATCCATTGACATATTAGTTTCCAATGACACGTATCTATGTACCGTTGCGCTCATTGGCTTTGACATAATTTATTTTTGACAGAACTATCGCTAAGTCACTTAGTAGAAATTCTTTGTTTAAAAGTCTATGTTCTCGTGGCACGGACTATACATAATCAAAGTTTTGTATATGATACATTTTAAGATGTACCAAGACTACAAAACATCTAAAGAGATTTGTTTTGTTTGCTTGGTATTTCTGGGCCTGCACAATATTGCAAGATGATTAAATGTCTGCAGCTTTAAGAATAATTAAATCTGCTAGAAATATCACCATGAATGTCGGAACAGGTATATATCATCTTATTTAAAATCTATACCCTATGAATAATAGTTGTTTCGTGTCTGAAAAGGTCCAAAAATAAAGAAAAGACACTTAAACATTTTGTAACAGATTTAATAAAATTTAGAAAAACGTCATAGCTACAAAAATTGAAATTGAAAAATTGAAGAATTTGTTTTTGCTGGTTCATCTCAGTACAGGAAATCAAAATAAAGGAAACTGTAGCTCCAAGTGTCTAGTTTTTGCATAAGAACTTCAAAATTTTGTTAAATTTGTTACAAAATGTTTAACAGTCTTTTCTTTATTTATGGACCTTTTCAGACACGAAACAACTTTTATTCATAGGGTATAGATTTTAAATAAGATGATAGATACCTGTTCCGACATTCATGGTGATATTGCTAGCAGATTTAATTATTCTTAAAGCTGCAGACATTTGATAATCTTGCAATATTGTGTAGGCCTAGAAATAACAAGCAAACAAAACAAATCTCTTTAGATGTTTTGTAGTCTTGGTACATATTGAAATGTGTAAATCTCATATACAAAACTTTGATTATGTAGTATAATCATATTAATACTAATTAGACTGAAACATAATTATGATTAAATAATATGCAAAAACAACTGAAGGTATTTATTACATAATGGGATGATTTACCCGCGTCTTTTGCCAACGAGTAGCACTGTTACTCGTTGGGATACTTTACCCGCGCGTTTTCCCAACAAGTAACATCTGTTACTCGATGCAACTTTTTATTCCCATCCAGTAACACATATACTTAGGGTGTTACTCGTTGGGAAAAAAAATGAAAAAAATTCCCAACGAGTAACAGTGTTACACTTTAGGGTGTTACTGGATGGGAATAAACCATACATACTTATGGCGTAGGGAATAAGTATCAAAATCGTACAGCAACTGTTTAGCTTGACTTGGCGCCGTGTGTACATACATACTTATGGGGAAGGGAATAAGTATCAAAATCGTACAGCAACTGTTTAGCTTGACTTGGTGCCGTGTGTACATACATACTTATGGCGTAGGGAATAAGTATCAAAATCGTACAGCAACTGTTTAGCTTGACTTGGCACCGTGTGTACATACATACTTATGGCGTAGGGAATAAGTATCAAAATGGTACAGAAACTGTTTAGCTTGACTTGGTGCCATACATACATGCCGTACATACTATTTAGTTCTCAACTAATCGACGCCAGCGGCTTCGCACGCACATATTTTCGTATTTCTCGTTTTGCCCGATTCCGTGGGAATTTCGAGAAATCCCGTCTTAGTGCACCCCTACGGTTCCCAAGAAACATACATGCTAAATTTCAGCTTCATGCGCCGAGTAGTTTCGGCTGTAGCTTATCTGTCAGTCAGTCAGTAACGCAAGGATTTTATATATACAGATTTAAGATTTACGAAGTAGTTAAAACTTAACTCGGTACCTACATTTAAGAAATGTATTTATAAAAGCATTAATTAAATCCATGGTAAATTCTTCAAAACCGCAAATGAATATAAGAATATTACATAACTATATGCAAAATACTGGGAGATTATTCATAATCTGGCAACTTTACACACACATAGACGCGCGTGTCCGTACAGTGCCAGTCGCCAAAGGTCACGCACACATAGCTGTCAACGTGCCACGCTTAGTTGGACGAATACGCTATATCTGATACTTGTCTCATCTGTGGTACTGACATTGTGAGCCTCTCTGTTGAGCGAGTGGTAGAGATTACATGTGTTGAGTTTGAGCAGTTCATTGTTTTGAGTGTATACAAACCTCCATGACTGTGCGCCATTTGAAAGTTATTTAGTTATTATGAAGGATGCCCCAAAGTTTGTTATTGCCGTAAAATGGTTGCTATTTTTGGAGACTTTAAAATTAACTGAAATTGAATAAAAAATGCTCTTCAACTAGGTATGATTTTCTAAAAATTTATTTATGTCATATTTTTATGAACCAACTAGAGTGACTGCCACAAGTGGTACTTGTATTGAATATTTACTTACTGATATAAAACCATTACACAAATCATCAATTAATATGCTTCAGTCAGATCACAGTGGGCAGTTAATCTGTTGTCCAAGAAAATGTCCGAAAGTCCAGAGAAATATTGTTACAAGAAGAATAGGTATCTACCATAGAGAAAATACTTATATACTTACCAATAATTGAGAGTCGACTTAAAACTATGAAAAACAATTTATCTAGAAAAATGCGTTGATTGCCTCATCATGACCACCCGGAACAGTTATATAGCTCTTTGTTTGACTTGATTAATGACGAATTTCAGACTGTATTTACATCCAAAACATTAAATGTAACTGACCGTCTGATGTTTAGTAATTGGGCAACTGAAGGTATTCATAAAAACCGGATTAGGTTACTGTCCGTGTGGTGACGGATTAAGAATATGAAATGTCACCACCCCATATCATCCCATGGGTGTCGTAAGAGCCGACAGAGGGAGCATATTATGCAGAGATCAACACTGCAAGAGAAGGAAAACTTGATACAAACCCAATACCAACCCGTTTGGCCAGCGTGGTATACTTAGTAGGCCAATTCCTCCTTTCAAAGGAGAGGCCTAGTCAAGCAGTGGATTATTAAAGGCCGATGTGATGATGGATTAGGTTATATGAACTGTATGATGAAAACACTTATAATAATAGTTAGAACTTTATTAATTACGTAAGAAAATATTCCAAAATATTTAGACAAGCTGGTAATACCTACGGCAAAATCTGTTTAGCTGCAAAGCTCTAAAAATATTGTAAACTGAAAAAAAAAGACTTTTCGTAAGTACTCTATAAAAAAATGAAATAAAGATTCATTTCATTTCATTACTAAGTTTTTCGCGATAATTTACTTGGCCGATAGGTGTCGAGGCAAAAGTTTAGCCTTATGAGAATAGTAAAACCAATTCACCTGGTACGGCTCAATCGTACCGTAGGTATATTATTAGGATTTTAGTATTTACTACCAAGCTAAGATAAACTTGTGTATTGCCTAAATGGAGCTTAAAATCACAGCTAGAAGAGGTGCAGTATTACAGCAAGCTTTACTATTGTATCTTAGGTTTTACAACATCATCATTGTCTTGCCCTGGTCCCAATTTATTTGGGGTCGGCGCAGTATGTCCTTCGCTTCCATACTTCTCTGTCACCAGTCATCCGATCGTTTACCCCTTTCTCTTTCATATCCATCCTCACACAGTCCATCCATCTCTTCCTTGGCCGTCCTCTCCCTTTTCGCCCTTCTACATGCATATCCATCACTTTTTTACCTACATACATCTCATCTCTCCGCATAACATGTCCATACCAGGCCAATCGACTCCCTTTCACCTTTTCAGCTATGGGCGCCACTTTCATACTACTATCTTAGGTTTTACATAAGACTATGAATATATATCTAAATATCAAAAAAACCGTCTTGCTATTGCAAATTTATAAGTAAACCGCATAAATATTACAAGCCGGTACCCATCCATACATCAAAAGCCACCTGGACCTGGACATCCGTTTAGCCGATAAATGCCTTATTCGCGAATTAGTCCTATTCAGCATTAGGCATTTGACGAATTAGTCCTTTTCAGAATTAGGCTTCTGACAAATTAGTCCTCTTCAGAATTGGGCATTTCACGACTTAGTCCTGTTAGGAATAAAGCATTTCAAAAATTCGCCCATGCCAGACTAGGTTGCCTTTTCTCGAATCAGGCATGTATCGATTAAACGTGGGCATCCAACGCTGTTGCTTTTAATAATATTTAAGAATTCATCCATGAGTTCTTAAAAATAACCAACAATAATTTTATTGAATGTAGATATTCAGAATAATGCCACATTTAAACGTAACTAAGTCTTACCTAATCTTAGCCATATTTAAGTACCCACTTCAGAACTTTTCTTCTTGAAAACAACGAAGTTTAATTGAGACAATTTAATAGAAACCATAAATATCCAATATAATAATTAATAAAAAGTATCTTGAACAACAATTCGAGGCATCTGTTTGTCGAAGAAGACAGTGTTAAATCAATATAACCCAGTTATTGGTTCTGATTTAATTAAAACTGTGACTGATTAACTGCGGAGCGACTTGATTTGTGTCCGGTTTCTTCAAGTTTGAGACGTTGTCACACCATTGTATACGCAAAGGACAAAGCAGATATTTATTGACAAACATCTTGCGAATATGAATTCATAACATTGAAATAAGTATATGTGGACTATTGTGGACACTTAAGGACGCGTTTACAAAATTAGTAGGTACAAAATCGCGTCACTACAGCGACACGGCGGCAACAGTACGTACTACGTACGGTAATTTGCGGAAATGTAGTTCAACTAAATAACTTTGAGACTTGGAATTTTTTGTGATATGTATCTATGTGTTATAGGCCTGGCTGTGCAAATTACGTACAAATAAGTTTCTTATTTTTATATACCTAAATGGACATTATTACTTTATTTTTTCCATTATGTTGATTCAGGATATATTTCGGTATTTAGATATTATTTTGTTTCTTGCGTTGAAATCTGGTAAGATTATGTGGACTGATGGTATACCATCCCATTCAAGTGTTACGACTGGAACTCATAAAAGAGTAGACCTAGTTATGCCAGGCTTGGTTAGGTAAAGGTTACTTCATAAGTTCCATTGGTAGGGTCTCTTATGTACAAACAAAATGAGCCCAAACTCGGCATGCCTAGCTCTATTCACATATGAGTACCAGCAAGAGTCATCGAATAACCCTGGAAGGTTACTTCATAAGTTCCAGTGGTAGGGTCACTTATGTACAAATAAAATGAACCCTAACTCGGCATGCCTAGCTCTACTCACACATGAGTACCAGCAAGAGTCATTGAATAACCCTGGAAGGTTACCTCATAAGTTCCAGTGGTAGGGTCACTTATGTACAAACAAAATGAACCCAAACTCGGCATGCCTAGCTCTACTGACATATGAGTACCAGTAAGAGTCATTGAATAACCCTGGAAGGTTACATCATAAAATGCAGTGGTAGGGTCTCTTATGTACAAACAAAATGAGCCCAAACTCGGTATGGCTAGCTCTACTCACACATGAGTACCAGCAAGAGTCATTGAATGACCATGGAAGGTTACTTCATAAGTTCCAGTGGTAGGGTCTCTTATGTACAAACAAAATGAACCCAAACTCGGTATGCCTAGCTCTACTGACATATGAGTACCAGTAAGAATCATTGAATAGCCCTGGAAGGTTACATCATAAAATGCAGTGGTAGGGTCTCTTATGTACAAACAAAATGAGCCCAAACTCGGTATGCCTAGCTCTACTCACACATGAGTACCAGCAAGAGTCATTGAATAACCCTGGAAGGTTACTTCATAAGTTCCAGTGGTAGGGTCTCTTATGTACAAACAAAATGAGCCCAAACTCGGTATGCCTAGCTCTACTCACACATGAGTACCAGCAAGAGTCATTGAATGACCATGGAAGGTTACTTCATAAGTTCCAGTGGTAGGGTCTCTTATGTACAAACAAAATGAGCCCAAACTCGGCATGCCTAGCTCTACTCACACATGAGTACCAGCAAGAGTCATTGAATAACCCTGGAAGGTTACCTCATAAGTTCCAGTGGTAGGGTCTCTTATGTACAAACAAAATGAGCCCAAACTCGGTATGGCTAGCTCTACTCACACATGAGTACCAGCAAGAGTCATTGAATGACCATGGAAGGTTACTTCATAAGTTCCAGTGGTAGGGTCTCTTATGTACAAACAAAATGAGCCCAAACTCGGTATGCCTAGCTCTACTCACACATGAGTACCAGTAAGAGTCATTGAATAACCCTGGAAGGTTACATCATAAGTTCCAGTGGTAGGGTCTCTTATGTACAAACAAAATGAGCCCAAACTCGGTATGCCTAGCTCTACTCACACATGAGTACCAGCAAGAGTCATTGAATGACCATGGAAGGTTACTTCATAAGTTCCAGTGGTAGGGTCTCTTATGTACAAACAAAATGAGTCCAAACTCGGCATGCCTAGCTCTACTCACACATGAGTACCAGCAAGAGTCATTGAATAACCTTGGAAGGTTACTTCACTAGTACCAGTGATAGGGTCTCACCAAAACAAATAAAATGAGCCCCAACCTGGCATAACTAGGTCTACTCTTTTATGAGTTCCAGTCGCAACACTTGAACGGGATGGTATACCATCAGTCCAGATAATCTTACCAGATTTCAACGCAAGAAACGACATAATATCTAAATACCGAAATATATCCTGACTCAACATAACGGAGAAAATAAAGTAATAATGTCCATTTATACAAAAGAAATTTACTTGTACGTAATTCGCACAGAATACGAGAAGCACAGATATGAGAAGTATCAGATGTAACGCACGGCACAGTTGCGTGCGGCCACTAAAGCAAATACAAAATTGAAAAGCGAATACAAACTCGTCTCAGTGCGCTACGAAGCATCGTACAGTTCACGCGTCACGATCACGTCAAGTTTTAAATTCTCAAAATGCCGTCTTGTGTTCTTTAAACACTGTAAAAGTTGTTCCTAAAAACAAAAACAGGAAAATGGAATATCTTTTCACAGGTAACTATTGATAATTTGACTGTTTCCTAATTTAATTTCGATAAAATTCGTATTTGTGCAAGAAATATGTAAGTGTTGCCAGTTTTTGTCGACGCCGTTCTGCCTGAATTAGGGAAAATGCACTTGTCAATTGATTATGTGATAATGATTGTCATGTTAATGAAAAATACATTACCGTATTATAAAAGTATACTGTAGATATATCTTCTTTCTCATAAATATAGTAATAGAATTTCAATTTCCATTAGTATATACCTTACATAATATTGTTTTGAGTTCGATCCCCAAACGATCCAAATATTCGTGTACACCCTGCTACTCGTCAAGCTTATAAACTTTGACCTTTGCACCGTTCTTATGGCGTAAAGAATAAGTATCAAAATCGTACAGCAAATGTTTAGCTTGACTTGGCGCCGTGTGTACATACATACTTATGGCGTAGGGAATAAGTATCAAAATCGTACAGCAACTGTTTAGCTTGACTTGGCGCCCTGTGTACATACATACTAATGGCGTAGGGAATAAGTATCAAAATCGTACAGCAACTGTTTAGCTTGACTTGGTGCCGTGTGTACATACATACTTATGGCGTAGGGAATAAGTATCAAAATCGTACAGCAACTGTTTAGCTTGACTTGGTGCCGTGTGTACATACATACTATTTATTTCTCAACTAATCGACGCCAGCGGCTTCGCACGCACATATTTTCTTATTTCTCGTTTTGCCCCATCCCGTGGGAATTTCGAGAAATCCCGTCTTGGTGCACCCCTACGGTTCCCAAGAAACATACATGCTAAATTTCAGCTTCATGCGCCGAGTAGTTTCGGCTGTAGCTTGTCTGTCAGTCAGTCAGTAACGCAAGGATTTTATATATACAGATTTACGAAGTAGTTAAAACTTAACTCGGTACCTACATTTAAGAAATGTATTTATAAAAGCATTAATTAAATCCATGGTAAATTCTTCAAAACCGCAAATGAATATAAGAATATTACATAACTATATGCAAAATACTGGGAGATTATTCATAATCTGGCAACTTTTCACACACATAGACGCGCGTGTCCGTACAGTGCCAGTCGCCAAAGGTCACGCACACATAGCTGTCAACGTGCCACGCTTAGTTGGACGAATGTGCTCTATCTGATACTACTTCTCATATCTGTGACGAGAAGTATCAAATTGATTTTAGCGAATATTTTGTATTCGTATATTGCTTTTTTCGTCTTCGGGCTGCAGCGACAAGCGACATAGAGTCCACTCCCGACGGCGCTCAAGCGCAGACTGAGATCTCATTGCAGAATTTGGATATATAAATCAAGAAAGTGGCTAAATAAAATGAACCTTATTGCCACATATTAAGACACACGTATGCGAGCAAAATAGAAGAAAAATGTAAGATGATTTTTTGCTTTTTTTGAGTCAATTTACAATATTTTGAAAAAAAACAATCAAATTGTTTTTGAGTTGACTATATTTACTACCCTATTCTATCTTTGAAAATCTAAATAAATGTAAAAATAGAGAGAAAATTGTACCCAAAAATAGCAGTATATGCCTATTTTTGATTTTGAGGCCGTTTCGAATCGATTTTACATTAATATTAATTAAATATTTTTTATTTATTTTCAAATTGATTTATAGATAAAAAAGTAATCAATTTATCGTAATCATTAGTTTTATTAGGTATTATCTAAAATTGTCGTAAAATGTACCGGAAATATGTGGTTTTTTGATACAAGCGTAAACGCGTCCTTAAGGGGTTTTGTGGCTTAGTCTTGTGTAAAAAATATGGTGATAATATTACGATTGACGTAGTGTATGAAGACTATTTAGCTATTCATATTATGCTACTTATGCTACTGTGCGACAGCAGTCTGACATCAGCCTTCTCATCTGAAAGAGCCCTAAAAACAGCAGCGAATGGGGAAGCATTTTATTAAAAAAATATTTTGACGTGAGCTAAAGTAACCCGACGATAAAACCGCACGCCTGCGTCTGACTTGAAGTGTAACTAACAATGGGTAATTATCCTCACTTCCCTCGTGTCCTACATAGGGGAGGATTAAAAACCTACGGGTAAAAATAATGCATTTTATACTGGGAAGCTATTAGAAGAAGGCATGATCCATGTGTGTGTGCATATTTGATGCTTGTGGTTGGTGACTTTCCAACAAAGTTGTCACTGTAGAACTAGCTCAACATGCAAATCTTGGTATAATGATGACCTCTAGATCAATTTAAATGTTCGTCTTTGCATGTAGCGGCCCGCAACGTAACAGGATCGTTTTGCTGAGGTGACAAAGTAGGCTCCCCTGTTACGTTGCGTCGGCAAGCCGCCACAGTCGGTTTACCTCTGACGTTCTATATGGTTCTATCGTAACGTGTCGTATTGTACTATATATATGTATTCAAAATTGTAATTGTCGAGACAATATATTAATATTCGTTTACTGAAGTTCCTTGAGTTTTACTGAAGAAGTCCTTAACAACCTTCTGAGGAGTCAGTGGATTGTGGCACAATAGAGAACACCCACCCATATATCGCCAAAGTGGTGACCTCCGTTTGGACATTAAAAGGACATTTGCGTATATTTGAAGACTTTCGTAATTCAGCATCATGATACCAGTAACGACGACCATGGCAGGAAGATGCGTGGTGACCGAGACGGCAGGAGGTAAACCGGTTGTCACCACAGTACCAGTCACCACGATGCCCGACCATCTAGCTGCTATTACAGTAACATCGCGAATCCCGGAATTTTGGATGAACATGCCGAGACTTTGGTTCAGTCAATTTGAGAGTATTATGGCCCAACAGAAGCAAAGCGACGAGACAAAATACAACGTGGTAGTATCGAAGTTGAACATGGACGTTTTGCAACAAGCAAGCGACATCCTTCGTGATCCTCCGGCTACCGAGAAGTATTTGGCCTTGAAAGAGCGATTGATAGGTGTTTATGAAGAATCGGCTGAACAACAATTTCGAAAATTAGTGAGCGAGATCGAATTAGGAACCCAGAAGCCATCCCAATTGCTACGGCAAATGACTGACCTAGGGAGAAACTCAGAGATATCCGGACAAGCACTTTGCAATTTGTGGCTAGGAAAGTTACCAGCAGCCGTTAGAGCAGGCTTAGCGGTAACCCAAGAGACAGACATACAGAAACTATCGAAAATCGCAGACAAAATCGTGGAAAATTTGAACGCAGATAACGTCGCAGTAGTACATTCGGAGAGCATACAGTTACCGTCGGCACCTTCGGGAAGCAGTCAAATATTCGCGGTTGGAGACCTGTTGTCGCAGATAAACAAGCTGTCATTGGAAGTAGCGTCGTTAAAGAGCGAAGTCCAAGAGCACAGAAGGAACAGTTTTCGAGGACGCGTACAGTGGAATGGACGAGGACGAGCATATGGACGTTCCAGATCGAGATCGAGACCAAGAGGTACGTCGATGATGACCCCAGATGACCCCAATTGGCTTTGCAGACATCATTTCAAGTACCGTAGTCGCGCGCGTACCTGCGAGAAACCCTGCGCCTGGATTGAGAAGACGGAAAACTAGCTGCGGTACGTTCTGTGGCGGAGGAACATGTACCGGCAGCCAATAACCGCCTTTGCGTGACGGACTATCAAAACAAGATTCGATTTTTGGTGGATACAGGTGCGAACATTTCGGTCATTCCAGCAAAGTACAGAGAAAAGTGCAATGGTGAGTGTTCAAAATATAAATTATTTGCAGCCAACGGTAGTGAAATTAAAACATACGGTATTAGATCACTTGTGCTAAATTTAAACTTAAAACGTGCGTTTCGTTGGACCTTCGTTGTCGCGAACGTTACACAGCCTATATTAGGAGCAGATTTTTTGAGGCATTATAAATTGTTAGTAGATTTAAGCTCTAGAAGATTAATTGACCAAGTTACGAATTTGAACATCCTTGCTTCAGTGGTACAGTATGATCAGGAATCTATCAATACAATTAGTAATAATCACCCTTACTATGATTTGTTGTTGAAATATTCAGATATAACAAAGCCCGTTCTATTTATAGATTCGCCGTCGCACGCAGTTTTACATTACATTGAGACGACCGGTCCGCCTGTGTATGCGCGCTCTAGACCGCTACCGCCGGACAGGTATCATAAAGTTAAGGCAGAATTCGCGTTGATGCAAGAGCTTGGTATATGTAGACCTTCAAAAGGGGCTTGGGCTAGTCCGTTACACGTAGTTCCGAAAAAAGACGGCCAGTTAAGACCTTGTGGTGATTATCGTCAGTTAAATAGTATTACAACGCCAGATAGATATCCGATTCCGCGGTTACAAGATTTTACTTACATTTGCGCCGGAAAAAAATTTTTACTCGTTTAGATATTAATAGAGCTTATCATTGCATACCAATCTCACCCCAAGATGTAGAGAAAACAGCTATTATAACACCTTTTGGTTTATTTGAATTTTTAAGAATGCCGTTTGGTTTGCGTAATGCCGCCCAAACATTTCAGAGGTTTATGAATAATAACGTATTGCAGGGTTTAGAACAATGCGTAGAAAATAATTTGAAAAATGATAATAATAATAATTTAGAACCATTTTATTTCTGTTATTTAGATGACGTCATAATCGCAAGTGAGAATACCAATGTCCATAGAAAACACTTGCAAGCAGTTTTTGAAAGATTCAATAAATTCGGTATCACTATAAATCTAAGTAAATGTATTTTTGGCGCATCCGAAATCGAATTTTTAGGATATAAAGTATCTTCTGAAGGTATTCTACCTCTTGAGGATAAAATACAAGCTATAATTGATTACAAAAAACCAGAAACAATAGAACAGTTACGTCGTTTCTTAGGAATGGTTAACTTTTACAGAGCACATTTACCGCAAGCGGTCGAATATCAAAAAGAGTTAAATAAATATTTGCACAATTCCAAAAGGAAAGATAAGACTAAAATAATTTGGACCGAATCAGCTGACAAAGCGTTTTTGAAATGTAAAGAAAGTTTACAGAATTAGGAAAATTTACGCCTAGTGCTCGTTTTGGACATATACATATAGATTTAGTAGGACCGCTGCCTACCACGGCAGAGGGGTATAGGTACTTACTAACTATTGTAGATAGAAGTACAGGCTGGCCTGAGGCATATCCATTGAAAGAGATAACGTCAAAAATGGTTGCGCAAGTTCTGTTTGAGAACTGGATAGCTCGTTTTGGATGTCCGGTACGGCTGACAAGCGACCAGGGCAGACAGTCTGAAAGCGATTTATTTTTACAGCTTACAAAATTATTAGGTATAGATAAAATTAGGACTACAGCATTTCATGCCCAAAGTAACGGTATGGTAGAAAGATGGCACCGTTCATTAAAAGTTGCGTTAAGAGCAAAATTAAATAATAATTCGAATTGGCTACGAGAATTGCCCATGATTTTGCTGGCGTTGCGATCTGTTCCGCGAAGTGATACGAACGTAAGCGCAGCAGAATTGACGTATGGTCTAAAGTTAAAACTGCCTGGCGATTTTTATGATAATAAGCACTGTAATATTAAGTATAATAACGAGTACGTTGAACAATTGAGAAATTTTATTAGGAACCTAAGACCGCGTAATGTAGCGCAAAGAGATTCACGTACAATATTTGTCCACCCTGATTTAAGTAGTTGCGAGTATGTATTCATAAGGGATGACGTAGTAAGAGGAACGCTTCAACCTCCTTATGTAGGCCCGTATAAGGTCATAAAGAGGGGAAGTAAATCGTTCAAGATTGATATTAGTGGAAATGTTAAATTAGTTTCGATTGATAGATTAACCTTTCAAGTACCGCGCCCTCTAAAACGTCAATTTGGCTATACGACCGCGCCGTACGACATCATCGCGCGCGCGGTACTAGACATTGAATGTTATCGCTCTGAGAGGTCTTTGTTTATGTTTTCAAGAGTTCGAGTTATAATTTCTTGAAACCCACTTATATAGCCAATATTAAAAAAATATAATAATAACATTTGAGTGTATATTTAGTTTTGTATAGCTCTCTGTTTTGAACGGATCTTAGAATACCGGTTCTATCAACAATTGTAGCGTATTATAATCAAAAATAAAATATTTTTTTGTTTATTTTTGTATTTTTATATTCTGTATAATATGGGTTTACCAATTAAAACTAAAAATATGCATGTATCCATTATAATAGTTTCCCCTTTTCAATAGCAAACATTTGCTAAAATTCACAGTTTCGCGCGCATTGAAATGAAATGTCCTTTTACTTTTTAATTTGACATCAAATCGGATCAGAAGAAGGTTTCATAGCTGTCTATGATTCGTAAAAATGCAATGCCATTTGAAATAATTGATAAAATGTACTAGGCCAGTGTAAAAAACGTCATAGATTGAAGGACGGAATCTGGACATGAATTCATGTCGTCGGTAAACAAGGGGTCTTTTTTGTAGGACATGAATTCATGTCCTCGGTCGTCGAAAGGTTAAAGCCCGCTTATTTGTTGAATATTCCCTCAGAACAAGGATGTTCAGATGAGTATTGCGATATTAATTGTAAGGATATACAAAATGATCAACAAGAAAAATGTGAGAATAGCGATAAGCGTGTCACTTACACCACTCGCAGTGGCCGCGTATCGAAGTTGCCTGTTAGATTTTTGTTGGATTAGCATTTATTATTGTGAAATTGTTATTTAAAAGGTCAGATTGGCTAATTAGAAGCATTCTTGATACAAATTTTAACCAGTTAACAGAATTAGTTTTACATAGTAATTATGGGTAAATCTTACAGTAAAGAACAAGACATTATTATTGCCCAAAACGGAGCAAATAATGCTAGAAACAGTGATTCCGAAATACAAAAGCATTTTGAGTTTTTTGGAGCTATCTTGTTGACCATTTTGGTGTTGTTATCTTTACTTATGGTGTATTTCTGTGTAACCAAATGTAAGAAACGGTCACGTAAGTGGATCCGTAGTGAAATGGTTTTGGCATCGATACCCTCGATAAGTGGTTTGCAACATGTGCAAGCACAGCAGTCTGCGCAGCATGGTAGTGGCCCACAACAGGCACAACCACAAGTTGTATATGCGTAGTGCAAGATGTGTTTATTAAATTCTTATGTCTATCCCACTGCTGGGCAAAAGGTATTCCACTGCTGGGCAAAAGCTACTCTTGACTCAATTTTAAAACTACGTTTATTAAATGTGTATTGATTGTGTATTTCTTATATTTTGTATGTGTAAAGCTGATGTTCAGTGCGTATACAGTCCTCCAGTGGTCACTATCATCGTTAGGTAGCAGTTTCGATCCCAAGGCACCAGCCGTAGGGCTAGTTGTACTGTATACGAATTGAAATAAGTTTCCGTATTGTTACTTTTGTAATAAAGGCAAGACTTAGAAAATAATATTGTATTTGATTGTGGAATAATTTTTGATTCGTTATAAAATATTGTAAACAATACTTAGAAGTTGATATCATGTTTGTTATATTTTATTCACATCCGTTCAAACCGT
Source organism: Euclidia mi (assembly GCA_944739405.2). Lineage (NCBI taxonomy): Eukaryota > Metazoa > Arthropoda > Insecta > Lepidoptera > Erebidae > Euclidia > Euclidia mi. The sequence continues at coordinate 58,483,982 of OX123198.2, forward strand.
AACTCTAGAAGTTGTTTTGATGAATTGCATTTTGGCCAGTGTGAATGTTATGATTTCATCATTGTTCTTTGTTCGCTTTAATTCCTGCGTATAAGCTAGCAACATCATGTAGCTGATTATATTAAGTTACATTCTGTGTATTCTTTTTGCTATGTCAGATTTTATAAAGGTGACTACACACTAGGTACTGTGGTTATTCTGATTATATGAAATAATGTATCGTATACAAGTATGTTTTGTATGTAATATTTTTGGATGTTTCTTTTTGTTTTTTGAAAAAAAGGGGAGAACCACTGTAGCGGCCCGCAACGTAACAGGATCGTTTTGCTGAGGTGACAAAGTAGGCTCCCCTGTTACGTTGCGTCGCCAAGCCGCCACAGTCGGTTTACCTCTGCCGTTCTATATGGTTCTATCGTAACGTGTCGTATTGTACTATATATATGTATTCAAAATTGTAATTGTCGAGACAATATATTAATATTCGTTTACTGAAGTTCCTTGAGTTTTACTGAAGAAGTCCTTAACAACCTTCTGAGGAGTCAGTGGATTGTGGCGCAATAGAGAACACCCACCCATATATCGCCAAATTGCATAAAGCTCTATGAGTGTTTAGAAGAATGATATTGACTTCACGCGAATTATTTTAGACGTAGGTATCTGGTGAGACTAGTAGGTAAGTGGACCCCGAGCCCCAAGGACTAAGGAGTAAGTTTTGGATGCAACTGAGAATACTGGGATAACTCTAAGACTAGGACGATGATGATGATTCGCTACGACAAGGGGCAAGAATACAGGGATTAGCTCGTCTTGGGCAGTCGTGACACACCAGCCGACAAGACAGTCGCTTATACCACTTCTTACGACAACCGTGCAGTCAAACTTAATCCGCACATAAATTCAAAAAGAGCCGGCGCTGTGTATCAATCCATTAGGTTCTCCACTAAGCTGTTGCTGATTTTTGTAATTAAATATGCTTATAAGAAATGCAGCATGAAGTTATCAGCTAGAAGCATTCCACAGATACTAATTGCCAAACATGTTGTGCCATAGCTCATGTATAATATATGTAGGTATTTTAGTTTATGTACGCATGTATAAATAAGACCTGTTTTTATTTTCTTTGTTTTTTTTTCCTCAATATGTAAATTATCAATTAAGTTGACGTTGGCGGAACTTTCCGATGGCGGGGTCCATGCTGAGAGTGTGGTGGTCATGGGCTCAAATACGGACAATAAGAAGTCAGAAAACATATTGCAGATAACTTGAGGAGCACTTAACTTTACATTTTGATACTGCATCATGGATGGGATACTAGATTTGTATTTCCGATTTGAGATGTATCGCCAAAAATGCTTAATATTAGTAGTTATATTGTCTTCTACGGATTTGATGTATGACGAATAGCAAGATTTACACATCTCTTTAAATAACTTGCGGCAGTCGGCAAATTCATTGTAATCTTTAATCTTGTTGAATTTTTCCACTTAACCCAAAACCGCTGCTTCTTTTTGATAATTTTAATTAATTGCGGTTGATTTAATATCAAGACATACAATATACATGCGTTTTAAACTCTTTAATAGGTTAATAACCAAAGTTTCACAATAGCCGTAGCGCTATTAAATGTTTAAAGTTTACAAACTCTAATACATTAATGATAGAGTATCAGGTATCGGCTATTTCGACAGACTTATGAATGTAGCTGAAAAAACATCTTACTATATCAAAAGGGTAACATATTGGAGCAGGGGAAGTAGATTAAAATTTCACTGAAGTGCATTAAATAGTTGGTAATTTATAGAAATTCACCATTTCATTTACTTACGAAGTTTAGTGGGAAAATATACATCTAAATGTACTCTTTTATTTTTCAGTTGAAGAGGAAATGCCTATACCTATCTCTAAGCAGAAATCAATGTTTTATGTTCTAATATTGTAATTCAGAATTTGGTCGTAGGTACTACTCATTTTAGGCAGAAATAGCCAACACGGTATGATTAGAAAATTCTTCGTTAAATAGCGTTTGTATTGAGGCAGCTTATAAGCAATAAAATACGCGAGAGTTTTAATTACCAATGAACATTAAACTTGTTTGTTTTATATTATTGCTAGATTGTCGTATTTTTTGTAGAAATTACCTACGCTATCATTTTTCTTTTGCTTCATTATCTACTGACAAAGCTAATTCATCAAGTCAGTCAGTATCTGGGTGAAAAATTAACAAATATTTTACATTTGGACATTTGCTTACTAAAATTATAAATCGCACTTAGAATAAAGACTTGAAGTCTTTTTGATATGGCGTGAAAATAAATTTGCCTGGAATTATCTTTTTTTTTATTTTTTATCTAATTCTTTTTAACAGAGCCAGTTTACCCAATTTTCTAAATATTATTAGAATAGACATCAAAACAAATAGTAATCTTTATAAGTATCAGAAATGAGATCCCGTCTTTACGAGTGGTCACTAGAAGAACACAGCGATATAAAGAGCAATAAAATAAATTGAACTCGTTCCGGACGCGTCGCGGCGCTCCCGGACTCCGTATATAGTGTTTGTGCCTTTACTATTTAGCCACCATCTTTGTAAATATATAATCTAGTCCGTAAAATGTTAAATGGCGTTTGATAAAGAAGAAAAATGCAAAAGAAGCTAGCATTTTGAATAAATAACATTTTTGTTTTTAATTTCCTTAAGGCTTTTACGAGCTGGATGTTTACTTGGTCAGATCATCTACCGCAGGCAATTAATATAATCCGTAAAAATTAAAAATACTTATGTTATAATCATCAGCATCATTATATCGATTTCGGACTAGTTGCCTACAAACCTTATAGAAGACACTAGCGTAAATCTCAGTATGATTAAAATATACAGGCAAAGACAAATCACTTAGCACATCTTCTGCTGTTGCTTTTAAACGACATTGATTCACAAGCTTTTGGGCTATGAATAATTTGATGAGAAATGGAAAATTTCTTGTTTGCACTAGCAGGTAGGTAGCAGGTATCACTAAGAAATCGAAGACAATAAGAAATCTAAGAAAACAAGCCCTTTGAACATGAGTACCATATCCATCAGATAGTGATGCAACTCCGTGAGCTATTCCAACGTGAGGTGTTTGTATCGCTTTGTCACACGTTTTGTATATTCAAAACATATCTCAAAAAAGGAACACGTGCCTAGTTAAAGCACAGTTCACAAAGACATTTATTTTCTCTGTAATTGGTGCACAAAGCTTTGACAATCGACATCGTTCGCGCGCCCAGTTTATTTTTTATAATCTCGTGCTTGTAGTAAGCCCCTGTACTTGTTATGTGTCCACTGTGATGTTTTACGAGTTTTTTGTTACTTAGGCTTGTTTAGACTGCATGCAACGAAAATATTCTTATGTATGCATATCTGAAAATGTGATACCTATCTATATTTTGTAAATAAATGGGCTAAGGAGATGAAGCTACTGCGAATCCTCGGATTGATCCCTCTAATTATTGGATGGAAAATGGTAGGTAAAAATATTATACCAACTATTGTATCGAAAATTATAATAGTGCTAAACTTTTCTGGTGACCTAGATTTGCATCCGATAGTGAGAAGAGGCCCGTGCCAAGCAGTGGGACAGTATATAGGACTGATGATGATGATGACATTTGCATGGATTGTCAAGTGTTATTGTGATTCCGCTTAGATTATAAAAACGTGCTCTGACATGCTTGCCGACGACTGAGTAGAAAAAGTACACAGAAAATACAAAACAACTATTTTGAAAGGCAAGTAGCAATCTAAACAATGTTGGATAGCAACTTTAAATTAGGTAACAAAACCGTCAATAGAACCAGAATGTTAATTATAGCGAACAATGCTGTGTCATCAAATTCAGAGACAACCTATATAATTTGACAATAAAGTCTCGAAGACGATGGATGTGGCATGCAAGTTCCACTTTTATGACCCGGTGATCATAATCCATGGAACTGACGTAATTGGACAAAAGTACTTTGAGTTACCTACTCCATCATCATCATTGTCATCGTCCATTGACCTAGCGAGCTTTATCCCGGTTGCATCAAATACTTTACGGTTAAGAGCCCGCAGTCCACATTCTAGTCTAAACAAATTTGACAGAATATTTGCTATTCTGCCGAACTGACTGATTACTCATACACATTACATATTGTATTATGTCTCTAAGGTTTGCTTTGTAATATACATACCTACTACCTACCTGACTCACCTACTATCAAACCTTTTATCAAAACTTACCTACAATTTTGAAACTTTTAATGTAATAACAATTGTATGTGTATTGTTTTTAGAAAATAAATTATCATAAATATTATTAAAAAAAGACCGCCTCCATGGTCCAGTGGATAGAGTATACGACTGCTGATCGGAGGTGCCGGGTTGGATTCCCGGGTCGGGCAAAAGTGTTACTGGGTTTTTCCAAATTCTCAGTAGCAGCACGAAGTCTGGTGATGTGCCCGGTAACGGCAATAGGCTCGCCCCCTACTACGTGGGACCTAAAAATTAATGGCGAAATGTGGGTGTAATATTATAAATCTGCCGTGAGTATATAAAAAAATAAAAAATATTATAAAAGAAATGCGAAAATGAAAATTGTGTTACAAATTGTAAAAATAAGTGAAGGTTACAGCAAGACTGACCCTTCTCAGCCAGGATTGTACCACCTTCCCTCAGTTCGATGTAAAACAATAGCATCTACCTAAGTGCTATTGTTTTACATCGCACTGAGGGTTCAGTTATTGTTGTCTTGCAGTACTTGCCTGACATGTTGAAGCTCAGCGTCCAGGTGTGTGTGAACATGTGGAACAAGGACCCAACCACCATCTGCAACTTGATGAACCACAGATACTCGCAGAAGAACACCGTTTTCTTCCAAGGATGATACGTGAAGCTATCAAATTAAAAAACACCCTAATTTCAATAGGGAAGACGGTTGGAATGTTCCTCCAGCTTGTGACCCTGTCATAAGGCTAATGAAACCCAAGAAGGACAAAGTCACCAGAAGACCTAAGGACACTGTGAGCTCGTTCTGCGTAAATAGTAACACCAATAGTTGAAATATTTTCGGGTACTTTGAGATTCAAGAAAAAACAAAAATATCACCTCAGTCTGCGTGAACATGACTCCTGTAAAGAATTCGAAACGTTGCCGTCGGCTAGTAACAAAACGTAGTTTCTAGATTGTAATAACTAGTGAAACCAATATAACGCGATAAAAGCAGTAAACTGTAGTTTAATTTCAATGAGTAACATTCGCGTAAACTCAAGAAAAAACTCCCCGTTAAGGTTCGTAGGTACTTCTTAGTATATAGTAGGGTAGGATTTTTTGAGTAATATTTCCCCTATCGAGTCAACAGGTCCAAAAAGAGTATACGAAAAGTCTTAACCAAATTGATCACTAATAAAGCCTTAATTTGCAGCTAGTTTGAACACACTCTGCAGTACACCTAAGATGCATGGCGTATCACCGGTGAGCGAACTACCAACTAACTTGTGGACATGAAGGATCGCCCAACTCGGTCCCCGCCCCGCTTAATTATGTACTTATATCTCGGCAAGTTATTAGCCTGTCTTCTAGTACCGGATATCGAAGTAGATTGGCGTTAATGGAGTTTCGTAAGGTTCTCGTGCGTCGTATATCATATTAAAATTTGTGTGACAATACATTTCGAAAATACAGTTTGGTTCATATTTTATACCCGCTTGAAGAACTGTTGCCCGGACTACGTTGTATTTATACTACGATAACCTATGGAAGAAAGACTGCTACGATGTCTCGAGTTCAGACCCATGGCGAGCACCACTCACGATTCTTAATTATGTGTGCATGAAATTGAAAATTTTATTGCTTGCCCGGTTGTCATGAAGTTCTTTCATCATCCTCTTAGCGTTATCCCAGTTTCAATTTGGGGTCCGCTTACTAGTCTAACCGGATTTGGCTGAATATTAGCTATTCCACAGAGCGACTGCCTGTCTGACCTCCGCAATCCGAAGGGATAGCGATATTCCACTGTTTAGACTATTGTCTATGTCTATTGTATGTAGAAGGTACTGACGCCCTGTAACTGTCTGACTGTCAAAAATCTTCATGACAACCAGGACCGACGGCTTAACGTGCTCTCCGAGGCACGGGACAAGCGATAATTAACAATTCAATACGCACATAACTCCGAAAAGTCATTGGTGCGCGCCGTGGATTCGAACCCTATACCCTCTGCATGGCAGTCTGTTGGTATCCCCACTAGGCTATCGCTGCCTTTGTCATGAACTTCTTTGTAAGTTGATAATGGCGCCAATACTCTTCAAAATACTGATACTGGTCTAAGCCAGGAATATCCTTATCCCTTGGTGTTGCTGGCCGCTGTCACGTACAAATAGCTTGATTTCTGATTATTTTATTACGTTACTTACGTAGGAATATTTTTATTTGCACAATCGGAATAAACGTTGATATTATAGCGGACCTCCAATCCAATATATATAATTAGATTAGAACCCTTTCTCGCTGCGTCTGAATAAAAGAGAGGAGTTAATTAACAGCCAATACGATACGACCCAACGTCTGGCAAAATATTTTTTATTTTGATCGAGTCATTTTCATAATAACATATTTTCGCTTATTATTTTTAGATTTATTTACATATATATTCTTAGAAACGTACATCTTGAGTAAGAGTCTCTATATTAAATACGTATAAAATCATTCTTGACTTCTGTGTTTATTTAGCAACAAAATCCTTTAATTTTCAACTAGTATAGGTAGTTTTTTGAGATTTACTTCGGTTAAATGCTTGTATTTTTTCATGTGTGTTGGTAATATTTAGATCAGTAGCTCTATCTCGCGCTAAACCAGTGTATCACCTTTCAAATTAAATTAAATGATTCCAAAGATTGAGAAACGTGTATTATAAAGTTCCTTTCACATTTCCATTTTTTTACTACGTTCGTGTGCAAAGTTATATAACATAGGTACAATAACAATGTTATACAAATTAAAAAACTATTGATTCTATTGATATAGATTCTTATTATTCCCTGTCTGTCGTCACATGCGTTGGACCAGCACGTGCCCAAAACGGCCACAATAAACAATATTCACACAATAAGTGCTTGATCGGGTAACCCGCGCGAGACCTGAATATTTACTACACCACAAGTTTGGACATTTGGAATATTCGTAGACTCTTCAAAGTTTATTTAAAGGGTAAGGAAAAATTATTGTTTAAAGTATTATGCTACCGTCTAGTCAAGTAGATGTGATGTAATGAATGTCATATTTTGGATATTTGTGGATGCGAATGCGGACGCAAATGTCTGCTGCCAACATTCGCGAATGCGAATGCGAATCTTCAGTTTTTGTTAACATTTGGCGCTATTTGTCTTTGGCTTGGTGACCTGGTGGCAGTCTCGTTCGAACGAAGTGCGTACCGTTTGAATTTTGTTCCGAGAATAGCAGAGTTGATACGAACGCATCCCACTGTAGTGTCATTCCGCTCAATATTGCCAGATTATTTAGCGCCAATGGGGCTCCATATGTCCGTGTGGTGACGGATTAAGAATACGCAATGTCACCACCCCATATCATCCCATGGGTGTCGTAAAAGCCGACAGAGGGACCATACTATGCAGAGAACAGCACTGTAAGAGAAGGAAAACTTAAAACAAACCCTATACCAACCCGTTTGGCCAGCGTGCTATAGTAGGCCAATTCCTCCTTTCAAAGGAGAGGCCTAGTCCAGCAGTGGACTGTAAGGGGCTGATGATGATGATGGGGCTCTCCCTTACCGGGCAGCGATAATATATTATCCGTTGGCTATAACAGGCTAAGCTAATATGTCCCGCGCAGTTGGCAAGTCTCATATTTAAAGCCAAGCCGCCGTGGCCGGAACCGGTCTGAGTACATTATTACTCATTTTCACCCTTATTCATTACTCTCAAAAATTGTATATTCGCAAAACATTCACAGTAATTTCGCGAATGCGATTGCGGATATGCAAAAGTATGCGAATATCCGCGAATGTGAATGCGAATATTCGTTACATCACTAAGATGTATGTATGTAACCAAAAGTTAGTAAAGTTATCAGAAAAGTTGTATACTGTGAATAAACTATACTTAGTTTTCCGGATCAATTAAAAATAGCCAGGATAATTCCTATATTTAAGAAAGGATCTAAGACAGACCCTGGCAATTACGGGCCCATATATATCCTTCTTGCCAGTACTGTCAAAAATATTTGAAAAGATATTAAAAACAAGAGTTGTTAGACACCTACATTCTGAGAAAGTTATTGACTGTCAGCAATTTGGTTATCAGAACTGCGTAGGTACCCTAGATGCTATAGACTCATTAATCGACTCGGTTATACTTAATCTCAGTAATAGACTCAAAGTAGCGGGCCTATTTCTAGACTTAAGCTCTGCTTTTGACAACGTAGATCATAAGATTTTAATTATGAAACTAGAGCATTATGGCATTAGGGATAATTTACTTAACCTGTTTCGTTCGTATTTGCATAATAGGAAACAGTATGTAGAATTAAATTCTGTGGTTGAAAAGCAAGAAACTTCTTTTAAGTCCAGCCCAGTAACAATAAAAAAGGCGTGCCGCAAGGCTCTGTTTTAGGACCTATTTTTTATATTATTCATCAATGATTTGCCTGCATTTGTTCATAACATCATGCCAGATATAAAACTCGTTCTTTTTGCGGACGACCCTAGTACCGTTATAGCCAGTAATAATGTACAAGATTTGGAAAACAAAATCAAACAACTTTTATTAATTTTTGAAAACTGGTTTACAGCCAATAATCTTACGATAAATATTTAAAAAAAAGAAGTGTATGTTGTTTAAGACTACTGCAAGACAAAATGAAACGTTGAAGTTGGTGTCTATGCAAAGCAATGGTGGAGAGTTTCAAATTCTTAGGAGTAAAAATAGATTGTTTGTTGAATTGGAAGTCCGAACTTATAGTTATCACAAATACACTGTGCTTGTTATGCGTTACGAACTTTAAGAGACGAACTAACTGTACCTCAGATACGGCCTGTCTTTTTCGCTTTGATTGAATCTAGGTTAAGATATAGCATCAAGTTCTGGGGTATAATAGTTTTATGTATAACATGTCTGCAGCATTTGTGATGCAAAAAAGGGCAATACGAACTATGCTTCGATTGAAACAAATTGAGTCATGTAAAAATCACTTTATTCAACTTAAAATTCTTACAGCACCCTGTCTTTATCTTCTTGTATTAATAGGCCATTTAGTTAAGAACCTTCATAAGTTTGAGACACCAGAGGATAGAAAAACAAGATTACTAACACGAAGGAAGGATTTAGCTTACACTATTCAGTATAGATTAAATATAGTCAAGCACTGCTCTCGGGTGCAATCTATTCTTTTATTTAATAAGTTGCCTATAGAATACAAAACTATACTGAGTTATAATATCTTTAAAACCAAATTAAAATCCTATTTATTACAGAAGTGCTATTACAGTGTGGACGAGTACATCAAAGACAAACTCCATTGACATTATGTTTTACAATTTTGTTTTACTTTATTTTATTGTATTTTAATTTTTGCATGACATTCAAACTCAATATATTTATAATTAGGTATGTTTAGTATTTTAAGTTGACATATTTTTTTTCGTTATAATATAAATTATTGGATTTTCTATTATTTATTGACATAACTTTCTATTATTAATTGACATAACTATTTTTTTTCCATTTGACATTATATTAAAAAAAAATTGATTGACACCTGTCACTTGAAAAAATAAATTATTTGATTTATAAATATTTTTTATGTATCAATAACTTAATAAGTAGTGTTTAAAATAATTTAAATATGTTTCGTACAACCCAATAGTTCGTCGATATCGTTTGTGACTAAAACAAATAAGGCTGTTAAAGTTATAAACTTTCACACAAGCAGTGCAACTAAGAGAAGTGGCTACATAATAAAGACTCAATGAAGTAAATATAAAATAATGAATTTCTTTGAAAATATCACATTCCGACGCACACGCACACAATCGGACCATAATAGTGACGATAGTATAAGTTCCCTTACTATGGACTGTACCACGAACAGCATGCCAGACATGTCTGAAGAAGAGAACACATCATACAAAGAAGAAATAGAGAACCTTAAGTCGCAATTAGAGAGTGCACACAAAGAAATTGAATTACTGTCCTTGGAGAACAGTAAATTACGTCAAATCAATACGGAGCTAATTAAGAAAAAGGAAATATATAAAAAAATTCGAACATCCCCATTAAGCAAATAACAAAAACTCAGAGTAAAACAACAATAACAAACCAATCCAAGACCTTTACCACAAAAGAAACGCAAATTACAGAGCATGTATCTAACCATGATCAAAGTGAATCACCGCAAGCAGTACAGGCAAATATAAATACTGAGAATTCAAAAAAAATATATCCCATCGATGGAAATACCCCGGTTGTAGTTAATTCAACTGATCGTGAGAAGAACAAACTATGTATCCTGAGCAACATTTTATCACATAATCAACACCAGGTCATAGAAGACACGTTTGGACAAAATTTCACTTATTGTCTTTACAATTTTCCATACTGTAGTACAGATCGTCTTTTGAATAATATTAATAATAAATTGTTAAATTTCGGCATAAATGATTATTGTATAGTAATGTTGGGAGATAAAGATCTTAAGACTTCTTCAAACTGCTTACATATGGTAGAGACCATTAGGAAATCGCTTGAGCATATAACTTATACAAATGTAATAGTGTGTAGTCCTACTTATATTTGCGGATCTCCTATATATAATTATAAGGTCGAGATGTTCAATAATCTATTATTTAAGGAACTTAATAGTGGATCATACGCATATTATTTTGACTCTAATTCTTATTTAAGTTTTGACATGTTCTCTAGTATCACAGGAGCAATTAATAAAAGGGCACTTATACATATTTATAAAAAAATTATGGAAAATATAAAAATTGACATAGACTATCAGAATTTGATCCCCCTGACTAATTCAAATGTAAATAGTGACTGTACTACATTTTTTCGTTGATAGTGTTGATTGTAAACTAATTAATTCGAATAGTACTCATTTACATACTGAAGGTCAAGATAAATTGCAATCGAATAAATATATTATAATAATGCATCAAAATATTGCTGGGTTGATAAATAAATCAAATAATCTCACTGTATGTTAAAGTCAAAGTCAAAGTCAAAATCCTTTATTCATTTAAATCACAAAGTGACACTTATGAACGTCAATCTAAAAAAAATAATTACTTATAGCTTCTACATTTACATTTACTGCCACGTTCGCAAAGCAAGGGCGTAGAACCATGAGAAAGAACGGGCAATAAAACTCAAGGTCACTCTTTTTCATCGCCAGGTTTTGCATAATACATAAAAATTTAAATTTTGTAAGGAGCTGCAACTGTTACACCTTCTATGTCATTTGTATATATTTACTCTACTTAATACTCAAGCATAATGTAGAAAAATTTTGATGTTCATTTAATTAGCCTCCTGAAAATTGACATGGTGAAACAGGAGCATCCACTTACATTAAGTACCTAATAATGCAGGCAATTCGCGCAAATGTTCAGAACCATGATAGAAATGATACAGTTTAATATTAAAAATGTAATACCAGCCCGTAAGACCGACATCGACCAGTCATCGCAAGTAGCACCCGTTCACGAGTATGACGCATGGGCCAGCCATCATCCCATTGTTTGAATGAGTTATCTGAAAAACAAATTTACGTAGAAGTATTGTGTATCACTGAGCATTTTATTATGGCAGGTTACCAACAACAGTTATATATACCTAACTACCATTTGGTATCCTGTTACTGTAGAAAGCAGCAAAGGAGAGGAGGAGCATGTATCCTAGTCAAAAATGGTATACAATCTAAGGATATATCTAAAATATCAAATATATATCCAGGTGTATTTGAATGTTGCGCCATAGAACTTATTAAGTATAAGATAATTGTAGTCTGCATCTATAGAGTTCCAAATGTAAACAATTTTGAATTTTGCATGGATAAATTAGAAATGATTTTGCGAGAAATATCACGTTTGCATTACAAGAACATTATATTATGCGGTGATTTTAACATAGATGTACTTAAACAAAATGGTCACACTAATACATTTGAATGTCTACTGCATAGTTATAACTTAAAGTTAGCATTAAAACAACCCACTCGTTATGCTAAGTTGACATGTATAGATAATTTTGCTCATAGTTTCAGTAAGACTTGTAAGACTGATGTTATAGAATTTGCACTGTCCGACCATACAGCACAGCTGCTTCATTGTCCAGTACAAACATTATATGCCATAAATTACTGGTACACGAGAAGAAGAGACTACAATTATGACAATTTAGCTAAATTAAAAAATTATATCAGCAGTCTTTCTTTTTCGGAAATTTATGAAACAAATGATGCTAATATAGCTTATCCGCTTGGCTGCCCGCGCGATGTCGTAAATCAGTCGCCACTTGCCCGCGGCATCACACGCTCTGTAACTCGATTGCCCGCTAAAGAGAACGTATAATATCCCTCGCTTACCCCGCCGATTTTCGTTCCTGCGCCCACCCGGTGCGGAGTCGTAAATCGTTTCTTAGACCTACATTGCTTTTGTAACACTACCAAGTGTTATGTTTTTTATCTTAACTATGAGTTAAGCTATATTATGTTATATTTTGTTTGTCAGATAATGACTTTTCTGTTGAGTTATGATGCGCTGAACTTTGTGATGGCGCGATTTGAACTCTGTGATGAATTTAAAGGATCATAACTCAAAAATGAAATCGATGACATAGGGTTTTTAATTTAAAATTACGTTACTTATATAAAACGTAATAAGATGAAATATCGAAACATACACTCGTCCAAACAAAAATATTTATTTCAGAACCCTTGATTATGAACAATAATCTGGCGCCACGCGGCGTAATTTCTGTTAAATTGCACATGGCTAAGATGCACAAATACCACTTTTAGGCTTGAAATAAAAATATAACAACATAAACAGTCTAATATTCTCTTAAAATAAAAAAATCATAGCGATATCATTCACCACGACTGAGAAATATGAAAATTAGTACAACAATTCCCATTCCCACAGTGACATCAGTGGCCGTGGCACACTGTAGCCGTTCTGATTTTTTGTTCTACATATTATATAATACAAAAAATGCAATTAGGGTGGCACACAATGCTTGTAATGCTCTTTCCAAAAAGGTATCACACTTGTATATTGTAACACACACACATTGTACAAAATATGTTCAAATGTAAACAAAAACCAACTGCAACGCCACAGACGCAATACTCAAGCAGTCAACTGTCAAACGCTTTTTTAATATTTTTCTCCTTGGTTTGGATATTTGGCTTTGTATATTATGGTAGAAAATTTAACGGAGAAGCGAGATAAATAATACACATTGACCTTAGAACGACAGAGACCAATATATTACATGAATTGGAGCGCGGGTGCCATGTCGACCAGTAGTCGACACGGGTAAGCAACGGACTAAAACGCATATCGACTAGCGGTCGACACGGGCAAAATAGCGCCCAAGGCCATGTCGACCAGTAGTCGACACGGGCAATCAACGGAATAAAACGCATGTCGACCAGTGGTCGACATGGGCAGCCAAAGGGTTATGACAAATTTATTGACATGTTCCAACTGATATACAATCTATGTTTTCCCAAAATAATAATTAAAATAGATATAATAAAAAAACCAAAGTGGTTGTCGAAAGGAATAAAATTGTGTAGTCGTAAAAAAAGAAAACTTTTATGGAAACTTAGATTAAACCCTACTAGTCAAAATAAGACTTGTTTTAAGAGGTACTCCAGACTATTCAAAAAGATAATACACTTAACACAAAAGGCTAGAAACAACTATTTTATTAAAACATCCAAAAACAAATCTAAAAGTAGCTGGCAAATAATTAATTGTGCTAAGCATAATTTACCTAAACATAGCATACATCAAATTAAATTAGAAAATCGCTTAGTAACATGTCCCCAGAAAATTTCAGAAATGTTTAATGAATATTTTGTTACTAAAATCCAACCACAAATGAACGTTGCCAGTAATCGCAAATGTATTAAATCAGATTGGAACAACAAATCTATTTTCATTGCACCAAGCGTACCACTAGACATATATAAAATTATTAATTCTTTAAACAATACAGGCAGCGTAGGTTATGATGATATCTGTAGTAAAGTAATAAAACATGTATCAGCAGAAGTATGTGGTCATCTAAGTCATATCATAAATTTAAGTATAAGCGCGGGTGTCTATCCATCTGCATTAAAAACTTCTATTATAAAGCCCCTATTTAAAAAAGAGAATAGAGATCTAATGGAAAACTACCGGCCTTTTGCACTTATTCCAGTAATTTCCAAAATATTTGAGAAGTATATATATAAAGAACTATCTGAATTTGTAAAAAAAATTAATATTTTATGTGACGAACAGAAAGGCTTTCGACAACATAGGAATAGGGCTATATATGACTTTTTATACAATGTAATTAATAATATCGATAAACGAAATCCGGTCTGTGGCATTTTCTGTGACATGACCCAGGCATTTGACCACGTACACTATACTACATTATTAAACAAGTTGGAAGCATATGGCATTAGAGGTAATGTCCTTAATTTAATTGAATCATATTTAATACAAAGGTATCAAATCACTGAAATTAGACATATAAATATTTTAAAGAAGAAAGAAGAAATTTATCGATCATCAGGTCGTGAAGTAAAATATGGGGTACCGCAGGGAAGTGTTTTAGGACCATTTCTCTTTATATTATATATTAATGACTTGCCTAAATGCATTAAAGAACCAGTGACTCTTTTCGCGGACGACAGTACTTTGACAATACCTTGTAAAAATGTAGAGACGTATGAGATTCATATAAATAATGCTTTAAAATCAGCTATCCAATGGATGCAGGAACATAATTTAAAAATAAACCTAAATACAACGAAGGCTATACATTTTACTCAACGGTTACCTAGTATGAACCTCAACATACATTACCGCAATGAAAACATAGAAGAAGTTAACTCAACAAAATTTCTTGGCCTCCAGATTGATAAAAACCTTAACTGGAAAACTCATATTGAAATGTTATGTAAAAAACTAAGTATATCTGCATACGCTTTACACACACTTTCATGCACATTATATACGGATGGTCTACTTACAGCATACTACGGTTTGGTAGAAAGCCACCTACGCTATGGGCTAATATTTTGGGGTAACTCAACGGAAAAAGAAACAGCATTCAAATCTCAAAAAATATGTTTACGGGTGATGTTTAGACTTATGAAGACAGATAGCTGCGTGCCCTATTTAAAAAAATACAAAATGTTAACTTTACCATGCTTTTACATATTAGAAGTAGCTGTGTTTGTTAAGTCGAACCCACATTACTATAAGCGTCTAGCCGACGAATTTCCACGCAATAGACGCGACAGTAGTCAACTTTGTCTCCAATTCGCTAAGACGACCCTGATGCGCAAAAGTGTGTACTGTATGGCACCAATTATTTTTAACAAATTACCAAAAAGTTGGAAGGAACTGCCTCAATCAATGTTTAAAACTAAACTTCGTACTTTCTTGACCGCCAGAGCATATTATAGCGTGACTGAGTTTCTTAATGAGAAAGAATTTGTATTTACATAATTAAATTTATATAGATCTATATAATAATCTTATAATTTGAATATGAAATAATTAAATTTAAATAATTTGAACAAAAAAATAATATATTGTTAAATGTATCTTTTTTTGTATAATTTTATAAGTAACCAATTTATTTTTGCACGTCATGTTGTGACAAACATGTCTGCACTTAATTTATTTTGTCATCTTGTATGTATGCACTTTCTTTGTATGTACACATACATGTTTATGCAAATAAAGCTTATCTTATCTTATCTTATTAATATTCACGTATTGGAAATAATGAATACGTACACTTTGATAATCTACAAATTTATATTAGTGTTGTTTATATTTAACGATATTGTGTAATTTTGTTTATATTTAAATGTTCAACACAAATTAATTTTGTTAAGAATAAATGAATAAATAAATAAATTATATTTCAACTAGGTAGGTACTTCAAATGGCTATGATTCTCGGCAATTGAAGTAGTTCCCTCAGTGGCATAACTACTTAGGTGATCCTGGTACACTGGCAAATTTATAGGACCATAAGCACTATCGCTTTCGGGCTTTGGATTAATAAGTACTTTTTTCCATAGAGTGTGCCGAGGATCTTTTTGAAATCTTTTGCACATTCTCCGCCGTGCTTTCCGAGACTGTTGTTTCTTCAGGGTGCCTTGTATTTTGTCAGTTTTGTCTCCATTATTGTTATAGTACTGACCACCTTCTAAAAGAACATGCATGATATACAGCCTGTTGGTAGACAGATGGATAGCGAAGTCATAACAGGTTTCCGATCGCACTTCGATACTGAACCCTAAGAAGCCTCTCTCCAAATATTATATCCCAATCTACTATCTCCAACACAAGATTAAGGCACAAATCTTATTAATGTGGCGAGTGTGCGGCATGTGTGCGGCTCAATAAACAACGGTATTGACACAATAAGTGCGAATGATCCGCCGCTAGTCGCGCCGCCGGCAGGAGAGGGTTGGATGCGTGTCCGTTGTTACACGAGATTTGCTTGGATTGTTTTGTCCATACTTTGCGCCTCCAGATAAAAAAAATTACCTCATGGTGGCCTTTAGAGTGTACATCATATTTCCAGTTATGTGAAATGTTTTGTAAATTCAATGTAAGATTTTGAATGGGTCTTCAATGCTGGCAAGATTGAGCTACATGTTTTATAAGCAAATGAAATGGAAAGTAGTGTGTAGTGAGACAGTGAACTTCATCATAAGTGAGTAAGTGAAAAGGAACAACATTTCACAAATAAAAAATCACTGTTGTTCATCAGAACTAATACGTAAGGATGACCACTGTGGTATCCATCCCGCTCACGCTTCCGCAGTAATTGCAAATAGCATTAAAAGCTTCAATTTTGCTCTTCTGCTGCATGCTTTTTACCGCTTCTGCCCGCTCAATGTTTTAATCTCAGACTCGGTCGGAACCATATTTACTATGAGTTCTTGGTCTTTGCATTTAAAATAGAATTCCTTAATAAACTTTAGTTGTCCTCCAAATTTAAGCAACATAGTCCCTGGACGATGTATACTGCTTTTGTCTTTAATTGCAACAAGTTGTATGGTCAGTTTAGCTTATTATTAAGAACTCAACCTTGATTATTCCATATTTCTATTATACCTAACAGTGTAATCCAATGGAAACAAAATCTAAACACGTACATAACACGGGAGGCATCCCAAACGATCTCTTAATAATGCCTCTATGATATCGCGTCTGGACTCACTCGGCGTGTTGCTTACATATTTCTGATTTACGCTATATACACACATTTACAACTTTATTTTTACAGCACTAAGGGCTAATATTGTCGGTCAGAAAGGGGCAGTTACACTCTGAATTGAATTTCGGATGTGTTACGATAACATAACGACGTGAAAACGACTGTCTTGCGTGAAAATAGTAATGGGAAATTTCGTGTTACCATTTTTATGGTTTTCTTCAAACGTACGGTCAAGGTACGTTTTTTATTACATGTTATTGCCACGTATTTACCATATCGCAACCGTAAATATGTAAATTTTGTTTGTAAAACGCCTTGGCTTCATAAAAACTTTATTGCTCTGAAATATCGGGTAAGTAGCCGGTGTATTTATGACTGTTGTAAGTGTTACTGTGATTTTGATCGTATTACTGTATGTTTTTTAAGTTTTGGAATGTTGTTCAATTCGAAATTGACGTTTTTGCAAAATTCCTTAACGATTCTGGTGATCAAACATATGTACCTACATACAAAATGCTGTCAATTTTTCAGGATTAAAGCTGAAACATTATTTCAATATTATGCTATTGATCGGTACAACACCTGATAAATCTTAAATTCTAGACCTTAGTCTACGCTCATAGCAGGGCAATTCTTCTTCGTGTCTGTGTTAGTGGTTTCATTCATGTGAACTCTATGACACCCGCATAATACTCGTCTACTATAATTGCCACTCTACTCAGGGCAATATTAATAGGGCAAGTAAACTTATTAGAAATTTGTTTTTGTGTGAAGGAGATTTTCAACGACTTGAAAAGGAAAGGCACACTGTTTTGTTAGAAGATAGTGTACCTAATGTTTTTTTTTTCTGCTGCCAACAGAGCTATGCTTAGTTGAAGGGTAAGGTTAGGCTTTAAATTTTATTCTTACAAGTTCTCATAAACTACGTTTTGACATTTTGATCCTTCAGAAAAGGAAAAATAAGCACGCAGCAAAATAGCATGAACTTTTGTCCGTTTGTCATGTGACTGAGTCCTTTTGTTATGCTAGTATTTCGCACAGTTTTTAGGCACCAATATTTCTCGAGACGCGTTTTTACTTTTCAATTGTGTTTTTCTTAAATTCTAATAGGCAGTCTGCAGGCGTTCACAGAATGTGTCAATCAGTCATGTTCCAATTTCCCAGAGCTTATTAATCAAGTACTGTGACGTACGCTTTGCTATATATTTTGTAGTGATAATTGAAACCCGATATGATAGTTATATTATAACTTTTTTCGACATGAAATATTCGTAAAAGCAAAATTATAACAGGATGCTGGCGAAACATAAACATATTGAGGTCGACAGATACTCGTGGAAAAATAATATGTTACATTTTCCCTAATAGCACAGGGTCTTTAGCACGAAGCCTCGAATCCCATACGAAAACAAAACTAATTTTAATTTGCTGTCTCTATGATTATTTCACTGTTTTGAGCATACTCTATGGCTAAGTTTGATGCTATAGACGTATGAAGAAGAAGCTGATGTTTCATCATGATAATCTAGCTAATGATGCTGATTTATGGTCACCAGTAGAACCGCTGACGACTTTTGCGCAACTCTACCTTGTCAGCGATCTCAATGACATCGTACAAGTTTTCACATATCTTGCGTGGCGCTCGTAGGCCATCTACGACCGATATGGCCGGTAGAATCGTCACAGGGTGAGGAGTTATTCAAAATTTAAGACCCGTGGTTTTGACTAAACTCGCGCTAGGTATATGTATGTCATGTATCGTAGGGGCCTTTGCAACCATTCAAGCTACGAACACAAAACAAGCAGTCTCAAAAAACAACAACTCGTGGATCACACAAAATGTTGTGTTGTAATCGATCCCACAACTCTTGTCTCAGTGTTAACACGCGAGGTAGCAGCTTATTACGAGCTGAGGTTCGGTGATAAATTATATACACTATGCCAGAAAAAAAAAACTGTACTTTATTGACTAACACAAACACTATACACACTTATTTCTCAACACTAATAAAAACACAATTATTTCACACTACTAGAATCACCACTAAACACTTCCGAATTACTTCCCTTCGCTTGATGATTATCGCTCCGACATTCAATTGTTACTGTCTGACTCGCGCGCTTACGCGGTATTTATACCGGCCGGAACACATAACTAGACTTTTCGAGACGATTCACGAAATTTCTGGTGACGTGTAACGTGTTCTAGATTTGTGTATTTGTTCTATTTACAGCAACGCCATCTATTAGAGGATAGATGAAACAGCTTTAAACAACCGATACATCTAATCTCATCTAGTTCTCCCATTCACTGATAGATGGCGTTATTTTCATTATTGCCATTCGTAACACGGCCTCCCTCTTGAACGTGTTCGTCTCGAACATCGTTGGACCCATAGTAACGAGCCAACCGGTCCACGTCCACATGAACTATCTTTGGTGCACCTCGCGACCCCTTTTGGATTCGATAGGTGACGTCGTTCATCCTGGTAATTATGCGATATGGCCAGTCCCATCTGGCTTTTAACTTAGGCGATTTTCCTTTGCTTCGTACTGGGTTATGAAGCCACACCAATGATCCCTCATCGAAGCCTTTGTTGTTCGCCTTCCGATCGTAGCGAGTCTTCATCTTTTCAGACATCTGTTGTCCAGATTCCCTGATGTGCTCGTACACGTCATTCATCTTGTTGCGTATCTCGGTCGCGAAATCCGTTATATTACGTGGAGATTCTGGCGGAATACCGGTGATTAAGTCTGCTGGTAAACGTAATTCTCTGCCGAAATTGGCAAAAGCTGGTGTTACTCCTGTGGTTTCGTGGACCGCACTGCAATATGATAGAAGGAATGGTTGAATGTGCTTGTCCCAATCTCTTTGTTTGCTCTCCACGACCATCGCCAGGTAGCTTTCCAGTGATTGGTTAAATCGTTCAACCATGCCATCTGACTGCGGGTGATAAGCCGTGGTCCTGGTTTTATGTGCACCCATCACGCGACAAGTCTCCTTGAACACCTCAGATTCGAAGTTCCGGCCTTGATCGCTGTGGTTTTCCAAGGGCACCCCGAACCGACAAAAGACTTCGTGCACCAGCTTATCGGCCACTGTGGTAGCCTCTTGATTTGGGATTGCAAACACTTCAGGCCACTTCGTGAAGTAATCCATCACAACCAAGAAGTATTTGTTTCCAACCTGGCTCTCAGGAAACGGCCCAGCGACATCCAACGCTATGCGCTCCCATGGGGCTCCCACATTGTACATCTTCAATGCACCTCTGCTACGAGTGTGTGGCCCCTTCACAGCCGCACAACTTGTGCATTTGCGGCACCAATCCTCGACGTCATTCCGATAGTGGAGCCAATAAAACCGCTCCCGGATCTTAGTAAGGGTCTTCTTAACTCCCATGTGACCTCCCGAAGCACCATTGTGATAGAGCTGCAAGACTTCTGGCACCTTAGTTTTGGGCACTACCATTTGCAAATGGCACTGGTTACCGCGAGCGTTTTCCCATTTGCGGCACATAACTCCATCCTGGATAACCAAGCTTTCCCACTGTGCCCAGTAACTCTTGGTGATAGGGCTCATTGCTGCGATATCACTCCATTTGGGCCTAGGCGCGTCTGATTTCTTCCATTCAAGAATTGGCTGTATATCCTTGTCATCTTGCTGAGCACTTCGCAAAGCTTCTTTCCATTCGTCGCTCAGATCCGTCTTCAACATCCTCACTAATGCTGCCTGCTTTGCTTCCTGTCGGGTACAGTGCTTGCACTGGTTGGGACACGGCCTACGCGATAGGGCATCTGCGTTACCATGAGACTTGCCGCTGCGATGTTGTATTACAAAATCAAACTCTTGCAGTAGTTCAATCCATCTGGCTACTTGTCCTTCTGGGTCCTTAAATTGAAGTAGCCATTTCAGCGCAGCGTGGTCGGTTCGCAGGTAGAATTTACGCCCCAACAAATATTTGTTGAAATGCTGTAATGTCTTTACTACAGCCAAGAGTTCCCGCCGGGTGACGCAATAGTTTCTTTCGGGTTTGGATAAGGCCTTGCTGAAGTATGCTATAACAACTTCTTGATCACCTTTCTTTTGTGATAGCACGCCGCCAATTCCGGTGTTACTGGCATCTGTGTCAACTATGAACTCATGCTCATTGTCAGGGTAGCCTAGAATAGGTGCAGTACACAGATGTTCCTTGAGCTTCTGGAATGCAACGTCATAGCTCTCATTCCAACAGAGCTGTACTCTGTCTTCGGTGAGCTTATGAAGAGGTCGAGCAATGTCAGCAAAGTTCTTCACAAACCGTCGGTAGTAGGAGCATAATCCGAGGAATGTTCTGACCTGCGTTTTGTTCTCTGGAACTGGCCATTCCTTCACGGCAATGATCTTATCCGGGTCAGTTTGTATACCGTTCTCCGAGACCACATGTCCTAGAAAGTTCACTAGCCGTCTGAATAGTGCGCATTTCTTCGGACTCAGCTTCAAATTAGCTCCTCGTATCTTTGACAGCACTTGCTCCAAGTTTCGAAGGTGATCCTGGAAGGTGCGCCCCACGATGATGTCATCCAAGTAGACCAGGCAGGCGTCTCCAATCAGTCCCATAAGCACTCGCTCCATCAGTCTCTCAAAAGTAGCCGGAGCGTTGCACAATCCAAAGGGCATGACGTTAAATTGCCATAATCCTTTGCCTGTGGAGAATGCCGTCTTCTCCTTGTCTCGAGGATCTATTTCCACCTGCCAGTAGCCCCTTTTTAGGTCTAAGGTAGAAAACCACTTCATCCCCGTCAGCGTATCCAGTGTGTCATCGATCCTTGGCAGCGGGTAGCTGTCCTTCTTCGTGATGTCATTTAATCGGCGGTAGTCTACACAGAAGCGCATGCTGCCATCTTTCTTCTTAACTAGCACCACCGGAGAACACCACGGGCTGGACGAAGGCTCGATTACACCTTCCTTCACCATACCGTCGATCATAGCTTCCACTTCACGTTCCCGTGCCACTGGCACACGTCTTGGTCGCTTGCGAATCGGTGCTTCATTTCCCGTGTTTATTTTGTGCTGGACTAGTGCTGTCTTCCCTATGTCGGCATCACTGGTCGAGAAAATATCGGCGAACCGGTTCAACATCTTCAGAGCCTCGGTCTTCTCTTCTTCCAACAGGGTACTTTCGCAGTCCCCTAAAAGAGTAGACACGTTGAATCGTGCACCTTGAACCTTGGCACTGGTAGGTTGCTCTTGACATCTACGCATCCAAGCCGCTCCTTCATAGGTGCCCAATTCCGTCCCTTTCTTGAGCGACACTTCCTTGTCACTTGCATTCAGTGCGCGTACTGATGAAACTTTGGTACCCCTTACCAAGGTTCGTGCAATCTTCCACGAGGCCTCTTTTTCTAGGCCTTCGATTAGTACGCAGCGGTTCCCTCGACCAGAATTCCCTGGTAAACAAACTGGTACAACAGTTGCCAATCGCGGGTGAAGAATGACATTCTTCAGGCAGTACACTTTTCCTGAAGTTGCACCTTCCATGAAGACTTCTTCCGAGCCACACTTCAAGACTCCCTGGTTAACATCGATCTCGCAGCGATATTTCCGCATGAAGTCTAGGCCTAAGATGCAGTCGTCCACTATATCGGCCACGATGACTTTGTGACGGTAAACTTTATTGCCTAGCTTCAGATCCACCTCCATTTCACCTCGGACGGTTATGTGCTGACCGGTAGCTGTTCTCAGATTCACACATTCATTGTTCCTGAAGCAACCCCGAAGAACCCACCTTGCCAGATGAAAACCGACGACTGTCCGAGAAGCACCCGTGTCCAATGTCAGCTTGCATGGTGTTCTGTTAATTTCGCCTTCGATGATCAGGCTGTTCCCGTCACATGATTGCGAGATCGAGATACTTGGGGCTCTTCCATTACCAGCCAGCACCCGCCCCGCAGTCCTGGCTTCTACTCGTTTCCCTGCTCTCGCTGCCTGGCAGGCACATCAGGTGACCCCTTTGGTGGAGACAGGGTATCACCGTGCTGCTTACGTTTTGGGCAGCTCAAGCGGATATGGCCTCTTTCCCCGCAGTTGTAGCACCGAGGTGACGACACAACTTCCCTGATGCGGTGACCTCGATCGTCGCGTCGCACTGCTTCCACCTCCAGAGCGTGGGCCAAGGCGTCCTTGAGGTCCTTGAAGTGCCCAAGCCTCACTGTTGCTCTGACCTCCAGGTCCCGGATCCCATCCATAAACGCCTGTACGAGGTTCCCGTCAATAAGCGCAGGCGACGACTGGTATGCCTTCCTGACCAGCTTTTCCACCTCTAGAGCCCACTGCTGCAGAGTTTCTCCGGTGCGTTGCGTCCTGTCCTTCAGCTGAGCACGATACACATGTTCGAGGTGCGCGTCTCCGTATCTCGCCTCCAGCGCCTCCAGAAGCTTCTCGTAGGTGACGTCTTGTCCGAGTGCCTCCAACACTGTCAAGGCCCAGTCGCGAAGGCCCAAGGTTAGGGCGGTTAAGGCCTGTTCTTTATTCCACCCATTTGATCGCATCACAGCCTCGAACTGGATCTTGTATGCCGACCATGATGACGAGCCATCAAATGGTGGAACCTTAAACCCACGGAGCGAGGGCGCTACAGCCGCTGATGTCACTTCCAGCCCACGCAATTTCTTCTCCACTTCAGCAACACAGGTCTCGTGGTGGTCATGTGCACGCTTCTCTATAGAGGCGACGCGAGTCTCGAGCTGGTCGTGTACGAGCTTCTCCATGTCGCTGATACGGGCCTCGTGCTGCTGAAGTTCTTCCTTGACCACCTTCAGGTCCTTCTCTACAGCGGCACTGAGGTCCTTCATGAGCACCAGCTGCTCTTCTAGGCGGCGCGCGTGCTCCTCCTTGTCGCGCTGGAGCTGTTCCTCTAGGCGGCACGCGTGCTCCTCTTGACGGCGAGCCTGCTCCTCCTTGTCACGCTGGAGCTGTTCTTCCAGGCGGCGCGCGTGTTCCTCTTGACGGCGAGCCTGCTCCTCTTGACGGCGAGTCTGCTCTTCCTGAAGGCGGGCCTGCTCCTCCTTGTCACGCTGGAGCTGTTCTTCCAGGCGGCGCGCGTGCTCCTCTTGACGGCGAGCCTGCTCCTCCTGACGGCAGGCCTGCTCCTCTTGACGGCGGGCTTGCTCCTCTTGACGGCGGGCCTGCTCCTCCTGCATGAACGCCATCAGAGCCGCGATGTCGGGCACCGTCACGCAGTGTGTTGCGCTTGCAGGCTCCACTGCAGCCGCAGAGTCGCCTGGTCCACCAGATGATGGAGAAGGTACGTCTCCGAAGCGTCTCTGGTCCAGGTTTTGCTGGCGCTGGTTCCTGGTACGCAATCCTTCAGTTTTTTCCTTCGGCATAACTGGCATAATTTATCCCTTTCTTCTGACACCAATTTGTTACGAGCTGAGGTTCGGTGATAAATTATATACACTATGCCAAAAAAAAAACTGTACTTTATTTACTAACACAAACACTATACACACTTATTTGTCAACACTAATAAAAACACACTTATTTCACACTACTAAAATCACCACTAAACATTTCCGAATTACTTCCCTTCGCTTGATGATTATCGCTCCGATATTCAATTGTTACTGTCTGACTCGCGCGCTTACGCGGTATTTATACCGGCCGGAACACATAACTAGACTTTTCGAGACGATTCACGAAATTTCTGGTGACGTGTAACGTGTTCTAGATTTGTGTAATTGTTCTATTTACAGCAACGCCATCTATTAGAGGATAGATGAAACAGCTTTAAACAACCGATACATCTAATCTCATCTAGTTCTCCCATTCACTGATAGATGGCGTTATTTTCATTATTGCCATTCGTAACAAGCTTAGACCACTTCGCCTACAGTCAGACGCGGGGACTATGGCCTTAAAGGTGACGTAATATTTATCTCTATCTATTTCTCCAGCGATGACAGATATGCTGCTGAAGTATATTTGCTCTCAGTGTCGGAATCAACCCTCATATTCCAATCACACTAACAAAACCAAACCAAATAAACACCTTTACCACCATACAGTAGCTTGTACTTCTAACCACAGAGTCTAAGATCTAAGTTATTCGTGTACGTTAGCACTTGTAAGTCAGCCAGAATCTACCCGGCGTTGAAGTTCGGATAGTCGATCGGCACCGTAGACACGTATTAAACTCCACTCAACTGCAGTCGCAACTTGCTCAGACATTTAACTGCTACACGGGTATTCAACACGGGCTTACAACTTGTCTACTAAGTATTTGGCTTATTTGTTTCATTGTGAACTACTACTTGAGAGCGGGTCACAATTGAATTTTCTCTAATTTTGGTGCCTTTTTTGGGATTATAGGCTATTTCGTGGGTGTGGGTCTATATTTTGAATTACCTACATGTACTGAGTAGAGCACCATAAACCATATAATTATAAATTATATTATGCTAGTGAAGTGAAATAGTCACTCGTGCGTTTCTATGCTAGTAAAGGGAGAAAATGCAAAGCTATCCTTGCCCTTCTTAAGTTTTATATTGCTGCTCTTCATCTCATCCTTTCTCTATTGGAGAAGAAGAGTGGTAAGGAGGTTTGGCCTTCACCTCTCTAAACAAACCGTTAAGGTAGAAGTAATGTTATTTTACATAGATCAATTTTATTCTGATATCTTCTGAATAGGTAGTAACGCCTTGCCGATTTTAGAATTAATGAGCCGCTCGGGGAAGTACTACAGGTAATACTTACACTGCTGCGTTTCGTTCTGTGAGTGAGAGTGCCGTATACCTTATCCCCTTTTACTTGCCACTCATTCGACTCCTCCTCCCATTGCTTTTTCCATCCCAATGACGGCAACACACTTGTTATTCCTCTGGTGTTGCTTGTGTCCTTAATCGGCGGTAATCGCTTACCTTAGTTAGACGTTTGTTACAAAAAATAACGATTCCGGTCTGCTTAAATCAGCAGTTTTATATCTGTTAAAGCAGCCCTCGAAACATAAATTACTTTACTCGTAGACCTAAATTAAAGTCGAAGTGGCAAGCCGTTTAAAACCTTATTAATCTTTATAAAAGCGTTTATAAGAGGGTGAATTCGAAACAATCCAAGTATGGCTATTGGGTAATATAAATAACTCATAACTTGGTGATATCCCGGCGTAGTACCGACAGCAAAACAAAAGGTACCGTCAGCAACATAAAGTTGTCACGACCGGCGCCACCGAATACACGAATGATATAAATCATGTAAGTGTTGGAATTCTCGCATTCATGAATACGATCGAATGGCATTTAGCTGCTGCTATGCGTGTCATTATTCTGAACCGATGGCCAGCATCGATAGAAATCATGTAATTATTAAATACTAATTGTTTTTCGTACATAAGCTTGTATAATGTTGCTGGTAGTATAAGAAGGTAAGCTAAAATGGCAATGATCTGACCACATTTGACATTGATGGCCGTTGTTGATCCGCAAAGAGATTTAGAAGTTAGTCTAACTTTTTAGTTTGTTATTGGTCACGAACACTAAAGAGATGTGAAAGCTGATTGCATAAAAGTTGTATTTTTTTAACTTTGAACTCACGTTTTAAATTTAATAATTTCTTCACTATGTAACGTTTGTTTAAATTATTAATACAGAGCCACTGGTTGGCAAATTAGCTTGTAATGCCATATCCATTGGTTGTCCATAATCCGCGGTATTTCGTCACGACACCATTCAGATACTTACGTATGTTCGTGTATGCTGTTTGCTGATATTGATTCGCTGTTGGCATTATTTTTCTCATGGTCTCGGTATACTTACTAGTTACAATATGCCAATGGCTTCCACCTTTTTCTCGTATATTGCATGCTCTTCATCAAAGGATTCACAAACATTCTAACCAGATGATTTTACCATTTCCTTTTTTAAAAAAATTGACGGCTTAAAATTTTTAGTATGTAATATGTACATATATTAAATATTTTTAAATGCACTAAACATTAACTGTGCGGCGATCTAGAACTTACCCAGATCGGTCTGTGAGAAGAATCTTGCGAAGTGCCTATGTCCTGCAACGGACCTCTCTATGCGGAGATGATAATGATGAAATTTAAACTACAACAAACTTCAACATAGCAGTTGAATGATCGTGGAGAACCTTTGGGTAGGCATATGTCCTACAGCGGACGTCATAGGCTGATATGATGACGATGAAACATAAACTGAATACAATGGATTCATCATGACATACCTCTGTAAATATTTGCTTACAGTTTTGATAGTGGCCGACCTCGTAGGACATTCGTCGACCATATTCGTGACGTTCTGAAAAACGGAAAGATCCGAAGCACCCGGAACCGGCGAGCATGTATGAAAAGAGTAATGGATGTAGAGGAAGCGCTTGAGCTTTGTAAGGATAGAAGCAAGTGGCGTTCCGTTGCCTCTGCCTACCCCGACGGGAAAAAGGCGTGAGTAAATGTATGTATGTAGTTTTGATAGTACCATAAGATATGCCTCTACCTAAGATAATGCAAGATGCTGTTTAATTAAATGCGACTAAAGTAAGTTTTTCTTTTATGTCATTAAATAATCAGGAATCTCTAAATTTCCTTGCTTGATGCTTTTGATAGGTGACACATTTATAAATCTAGTAACTGCAACTATTGCAGCCTGAAACATGCAGGCAGAATAGACATTGTTTCCTAGATGATGAAACAAAAGAACAAGCAATACAGAATATTGAAACACAGTGGCAGTTAAATAGTCAGAACCATATCCTACCTAAGTCGTCGTCGAAGGAGAATAGGACGAACTAGCCGAGCTTTTCAACTTATATAGCTAGCTTAAACCTTATTTACACGTTTGACAGTTTAACTGTCAAACGTCATGTCAGTGTCATTTAACTATCCTCTTACATATGTATAAATACTTGGATATCAGTAATTTAAGCCGACAGCCCAAATACATTACCATATCTCTCACAGGCGACTGCGTAAATCAAATAGGTACTGCACTTGAAAAGTATACAATATTCTTCCTTGAAGTAATTTACCTTGCATAACAGCAACTACTAAGACTTAATACTTATAACAAAATATGGACAAAAACTAACTATTTCACACGCTTTGTCTCACTTTTAACCAAGTTCTTGAAATTAAAAGTCTATGTATTCTGATATCGTATTTAAGAAAGAAATTTCATCAGAGTCCGTTATATTTCTTGCCGTTTCTTTCTTCTTTACTTCTGATACTCCCTCTCTTTCTATCTTATTGTTACTAAATGTAGAATGCTTTTCATATTTGTTCAGATTCAAATCTTGCATAGTTTCGCTTGTAATATTCTTCTCTTCATTGTAAGGTTTTTCGATAGGTGCGCACACGAGGCAACACTTTGTTTAATTCACAAATTGTTGTTTCAAGGTTTCGAGTCTGGGAGTTCATTGTGTCCGTTAGTTGTATGTTTGTAAAGTCCCCCGCGACACAGGATTTAGTCCTAATGCGGGAGTTGACTTTAAAAATAAAAAACTTATAAGCTAGTAAGCAAACTACTACGATGTTATTGGAATAAAATGTTTATTTTATTGTTTAGTAATGAATTATGTATACAAAGATAGAGCTATGAACAGCTTCATAAATTTGTGATAAGCAATTTCTTAGTAGCAATCCAATTCATTTAATTTCCATTGGAAATTTTCCAATGATATTAAATTATCTGTATGTTGAATAGCTATTTATATAAAGGAAAGTACGATATCCAGACAATTCATCACAGATACTGAAGATTGTGGAGAGTTTATCAAATAGTAGTAGTTCTTCGTATAGGCTAAGATCCCGCGACAAATTAGTACACTCATCGAGTATTTGCTAAAAAACTAATATTTATGTATATTGATGATTAGGAGAATACTAATCTACAGGGTTGCCTATTAAAATGTGGCCGCTAGTATTTTTAATTAAATTATTCGTTATTGATTTATGGGAAAACATTACGTTCACTTGTTTTTTAAATAAAATATCGTCTACAGCGCGGCAATAGAAATAAAGATTTTGAAAAATCACGGTTGACCACCTCGCCGCACCATTTCGCAGCTAGGTTTAAACAGGTATGATTTGGATACATATTTATACGTTCATAACGTACAGATAAGATTTATATATCAAATTAAAGCTATTTTTTTCTAATTATTATAATATATGGTTGCCTAATTAAATCCGGCCGCAAATAAGGGTTGCCAGCTGTTGAAGATGGTAAATATTTAAAGTAGATTGAAAGAGAGTTATACTATATATGTCTTTTTAACAAAAGATACTATGTATCTCTCTTTTATATATAGGCGACAATTTGCTAAATTATTAGCATTTAATTTACATAGTGAACGCAGTACTACTAGAGTACTTAGGAATTTGGTAGATAATAGTTATACCAATAGTAGTATTGACAAATCTATTAGTTTAAACCACTAGATGAGACAACAGATAGGCATTCATGTGTTTTAAACTTAGCTCATCAAAACATACAAGGCCTATCTGGCAAAGAATTAGAGATAGATTTATTTTTAAAGAAACATAAGTTGCATGTATTATGCATTACGGAACATTGGTGACCAATTAATATTCAATAATGAATTTTATACAGTGATTAGTGCATTCGTGAGAAAGAACGCTATTCGTGGTGGCTCTCTCATATATGTTTGTAATAGTATTAAATGTAAAGAACGAAAGGACATAGCCGAACTTTCTATCGAGCGCACCGCTGAGATATCTTGTGTTGAACTTGAGCAACACGTCATAGTCTGTGTATACCGACCACCGCAAAGTGACTTTAGCCATTTTGAAAGCATCATGGAGGACGTCTTAAAACACTTAAGTTCCAGCAGGAAGTCAATAATCGTATGTGGTGATTTTAATGTTAACTTGTTAGAACAATCACCAACTTGTACTAGGTTAGTTAGTTTATTTATGTCATTTAATTTGAATGTTTTATTTTCTGAACCAACCAGAACTACCTCACATTCTTCTACATGCTTAGATAATATTTTTTGCAATTGTTTGTACTTAAGTAAAGCTGTTTTGAGTGACTTGACATCGGATCATTGTGGACAAAAGGTTGTAATTCCAACTAATACAACCCCTACAGTACAAAAAAATCACATGTAGGCCTATGACCTCTGCTCGCCTTAATCGCTTTAGTGATGATGTTGCTGCTAAGATCGCCAGCATTGACTTAACTCACGATGATCCAGATGAATTATATAAGTGGTTATTTGATGTTATTAAAAATGAGTACAATAAAATTTTTAAGCAGAAGACATTTGCCAAGAGCTCTAAAGTTAAATTTTGTGATTGGGCAACAGTAGGAATATACAAAAGTAGATCTAGGTTGTATGATCTGTATGGTATGAAGCAATACAATTTTAATCCTTCATTTATTGAATATGTAAGAAATTACTCAAAAGTTTTTAAGAGAGCATGTGCTTCAGCTAAGTCTATATTTATAAGTAATAAAATTAAAGAATCCAAGAACAAAATAAAAACAACTTGGAACATTATTAACAGTGAGACTGGTCGAGCTAAGTTAGTAGATAATAGCTATGAATTAAAATTTAATGGAGAAATAGTTACAAAGGAAATTGATGTTGCTCAGACTTTTAACAACTTCTTCATAAACATACCAGTGAAAACAACCAAGTGTTTAGACTCATGCCCAAGCAAAGCAGAGATGTTAGTTAGGGGCAATGTGAATGAGTGTGATGTGCTGTTTAATTTTAAATACATTGACACCAATGACATCCTCAAGACATTCAAGACCATCAATATTAAGAAATCTATTGACTTATAGGGTATTTCAGTTAGTCTTGTTCACCAAATCATTTTTAGCATAGCTCCATATTTAGCTGCAATATTTAATAGATGCGTGGATAAAGGGGTATTTCCTGATATAATGAAACACAGCAAGGTGATACCACTTTTCAAAAAAGGATCCAAGAGCGACCCTAGTAACTTTCGGCCAATTTCTATCTTGCCTGCAATCAGTAAAATTTTTGGAAAGGTTATTTTGCATCAGTTAGAGAGCCACTTTCTCACAAATAATTTATTGCACAGTGAGCAGTATGGCTTCACTAAGGGTCGCTCCACCGTTGATGCCGGTGTAACTCTATTAAAACATATCTTTAACGCTTGAGAAAATTCGAACGATGCCATTGGTGTTTTTTGCGACTTGTCAAAGGCTTTTGATTGTGTTGAACATGATACACTTTTACGTAAACTCAACCATTATGGTATTCTAGATAGCGACTTATCTTTTGGAGTATTTATTAATGGCAGATTTCAATATTCGATCTATCCATGGATTTCGAGATTCGAGATCCATATTAGGTATATTTTGATTGGAGCTTATGTGAAATATGAATCTCAAATCTCAAAAAATTTGTAAATCGTATAATGAATTCAACGGTAAATCGTCTTTGCTACCCCCCCCCGGTGGTTGAGAACACTAGCACTGGACGCATGCCCAATGGCTAATCGCTATCCTTGACAGACAATTAATGATATTAACTCTCTTTCACTCTTCTTTAAATATTTACCATCTTCAATTTAATTAGGCAACCATATATTATAATAATTAGAAAAAAATAGCTTTTATTTGATATATCTTTATCTTTATATGTATTTTATATTTCTTGTGTGGATGTGTATGTCACTGAACTCCTCCTAAACGACTGAACCGATTTTGATGAAATTTTGTATGTGTTCAAGGGGACTTGAGAATGGTTTACATTCACAATTTAGTCCACTGGAAAATGTTTATTTAGTTAATTTTTAATTTGTAAGTAGTTGTTGATTTTGGAATGTTTCACATTGAAACCGACCGACCGCGCTACCATCGCAGTGTCAAATCTATATTAAAGGAAAGAGAACAGTGCTAGGCAAATAAATTTGAACAAAGCTTTAAAAAGCCCGAGCTCTAAATCTTCCCATAAGTAATTGACTAGAGTTACGACTAATTCTATCTTTTCATCAAAGGATTACAGCAAAATAATTTCGTCAATGGGTACGTTAGACTCGATCGAAACCTTACCTAGATAATAAAACATTAAAAAATAAAAATTTCGAGTCGTATATCTGCAAAATTCGGATTGTCGAGTATTTTGTTAAATTGTAATGGTTCTGACTGACAAATCGCAGTCGCCATATTATTGGCCACTCTAGCGAAACGTCACTGATACCGGATAACATTTTGAGTACTACTACGTCTTAGTACTCTAAGTACTAAGTAGTTTGTATGTGTAAATACTTATGGCAGTCATATTTCTTAAACAGTTAAAAACGACAATTATAGAAGTATCCTATATATAATGTATCGTAAAGGAGATTTGTGTTACCCCGAATATAGATGATATACTATAACTAGAGAACCCCGAAATTACGCGAGCGAAGCCGCGGGCAAAAGCTAGTAAATCATAAATGTACGTTATGAACGTATAAATGTATCGAAATCATACCTGTTTAAACCTGGCTGAGAAGAGGTTCGGGCAGGTGGTCAACGGCAACCGCGATTTTTCAGAATCTTTATATCTATTGCCGTGCTGTAGACGATATTTTATTTAAAAAACAAGTGAATGTAATGTTTTCCCAAAAATCAATAACGAATAATTTTATTAAAAATACTAGCGGTCACATTTTAATAGGCAACCCTGTAGATTAATATTCTACTAATCATCAAATATATCTACATAAAAATTTGGTTTTTAGCAAAAACTCGATAAGTGCACTAATTTGTTGCGGGATCTTAGACTATTATTATTACTATTCAATATGACATTTTTCTAAAATGAATAATGATTTTAAAGCGCCTTGCAGAGTTGCAAAATATCATACAACAATATCATAGGACCACAGAATTTTGTAAGAAAAATATAAAATGGAATATAATACATTTCTCCAGTAAACTTCAGTCTAGCTATTAGCAATTTAACTTGCTTCAAAATGAAATTTTCTTATTCTGATAAGAATTTGATCCATTATTGTTAAAGTAGGTAGTGGGAACTGATGTATCCTCCTACATGAGTTGTGCGAAGTAACAGGCTACCTTTACTAATATTGTAAAGCTGAAGAGTTTGTTTGCTTGAATGCCTTAATTCCAGAAACTACTGGTCTGCGATAACTTATTTAAGGTATAAATACTTACCTATTTGTTTCACTCGTCTTGCACTAAGCGTAGTCGCGGAGAGACTGA
This sequence comes from Euclidia mi, assembly GCA_944739405.2. Lineage (NCBI taxonomy): Eukaryota > Metazoa > Arthropoda > Insecta > Lepidoptera > Erebidae > Euclidia > Euclidia mi. The sequence continues at coordinate 58,517,698 of OX123198.2, forward strand.
TGAGAGCTCAGCGCCGTCTTGTGGAAGTGCGGGCTTTGGCACCTACTCTCACTTCGTCTTTATTTAAGTTCGCAACGTAGGTACTCCGACACACTACACTAATGACGTCTACACACTGTTGAGATTTATCACTGCGGCGGTGTTTACATTTGCTGATGACTGGATTCCAAGTAGCCGATAATCTATATCCATCCTCCCGGTTGAAATTGTTATATTTATCCTGGAGTAATAGTGAAGATCGGTGGATAAGACATACATACATACATAGACTCACGCCTGTTTCCCCGAAGGGGTAGGCAGAGGCACATTAAACACCCACTGTGGGTGAATCAGTTCTATCCAGTGTTTTGCTCCAGACTCCAACAAATGTTCAGCTATCGCCGACTTACTTGGTAGCACGGGCTGTTTCCGCAACTCCACGTCCTGGCGTGTATTTTGCGTGTGGGTGGCAGTGGTTTTGTCAATCGAGCCACCCCAGCTCTTCGAGGAAGGCCAGCAGACACTTGATGTGGCCCACTGCTTCCCTCAGGGTGCTGTATCTGGTCAGGTACTGCTGCCTATACTGTGAGACCTCAGGGCAGTCGAGGAGCATTGAGCCACTGTGGCTCTTGATCCATTGCAATGTTAATTTGTTTAGTTTACCTACCTCTGTTAGTTTCTGGTAGCATTCAAGTGTGCCGTGGTTATAGTACATTCAATATGGCTTTTGACGGCTGAGAGGACAGCCATACTATCTGAGAGGATCCTAATGGATCGTTCCCTTACCTCACGTGCCTTGATTGCTGTGGCAGCTAGGATTATGCCAAAACATCGTGTTGGGGCTTGCAGCGGTGCTGCGATGTTGATATTTAGATCCTCGGAAAATACTCCTGAACCCGTACCTGTATCCGTCTTAGACCCATCTGTTAAGATCGTGCGCTCGTTGTACAGTTGGATTTTGTATTTCTTGTCGAACACAAATTGTTTCGGTATTTGGTCGCCAATGGCTTGTGTTACAGGAACTTCTTTGAAGAGTGTATTTAAGTTGCTAATGTGCGATCGATGTATTGGTGTCTTTCCAGAGCTTCAGAGCTCTTAGCCGAACCGCCGACATTGTTGCTTCCTGTTGTATAAACAGGAGGAATGGAGGCAGGTCCAGCAACACTACGAGTGCCGCTGTAGGTGGTGGTTAGGTGCCGCGGTAGTGCGGTTTTCATGCATCCCGTGGCTGCTAGGTATGCAAGTCTTTGAAGCTTTTGAAGCTTGTTAGCGGCCGTTATTAGGTTACTGCTCCGTAGCTTACCATCGGACGTATTATTGTCTTATGGAGCCATAAGACAATTTTGGGGGATAGGCCCCAGCGTTTGCCTATCATCTTCTTGCACTGCCAGAAGAAGAAGCTGTTATAAAGTAGTAGATAGCCGACTTATATGTCAGTTTTTTACAGCTGCGATATGTTCCTATACTCTTTCAGCGATTGTACGCTTAGTCTGCCGGATATATGAACTACTAGTACCACAGCTACAAACGACTTTGTAGACGCCAGGTATTTAAAGAGGAATGACATCCTTTGGGGTGCGCAGATTATGTGCTATCTTAGAGAGTGGACTGTATATAGTCTTGATGGAGTATTTCTTGAGTACTGTTCCAACCTTTTCTATCACGACCTTTAGATACTGCATGTACCTAAGCCGGCACTCTGCTTACTTCAGGTCTACGATCGCTCCTCTCCAGACGGAGTATCTTCTTCTTGTATCCGTTGCGCCTAAGTACCTCCTGAACATGTGACAGCTCACTATTTTAACTGTTCAGGGTCACACAGGTCATACGCTCTGTTCACTAACGAAGACACAACGGAATCCAAATGCCGCAGATGGTGGTGCGAGTTCGCGTTGAGCTACCTGTCGGTATGTGTCGGTTTCCTATATGTATACAGTGTGTCCAAGGGTACCATTATCTCTCACTGTTACTTAAACGTCGAGAAAGGGTAACGATCCGTCTACCTCCATTTCGTAAGTGAATCGGATGTGATGTTCGGATGTAAGTATGGAGTTCAATTTGTCTGCGAATTGTTCCACGTCTTGCTGGTTCCCCTTCATGATGCAGAAGATATCGTCGACATACCTCTTCAATAGCTTCACATTTGATGTCTGCGTGTCTATGGATTCTTCGAAATGCTCCATCCAGATGTTGGCCATTACATTCAGTTTATTGTCGATCCCGTCAGGGCCGGAAGCCATATCTTTTTTCTAGGTTTTCTACTAATATATATGATAATTATGTACCTTTTTACCTACATGTACCTTTTTACCTACATTAATGCTGCTATTTAATTCAGTAATATCTATTTTGTTATAATACTGTATAAATTGAGCCCAAGACACTCTTAGCCGGCCTGACATATGACTTGTATTCGTCATCTTCCAGTAGTCTTACACATATTGTCCCAGACTTTGAAAATCTCGGCCTTTATTTTCGGCTGAGCGTGAGCCAAGATTTGAAACGAGTGATTGAAATCTGCGACCACTATAATGTCACAAAGTTGACTAATGTTATTTGAACAACATCTGGTCGTAAACTGAATTATTTTTCCCTACCTCGTTTCGAATGATAGTAAAGAGAATAATGTAAATCACGAACGAGTTTAACAATTCGAATGAACGTCTTTAGGCACAGAGTACATGGGAATATGCCGAAATAATATCCATTTAATTTGCTATACAAGACTATCTCAATACAACACCAAGAAAAAATAAAAATGGGAATGCAAAAAGGTAACAGAGAGACACTTAAAAAGCCAATCACGTAATGGAAGCAATGCAATATGCACGTAAGCTATTAACTCGGCTCGAGTAATAGAGTCTGCTCGGTGTCCGATGCTCCCTACCGCCATTAAACCACCCTCTTTAAAGCTCCAGCAAAAATTATACAAAAAGTTGCATTTCATTTAATGAAAATTCGAAAAAGTAATGGAATCATGCGTGGTGGCCGTGCAGTTGTAAAAAAATAGTTTAAAAAGAACGTTGTGGTTTATTCCAATTTCTAAAGAGTGTTATGACTACTTGATTATTCTCTTGACCAGCCTGTCTTTGATGCTTACGCCTACGGGCTGCGAGTTCGAAGCGAACAACATGCTGATTAAATAGGCAAATCGCGTTAAATTTTGTATTACATAATTATGATGTTTGCACTAGCACTCTCATGCATGGTTGGTCGTAACTAAAATATAGTCAAAGTCAAAGTCAAAATCATTTATTCATCTAGGTCACAAGGTGACGCTTATGAACGTCAAATTTTAAAGTACATTACTTAATGCTTCTAAATTTACATTAACTGCCTCGTTCGCAAAGCAATAGGTAGAACCAAGAGAAAGAACGTTCAATAAAACTCGTGGCCACTCTTTTGAATCGCCAATATTATGGTACATATGTATTTCATTTTTGTAAGGAGCTGCAACTGTTTTACATTGTAATTAATTACTTGTAAATAGTAATTAGGACGTACATGATACTTAAATAATTAATGCAGTTACCAATTTAAGTGCAGTAGTAGCCTTCCAGTGTGAATCTTGTGTAACAGGAGCATCCACTTACGTCTTCGCGATCATGTTCAGAACTATGATGGAAATGTATGCTACAGAAAGTGACGGCAGGTATACACAAAATTTACAAAAACGTTAGTGTACAGCCGATGATCACGAGTTACCTTCATCTAACACATAAGCAATTATTGTAATGACAAAAAACGTTTGGGGCATTTATCTTTTGTCAAATTATTAGGCCAGACAACTTTTAGACGAATAACGTTTCGTCTGTTCAGGTGATGTTTCGGGAAGTTCAGGTGAAATCGAAAGGTTAGGTTAGTATGCTGATAAACAATGCACGTCAACTGAAACAATGGCTGGTTAGGTTAGGTTAGAACTGCGACCACAACGCACGAGCCGAGCGAGCGAAGCGAGCGTGCCGCGGCAGCGCGGCCGGCGAAGTGCCAGAACCAAATCACTTTTATTTCACTACACAGGGTATCTACATATGCTACATCGGTTCGGTTAGAACTGCGACAGTAAAAGGAAGACCAAACGTAAAGTTGGCAACTGTGAGGTTGGGAAATAAAAACAAAATTATATAACAAGTTGGCACATGATTATTCTGCGAAATAAAATTCTGCGAAACGTTAGTTGGCAAGTGATAATCGGCTGAACAATTTTCGGCGTAAAGGCAGAGATCCAGAAAACATTTTCAAGGAATAGTATAATTTTTTTAAATAAAATTAGTGGAACAACAATGCAAACGTAAATGTAGTAAGTTGAATGACCTAATAATACAAGAATAGTTCTTTAAAAGAACTAGAGATATTATATAAAAAAAGAATTGAAAAGCAAGGTATCTATATAAATTCAGATATAGCCTAAGCCTGTCCCCATGGTGACTTATCATTTAAAAAATCCTTAATAGTGTAATAACCCCTTTGTAAAAGAAAGTTCCTAATTGTCCGTTTGTATTTGTGCATGGGTAAATTCATTATATCAAGAGGCAATTTGTTGAAAAATCGTATACCAATCTCCGCAAATGAGTTCTGAACTTTATGTAAACGGTAGTTAGTTCCCATTAGTTTATGCTTATTCGTTGTGATCACTTTGTGCAATTCAGTATTTTTGCGTTATAGAATTAAGTTTTTCTTAATGTACATTAAGTTAGCATATCTTTATACCTTTATGTGTATATAAAGATAGTAAATAAATAAATAATTTTGCGATGCAGCTGTCAATATATCTACTTTTTTAAATTTATCACGTAAAGAAACTCTAGCACCTAACTTATAAATTGCACGTATGGCCCTCTATTGAATGACAAAAATAGTCTGTATATCAGCAGCTGTACCCCATAACATTATACCGTAAGACATTACGCTGTGAAAATAACTAAAGTAAACTAGCAGTATCTATATCTGTGAATTCCCTAACTTTTCTAACTGCAAACGCTGCAGAACTAAGTTTGACTGCGAGACAGGATATTTGGGCGCCCCACTGAAGCTTACTATCTAAAGTTAGACCTAAGAATACGGTTAATTCGACTAGTTGAATTGTTTCCTTATTTAAAATTATATTAGTAAGAACACTTTTGACATTAGGCAAAGAGAATTTAACACATTTCGTTTTGCTAGAATTTAGTACCAAATTATTTGTCAAAAACCAATCTAATACTTGTGCAAGAGTGTTATTACTTGAATTGCGATCAACTTTAAAAATTAGTGACGTATCGTCGGCAAACAAAACAATATCACATAAATTTTGAACAAAGAACGGCAAATCATTAATATTTATTAAAAAAAGAAACGGACCGAGAAAAGAGCCCTGTGGAACGTCCATTCCTACTGGCAAACCTAGAGACCTACTCTCATTAACATCTACATACTGAATTCTATCTCTAAGGTAGCTGGCAACAAGATTGAGTGCGGTATCTCTAATACCATAAAGTTTCAATTTACGTAAAAGTGTATTATGTTCTACATAATCAAACGCCTTTGACAGGTCACAAAAAACACCAATGGCATCCTTCGAGTTTTCCCAAGCATTAAAAATATTCTTTAACAAAGTTACACCTGCATCAACGGTGGAGCGACCCCATATAGTTTCAACAACCATCCTAAATTCAACAACGAGTGTACTGTGTAGCTAACCCAGCCATTATCGTGCAGTTTTGTTATACACAAATTATTAAAATATGATTTTTCTAAAACTTACTTCATATTTCAGCTTTTCTACGTGGCAAAGGAAATTTCGTCAGCTACTTGAGAAACGAGTACCTAATGCGCAGATGGGCTCGTCAATGGTCAGTCTGCAGACTGCGGCAGAGGAAAATTACTTGGACTATGAAATAACAGGATCAGATTTATTACTCATTTGATATTTTTGCACATAAACTCAAGGTTTTAGAACATATCTATTTCAGTTCGTTTCAGCGAGAAAGAAGTAGCTGGGCTGAGATAAGACGCAATAGGGAATAAAATAAAGATGTAGCTGGGCTGAGATAAATTCGAAAAAGTAATGGAATCATGCGTGGTGGCCGTGCAGTTGTAAAAAAATTGTTTAAAAAGAACGTTGTGGTTTATTCCAATTTCTAAAGAGTGTTATGACTACTTGATTATTCTCTTGACCAGCCTGTCTTTGATGCTTACGCCTACGGGCTGCGAGTTCGAAGCGAACAACATGCTGATTAATATTAAAGTTACTTGAATTGCGATCAACTTTAAAAATTAGTGACGTATTGTCGGCAAACAAAACAATATCACATAAATTTTGAACAAAGAACGGTAAATCATTAATATTTATTTAAAAAAAGAAATGGACCGAGAAAAGAGCCCTGTGGAACGCCCATTCCTACTGGCAAACCTAGAGACCTACTCCCATTAACATCTACATACTGAATTCTATCTCTAAGGTAGCTGGCAACAAGATTGAGTGCGGTATCTCTAATTCCATAAAGTTTCAATTTACGTAAAAGTGTATTATGTTCTACATAATCAAACGCCTTTGACAGGTCACAAAAAACACCAATGGCATCCTTCGAGTTTTCCCAAGCATTAAAAATATTCTTTAACAAAGTTACACCTGCATCAACGGTGGAGCAACCCCATATAGTTTCAACAACCATCCTAAATTCAACAACGAGTGTACTGTGTAGCTAACCCAGCCATTATCGTGCAGTTTTGTTATACACAAATTATTAAAATATGATTTTTCTAAAACTTACTTCATATTTCAGCTTTTCTACGTGGCAAAGGAAATTTCGTCAGCTACTTGAGAAACGAGTACCTAATGCGCAGATGGGCTCGTCAATGGTCAGTCTGCAGACTGCGGCAGAGGAAAATTACTTGGACTATGAAATAACAGGATCAGATTTATTACTCATTTGATATTTTTGCACATAAACTCAAGGTTTTAGAACATATATATTTCAGTTCGTTTCAGCGAGAAAGAAGTAGCTGGGCTGAGATAAGACGCAATAGGGAATGAAATAAAGAAGTAGCTGGGCTGAGATCAATTCGAAAAAGTAATGGAATCATGCGTGGTGGCCGTACAGTTGTAAAAAAATAGTTTAAAAAGAACGTTGTGGTTTATTCCAATTTCTAAAGAGTGTTATGACTACTTGATTATTCTCTTGACCAGCCTGTCTTTGATGCTTACGCCTACGGGCTGCGAGTTCGAAGCGAACAACATGCTGATTAAATAGGCAAATCGCGTTAAATTTTGTATTACATAATTATGATGTTTGCACTAGCACTCTCATGCATGGTTGGTCGTAACTAAAATATAGTCAAAGTCAAAGTCAAAATCATTTATTCATCTAGGTCACAAGGTGACGCTTATGAACGTCAAATTTTAAAGTACATTACTTTATGCTTCTACATTTACATTAACTGCCTCGTTCGCAAAGCAATAGGTAGAACCAAGAGAAAGAACGGGCAATAAAACTCGTGGCCACTCTTTTGAATCGCCAATATTAGGGTACAAATGTATTTCATTTTTGTAAGGAGCTGCAACTGTTTCACATTGTAATTAATTACTTGTAAATAGTAATTAGGACGTACATCATACTTAAATAATTAATGCAGTTACCAATTTAAGTGCTGTAGTAGCCTTCCAGTGTGAATCTTGTGTAACAGGAGCATCCACTTACGTCTTCGCGATCATGTTCAGAACTATGATGGAAATGTATGCTACAGAAAGTGACGGTAGGTATACACAAAATTTACAAAAACGTTAGTGTACAGCCGATGATCACGAGTTACCTTCATCTAACACATAAGCAATTATTGTAATGACAAAAAACGTTTGGGGCATTTATCTTTTGTCAAATTATTAGGCCAGACGACTTTTAGACGAATAACGTTTCGTCTGTTCAGGTGATGTTTCGGGAAGTTCAGGTGAAATCGAAAGGAATCGGTTAGGTTAGTATGCTGATAAACAATGCACGTTAACTGAAATAATGGCTGGTTAGGTTAGGTTAGAACTGCGATCACAACGCACGAGCCAAGTGAGCGAAGCGAGCGTGCCGCAGCAGCGCGGCCGGCGAAGTGCCAGAACCAAATCGCTTTTATTTCACTACACAGGGTATTTAAATATGCTACATCGGTTCGGTTAGAACTGCGACAGTAAAAGGAAGACCAAACGTAAAGTTGGCAACTGTGAGGTTGGGAAATAAAAACAAAATTATATTACAAGTTGGCAAATGATTATTCTGCGAAATAAAATTCTGCGAAATAAAATTCTGCGAAACGTTAGTTGGCAAGTGATAATCGGCTGAACAATTTTCGGGGTAAAGGCAGAGATCCAGAAAACATTTTCAAGGAATAGTATAATTTTTTTAAATAAAATTAGTGGAACAACAATGCAAACGTAAATGTAGTAAGTTGAATGACCTAATAATACAAGAATAGTTATTTAAAAGAACTAGATTTTATATAAAAAAAGAACTGAAAAGCAAGGTATCTATATAAAAATAAAAAAATAAAAAAAAATAAAAATCATTTATTACCAAAAAAAAACAGTACAATTGAAATTATCCTTTGGCCCCACACTAGGCATGCCTGTCCTGTGGGTACCAACATATTTACGTTTAATGCTTGTTTACAATGTTTGCTCGGTTGACATACATTAGATATATAAATTCATAAGTAACTTATTTTTAGAAAAACAAAGGTATTTTAGCAATAGTAATTATTTGGTATTTAGATTACAAAAATATTATGCATGCATGTAAATATATACACATATAATAATAACAATAATATAATATAATATATAAAATAGTAAGATATCATGTATTTAGTGTTTATTTTTAGATTTATGGGTGAATTGTATGGCCAATAGGTATATTTTGGTTTGCTTAGCAAAAAATTAGGCTAGATGTACTAGGATATTTTCTGTGGACTCGTATTCTAAAGAGGTTAAGTATTTTTTGAGTATACATTGTGCTTCTTTTACAGTGCATTGCTTTATATCACAACATTTTACTACTTTGTTGTAGATGTAGCAGTCTTTATAAGGACTGAAACGCCTACCAAAGGAAGTTTTAACTTTGGGAACTGTGATTTTGTATGTGCGCCGTTTTAGTAAATTAGTATATTCTTGTGAGTTGATAACTTTTTGGTGGGTTTTGAGTAGTGTTTTTAGAATAAATAGCTGGCGCACACTCAGAACTTTACTGTCTTTGTAAAGCTCCACAGTGGGGTACCTAAAGGGTTTTTTAAAAGTCGTTTTTAGCACACATCGTTGGGCCCTTTCTAGTTCAATCATTGTTGTTTTGGAAGCATTTCCCCAGCAGGTTATGCAGTATGTGATCAATGATTGAGTTAGTGCGCAAAACACATTTCTCAAAATGTTTTGTGGTGCCGATTTACGAAGCAGTTTCATGATGTTCGCAGTTTTGCGTACTCGACCAGACAAGGAGTTGATGTGTGCCTTGAAGTTTAGGTTGCTGTCGATGATTATTCCTAAGTATTTGATGGTGTTAGTTTGCTTTATGTATTCACAGGTACAGTGCTCATGATCTCTACAGGTGTGAAATTTTATACTAAAGCTTGTGCTCGGTGTTGAGGCGGCTGTCTTGTGGAAACAGACGTACTGCGTTTTATTGATATTGAGTGTTAAGAGGTTTTGTTTCAGCCACGAGGACACTTTTCCTATTGTACACTCTGCGTTCGAGAAAGTCTCGTTCCAATTTCGACCATCAATAATCAACACAGTGTCATCAGCATAACATATTATCTCACCCCTGATAGTTTCGTGAATATCGTTCATATACATTATGAACAGCGTTGGCCCTAGCACGCTCCCTTGTGGAACTCCAAAATTAATGTGATGTAGTTCACTTTCATGGTTGGCAACTTTAACACACTGCTTTTTACTGGTTAGGTAGCTTTTAAACCATTCTAGAGCTACACCCCTTATGCCAAATTGTTTTTCAAGCTTTTGCAATAGTATAGGAATTGAGACCGTATCAAAGGCCTTGGCTAGGTCTAGGAAGATCCCTATGCTGTGCCTGCCACTATCAAGGTGAGATGACACTGTTGATGTGAGCAACGTGATTGCCTCTTCTGTTGATTTCTCTCGCCTAAATCCGAATTGCCTGTCCGAAATAAGATGGTTCGTCTCTATATATTTTACTAATCTGTTGTTAACTACTTTTTCAAGCAATTTAGAGAACACAGTTAGCAATGAAATCGGCTGGTAGTTTTCCGGTGCATCTTTGGGTCCATTTTTATGAATCGGTATGACAGAGGCTGTTTTCCATGCGTCAGGGAAAATACCGCATTGTAGACTCATGTTAAACACTTTCGTCAGGGGTGGTATAATAACGTTCCTTATTTCTTTCAGGAGAATATTAGTTACTCCGTCGATCCCCGGGGCCTTATCATTTTGTAATGCCAGTATTAAAGACTCTATATATAAATTCAGATATAGCCTAAGCCTGTCCCCATGGTGACTTATCATTTAAAAAATCCTTAATAGTGTAATAACCCCTTTGTAAAAAAAAGTTCCTAATTGTCCGTTTGTATTTGTGCATGGGTAAATTCATTATATCAAGAGGCAATTTGTTGAAAAATCGTATACCAATCTCCGCAAATGAGTTCTGAACTTTATGTAAACGGTAGTTAGTTCCCATTAGTTTATGCTTATTCGTTGTGATCACTTTGTGCAATTCAGTATTTTGGCGGTATAGAATTAAGTTTTTCTTAATGTACATTAAGTTAGCATATCTTTATACCTTTATGTGTATATAAAGATAATAAATAAATAAATAATTTTGCGATGCAACTGTCAATATATCTACTTCTTTAAATTTATCACGTAAAGAAACTCTAGCACCTAACTTATAAATTGCACGTATGGCCCTCTATTGAATGACAAAAATAGTCTGTATATCAGCAGCTGTACCCCATAACATTATACCGTAAGACATTACGCTGTGAAAATAACTAAAGTAAACTAGCAGTATCTATATCTGTGAATTCCCTAACTTTTCTAACTGCAAACGCTGCAGAACTAAGTTTGACTGCGAGACAGGATATTTGGGCGCCCCACTGAAGCTTACTATCTAAAGTTAGACCTAAGAATACGGTTGATTCGACTAGTTGAATTGTTTCCTTATTTAAAATTATATTAGTAAGAACACTTTTGACATTAGGCAAAGAGAATTTAACACATTTCGTTTTGCTAGAATTTAGTACCAAATTATTTGTCGAAAACCAATCTAATACTTGTGCAAGAGTGTTATTCACGGTATCAAAGTTACTTGAATTGCGATCAACTTTAAAAATTAGTGACGTATTGTCGGCAAACAAAACAATATCACATAAATTTTGAACAAAGAACGGCAAATCATTAATATTTATTTAAAAAAAGAAATGGACCGAGAAAAGAGCCCTGTGGAACGCCCATTCCTACTGGCAAACCTAGAGACCTACTCCCATTAACATCTACATACTGAATTCTATCTCTAAGGTAGCTGGCAACAAGATTGAGTGCGGTATCTCTAATACCATAAAGTTTCAGTTTACGTAAAAGTGTATTATGTTCTACATAATCAAACGCCTTTGACAGGTCACAAAAAACACCAATGGCATCCTTCGAGTTTTCCCAAGCATTAAAAATATTCTTTAACAAAGTTACACCTGCATCAACGGTGGAGCGACCCCATATAGTTTCAACAACCATCCTAAATTCAACAACGAGTGTACTGTGTAGCTAACCCAGCCATTATCATGCAGTTTTGTCATACACAAATTATTAAAATATGATTTTTCTAAAACTTACTTCATAATTTAGCTTTTCTACGTGTCAAAGGAAATTTCGTCGTCAGCTACTTGAGAAACGAGTACCTAATGCGCAGATGGGCTCGTCAATGGTCAGTCTGCAGACTACGGCAGAAGAAAATTACTTGGACTATGAAATAACAGGATCAGAATTATTTCTTGCTTGATATTTTTGCACATAAACTCAAGGTTTTAGAACATATATATTTCAGTTCGTTTCAGCGAGAAAGAAGTAGCTGGGCTGAGATAAGGCGCAATAGGGAATTAAATAAAGAAGTAGCTGGGCTGAGATAAGGCGCAATAGGGAATGAAATCAGGTTGTTATTAATATGTTTTCTATCTGCAAACGCTGTAGAACTTTTGCTCGCTTGATCTCAACACAGTTAGTGCCTTTTTTGGCAAAAATTTGCTGCTGTAGGGCCACGAGTGCACAGCTTTGTCTATGATCAAATAATTCGTCGCCGAATCGACCTCTTTGACGAACAGCTTATTACACCGAAATGACAATTTTTTTTTGTGGCTATATTTTTTACATTAAGCTGTTTACATTAGGTATACCAAATCCAATGACTTGGAAGCACAAGCATATAAAATGTTCAGCAATTTCTTCCGGCATTTTCACCGATACGTGACACATCTCAGTACGGTACTTTTTATACTTACTTATTTCGTTGGCTCACTGACCTGAAGTGGAACTTGGCCTTCAGCTGCGCCATGTCCGACGGGTCAAGCTACCTTGTGCCAGTTTGACCTGTCGGACACCCCCAATTAATCTTAATATTTGGCAACATCATCATTTCAGCGGTATTTCTGCCGAACCACCGGACGACGCCCGGTAGGTTGCCCGAAATATGCGTTATTGACAGCGTTATCTTCTCCCATTCGTTTGACGTGTCCTATCCAGAGGAGTCCTTTTTATTAGTCCCTTATTTTTTGTATAAGTCTGTTGTTCCTTGTATATTTTATCTCGGCTTGTTCTAGCCAGCGAAGTCCTTTTTATAAGTCCCTTATTTTTAGCATAAATCTGTAATTCTCTATATATTGTTATCCTGGTTCTTAGTAGTTCGGCGTGACCAACCAGCAAAGTCCGTTAATAAGTTCCTTAATTTTGCCCTGTGTATCCTTATCCTTGTATTCCAATTCTAAGAACACACGAAGACAAACTGGAAACTCGTGGCCGTTATGAGCTATTTCATAAAAAAAATTGGTTGCCTGTAAAGTCGGTATACGGGCGAAAGTTTTACGTGACAACGACTTTGAGTGGTAAAATAATTTTAATGAGAATATTCATTCGTATAGTAGGAAGAAGGATGAAAGACGCGTGCCTTTCACTTTTTATGTCTGTCTCTCTCGCTCTTAGGCGGGACGCGTGCCTCTCACTCGCTCTCATTGTGAGCGCATAACGTGAGCGGAGCGTAACGCAGTTTCTTGAAGTGTCACCCGGCAAACCAATTTATAAGACGTTGTCACGTCAATATAATGTTTTCAAAACCAAGTTCACCCGACTTTACTATGCAGACGTGTCTGGAAGAAATTCTCTCAGCAGTTTTATGTGCCACCGCAAAATGTTCACTTTCATATTTTATATTATTCTGTTTTAAAATATTTTAGGAATATGTCTGTGTTATACTGAACTTAATATTAATAAGTCATTCTATGCTTAATATGTAAACCTACGCTTATGATTTAGTTGCGACGCCTGTAGTTAATCTGTAGTTGGATTAGCTTTGTTGTGTAGTTTATTAATAACTTGAAATGTCTGTCAAAGATTTTAAAGTAGCTATTTTCTCAAATGCATTATTAGTTAATTACATGATACCATAAATCATCGTACTGCCTTTAGCAGTCCACTGCTGGATACAGGCCTCTCCTAGTGTGTTAAGCTTGATGGTAGTTGAGAGATCCACAAGCACACTTTCAACTCGTTCAGTAAAATGACAAAAGTCTTTAAAATAAAAGAAACCTCAATTCACAAATAATATGTATGCATACTTCTATCTCGATTTCGCAAACAAGTATTCAGCGAACGGTCCTATTTGACTAATTACTAGTCATTCGAGTGCCGTCGCGCGCTTCGATTGTCTCGCGCTATTCAATGGAGTGGCGAATGAAAAAAACAACTTCAATTTGTTTTCATATTGACGAGGGGAAGTTGTGAATAGCCCAATCAATGTGATTGATTTTGTAATTTACGTCGGAGTAAATTAGAGTTTTCGGGGTAACACAAATCTACTTTCAGTCTCAAGTTGTGTGAAGACACTCCTGATTATTCTAAAGACTTCAGAAACTCTATAGGGTACAAAGTAGTTCGGTCAGTATTCATAACATTATCTACCAAAAGATACATAATAAAATCACCTTGAATACAGCCAAATGTCAATGCCATGTTCTAATACATGTTCAATATAAGTATCTCTATAGACATTTTCACATGTTTAATATTAGTAGGGAAAATCGTTTCAGCCCTTTATGCTTATATAGTTATTAGTTTATATATGCGAACAATTTAATCAACGTGCATAATATGACATTATGTATGACGTGACAGTACTGACAGATGTGCGATGGCACATGCGCAGCACTCAATTATTAGCGCAAGCGTTCTTACTTCCAAGAGGTAAATTTGTGCCATACAAACTTCTACCCTCCCTACAATCCCTCCCAGCTTAATTCTTGCAACTTATGGTAGCCTATGTCCGTCTCCATGGTCCAATATATCTCTATATTAAATTTCAACAAAATCGGTTCAGCCGTTTAACCGTGAAAACGGAACATACATACATACACACTTTCGAATTTATAATATTAGTAGGGATAAGATGAAATTACTAATATGGCTATAAAAAAAAAGAAGTTGGTGTTAAAGGAGTGAAAATTAAGAGTTGTATGTATTTTATACTGCCATATCATAAAAAAATAAAAATATAAAAAATGTTCAAAAAATAAAAAAAAGATTTTTTGGGCTGGCCACCCTTATGACTTGGAAGTTTGAAAAATAGATGTTGGCCGATTCTCATAGATACCGAATAAGCACAAAAAATTTTATCAAAATCGGTCAAGCCGTTTCGCAGGAGTATGGCAACGAAAACTGTGACACGAGAATTTTATATATTAGAAGATATCGTCCTACATACGTCACCTGGTGGTTCATTTATGACCCATCCATTTTTGTACATGGGCCAGCGGTCTAGAATAGAAAAGAACATGATCGCTAGGTTGTTATAATTATTTTCTCAATTTTTGCCTAGATGTGTCCATTAGATTTAGTAAAACTTTTTTCGAGTCTAGAATTCTCATTTATAAAATCTTTTAGACTTCAATGTACTTTAGAATCAAACTCCACACCATTATTTGGAAATCTATTTATTCTTCAAGGCCATCAAAGCCTTCTTCAAACTTTATTTAAATATGGTAGTAATAACAAGAACTTTATCTGGAAATCAAATGTAAATCTCTCAAGAGAACCAGTACCGAATATATTTTCCTTAAACCGTCTTAAAGTGGAACAACTTAAAGAGAGACTAAGTGCTTAGCGCTACTAAAAACACCAGCTTAATTGGAGATTGTGAGTCTGAAACTTTTTAAGTAAAGAGTTTGTAGTCCAATGTGACGTTTTAGACTTGATATTAAGTTTACACGACGATTTTATATTGGAGCTTAAGTGATGTAAGTTTTATTGCATTCAGTTTGACTTTTATGTTGGTGAAAATAATATCGGAAAAGTTTGTTAAGCTAACAAGCAACACATATGGGTTATACATTGTGAGAAAGCTTCTTTTATTAAACTAAATGCTTGTGTTAGAACTGGGCTCACGAGGACAAAAACTTTCTAAATAAAAACGTGGTATCATGAAACCGTCACGTGGCGGCCGACGGGCCGTCTTTACCGCCACTAAGCTTCCGGATTATTGCTTGAACTATTATTATACCTTTGAACTATTATAACTATTAAAAAATCTTCTATTCGAACGTGCCTATCTGCGTGAGTCTATATATCATGCTTTTTAGTCATATCTTCAATTGATAACAATCTCTACTTAACAAAGTTTTGCCATGAATAAAACATGTTAAAGGAAAACTGGAAACGAAGTGTTTTTCATAACGACCCGAAAATGTTCACAACTACGTTACTACTACCCTAGACCAATAATTTGAACCCTATAGTGGTAGCTATGCCTCAGTGGGCGTATGCTTTTGTAAATTACTTTAATGCTGTGAGAACGAAAGTATGTTTTGGTTAATTTAGGTGAATTATTGCTTTTATAAGTGCCTTAATATATGTATAAGCTCTTACAAGCAATAAATCACACAATAAATTGGTCTACAGCTGCGCAATCTTAAGTGCTGTTAAAAAATAACCTTAGGCACATTAAAAAACGAAGCAAATGAATTAAAAACGTTACTTAATGAACAACGCTAGGTTTTGGAATTTGTAAAGTTGTGAGTGTGACGCTGGACTTTCAAGAACGGCAAGAAACGTTTTTGCACCTTCGGCATTTCCCGATTGTGACTTCTCTTCTGTTATGAATTTTTGTTTCCTCTGTTACCAGTTTAGCATAACCCGCATCGATATACCAATCCGTCTGTCCAGCGTAGTATTTATAAATATATAATTTATTAATATAATAATCTACCACATTCACACAACACCGTCCAGTCCCAAACTAAGCAGAGCTTGTACTATAGGTACTAGACAATGGATAAATATACATATATTGTAACACACCTAATAAGAAACATCATCAATATACTACTTACGCCATCTATGTACGGAGCCAATAATAACTAATCAACTTAGTTTAACGGTGGATCATAACGTTAATGCTGTAAGCATTCGTCTATTTCAACAAGTTCCTGTGTTTTGAACTAGATGGCTCTGATCCAACTACGTCACAAATTAAAAGTCGATGTTAAGATTCTCCAAAGGTGAATGACCTCCGTAGGATCAAGCAATATTTGTTAATCTATCTCAGGTTGCATTCGCTAACTACGTCCTACTTGGAATAGTTATTCGGAACTTCTTGAGCTTAGATAGTCTTTAGGCGACTTCCTCCCCTTTCGTCCTACTTGGTCTAAGGGTGCAAAGTCGATTGAGTACGTATATAATTTGTACACATTCGTACAATAAACGCTGTACAACTCTACCAGGCGGCTTTTCTTGCTGATTCCCTGCATCCCGGACGAACCCCAGCTACAATATCCGTTTTTTTTTCTTTAAATACATACATATTATACATAGAAACACCCAGGCCAAGATAAACATCCATGTTCATCCATGTATAGTAGGCCAAACACTCGTGTTGACGCACAATGTTATATTGAGACTCAAATTCACTCAACACGTATAGAGAGGCTTTCGACCAGCAATTGACTACGAAAATCGGTATGATAATGATGATACATAATAACAAGCTTCCGAAATCATTTCAATTTTCGTCGCATTAAACGTCGATAATTTCAACGGACGATTGAATAGCTCCAATCGAAATTGGTGAGTAATTTAATCAATTATCGTCATATGTCGCATACGGACGCGCCAATTGCGTCGTTCGGATTAATTCATACGATGTTAATCATACTTGTTTG
Organism: Euclidia mi; assembly: GCA_944739405.2. Classification (NCBI taxonomy): domain Eukaryota; kingdom Metazoa; phylum Arthropoda; class Insecta; order Lepidoptera; family Erebidae; genus Euclidia; species Euclidia mi. The sequence continues at coordinate 58,535,080 of OX123198.2, forward strand.
TTAAACCCGGGAGACACTAGCATAGTAAAAACAGAATAGTAGGATAGCTTCATACAAATCGGCCGCCGCGCTGCCGCGCTGGTTTGAATGTACGCGTGAGTCGCCGGCGCCGTGTACGCACGCACTTTTCACGCACACAATCTCACGAGCGCGGCAAGCTCGGCGCGGATTCAGTATGGGATGCGCCGCGCGTCTGATCGAGCGCATTCCTGTAGGCTCGCCCGCTTGAATTGTTTATATACATTCAGTTTTGTAATAAACGTTATTAATAATATACAATGTGGTAAACGTGAGTAAATTTAACTTGTTACTTTTTCTCATTAAAAAAGGCATTTAGATAGTTATATAACGCTTAGGTAGTCAGTAGGTATTTGAAAAAAAAAATTCAAGCTTAAATTGTGAAGTATTCAGCGCGATCACTTAAAAAAAGCGGCGAAAAAGCGCGAGCGCCGACAAAGCCGGCGCCGCGGTGTAAACAAGTGACAACCCGTGCGTCAACGCAAGAGTAGGCAATTAACTCGCCGAGCGGCCTTAGCTAACCTACTATTCTGTTTTTACTATGACACTAGCGTTGGTAGAGTGTGTACGACCAATCCGCGCAGATTATAGACTTTTTATCGGTTAATGGTTTTTTAGTTGGGCATTTGAAAGCAGCGATAGACAAGTGAAGATACAGCCAGACTGCCATGCGGAAGGTATTGGATTGAAATCTACGGCCCGCATCTCTGAATTTTCGAAGTTATGTGTGTCATGTAAGCGTTTTCGAAGTCAAACCCCGGAGGGCATGTTAAGTCCTCGGTTCCGGCTTTCATGTAGATCTTTGACAGACATTATAGGGAGTCGGTATCCCTGAATAAACTGACACGGAGGGCATGTTAAGTCCTCGGTTCCGGCTTTCATGTAGATCTTTGACAGACATTATAGGGAGTCGGTATCCCTGAATAAACTGACACGGAGGGCATGTTAAGTCCTCGGTTCCGGCTTTCATGTAGATCTTTGACAGACATTATAGTGAGTCGGTATCCCTGAATAAACTGACAGTGATCTAAACCGTAGCATATTGCTTTTGGATTGCGAAGGTCAGAGAGGATGTGAGCGGTTTTCGCCATTCCTGATAGACGTAGTGCTCGCTCATTGCCCATTGGCTTGTTAAACCTTAGATGCAGTGCATTTGACAGCACACAGCAGTTATAAAAGTAGCTCGATTATGTACATTCTGTCTCTGAACAACCCTGTTTGGGTTATCATTTTAAAACTAGGATGTCGAGCAGCTTGGTTACAGAAATACGACACCGATGGCCGCTAGCTTTTTTTTATTTTTTTTTGGTGTCTGGTTGGATAATCTTCATGGAGTCCCTCCACCCTGGGGGAAGGGCGAAGGGGACTGTCAGACTTACTGACTAAAAACTAACCCGTCTTCCTCATGTACCCGTGTGCCTGAGGGACAGAAGAACTGTCCCTCGCACCCGCACCATTGGATGCATCCTGCGCAGGCCTCGCTTAGCTTCACCGTGGGTGACCTAAACACGGATACTGAGCCCCCCCCCACTACGACAAGGGGGAGATCTATACCCTAATCGTACCCTAACTGCAACTAAAACCTCTACAAGTTCGCTTATTACAACCGCGTGCACTCGCGTGCACCTTGAAATACGGGAATAAATAGTACTCTTTGCTTTCGTATAATTGCGTTTGATTTGGTGTCATACGATGTTCTTTGGCAGAAGCTGGAAAAGATAAATATGCCATATGATTTAATTAATATCTTCAAGTATTGGTATGCACACCAGATTAACAGTGTTAGATGGGCGGGCGCAATGTCAGAGCCATACCGACTTATATGTGGAGTTAGACAAGGTGGATTAACCTCACCCACCTTGTTCAATCTGTATATCAATGACCTGATAGTCGCGCTTAGCAGTCAACATGTTGGCTATTATATAAATGACGTATGTGTAAACAATCTAAGCTACGCAGATGACATGGTGTTGCTGAGCGCGTCCGTCTGTGGGATACGCAGATTGTTGCGACTGTGTGAGGAGTATCCCGACAGGCACGGCCTTATGTATAATGTGGAAAAAAGTCAATACATGGTCTTTCGGGCTGGCAGCAAATCGCCGGCACATGTGCCAACATTAAACTTAAATAATACACCCTTGGAAAGGGTAAAAAAGTTCTATCTTGGGCACTGGCTGACCGAAGACCTAAGGGACCATGTTGACATGGAACGGGAACGAAGGGCACTTTCGAAAAGAGCTAATATGATAGCTCGTAGGTTCGCACGTTGTTCGTTACAAGTTAAGATTTCGCTTTTTAGAGCATTTTGCACCTCATTATACACGTGCAGCCTGTGGGCGTCATACACACAAACTGCTTATAATGCCCTTCGTGTCCAGTACAATAACGCGTTCAGGGCGGTACTGGGGCTGCCTCGTTACTGCAGCGCTTCGGGTATGTTTGCGGAGGCGCGCACCGACTGTTTTCACACCACCATGCGCAAGCGGTGCGCGTCCTTAGTGCGCAGGGTGAGGGCCAGCTCCAATACAGTCCTGACAATGATAGCCGACAAAATTGACTGTCCCTTTATTCGGCATTGTTGTAGTAGGCATGTCTACGTGCATGGTTGCTAAATATAAATGCGGGCTGCCAAGTTTATATTTCGCAATTATGTAGGTTTGCTTTGTTCTCTGTGCTTTTAAATGTCTTGTGTGCGCTTTGTTATGTATTATGTGTACTCTGTGCTTTTAATGTTATATTGTTTTTTGTGCTTTTATAATGTATTTTTTTTTGTGTGTGTATATGCTTTTGTAATCGTGAATATGAAATTCTATGTGTCCTATGTATATGGGTTATGTGGCCTGAAATAAAGGTATTTTATTATTTATTTATTTTTTATAATCATAATATTTTATGTATATTCAGCGAATATCAGTACGTTTAGCGAGAACTTGATAGATCGATATCTTGATTTCAGCAGCTGAACAAATACTTTTATCTTCGAACCTATCACATCAAATATATTATCCAAGGGACGTTACTAGGTGTTACCTACTTGTTCTTCAAATAAAGATTCAGCTTATCTGTACATTATATAGTAGATACTGAACAATTGTATGTAAGTATATAAATATCAATTTATTGAAATAGTATTCCATTGAAATCGTTTGATGTCTGACTCACAATCCCCGCTCAAAGGGTTTAAAGATATGAGTTTTCAAATCTGAAAGAACATCGACTGTTGGATAGAGATTCGGAACTTAAATCAGATAAAGTACCTATATATTCGAACTTTGGACGAGTTCAACTGTTAGAATCTTGAACTGCTTTGTTTACTAAACGCAATAGAGTAAGATCCCGGCGCCGCCAGACCTACGTCATTTTAGCAAAGCTGAAATTTTGATGATTAAATAGTATAATATCTAGTTAAGAGGTATGCCGACCCACTAGCTTGAAAGCTGGGCCATTTCACAGGTAGCGCGAAGTAAAGGTATCTAAAAAACATGCTCACCTACGTTAAAGTTCGCAAAGCTCGTATTCAAATATGTTTTTAAAAATACTGTCTAAAAATGAAATTCATTATTGCCCAGGATAAGAATCGTTGTGCCATGTCGGAGACGTTGGTTACAGACTCACACGAAAAAGAAGAAGAATATAAAACAATGTCTGTTCGAACTTAAACTACTGCAACAAGGCTTTACACTAGAGCTAAGCTTTTAGACAGAAACAGAGAAGACAGAAACAAAGAAGACTATAACTTTTAAGATAGACATTCTTGTTAACATTTATATGTTTACTGTATTGTTATGTACTCAAAATCGAGGTAAAGCAAGCACTTGGGAAAAGCAATTTCCAGAAGGAGGCATTCGAGAAGCATTTTTGCTGTGGTTAGACCTTTAAAAACTTTGCAATTAAGAAATATGTTTTTTTGTCTCAAATAATTGCTCGATTTAAATCTGTTGAAAATCATAGTAAGTTTCCAAAGCTACATTTTTATTAGCTGTCTTGAATTTACGTGCGCATGATTTCAATTTTCCATCACCAGCTGATAAACAAATTGTTGAAAACGATACTGAAACATCAGAATAGGCCATCATTGGCAATGGCCTCAATCATTTGATTTGAATTGACAACCAAAAATGCTATAACGCCGCTTAATTTTATTATCCATAGCAGCTATTCCATATCCTGATTCCATTCGACAAACAAGTAAGAGTAACAGCCGGTCTAGGGCGCAGCGCTAGGAGCTTTGCCTGGCCATAATAAATTGAGCAGTAAAATTGAAACCTGCAAGGCCTTAGGAATTGGAGTACGGCCTCAATCCCCCGATGCTGTGGATTCCGTCCGATGTGGTGCGGAATTATTGATGTTTCACGCTCCCGACATTGCACACCTTATATATAGTTGCCAGTGTTGAGAGATTTTTTGTGGGCGGTTTCGGGGTTTTGATCGATATAGCTATTCATGTTTTAAGCGTGGTCTATCAATTTAATAGAAATGCACTATGCTATATTTGTAAGGTTTCTGTCATTTTTTTCGCTCGGAAAATGGGCATCCGTGGCTTGTTTTTCCGATATATAGTAGACGTAAACGTAGAGTTAAAGAGTAAATCAGTGGCAGAGAAAACCCAGCAACCCAGCTTCGTGTTGGCCCTCTACAATGAGTTTGTTGTTTTGAGGCCCCTTGAAGAAGCGCTGTGCTGTCCTGTAATTGGATAATAATCGAGTGGTCTTCTGTCTGATATGATGCAATTTCGTTTTTCCGTAATTGACTTCTCACTATTGTTCTCGGTTTACCAGCTTTCATAGTCTAGAGTATATTAATGCTTGTACTTCGATTAGAAATTTATTTTTATAAGTATTGTAGCTTCCTGTCCTTAAAGGCTTCAGTAATATTTAAAATGCCTGAATTACAAGACTTTTCAACTTTTTAAATTGAAAACGATAACTTATTTTCCAAAGAAAAAAGCTCGGACTAGTCATAACTGAGAATAATTTGACGTCGGGTAACTGAAGACAAATTGAAGTATTTCAAACGATCTTCCAATTAAGATCAAAGGAAATTCTCTTTGCAGTTTATTAATGTCCTCGTCATGAATAAGTCTTGAAAGAATAAATTGCCTACTGAAAATACGATAACAGAAAAATATTTTATGCCCGAAGATAGCATTTTCGATTTTGGGAGTTCATATTTTTTAAACGATTGGCAATTTTGGCAAACCAATTTCCCTTTGGCTGATATTGAGCAGATAGTGTCTATGAGTCTGTAGGCGCGTGTACGAAAACGCGTCCGTTGTCGAACATCAGCAGTCATCTTCTAAATTGCAATCGTTTGGACTTTTATTTCTTACGATATGGCAGAAAGTCAATATTAAGAATAAAAGTACAAAGCCTTACATTACATTTGAATTCAGGCATATGGGTTTTTAAAAGGTATTCTTATTGTAGTTGGCAATAATTGCTGTAACGATTTCTTATAGCCTTGAATATCAGGATCAATGAGACGATAAGTAAAGCTAAATGTTCATCTACTTTTTGATGAGCCATTTAGCTTAGTGCAGCAATTACCTGACTGTCTAGGACACATTGTTCTAGACACGTCACTAATAGTAACACAACCTTCACATTATTACAATCGCATCACAACACTACGCCGCCTACGCACCAGCGCGCGCCGTCAGATCTGTCAGCGATCAGAAACCCAACCGAACACACGTACTCAAATCTCTTTCGCTTGCACTGAGAATTGTCGGGCATTCACATTTTTATAACGAATCAAAGTTACTACTACAAAATACAGTTTACAGTCCACTACCTAAGATCTTTTATTTGAAACTGGCTTCGACACTGACTGCTAGGCAGAGTGCCTCGAGTTCTAAATCATGGCATGCATCACTCAGTTTCCAATGTTAGTCCTGTTAAATTGTTTGCTATAGTTTGTTAAAGCGCCATGGGAATCGTCGTGCCATGTGAAGTCTCTAAAGTTACATTTGGCGAGTTTAGTGGATTATGGCTTATCCCATATTATCGTGAGTCGTATGACGAGTTTGGTGGACTGAAATAATTGCTTATTAAATAGAATTGGCCCGCGATTACATGAGTAAAGTGAAGCACTCTAAACATCAAGCTCCCAATAATAGACACGATCCTGTTTCTGTATTCTAAAAGCAGCGTAATCCCTGCAGTATGGCACTTCTGCACAAAATGTACATTTATACCGGTCCGTACATAGAATGGTCGACAAATAACAGCTGGCTGGCTATCCCAGTAGGCCTCAATAGAGGCCCGTCCATATGCCGTGACGGTGCCCGAATTATTTATGAAGCTGCCTTCTATTTGTAACTTTGTGGTGAAAAGTTATGAAAAGACTATATAGAGAGGTATTTTTGGGATTGACCAAGGGAATTGCTGTTTCATTTCGGATTAATCTTCGGTTTAGCAGTTTCATTTTTAAAAACTTGGTAATAGATAAAAACTACATTATTTATGACAGGAACAGTTTTTGGATGGTAAACTAATGTATCAGGTCGCTTTTCGAGAAAGCACATCTTAAGCATGTCAAAATTTGTGGCTAGTAAGATAAATGACAACCTAAATAATTATTAATGGTAGGATCCATCAGAAAGTATTCATTGCTTAGGGCTCAGGGTTTCCTAATTAAACAAACAAGTCTCCTACCCATCGTGTCTCTAGGGAACTTCGTCAGGAGATCATTAAAGCGCTTGTCGCATGTTATACCGATAGTGGTGATCTATTAATACCACCAAGAATGTTTGTTTCTAGCTTAGTAAGTCCGATAATAAAATAGTAGCGAGAATATTTTAGCCAAGTTTAAAAGACATGTTATTTATTGATTCAATCATCTTCGCCATATTTAACCTTAAAAATCCACAGCATGTAGTTATTGACATAAATCTGCGAAACAGTTTTAAGCCGACGTTTGACGTAATGCTAAATAAATGCTGTTTGTAAATAGATCTAATATTTATTTATTACATAATCTGTTTACATTTTCTACATCTATGTGCTATATTTGGATGTTCTCGTAGAAGAGAACCCATTCAGTATATTTTTAAGTTTTTTTATCCAAGAATCTAGATTTCGATACTGAAACTGTCAAGCAAGAAGCTGCATACGTCGCTTGTATTATTTCAGTATGTTTGTAGGCAGTATAATTTTATTGTGTGGTGTGTTTTAACAGTAATTAACATATATTTTGGAGGAGGCAGCTCCGTTGGCGGAATTTTGTAATTTTGGCTCGAGCACTGCTTTCAGAATATAATGGTCTGCATCGCGATTACGACGACAATTAATTATAATCAAGAAATGTTAAGTATTTGATGACTTCAGCACGAAGGTTTTCAGGTGCTTGTGGTTTCAGTTTTAGCTGTATATTAAATAAAGGTTAGAGGCAGTCATAGCCTAGTAGATATACCAACAGACTGCCATGTAGAGTGTCATCATCATCAGCCTGCCGTAGTCCACTGCTGGATATAGGCCTCTCCAATGTAGAGGGTATCAGGTTCAAATTCACGCCGCGCACTACTTACTTTTCGAAGTTAATTATCGCTTGTCCCGACTTCGGAGAGCAGGTTAAACCATCGGTCCCGGCTGTCATGAAGATCTTTGACAGACCTTGCATGGAGTCAGCACCTTCAAACAAATGGTCTACAACTCTAAATCATAGAATAGCGCTAGATAGCGTATATCTTTGGGAGGCGGAGGTCCGACGGCAGTCGCTCTGTGGAAATGACTGCTCAAGCGAACCGTGAATTTGGATGTATGATAAATTGCTCAGGTTAACCATCCGTAGGTATAATTATAGTTTTCTCGAAATAAATCTTTTACTCAAAAGCCGGCTCTGGATTTTTTAATTCCATTAAATAAGTCCCTCATTTAGGTTCTATTAAACTTTAGAAAGCCTAGCACTAAACTTATTTTTCTGCTTTCTGTAAATCAAATGAGGCAAAGTTGTTTTAAGAAATTAAAACTGTAAAGCTCGTGCTCCCAATTCAAGCGGTTGTTTAAAAGCCGTCTAATTGATTCAACTTTGTAAAGGGATCATTGGCTTACGAGCAAATTATGGGTAAAGACTTTGCGAAATTGGGCGCTGAGTTATTTCAAGATGATTTCGAAATATTTGTACTTGAATATTAGTTTCAAAAGGCTTTAAATTCTGATGTTGGTGCTTGCAAGAAGAAGTTTGTTTTAACTTAAGAAATGAATTTATTTGCTTATTTAATTGTATTGCTTTACTACATGCATGTCTCTTTCTATTATCGAAAGATTAAATACATCGGATCACGAATCTCCTTTATACCCACAAAAGATTTACCTCTTTATAACATTATAAACTGACTAAGTGGAAACACCTTCAAAACATTAAAAGCCTCAATTAATTTCCACTACCATGGAAGTAGTAAATCGGGTACAAAACCCCAGGGTTATTTGTCGCCTCACCACTCGCGATGCACGAATTATTCATGCACCATCAGCGCTCAGGCAAAATAGAGTGGTTTCCTTACACAAACGAGGAAGCCATTTAAAAAAAAATCTCTGAATAAAGACACCGAACAAAAGAGACAGAATTAAAATACGAGAGCTGTACAAAAAGAAAGATAAGGAATGCAATCTGAAGTAGATAAATCTACGTCAGAATTAATTTTGTTAAAGAAAGCCGAGATAAATCTGTTTATATTAGTTAAAATATTCGAGCAACTCTAAAGAAAGGATTGGTTGATATAGTACATTTGTAAACATTAAAACAAGAATAGCTGAGTCAAATACAACACAGTGGGCGCTTTTATATACTTACGCAAAATATCACAAACAGACTCAATAATTTCAGAGTTGTTGTACTGTATATTTTTTCTCTTATTATATTTGGATCCATCTTTTGCTGTATGCTTAGTTTTAATAATGCAGTACCTGATAAACATTTTAAAGAATGTGTTTAAGAATCTGCATACTGGACGATAGTGATGTGATGCAAAAGTTGAAGATTTTGATTCATTATATGCTTTAAAAAAATCATACAATGATAAAAATATTAACGTTATGTTATTAAAGCTACGTTTTAATCTGTATGAGCAATTTTGTCACAAAATGACTCGTTAACGTGACGAAGATTATACAACATTAATTTATTATTCAGTATTAAAATCTTGTCAGTTGAAATAACGTTCACATTTCCTGTTAAATAAATAACACGAAGCGATGATTAAAGAGTTGTCAGTTTGTATTTGTTTTACGTACTGTGTCACAAGCTGGCGAGTGAATGCAGAATTACATTTTGTTTTACCTTTTGAGAGTTACGAGTTCAAAAGGTGTCTACGAGACCCTATGACTATGCCTCTGCAGTTTGTTGTAATAGGTAGAGAGTTGTAATTCGCAGAGGGATTGTATTTATATTGTGACCACTATGGTCTTGTGTGTCACTCTTACTAACACAAATAGTACAATAAATAGTACCTAAAAACACCATTACTGTCAGGCAAATTGAAAAGTCATTAATACCGTTGTCATATCTCGTACGGTGGGACTTTTTCGTGGTCGAGTCTGTCTCACCCTAGACAGTTGACGTCAGTAGGTATACTTTTATGTATCGACTAATTTTCAGCGGATGCACCACAAGTTGACTACAGTACACGTACTTGAATTTTCCTACCTTTTTCCGACAGCTATGAACGCCTAGGCATAATACAAATTTAATACTACCTTAAACTGCGGCATATCTTGTTAGAAATGATTAGTTGGTACTTCAACAATTAGTTTGTCTGTCTCAGCTGTTCGTATAACAGCTGAGAGCCTGAGACTAACGGCTTAAGGGACGGACGGCTCTATTAAGGACCGTACGCACCAGCGGTTGCCCACTAGGCGGTTTGTTTGAGCGATCCAACCGCTTAACGCGGTTTCTTCGCGTTTTTCTTCGCGTTTGGCCGCCAGAGCGGTCAGTCGCGATGAAACCGCGTGAAGCGGTTGGACCGCTCGAAGGCGCGTGGCGCCGTGGCCCATAAGCAGAATGGACGCCGTCGAGATAGCTTGTGTTATTTATTTTTACTCCCGAAAACAACGAAAAAAAAAATAAAAAAGGATACTGGATTCATCCTTTACTAGAAACAGGCAACGGATTTGCGGCTCGCCGCTAACTGACCGCCAGCGCATACACAAGATAGCGGCTAGCCGCGAAGTGGGCCGCGGTCCTCCATTCAACCGACGCGGTTGAAATTTTGTGGTGTTTTAGTGCATACAATCATAAGCGGTTGCATATTAAACTGCAAAAGCGGCAAACCACGCGGTTAGCCGCCCCGCGGTTAACCGCTAGTGCGTAAAGGACCTTACATGTACAAACAGCGGACATCAATCCTAGACTATCTTGACGCTTGTCCACGTGTGGCTATTTGTCATCAGACAAGTCATAGCTAACAAGAATTGATATCGTAGGTTTCTATACCTAGGGTTGCTGGTACAGCCTATCCTGAGGACTCGGCTTTTTATTTTGACTGTCATTTTTGCCTAGTGGTAAATCAGTCCAAACTACTGACTGTGATTGTGGTTCGTTTCTCACCTAGGAAAATATTTGTGTGATGATCACGATTATCATAGAACATAGTTTCTATCAGAGGGTAAATCTCTCATCTCATCAGCCTATTGCAGTCCGTAGCTGGACGTAGGCCTTCTCGCGGGTGACGCTACAACACCCGATCTCACGTAATTTTTTGTAATTCTGGAGGAAATCGCTTATCTATAATCAGGATAACAATAAGCTTATCAATTATCTGGTTGCCTTAGTACAGGCGCTGATTTGTTTGGAAATTAGGCTATATGTATAAGGTTTAATACATAATTTAGAAGCCAAAGTTTGTGGAGTTGATCGGTATTAACTCACTTAAAATTTTCTGAGTTTTTGAATTGAATGTTGGAAGCGATTGCAGGTTACTTTAACTCTATTTGCTAAGTATGTAGTAGTATGGTTTGCTTTTTACCAGCGCAAAAGCTCCTGCGTCACTAACAGATGGATTCTTCATTTATCCCCATTTTTCATAAGCTCATTGCTATTCCCAATGCCGGTAAAGTTATCGATATTTAACGCTACTTTTCCGTAACCGTTACGTTATCGGTACTTCGGGTAATACATCTTCCGTTCGTCTCAGGGACGTCATAAAGCCGAATGCGATTTTAATGTGTCGCACCTCAGGTGATTCCAGGATTTGCATTATTCATATCCCTTCCATCGAAACTGACCGATTCCCGTTCCTATTCCGCTGAAAATCTAACACTCCTGAGATTGATGCGAGTTTTAAGACGAAATTAAATATTGAAGAGAGCTAGTTCGCCTTTTTAGAGTTATCGCATTTCGCCATTACAGGCGGTGACCGCCTCTGATGGTGTGTGCACCTGCTCCGCTTCGTCGTGAGCGAGCGCCGAGTGTTGGACCTCACACCCGCTCGCCCCTCGCCTCCCGACAAGGCGGACGCGGCGATAATTTAGAATATGCAACAATGTGTGTCTAGAATTCGGGCTATGAATGGGTAAGTTTTATACAGAGATCAGTGGAAGCGATTAATTCATCCAGTCTTAGCCCAAGGCAAAGGATTTAAACACATGGACCAAGTTTCTTGGCGCTAAGAATTAAACAAATGTCTTACCAAATATCTCCTGGTGATGTTCTTGAGTGGAGTCCTGGAGGCAAGTTAGGGAAAAACAAACAAAACTAAGGTGGCCACGATAGATTGAATGAATTATCCACTTAGCTGTTCCTTCCAACTTGATGTCCTCTCCATTGGTACGAGGGCACGATGCACGTTCACAGGATTCACAATTCAGTTTTGCAAATGTCAATGTTCGACTCAACTTTTGCCGGGCAAACCAAAGGCGGCAGTTTATAGTATTTGCAAGTTAATTCAATTCGCGTTAATTCAAAGGGCGATCAATTTATTAATTAGGTACAAGGCACGCGAGAGTCCAAACGGCGTGTTAATTTTTCAAGGCGGCAACCGAAGTGACAGTTCAGTGTGACCATTGTCAGAAATTTTCAATAGACTAAACAAAATGTTACTCAATCGATCTAATCGATTTGACTTATATTAAAAACTAATTCTATTTCAAACATCCACCCGCCCCGGACCGGCCTACCGGTCCGCTAATCGGTTGGTAGACGTGACAATGTTGCAACCGCTCTCCTCAGAATCGAACCGTCCACCAAGACCTCAGCAAATCGGGGAACTCCATCAGCCCCAGTTACCAAACGAAGGATGCGCCCCCTGCGCCATCTGAGTGGCGGAAGGTTAGCCTCCTTGATCAAAACGAGGTCACCAATCTTGGGTGGATCGGTCTTGTCGGTCCACTTAACGCGTTGCTGGAGTATGTGCAAATATTCCAAATTCCAGCGTTTCCAAAAGCTCTGAGTAATCTGGCGTACCAATTCAAAACGCGAGAGACGACCAGGTCTCGTATCAATAAAGGGGTACTCAGGCAAGGCGACAAGTGGGCGACCAATCAAAAAGTGGCCCGGCGTAAGGGCCTCCAAATCATTCGGATCTGAGGAGATCGGGCACAATGGACGAGAGTTCAAAACAGCCTCAATCTTACAAGACACAGTTGCGAGTTTCTCAAATGTAAGGACAGATTCACCGATTGTCCTGCGCAAGTGTGTTTTGGCCGATTTTACAGCGGCCTCAAAAATACCACCCCAGTGTGGACAATTTAGTGGGGAAAACAACCAATTTATCCCACGTCGGGCAAGCCTATCACCTATATCAGCTTTGTTGGTTTCAAGGAAATTAACAACATCATTCAAATAATTATAGGTGCCCTTGAAGTTAGTGCCGCAATCAGAACGGATCAAGGAAGGCAGCCTCCTGCGGGATACAAATCTGTCAAATGTGGCTACAAACGCCTCGGTCGTAAGCGAGGAGACCAGTTCCAAATGTACGGCCTTTGTGGAGAGGCAAACAAAAACACACAAGTAGGCCTTAACAGTCTTGCTGTTTCGAAGTGTCGACGTTTTCACCAAAAAGGGACCAGCGAAGTCCGTGCCAACACCGTCAAACGTCCTGCTCTCAGTTACGCGATCTGCCGGTAAGTCTCCCATCAAGGGCTGCATGGTAGAAGCCTTGAGCTTATAGCAAGGGATGCAGCGAAAGACTACACTCCGAATAATTCTTCGGGCAGACAAAATCCAAAACTCGCGTTGCAAAATGGCCAACAAAGCATTACAACCAGCATGCGAATTTTTAAGGTGACGGTCAGTTCCAGTGACCAACAAGCGTACCAAATGACCGTCCTTAGGTAACAAAAGGCGTGACGAGCCCCGTAAGGGAGGTTGGCGTTTTTGAGACGCCCTCCAACGCGCAAGAGACCCGTATTGTCCAAAAAGGGGTTCAATTTAGATACAGCTCCCGATAGTTTCGATCTCCCTGATTTAAGGATAGCAATCTCCTTCTCAAAATGCGCCAATTGCACAGAACGAACCCAAAAGGTGAGGGACTCCTGTCGGTCCTGTGGTGAGAGAAACGGTGTCAGACGTTTTTGTTGTGGGTGCCTAAAATTAAAAACAAAACGCTTTATCCAAGCAGTAACACCTAACAACTTGTCAAGGGAGCTGTAACGATTCAACAAAAAATCGGGGTCGATGGCGCATTCCACCTTTTCAAGAGCGAGTGTTCGCAGACCCGGCAAATTAGAAGTATTCAAAACTGGCGTTCGAGGCCAATCAATTTCTGGTCGACTCAACCATTCCGGACCCCACCACAGCGAATGACCTATCAAACTAGGCGTCAAGCATCCGCGCGAGACACAATCAGCGGGGTTGAGCTCACCTGGCACGTGTCTCCAAACAAGTTCGACTTCGGATTTCTGGATTTGGGAAACGCGATTAGAAACAAATACATCCAAAGTGTGGACAGACGCCTTCAACCAACAAAGTACAATTTGGCTGTCTGTCCAGGCGTAGGTCCCATCAATACAAATACTTTTACCCAAAGTACTGGACACGTGGTTCAACAAGCGTACAACAGACACGCGACAGTAGACAATACGAGACGTTTAGTCCAAGAACAAGGCAGTTTCAAGTCTACGTTAGACGTAAAGATGTCTTGGACTGGTCTGTACTGAACGCCGAGAACAGCCATCACGGCGGGGTTGTCAACAATCTCAAATAGATGTGGATCTTGCTGATGATCCTCTGGCAAGCCTTCCAAAAGCGCTGGTGAGTTGGAAATCCATTTACGCAACTCATAACCAGCGGAGGCCAAAATACCTATCAATTCGTCCCGCAGGAGGATCGCCTCGTCCGCTGTGGAGGCGCCCGAGCAAATGTCATCGACGTAAATATCGTCTTTCAAGATGGCGGAGGCTCGTGGGAAACGTAAGCCTTCTCGGTCTGCGAGCTCCCAAAGAGAACGTATTGCCAAGTAGGGGCTTGATCTCAACCCGTACGTATTCGTTTGAGCTTGATTGATGATTGAGCTCGTAGACGACCATGGGATCGCGAGGAGACTCTCTCCAAAGGATCAGCTGGAAGCGACGGTCATCAGGGTGGATAATCGTCTGCCTGAACATCATTTTTATGTCGGCCACAAAGACAACCTGATGTCGTCGGAAGCTGGTGATGACGTCACAAAGGTCCTTGACCAACTTGGGACCAGAATGCAAGCACTGGTTCAAGGATACGCCTGTTGAAGTCTTCGCAGAACCATCAAATACGGTGCGCAGCTTGCCAGTCGATGGCTTCAATACCGCATGATGCGGGAGAAAGTAGTGCTCCGCCGAACGCCAGTCCAAATTTGACACGGACATGTGTCCCAATTGTTCATATTCTCTCATGAACTCTATGTACTTCTGTCTGAGCTCCGGATCACGACCCATGCGGCGCTCCATAGCCAACAATCTCTTTTCGGCTAAAGGTCGTGACTCACCAAGCGGAGGCCGAACAGACAGAAAGGGTAGCCTCGTAATAATCCGACCAGAACGGAGTCGACCAGTGTTGTTCTGGAAGAACAGCTCGCACTCCTCATGTTCTGGATTCAAACGGGCAACTTGAGGGGGCTCCTCTACCTCCCAAAACCTCTGAACTGCATCAGAGAGAGCAGAGCCTACAGCCAACAAATTATCAAGTTCGGGTGGAGGGGGGTCCCTAGGTACAGGTCCCATCAAAGCAAATCCAAATATGGTCGGGATGGCAGTCAAACCATTTGGCACCAAGACCCGTTTCCCACCAATCAAAATTCCACCGAGGACATCAGAGCCAATCAACAAGTCGATTTGTCCCGGTGTGTCAAATTTGGGGTCTGCCAGTTCCAATCCCGATGTCAAATTCACCACAGCAGCGGGTAGCTGTTTCTGTGGGTGCATACCCAAAATATTCTTCAACACAATAGCCGAGGTTTTAATCCTCGGGTGTGAAGATTCAACAGGGCCAAACAAAACCTTAACTTGCCCTTCAACATTAGAGGCTACGTCCCCTATGCCCCGTATACAATTTGGAAAAGAGCCCATATTTAATTTAACCTGCCCTACCAAATAAGTGGAAACAATGCAACCTTGTGAACCTGTGTCCAATATAGCACGGACAACAACAGAGTTCCCCGTGGGTCCCCAGACCCTAACAGCAACCGTTGGTAGGATAACGGTCTCAATGGGGGAGGTTGGCGTCATAGGGCAGGGGTCAATTACCTATTGTTGCCTGGGCGGCGACCGTTGGCCAGGACCAGGCAAGTCAAAACGAGGGTGCGGCTTGAAGTCCTCAAAGGCGCGATGACTTGATCCGCGCGCCATCTGTGGGGGGTCATAATGACGCACCCGCCCAAAACGAGGTGGGCGCGAGTCAAGGCGGGGACGCTCCGCCAAAGGAGGGGAATACCTGGGGCAGCAGTCATGGTGCTGGTGACGCTGAACAGCACATTCAGGTGTGCGAGAGAGAGGAGGCGCACGCTACGGTTCTCCAAGCGGGGCGAGTGGCGATCAATTGAGCGAGGCGACTCTCGGCTACGCGCCGGTGAGCCTCGGCTGCCACCTTCAAAACACCCGCCCGTGCGCGGCGTCGGCTGGTTGGACAAGCGGCCTACCTCTCTGGCATTCATGCAGAGAATGTCCAAATGCTGTCCTCCACAGTGAGGACAGGGGCGAGAATTTGGGCAGTCTCGCTGATAGTGGGACCCCAAACAAGAGAAGCAAAGGCGGCGGGCATTCGCGATGCGCCTACGAGAGGCGACATGCAGGTCCAAGAATGCCTTACAACTGGCCGTTCTGTGCCCCGTGACCTTGCAATAGGAGCACTCCGCTGGGCTCTGCGTGACCGCAAAGCGAGGAGGGCGCCGGTCAACATTGGCTCGGGTGTGACCGCGAGCCTGCTCCTTGACCTTGGGCGGCTGCGTCTTAGCCGGCGTGTCACCACCGGAGTTGTCCAAGACCCGGCACTCATCCTCCAGGAACCTCTCCAGGTCAGCAAAGGTGGGCAGATGGGTCGCGCTATCCCCACCAAAGCGCTGTTCAAAACGCGACCTCAGGTCGGCAGGCAGCTTTTTCAGTACAATGTGCACCAATAGATAGGACCATTGGTCCACGGGCAGGTCAAGGCACTTAAGTGCGTTGATGGCCACCAAAAGCGGGTTCAACAGTTGGGTGCGCAACCCAGAGACCCGGGTGAGCGTCGGCAAACCCAAAATCTGCTCGATGTGCGTGTCGGCGAGGCCACGCTTATTATGGTACCTACGGGTGATTAGGTCCCGAGCCGTCTGGTACGCCTCGTCAGACACGGGCAGATGCTGGATGAGGCCCTTAGCCTCCCCATCCAGAACCGACATTAAATATGCCAATTTTTGTGCTGGCCGAAGGTCAGCCCTGTCATTGACCAGGCTGTCGAACAAATTAATGAAGCCCAGGTAGCTTCCTAGGCAGCCATCAAAATGGGGGAGGTCCAAAGTAGGGAGCCTACTCACCAGCCCCGGTGCTGACCTAGGAAGCTCCTGCTTCAGGCCGGGTTGCCCTTCCCTATCGGCAACTAGTTGTCTCGCACTATTGGAGACAGCATCATACAGGTCTAAGACCTGGGCATAGTCTTCGCTGACCTTATTTCGCTGGTCAGCAGTGAAATCAGTGACTGACACTTCGAAACAGCAAGCGCTGAAAGTGCGGAACTGCTGTTCCACACTTGCCAGGCGATCATCGATCCGCTCGTACCTTTGAAGTAAGGCCTGCTGGCGATCAGGCCTGTTCATTAAAGCACTGGCCGAGGCAAACCAGCGCAAATCTGATGCAATAGCACCAGCAGCCGCACGCAAGTCCTTGATAGCTGACATAATCAAAATTCAAAAGAGCCCGGACAAGCGTTAAATAATATTAACAATCAAAACTTATTTTTTCTCAATTCTTTGAAACCAACAAAGTATTAGCCTGTTTACTGCAAGTGCAGGCAAGTGACAGGTATCTACTGTCCAACAAAATTAATAGTTTCAATATATTGAAGAATCAAACACAAAAGTTATCAAAGTTGTAACTTATAACAAATTAAAAGTTGAACTTCAAATTATTTAATGAATTATTTGCAACAGACAGACTGGCTGTGTTATTTGAGATATACAATAATAAGTAAGCACAGAATATGTGTTACCTAGCAATATTATCTATATTACAGTGACAATACTAATAATATAGACTTGGCATACCTACAAAAAAAACGTGTATACCTACACATTATTGAGAGGAAAAAATGGCGGCCAATAGAGCTGCCCATATCGATATTTGTCTACAATAACATCGATAAAAGATTATAGGAATGTTTTCATATAGTCACCACGGTACTATGCGTTTTGACTAAGAATAGGATCGACTTGGCGCCATATTGGATACGAATTATGACTTTAATCAAATATTAATATTATTTAATAAACTAATACTTATTTAACGTTTTTATTTAAATTTGATGTAAAACTTATTGATTTGCAAATAAGCTTCTTTGCAAATCGTACTTTTCAAGTGAAATTTAACAGATAGCGGTCATTGAAATTGCTATTCTTATTTGAAACGCATAGTACCTACAATATCAATGGGTAGGTATTTTAAACATAGGTACATTTCTTAGCTTCACTTATAGGTATATACTGTAAAAGTCCGAACTGCGGTCAATCTAAGAATTTACCGGTAAATCCTAATGGGAGAAAAGAATGGACATAATGTATTTTTAAATAAAATGTGTTTTTTTACGTCATAGTCATTTATTTCATTTCATCATCATCATTATCACCATCATTCAGCCAATTGCCATCCACTGCTGAACGTAGGCGTCCCACAAAGAGCGTTAAACATCCCGGTCTTGAGCAGCCCGCATCCATCCGCTGCCAACCGCCCTCTTCAAATCGTCGGTACATCGTGCCGCATCGTTTGCCCATACACAGTCTCCACTCCAACACATGTCTGGCTCTATCGACCGACTATTTGTCTACAGACATGCCCGGCCCCGGGCCCACTACCATTTCAGCATGCTGATTCTACGTGCAGTGTCAGTGATTTATTTTATTTATTTATGATCGGGTGTAAAATTGAAATTTGTTAATACCTAATCAAATAGTTTTGAGTAATAAGTATGTGGTGTTGATACACTGAATAAAGTGTTTATACTCACATCAGCTGTGGCCACAAAAGTTGAATTAAATAATGTACCTTGATAAGATACATCATTTAATTCAACTTAAATATGATTAAAACCAAAGAAGTTGCCAAATATCTTTTATATTTTTATTTAGCTAGTAACTACTGGAGCTCTCAAAAGCCAGGGAAGGATATGTTCTCCCCAATAAAAACTTTCCTGCTTTTTTACCTGCCTGCCAAGGAAAGGTTATGTTTTGCGCGCTTTTCCTGTATGTATGTAATATTCTTTATATTCTCATATCTCCCAGATTCGCTGAACGGATTTACATGTGTTCTTAGATAGGCGACGTTAAAAAATCAAACATGGTGGCTGTGCGATGCGAAGCCATTGTAGTTAAAGAAACAATTTTTATTGTTTTTGAATACTTACTTTATTATGGGCATAAAATTAAAGGGTACAAAAGTTTTAAAAAAATTACGTAATAATAATAAAAAAATACAACGAGAAAGTTTCTTAACCGCCTCCTAGGCGACGGTTAATTTTGTAATCATTTTAATTGCGTGTACCTGAAATCAAATGAAATAAAAGTAAGTTTTAATAGATCCATCTTACAACCCAAATAATGTGTCCTTTATCTATTATGGGAATAACCTTTGTTGAGGATTCAAAATAAACAGATATTAAAAACTAGCGAGAGATATCTCCCACCCAATCTCAATTCAGTTGATGAGTTGTTATCATGGAGATCAAATGTGCAAACAATTATGACAGGAAAAACAGAAGGTAGTCATACCGATAAATGTGGCGCAGCGGAGGTGATAGCGGTCAAATCTGGCGCAGCGGATGTGCTAGCGGCCAAATCGGGCGCAGCGGATGTGCTAGCGGCCACATCGGGCGCAGCGTAGGTGCTAGCGACTAATCCTGGTGCAGCGTAGGTGATAGCGGCCAAATCGGGCGCAGTAGATGTGCTGGCGGCCAAATCGGGCGCATCGTAGGTGCTAGCTTCTAATCCTGGTGCATCGTAGGTTGTAGCGGCTAAATTGGGCGCAGTGGAGGGGCTAGTGACTAAATACGAGGCTTGAACTATGCCACTCCTCTTTAAAATCTCTCCAGGTTGATACTGAATGGTAAAAAACAGAAAAGTAAATACTCAAATATTTTACAAAACTTAGAAAAAAGAAGGTGATCCTACAGCATAAAAAGTAACACACACTGAAGTGCGTTACGCAAAATACTTTATTCGATCACTAAAATACTAATTGCACACCAAATAATAATATGCCGATCGTTATACAAAATATCATTTAAAAGTCTCGTCCGCTTAGGAAACTTATCCTCTCAGAAAACTTAATAGGTTATGTTAGGTTCTCTTGTGACCCTGCACCCAAAATAGAAGCCCTGCGAAGCAGGGCTCCGTCAACTCAGCTTATTAAAGTATTTGGTTGTTGAGTAATACTAAAATATGAATTGCTTCTTATTCATTGAAAGGATTACTTTTATAATTACAGATTTTCAACGGTCAATAAACAGGTGTTCTTTATGAAATATTTTAGTGAGTATATTTTTGTGTGCAATTAGTATTTTTGGTGAAATAAAGGAATATTGTTTGGCAGACATCAGAGATATCTTGAGGAAGAGTTAAATACTACCCAAAAAAAATTACCTTATTATGAGCACTACATCCAGATATTGATTGTGAGCTTGTCTGATTTTGGTCATTTTCCATTAAAATGCCAGGCACATTTAATGGAGTCACGGGCTGTAAACAAGCAATAAAATTGTTAACGTTTTTTATATTTCTTGATTTTATTAATAGGTTTATAGGTCATTTGCAATTGGTGGGTTGAGAAGAATCTACCAACTGTAACCTACTGTATTAATACTTTTTCAAAGTAAACTGTAAAGTACTATTCAAAAACAAGATTATGGGTGACATTATTTTGTTTTCAAAACATTTATAAGTTCCTTTTAAAAGGAATATCATAAATGTACTATCATAAACATTTCTTTTTTGTAACTAATTAGTGTGTTCCTCTGTGGGCGGACCACAGTTTAGTACTCAGATGCTATAGTTTGAAATAATACCTACCTAAAGTCTACTTTCATCGGAATATATATGTACATATTTTGAGTACCTCAAGAGATATCTTTCAAATCAACTACTTATGTGGTCCGGCCGCCAAGCAGTGCTCTCTGGCCGAGCCACCTCAAATTAAATAGCGTATAATGAAATATTAATAAATCTATACCCCGAAAAAACTACTTAAAAAGTACCTTGCATACGACAAATATGGTCCAATACACCCCTTTAGTTAAGGAGTTATTGGTTGTAGGTTGTGGTCCGCTGGAAGGTATACTCTGCAGCAAGTCAATTTTGCAATATTTAAAATTAACTATCCATAAATCAATTTATATAATAGTACCTTTTCTCTACTCTTCGTTGATACTTGTCTCTCAAGAAACTATTCATTTTGATTAATTCATCTTAAAAGTACGTGTGTATGGCTAGGGAGGATTACTTTCAGCAAATATAACGAAATATTCTTTATTTCTTTATGCCAAGAAAAACTGCATTATAAGTAGTTTATAAAATGACCTGGACTTTATCTATAAACTTTTATTTATATAGCCAACAATGATTTTGAAAAAAAAGCACTTTTTAGGTTTTGTTTACCTATCTACCTAAGAATAGGTAGTTAATTTGACGAAGTAAGTGATCACGAGAGTAAGGCAGTCTTTTATCTTACTTTTAAACATATTAAATGGTAATTCTAAAAGACTAATTGGTATTTTATTGTAAATACGAATACCTAGCCCTACAAAAGAATTGTTAACTTTATGTAAACAATGATAAGGAGCATATAACTTATGTCTGTTCCTAGTATTTATATTATGTATGTCACTTTTTGTAGTAAATAAACCTATATTTTGCCTAATATACAATATATTAGCAAATAAGAACTGCGAGGCTACTGTTAGAATTCCTATAGACTTAAAGCGTTCCCTAAGAGTATCTTTTGCACCTACCTAACATGTATATTGCTTGTACCGCTTGTTTCTGTAGAACAAAGATATTCTGAATATCCGCAGCGTTGCCCCATAACAAGTTGCCGTAGAACATGACACTATGAAAATAGCTAAAATAAACTAGACAACCTATGTCGACATCAGCAAGTTGTCTAATTTTTCTGGCAGCATACGCTGCAGAGCTGAGCTTACCTGCAAGACATGCTATATGTGCACCCCATTGTAACTTATTATCTAATATAATGCCTAGAAACACTGTGGAGTCAACTGTCTATATATATTATATATGAATACATATATTATATATGAATATATATATATATATATATATATATATATATATTCCGATGAAAGAAGTCTTTAGGTAGGTATTATTTCAAACTTTAGCATCTGAGTACTAAACTGTGGTCCGGCCACAGAGCAACACACAACCAATTAAGCACATGTTCAGTTTTATTTTGGCAATTAATCTAACCACTTTAGCCCCAGCGGCACAAATTTGAGCCAGACACTATAACAATAAAATTCTGTTGTGTCTGCTAATTAGGTTCTCGAGTAGCTACGGACCACACTCAAACACATTCTTTTTTACATCACTATTTGTGCCCATTAGACAAAAGTTGCAATGAGGATATCACCATCATAGCAGCCAATACTCTATCATGTTGAACAAATTTATAATAAGTAATGTTACTTACCAATAAGGTCCGTGATGGTATACGCAATGTTACTTTATTTAGAGTCCGGTTGAAACAAGATTCTTCAAAGTGAAGAGAACAAATATGAATTGTTTTTGTTGACATCCTTAAATTTTCAACACCGATTGTTTCCAGCCAAATTTTCTTTTTTCCTTTGTTGGCAGGCAGCCTTGAAAGTAAAAAAATCAATAAGTAACCATAATACAGTATTATCGATAAATATAAAATATCATACATGCAGTACTCTATTCCTACAATAACAACAAAATAATTTCATAAAGTTTATCGTGGATAATAAAGGCAAAAAGGGAAAATATGAATGCGTAACAGTTGATACTCTTAAAAAAATGCAGTATCTTTTATTCATTATCTAAATCCAAAGATATTTCAGCTGAAATTAAGTACTTACTGGTGCAAGGTTATATTCGGGTGATTTCTGCTTCTTTTCATGCCATAACCGATTATATTGCAAATTGGGCATCTTGCAATTGAAGGTTTACCACTACCACTGTACCACTATCGCGTTAAAACCCAATAACACAGCAAAATTACTCCAAAATTCACAAAATATATGAATAGCTCAAGAGCATTTGACAGTCGACGTACCCCAACTTGTTGACAAACAGCAAGCGGATAAAATGGCGACCCGGCCGCATCTAGGTATTTCAAAGACGCTAGGAATGAAGGGTTGCCATTATAGTAACTGTCAAAAAGCATGTTATCTCTTTTCACTTATGCAACATTATGTAAGTTAAACAGAGATGACAGTATTTTTATGACTTCGGTGTCGATATGCCTCATATTTGTATAAGTGTATTTTCTATAGTCAAACATTTCAGGTCTATATTATTAGTATTGTCACTGCTATATTATAACAAAACAAAGTTTATTAATGTGACCCGCCCAAGTGGCAAGGTCAAGTTGGTTGTTATAATGTTTATGAATATATGCAATAAACTAAATTTACTAAATTTATTGATACATACAGCTGTTATGTATCCAAACAAACTGACTTATTAATGCAACAACAAATTTAAGTTAGATTTTTCAACAATACAAATCAACAATTACTGATTGAGGTTATGTGTGACAATGTGTTTCAAATTATCTAGGTCAACTTATACAATTAAATATTATGTATTTTAGACAATACTGACCTGAGAACACTACAACACTGTTAACCTGTTAAGAAATGAGATGCTTAGCTCAGATACAAGTTTACAATATAGGCACAGTTAACCACGCTCATGCTATCAAAAATTATGTCTAGAATTCGGGCTATGAATGGGTAAGTTTTATACAGAGATCAGTGGAAGCGATTAATTCATCCAGTCTTAGCCCAAGGCAAAGGATCTAAACACATGGACCAAGTTTCTTGGCGCTAAGAATTAAACAAATGTCTTACCAAATATCTCCTGGTGATGTTCTTGAGTGGAGTCCTGGAGGCAAGTTAGGGAAAAACAAACAAAACTAAGGTGGCCACGATAGATTGAATGAATTATCCACTTAGCTGTTCCTTCCAACTTGATGTCCTCTCCGTTGGTACGAGGGCACGATGCACGTTCACAGGATTCACAATTCAGTTTTGCAAATGTCAATGTTCGACTCAACTTTTGCCGGGCAAACCAAAGGCGGCAGTTTATAGTATTTGCAAGTTAATTCAATTCGCGTTAATTCAAAGGGCGATCAATTTATTAATTAGGTACAAGGCACGCGAGAGTCCAAACGGCGTGTTAATTTTCCAAGGCGGCAACCGAAGTGACAGTTCAGTGTGACCATTGTCAGAAATTTTCAATAAACTAAACAAAATGTTACTCAATCGATCTAATCGATTTGACTTATAATAAAAACTAATTCTATTTCAAACAATGTGTATACCTATATAATTAATGTAGGTACGTGCATAGGTACACATCAGCTGACGGCGAGTCTGCACCACAGTTTGGCGCGCTTCTATAATTATATTATGTAACTATATCATTCATAGGTATATTTATTTATTTTATTTTATTTATGCAACTAAGTATGTGTGTATATTCTCACTAATTAGATAATCTATATATAGGTATATAAATCACTACACATTCCACAATACACATTCACGGAAACACCTCACACGGATTGCATGTTGTGATCGGCACGGCGATGGTTGCGCATCC
The DNA here is from genome assembly GCA_944739405.2 of Euclidia mi. Classification (NCBI taxonomy): domain Eukaryota; kingdom Metazoa; phylum Arthropoda; class Insecta; order Lepidoptera; family Erebidae; genus Euclidia; species Euclidia mi. The sequence continues at coordinate 58,559,549 of OX123198.2, forward strand.
GGGATGTCCGGAAGGGGCTAGAAGAATACCAGCGTCCGGTATGCACTAGCATCACTGGACAAAGTCCTGATCCAGCCACCTTTTTTGGCCAGCGATGGGACACATACCTCACTATATTCTATTGTAATTGTTTTTTGTTTCATTTTTTTGTTTTTTTTTTTTGGTTTTTATTTATTTATTTTCTTTTATATAAATGTTCTATGTTTACTAATTGTTGTATATGTACCTACCTACTTGCTTTCTATTATGTGTCCTATGTGCTGTTTCAAAATAAATTTTTCTTTTCTTTTTTTTTCTTTTCATTAAATGGTGATAAAATGGAGGTTAATGTGTAGAAAAGTAAATTCTGGCTCGATTATAGCATTTAACGTGTGGAGGAATCAGGAGGGCATGCAATCATACGAAGAAACCTACCAGAATATGTGGATGCACTTGGTTTTGGGCCAAAGAATTTTTCTTTTTCAATTATGCCTTGGCCCTTGAGTAAACTTCGTTAGCGCAATTCAGAATTTGTCACTACCTTCGAAGTTCTTTCGAATAAGTCAAGAAGATGCCTACTCTGAAATAAGGCCAATAGGTCCTATACCTACTGTATACCTGTGATATCCCAGTAACTAATAATAATTTCGTAGCGACCTTTGCGGATGACACAGCTATCATGGCAATAGGAGAAAAATGTTCAGAGTAGCTGTCAATGAAGTATTAAATTGGACAAGAAATGGCGAATCAAACTTAATGAAAGCAAGTCGACTCATATTGACTTCACCAAAAAAAAAGGCCAGTACCATCCTGTAACCATAAACGGTCAACCGATATCATACGCGAACACTGCTAAGAATCTTGATATGACACTTGACACAAAACTACGCTGGAAAGCACATGTCAAAAAGAAAAGAAAATAACTTGGTATACGGTATAAAAATGTACTGGCTGATGGGTCGACATTCTTCATTGTCAGTATATAATAAAATTCTATTATATAAGCAAATACTCATGCCATTGTGGACGTCCGGCATCCAGTTATGGGGGTGTACCAGTAAGAGCAATCGGCAAATCATCCAAAGATTCCAGAATAAAGTGCTGAGGGATATTGTCAATGCGCCCTGGTATATTCGCAATAACGATCTCCATCAGGACGTCAATATGGACGACGTCGATAAAGTTATACAGAAATATGCAGAAGCACACGAACGGCGACTTCATCATCACGTGTTGTCGAGGAGCTGAATCGCCTCGACAGGCGATTCAGCTCCTCAACAACACTGAATTAGTGAGAAGACTGAAACGGACAAAACCATTTCAGTTAGTATAGTAAGTATAATGACGTTAAAATAAGGGTGTAGTGATAAGTGCACCGTGAAAAAGAACACATGAACAAAGTGTATTCGCCTTAACGTAAACTAAGAAATTATGTTATTGAACAATTCTTAGATAATAATGTTATGTAGCAATTTAGGTTAAATTAAAATTACTCATAAGCTTCAAGGCTAGATTGTAATATAAGTAAAATATCGTGGTGTATCCTAGCTACAAATGTCGAAGTGCGGTTATAATTCAAAGCTTTGCACAACTACTTCGCTTTGGTTGGCGCGTTGTCCGCTAGTTATTTTGCCGAAACTTTAACATAAAGTCTTGTTCTCTTAGAAAGAGCAGGAAGGTGCCCGAATTCTAACTTTCCGTACACTATTGTTCGTATCAGTTTGTCTTAAACCGAGTTTATCAGTGACGTAGGATGACGTATAACTCTTCCGAAGGCAGCTCTAATCGGTTCCCCTTCGCAAGTTGCAGCGGACTTACGGCTCTTATCGATGGCGTGAATTATTCATAGCTCAGGAAACTGCAGTATTGATACTCTCTATTCGATGATAGGTATTTTAAAAGGATCCGAATATTTTATGGTAAGATGCGCCTAAGACTAATATCTGGATAGGTACTTATGAAAGGATGAATAACATAAGCAATTAGGTGAGTTATGTAACGAAGGACTTACTATCAATTTCTGCATCGGAAAAATAAGATAATTTGTCTTAATAGCTGTTTTGTGTTTACTTTTATTTGTCTATCTTATGTTTTACTGGAGGACGCCAGCAGCTACTCCTGCAATTTTTTTAAATTTACCCTTTTTCGCCGATCCCGTGGGAATTTCGGGAAATCCCTTCTTAGTGCACCCCTTCGGTCCCCAAGGAACATACATGCCAAATTTCAGCTTCCTGCTCCCAATAGTTTCGGCTGTAGCGTGTTTGTCAGTCAGTCAGTAACCCAAGGATTTTATATATTAAGATTTTTAAAACAGACCAATTTGCTTCTGAAATAATGAATGGTATTGTTGTATATCTAACAAATAAATAATAAAAAAGACGCCTGTTTCTAGAAATTATGTTTCTCTGCGACTTATGCAATAACAGATATGACTGCTCAGAGCTAACTAACAACCTAAGTTATATTGTTCCACGCACTGTAATTGGACGTGAGGTGCGCGCACGACGTTGCAGTTACATCTTGTCGCACTAATGCTGGAGTGCGCGCGCCCTTGCGTCGATTAGCGAGAAATTATCATCTATTATGTATACCTACATTTGGATTTATTTACATTAACGGCAAATAAATTTAGAAAGGTCTTATTAGAAATCATTCAAACCATATAATAAAATTACATTACCTTACCTAGTTAATTTAATATTTATACTATTCCTAAAATATCACTGTATAAAGAAGATTGTTAATCCTATATTATTAAGTAAGACTGCCTCGTTGGTCCCACGGCATAAATGAGCGCGTGGGGTTGGGAGGTCTAGGGTTCGATTCCCGGGTCGGGCAATGTGTTATTGGGTTTTTCCGTTAGGAAATTCTCAGTAGCAGCACGGAGTCTGGTAATGTGCCCGGTACGGCAATAGACTCGCCCCCTATTACGTGGGACCTAAAAATTCATGGCGAAATGTGGGTGTGATATTACACCTCTGCCTACCGCTTCGGGGATACAGGCGTGAGTCTATAAAAAAAAATAATGTATGTATCTGTTTGTTTTTCCATACAAATAAGTAAATAAACTTGGAATCCAATTTCGTGGACTGTACTGTAGTACAATATGGCCCAAGATCTCAAAGATTCCAAATCTAAATGATACCTCTTTTACAGTATTTAGATATACATATAAAACCCTAAAGAACCAAATTAAGGTAAAACAGCTGAGACTTACATAAGTTTACAGAATTCCGTCAAAAGCCAACAGTTTACACTTCGAACTTAATTACCACAGCACGCTTTAAAGTTCGTTTAAAACTTAAGCGAACTATGTTTTAGTGAGCATACATTTTATATGCGCATGATGTTTAGGGTGCTTTATAAAGCTATTATTATGAAACTAGGTAGGTTTTATAGGCCAGCAAAATTTACGCATTCGTATTTAGAGTTTCTCTAGGACCTGAATTTCAAGGTAAAATATTTTCTTCGCCAGGTTTGAACAATAACTCATGTCTCTTCGTTTCTTTATTTATCTTGTTAATCTTCAGATTTATGTATATCTTAGTATTTACCATGGTTATCGCGGGACTTGCTTTTGATGCTGTATAGTGGGTGATTGCTTTGAGCTATATATTAACACAAGATGAGCCCGCGGTTACACCCGCGTTATTTAAGGCTAGTGCTCCGCTCCCGTAGCTCATAGCGTGATGTCATATAGCCTATAGCCTTTCTCGATAAATGGGCTATCTAACACTGAAAGAATTCTTGAAATCGGTCCAGTAGTTCCTGAGATTAGCGCGTTCAACCAAACAAACAAACAAACAAAAAAACAAACAAACAAACAAACTCTTCAGCTTTATATATTAGTATAAGATTTGCAAGTATACTACAACAGGTAGTAGCAGAGTATCCTAGCAATGAAATCAGTCGTCTTATGACAGGCGGCGACACTCTAATTATTGTACAACTACGCAGTAAAGGCTTATTTCTCGAATATGTGTAGTACTAACCATTAGGTTTGCTGTAAGCTATTGTCACTGTATTTCGGGGAAAATCGGGTTTTTCTGTATGCCACCACTAGGCCGCCCAGGGTGTAAACAGGATTTCTCCCTTTCCGTCCCAGTACAATTTGCTGGGGGAAAACGGGAAGTATACATTCCTTTCTGCTCCCAATTTTCGAAATGTTATTATGTAGTTTTGTAGTGTAGTGGTTGTATTTTGTGAACATTATTTACGTTGATTTAATAGATGCCTTGGGAGACTAGAGCTCCGATAAGGAACGACCTGAAAGTTATGACATTTTGGTCAATGTCACCTCAATCTCTTTCAGCTCTATTATGTTATACCATTTACGATATTACTGTCTGGGTGTTTGTTGTTCGATGGAGAATTAAAATGTTTTCGAATCAATATAATCTCAGCCGATGTAATCCTTTCAAGCGATGAAAACCTTTAGATTACGATCGAAAGTAAGTGCGCGATTGAAGTGAACTCACTTTTTTAGTAAGTTTGTTCGTTTTTGTTAGATAGCGATCTCGGTGGCTGGTCGAGGGGTAAGGTATAAGGAAATACCTGATTGTAACAGCTAGTATTTTCTTTCCCTAAAACACTCTTTACACATACACAAAAATATGTGACTTGCATGGTAAGCCAGCTTCGTAGTCTTAATAAATGTAATCTCTATCTTTTAAAAATGTCAATTGTATTTGTACAGCAGCATTGTATTTTTAACAGTTAACATTTTTAATTGATTTAATCTCGTAAGATAATTTGTGATCACGTCAGCTAATTTTTATAAGTGGGTACTACGTATGTAGAACATAAAAAATACGTATGTAGAATATCTCCGTAATTTTTTTCTACATATTGTATAAATGATACGGCGATCCAATCAATGTAAATGAAAACTAATACGCGTATTTGAGCTTCGATATATGCAGTCAATCTTCGGGCGCTATTTGTCATAATTTGACTGTAATGCGGCTCCGACGCCAGTATGACGACGTAAATCACAACGTTATATGATGGCATTGTGTGATTGATGCATGTGTGTATGATATTGACAGCGCGCCTGATGATGAAGGATCGGTTATCTAATATCTGCGGTAATAATGCCGCCTGTTAATAGGCTTGCGTGACGATGTTGTTTTCGTTTATATGTTTTGATTGAATGGATGTCTTTTGGTAAATATGATACTGATTTTCAGAGGCTTAAATGGTGCCGTAACTAAAAACATGTATTTCTGATTTTATGTAAAATTATACTTGATGAATCATAAAATGTAATAATTCAAGAAATGAGTAGGGCAATGATAAATAAACTCACAGGCAATTGACACAGTTATTTAGGCAAATCATCTTTATGACGGTTTGAAAATAAGACGTGACAAAATCCCATTTCATACAGTGGGTGTCGTAGGAGGCGACTAAGGAAAATCCACGAAGCAAATAGTATCTTAGGAAAGAGACGGAAATCTGTACAATCGAAAAACATCCCGCTAGTACACCATAAGGGCGAGAATCGCTCAGCAAAACATAGTAGCTTCCAGCTTAAAACTGTCATTATTGGTCAAACGTAATATGGGCGCGTGTTTTTGTATAACTGCTTGTGCCTCAACTCTATGAGCGAGCCATAGGAAACTTTTTAAAACTGATCGACCGCCGACTTGTCTGACTGTGCATCAAGCCTTAGAAGTAGTTTTAATACTGGTATTGACTTACAGTATTATTGCGACGCAAATAAGCCGAGGGCTATGTCAAGGAGGGGAATGCTATGTGCTGTATGATGGAATCATCTTTGTAGTCGTAGTTAATTATGATATTTTGTTGCAGGATCAAGGAATGTAGTATTTACTATAGTGAGTCAGTCGGAGCCGTACCACGCGAGCGTGGCGAGGCGGCTTAAGAACGACATAGAGCAACAAGTAATGCAATTGGAAAATGTAAGTATATAGCTTTCTATCCTTTTCTTTTCCATTGTTGAATTGTAGGCAAAGCTATGTGAGTATGTATATATGAGAGACATTAAAAAGTTGCTGAGGAAAACTGCCTCCAATATTTTCCGTTTAACAGTATTACCTTAGTTTTTAAAATTGTTCGATTGAATAATTTTGGGTGGATATGCAGCCTTATAAATCGAAATGATGATGAAATCGTTTACTCCAGCAGTAAGATAGATCATTCTCTAAGCAAGTCAGTGGCATTCCACATTCCAAATATATACTTCTAAGGCTGATTTGGAGTGCCGGGTTCACCTTGTTTCCATTGCCATAAGAAACGCATAAAATATTCTTTTACTATATTGAAGTTTTAATGAATTTTATTCTTACTTGATGTTTTCTCCCTAAGAGGAAACCAAAAATCCACCTGACACACGAAGACTTCCCCGCTCCCGGTGGCTGGACGATACTCCCGCTGCTATCGCCGCTGATCTCCAAGTACAAAGGCAGCGTCGTGCGATGGGTACTGTTCGTGGAGACGCACACCGCTGTCAGGTGCGACAAGCTGTTCGAAGCTTTAGCCGCCGCTGATAATCAACCAGTTAGTAAAATGAACGTTATTCTATATAGATTTTTTACAAGAAAGTAAAATCAATATTATTTCAAATAGATTTAGGGTCGTTTTTATGTTGCATGTGTTTGCACCTACATGCATGCTCATACACTATAAAGAAGACGTCGAAATTCTGCAGGTAATTTCTGACCCGCAAAGAAATGTAAAAAGACCCTTAACGAAAACTGAAAGCCAATACTGTACCAGTCATTACGAACATTTTTGACTTCGGCACCATACCTGGGAAATTACTGGTTCAGGAGATATTGAGGCTCAAAGTTACCATATTTTTTTTCTAATTTGGTACAAAATCGATACATAATCGTATCGAGGCATATGCCCATCCTATAACCCCATAATATTTCGAGCATTGCACGTGCGCACTTTCATTGCCGTTTAAAAATGTGTCTACTTTGAAAAGCGTTTTCATCAGTTATTATTTTTGCTTAGTATGACTTGGCATGATGTCCAAAACGAGTAGGCTTCGGCTTGGTGATGGGTCTTGTGACACCTTGTATATCTAATTAAGGGATGTAGAATTGTAGACGGCTCGCTCTATAACCTGAATTTATGAGTGTATTATTGATGCAGTGGTTTATCATCTACCCTTATCGAGACTTGACAAAACGCCTTGTATCTTATTAGCTGCTTCATCATATCAGCCGAAAGACATCCACTGCTGGATATAGGCCTCCCCCAAGGCACTCCACATGGGCCGATCTTGAGCCACCCACATCCACCCGCTGCGCGCTGCCCGCGGTCCCAACAAGATCGTTAGTCTACCTTGCGGAAGGCCTACCTCTGTTACGACATCCTGTGCGTGGCTGCCACTCCAAAACCTTATTAGCTGCTTAGCAGCCAAATAACTTCGTAGTATAAGTAAATGCCTTGCAATTCTTGAAGATGTTGCAAACTACTTCGGTTGCAGGATATGATGTGGATAGGCTATCCATTAAGTGATGAAGAGCCTACGATCATCCATCACTTTACATTCTACGAGGATTTGGAGGACGAGGGTGGGTTCATGTATCCTAACTTTGCCAGCGGGTTCGCTATGAGAATTGAGTTGATGGACATGTAAGTACAATTTGTCTGTTAATGTGAATGATTTTAAATAATTGTTAAGTTAAAATGAGATATTTCAAATGAAGCTTTTATGAAATAGGTACAAGCGCCATTAGAAACAAAATAGACCATACTTGTGTTTTCTCGCAATCACTACGACGCAGCTTTTACTCTAACCTTACCTCAACCTTTAATACAAGTGTCTTCCTCATCAACTATTGAAATAGAAAATTAATTACTACGATGATTTTAGGTTACTACACCACATAGAAAGTGGGCAGCGTAAGCTAGAAGCTGACTTCTCAATAGACCCGGCGTTTGAGCTGGCTCAGCTGGTGTACGGCGATGGCAAGGACCCCGGGCCACTGCTGACACCAGATCTAAGCTTTTGTATAGTGTCTGGAGAAAATTGTGCGACCTACCCGAGGCAGTTTGATATATGTGTGAGTATGAACACTAGCTACATCTTTTTTATAATACAAAAGCGCCAAATGACGTCCCTTGTGGTGGTAAATGTCAACGTATAGACGTCTGTGATACTAAGGAGGTATCACTCGCGCGTTGCCAACACAAGTGAAAAGAAGTTGTTGAAGGTTCCTCGCACTCCTTACCTCTTCTAATTCGTCTTATTCTATAAGAAGGGAAGAGAGAATGAAATAATCGTTAGGCTTTCGACGTATTTTTGTTCTTTAGGGCTAAATGTAGATCGGTTAAACTGGAAATTGACATTTATGATTTTTTCTGAATAGTTTCTTTGCATTTTTCGCTTGCCATCTGCATGTATGCCTCCTAAATCTTACAAAAATAAACCTATGAATTAGTTAAGTTACTAAATGAAAAGAAATAGAAATCGAATATAGGACGACGTGGACGTGACGTTGAAAAGCGTTATCGACTCTGTATCTGCTTTGTGATGCTGATGTTTGTAAGTGTCCTGATCGCCACGTTATCGGCAGGGCAGTGCCATACCCGAGGAGTCGATATTCTTCGCCGTTAAGACATGGAGCGGCTTCCATCAGACCAGAGCCAAGGTCGTCAAGAAGACCTGGGGCAGGCACGTCAAGAACTTGCTGTTCTTTAGTGATGCTGATGGTGAGTGGAACACTCTTTAAACTCACCTTCTGTTTCTTTTTGACTATTATTTTATAACTGTACATGCTACAACATCCCCCTATACATGTAGGACCTCATTATTTAAATATAACTTTGAAAAATTGAAGTATCGTAATGACTGAGACAGTTTTGGCTTTTCTTCTCTAGAGGTCATTTAGCTAGACAGAGCCGGCTTTGTCTAGAATTGGGTTTTGGCTTGTATAAATGTTGTTAACAGCCAAAATGCACAAATAAACTGTTTTTATGTCTGGGTCTGTGTTTATGGCACGTCGCTAGGTCATTAATAACAGCTGTTGCCTTGTTTTATTTTTACTGGTAACCTCCCATTTTAGTTGCCATCCATAGCATATTTTATTCTTTTCCAACGTTCATAGACGCGTTCAAGTGGCAAGTTTTAACGCAACGATTATAATCTGGGCCGGCGACATCTGAACTTCTGAACCATCGACTCGAGAAGAATAAGAAGAATTATAATCTTCAATTACATCTTGCCTAGATCCGCATCTACCAGCCGTCAACACTGGTGTGCCTAACAGCAGGACCCGACACTGCAGCAAGACCGTGGCCATACTGCGACTAGCACTGAAGAGAGTCAAGGACATGCCTCATGTCAAGTGGATATTTTTAGCTGACGATGATACTATACTCGGGTAAGTCGATATAATTTTTTTATGCCTTACCTCAGAATTTTTCTCTAGGACTTATTTTTATTTGAATGTTGGTTATTTCTCTTCTGATGCCATTTAAATTTGATCAAGATCTGACGAGTAATTTTTGAGTTAGCATTAGTATGCATTTTTGTTTAATGTATTCCGGGGAGCATCTGCTTTTGTGTTTTTTTATAATTTTGATAGTTTCCCATTATCTTGGCTAAAAAAGTTGTTGTTTAAATATTTAGGTTAGGTTAAAAATTATTCTTGTTTTAGGGTGCAAAGGTTGTGTGAATTGCTAAGTTGCTACCGGGGCGGCGACGATGTCACAGTGTTAGGAGAAAGATATGGCTACGGGTATGGGAAGATTGAAACTGCTTCTAAAGGTTAGTATATGAATTTTTATCGTTATCCGTTAATTCTTTCCCTTTATAATCATCGGTTTTCTTTGCTTTCTTCTATGAATATCACCAGCTAGTGTAGTCTGACTTCAGCTACCGTATGTTTTAAACTCTCATTAGAACGACGGTTGTTTTAATGTGACGATTTTGAAGCAGGATAATCACTGCTCCGAGAATGGCATTCGAATCGAATGCATTTCACTTTCCAAGTTTAGCACATACCTATCAACCATCTTCTTCTTCTGCCTGCCCTGATTCCAAATTACTTGGGGTCGGCGCAGAATGTCTTTCTTTTACATTTTTTTTTTTTTTGGTGCTGGGTTGGAAAATCCTCATGGAGTCCCACCGCCCTGGGGGAAGGGCGAAGGGGACTGTCAAACTCTTACTGACTAAAATCCAACCCGTATTCCTCATATTCCTCACCTACCCGTATGTCAGAGGGTCGGGTATCGCTGAAGCATTCCTCGCTACCCCCCGACGCAACGGGTATTGGCCCGCCAGATGGTCAGGCGGGCCCCGAACAAAACCCCCTTGGCGGCGGATGAAGGTGTTGGGCTCCGCCGCCAAAACACTCAGCGGCCGCAGAGGATAGGGCGGACGACAACGCAACACCGCATCTCCTCTTCCTCTGCGGCCCCACCGCGACGCAACGATGGTGCGCCTCCATTTGGTCGCGGGAGATAGGGCGCGCGGCAACGCAACACCGACACGCCTCTCCTCCCGCGACCGCACCCGACGGGACAGAAGATCTGTCCCTCTCACCCGCCCCTTTGGATGCATCCTGCGCAGGCCTCCGTCAAGCCCACGCGGAGCGTCCCCTCCTGGATCCCTCTTAGCTTCACCGCGGGTGACCAATCCACGGTTACTAAGCCCCCCCCCACCACGACAAGGTGGAGATCCCACGGCCCCCCCGTGGGATCTCCACCTTGTCGTGGTTTCTTTTACATTCTCTCCTATCATTCGTCATCAGATTATTCACTTCCTTTTCATTCATGTTATATTATCCTTCACGCATCTTTACTTTGGTCTTCCCACTTGCCTTTTGTATCCCTCATCACGTTCCTAGTCACATGATTTACATATTCACATATTCTTCTTTTATTAAATGTTTCCAATGTAGAAGTAGCGATACACTGTCTGTTTTGTTCATATAAGGCTACGACTATATAACGGGCGGCGGTGGCACAGTGCTGAGCCTGGGCGCCGCTCGGTTGCTAAGCACGTGCACGTGCGCCGGCATCTCGGCGCCCGACGACATGACGCTCGGCGCGTGCGCGCGCTTCAGGCACAACTTCACCGTCACGCACTCGCCGCTCTTCCACCAAGTAAGTGGCGACGGAATGTGTATGGCTACGGCTACATAACAGGCGGTGGTACATCGGGTCACAGATAAAATCAAATCCGGAAATACCCAGGGGTGGATGCAGTGGGAAGCTGTTAGAGGTTTCTTTGGGTAAAATCGACCTTCAGAAATGTGAAATGAAACTGATTCAAGAACAATACCTACAAGAATTACCTCAATTCTGTTTGTAACCCTAGCTACATACAAAGTGCCATTTATCTTACAATAGGCGGAGGGGAGATATTGCCCTGAGCTCCTTCGATGGCCGCTAGTTACTGTTCAACATTTAAGATCTTTGTGATATCCAAGTAAATTGAGCCATAATTAAAAACTATCCTATACAATCCTAGGCTCGTCCACAAGACTACGCCCGCGAAGTGCTAGCGCGGGACAGACCGGTGTCCTTCCACCGTCACTCCTCCCCCGAACCCAGCAGAGTGTACGCCACGTGGTTCCAACACGACGACCTGGCGCTCAGACGTGCGAAGAAAGACGAGCTCTGAGGTACGACTGCTGCCATCTAGATTAGCTACGACTATTAGAACTGAGTTTATTATATTTTTACAACGCCATCTATTGTAAAACTTATGAAAGCGAAATCTTGTGATTTAGAAAATGAAGTGTATGCTCACGCCATCTTGTGGTTTGAAGAAAAGTATAAAGAATTGCAATCAGTAATCGATATCCTGAATATTTACAACTCATTGGATTTAATTTTTAGTGGCATTCATAGCTTTTTTCTTAGTACGTTAAATGTTGGCAATACTTTCCATATTTTAAGTAACATTTTTAAATACCGAAAAATATTTTTCGCCGCCTTTGCGGCGTTTTACACCACTATTTTTTTATTAGTACAAAAACTTTAAGGACAGTTTAGCGAAGACATTATTATCATATATGTGACGTAAGAATTTCATAATATCTATAAAGAGCAAAGTTATTATCATTTGTTTATTGTAGAAAATCTCACTTAAATCATAGTCATATTTTACAATCCATTCACAAATTTATTGATAATATTCCATCCTGCTCATTCGCATTCTCTCTGTCGCACTTATGATGTAGGTAGCCTAAGACAATAAAATGAAGCAAAATAATAAGTGTAGGTAGTTACTTTTTAATTTTCTTAATTCTATCCTCTCCTTCATACTTCATCCGGGCTTAGGACCGGCAAAATTTACCGTTTTACAAGTAAGTAAATACAAGGAGGTATGTAATTAGAAAGCAAACAAATATCAAAACAAAAGAAGGTATTCTGGGCTAAAAGAAAATAGTAATTTTGGCGTATTTATGAAGGTAGAATCCGCTGCTATTTACAAATTTCATCATCATCATGTCGGCCTAGAGACGTACACTGCTGGACATAGGGCCCCCCCAAGGTTCTCCACACAGACCGATTTTGATTCGCCCGCATCAAATTATTATTTACGTAGGTAGGTAATGTTTACTTACAAGTATTTCAATTTATTGTTCTTCGAAATGTCCACCACTATTGTCAATACACAGACGGGCCAGTTTAATTAAATTGTTTTTTAACGAGAGAAGTACGCTTCTGTCTTTTCACTTCATCATAAGCGTCCAATATGCGCTGTTTTAATTGTTCGACACTAACCGGCTCACTTTTGTACACCCACAAAAAGAAGTCCATGGCCGTGAGGTCAGGTGAGCCTGGAGGCCAAGCTACGGCGCCGCCTCGACCGATCCACTGGCTTCCAAACTCTTCCCTGTACAAACGCACAGCTGCACTCGCGTTTTATCCACTCAAAAAGTACACACGAAGCATAGCTACATAAACGATGCGCTCACTACCGGTTACAATTTAACAATGTTTGTCGCATCGGGCGGGGCGCGGCGCGGGCGCAGAGGGACGGGGGTAATTTATCAGTGGAATAGTTTACTACTACTACTAATTTACTACTCATAGTTTTAGTTATGCATTTACCAATTATTACGTATTTTTGTGGACAGTTTTGAGACAGTTTTGGGACTAAGTGTTTTTATTTTTTACCTACACAAATATGATCAGTTCAAGGTACTTAGAGACCTGTTAATTTTTAAACAAGTTAAAACAAGTCTTAAAAAATGTATACCCACTATGTTTCTCATCATCAGCCCTTAACAGTCCACTGCTGGACTAGGCCTCTCCTTTGAAAGTAGGAATTGGCCTACTATACCACGCTGGCCAAACGGGTTGGTATAGGGTTTGTATCAAGTTTTCCTTCTCTTACAGTGCTGTTCTCTGCATAATATGCTCCCTCTGTCGGCTCTTACGACACCCATGGAATGATATGGGGTGGTGACATTCCGTATTCTTAATCCGTCACCACATGGACAATTCCACCCACTATGTTTAAAAAGTCATAATTTAAAGTTCATGAGAGCCGCTTGCATTGGGGGCTAGTAGGTTTGGCTCAAGTGAATCCATGTAATGCCACGCCACGACTGAATTGACGATCAGCACGCTGATTGGTTCATTTCGATTCCAACAACGATCCTACCTTGGTAATGGTATACCATCATTCGATGACCAGATTATTATTTAACACATAGAATAAAATGGCAAATTATGTTTTTTCTAATAAATACTGCATTAAATTTCTCAATTTCACAATAGTTATTAGTTTGTCCTACTTGATTTGATGTTTTATATACCTTTAGATACCTTTTATCACAAAAGTGCAAAACTAGCAAATGCAAATTGCCAATCTTTTAAAAAAGAGTTTTACCTAAATATTTATGTATGAATAGTGTTTTTTTAAATGTGGTTGTGTAATTGTTTTCATATTTTATTAATTTGTTTAATTACTTACGACTACTACAACATGTTGGCAAGTTTTATGTAAGAATACTTCACAAAATGTAGTCATCACAATTCTTGTAATAAAACAAAACATCACAGTTTGTAACTCGACATTATGTTATTGCCTTGACTTAAAACGAATATCACATATTTACATTAACTACTGCTTAAGTATTTTGACAGGGTCATTCATTGTTGAAATCGAAAGATCTAGAAGCATATTTTCACTATTACCCGTCGTTTCGAACGCTTTATAAGAATCGTGGTTACGACTTTATAAAATACTTTGAATTATTTCTGTATAACGGTGGTAACATTAAAACCGAAAAAAATCTAATTATAATTTCAATGATTCTTAACGTTTTGGTTGCTTTTTAAAAACTGTTTAAGCCGTGACCATCAAAATATTTTTGTACTGTCTTCATGTATTTATCGAATCTTTTTCATTATGTAACAAAGTCGTCAAAATGTTGATAGTTAACTGTATTGCATTTATTAGATCTAAATATTACATTTACATTTGTTAATGTTTGTGTTTTTTGCTCTCTGTTATCTTAGTATATAAAATCCTTGCGTTACTGACTGACTGACAGATACGCTACAGCCGAAGCTATTGGGCGCAGGAAGCTGAAATTTGGCATGTATGTTCCTTGGGGACCGTAGGGGTGCACTAAGAAGGGATTTCCCGAAATTCCCACGGGATCGGCCAAAACAGGTAAATTAAAAAAAATGCAGGCGTAGCTGCTGGCGTCCTCTAGTTTAAAATATGAGTAGATAAAATTATAAAATTAAGTAGGTATTTAAATATTGTTGCTTTTATAACTGTTTAAAATGTTGTATTTTTCAAAATGTTTTACCTACAGGCATCATGTATCATTCGATCACTTTTTTAACTTTCCAAGAACCTTAATAATGACGGAATATAACACCAGATTTAGTTTCAGATTTACATTATTTTAGAACATCTATCAAACAAGCTCGGTATTCAAGATTTCTGTCAAAGTTCAATTCAACATTTTCTCCAACGAATTTTAAAGACAGATGTAACTTAACATTATACGAATTGTCTACGTAACCTTTAAAAACAGAACCACCAAACTAGGACTAAATTAAAATCAGGAATTAACTTCGAACTATATTTAGTCCATTTTAATAGAAACAAATCTGCCAGAACTATAGAATAGAAAAGAATAGAATTCATTTATTTGCTAAGAATGTAGGTACCTAACAAAGAAAATAAAGATGTTATTAGCAGTACAATATGGTCCACTACATTTTACCATGATATGGCATGCAAATTATTTTAATGATTAAAAACACAATTATGAGCATTAAGTATGACAATCAATTAATTTATAAATTAATCATATCTAGCCCACATTAATAAGACTCCAAATCAAATACAATATCAGGTGATATTATTCCGACCTACCTAATCCTATTTCCAATAGCTCAAGTTAATTCAACTCTCGTGCCTATTAATCTGCCATGATTAACTCAGTCGCAAGGCTAAGAATAGTGGGTAACACATAAAGTGGGTCTACGAGACTTCATGATTACATTGCGCGGCTGCAAGCAATAATTAAGCCGCAACCTTTGGACCCCTCGTTATTCAAGATCGGTGTGCCTATACAGTAGTAAATGCGAGATGTGTGTTGCATTTTGTTACTAAGATAGTGTTGTAGATTCTGGGAAAATTGTTGACTGAGTACTTTTCTGTAAACTTAGTTTATTACATTCTCAGATCGACTAAAAAGTGACTCACCTTTTTTGCCCTGAGTTATCTACCTAATTCTACTTGATCTGAGCTGATGCTGTTAAATATAGCTGTACGTTGGTCACAAATTATAATTTGTGATATCGTTTGCAAGAAAAGATTATAATATTCTTATTCTTAACTCTTAATTACAAATAGGAACATATTATTTTTTGTTTTTATAAATGACTACCAGTAGTAATAGAGACATGGACTTCCCTTGAAAGCTGTCTAGTAATGATCACCAGAAGCGTGCGAAAGTAATACCCTAATAAATTAGAATTTTTGTCTCTTTCTACAGGGTGGTCAAATAAGAAGGTATTTCACAGTCCATACCTCTGTCTATACACTTTTTAAATTATAATCGTAGTTAAAAGTTTATAATTATTATTTACATGTACTCGTATGGTCACAAAAGCTGTTACGAAATTATTTATGAAATAATAAACGTATTGTATTTATGTAAGTTGTGTTACAGTATTGTTATTTATTAAGAACGAACTAACATATCATTTGTGTATACTTGAAATATATGGATATTTTTCTAAAACTATGTTGTTTTATTTCTGACTTGAATTTTGTCAACAGAAACTTGGAACACAAATAATTTCGAGGCATTTTACGAAAGAAAAAGATAATAAGGAAATATATATCTAGAGTCAAATTAAAAACTGTTACATAAAGAACCTAATATATTTATTTCAGTAATTCAAGGTAACGTAAAAGTTGTTTTCGAGTGAAGAAAACATACTTCGCCAAGAAGTTTTAAAAGAACTCAAAACTTATAGGCACTGAACTATGTCTAACTGTTTACCGTAAACGATTTTAATAATTTTTATGATTAGTACATATACGTTATACAAGGTAGGCGACCACACGACCAGAGCAAGTCGATCGAAACGCTGGCAAATACCGCGGTATTAGTTATGCTTTAAATATCTTATTTATCGCGAGTAAGGCCCGCTAAATAACTTTGTATAACCTAGTGGGTTCGATTCCCATACCAAACTACAATTTGTGTAATACACAAATAAATACACATATCGATGTTTCTAGTTTGGGTGCTCTTTGCATCAGTTGATTGAATGTTTGTGAAGTACCCCGCGACTTAGCATTTATTCCTAGGGCGGGAGATGTCGCCGCAATAAAAATTAATTAAAGTATTTTTCTGAAACGTAGAACACGATCTGTCTTTTTGTAAGTATCTATAGGCTCACGCCAGTTCACATTAAGACAGGTAGGCAATTTGCATGAAACATTTCCCCCTGAAGATACTTTTCCAATAGAGCTTGGGTAATTAATCAGCCCCTTGTCTTGGCTAATGGACGCATTGAGCGCGATGACTTGGCACGCTTTAGCCAAGTCACGTTACTTAATAAACAGGGCCGCTATACTTGGTTAAATGCTACCTCATCGTGAATATGATTTACAAGCTGCCGAGTATGCTGGGCTAAGTATTGGTCCAGTTTGTTGGCCTATATCTGTTCATATTCAAGTTCAGTTTTTATATATTTGTCATTCGGCGCTGGCAATTTATTTGAATGAGTCACAACTACCCCGGTGGTCTGCCGCAACAATGGCAGATGCTACTAAATGTGTGTCATACTCCCCGGTGAACGGCGTTGTCGGCGCCACCGATGCAGATGCAACAATTTTACTCATGTGCCCTGGTGCCGGGGCAGACCACTGGGGTGGTTGGTCAAGCATTTATTTACAATAGTAAAATATCACCCAAGCTAATAAACTGTCTGAATGCTAGAAATAATCCACTTTTCTCCACTAATAACTTAAGCTTTTTATTATTCTTAGCAATCGGACGATGCCTAAGAATAATCCTCTTTTCACGACTAGGAGAATTAAGCCGTCATCCACCACGCTAAGGCGTCAGATTTCACAACCTTTGGAAAGATTAGCGGTAGGTACTTAGTCATGCTGATCGTCAACCTCAAGGTATGAGTAGGTACGGGATAAATCTATGTAATTCACTTATGTGTTCGTTGACTGAAAGTTTCTAAGTCGCCTGCCGGCCTGCCATACAGGACGTTTAATATTATTAGTGTTGTCTCGAATACAACTTGAATCCAAAACACTCACGGAAATTCTACTTTCGAACTTGCATATCAAGGTACATGGCGGCCGATGGTACCAATACTCCATTCGTGCAATCTTAGGCAATACCTACACAAAATTATTTCCTGTGTTTTCAATTCTATTCCCAATAACAACGATACTTTAAGGAGGTAAGGTATTCTGAAGCTTGCCAACTGGCAAGCGTCTCTCCTTTCATTCATTCGGCATTGAAATTAAAATAGATCAGCGTCAGCCATTATCACGTCAAATACCTATCATAAAATTGAGAAATTTTAAGACAGCGATGGAGCGTCTAATATAAGTACATATATCTTATTATTTATAGCTGTTTAGAGTTTGGGCTAAAATTGGGTAGTTTGCAGAAAACAGTGGAAGCGATTAATTCATCCAGTCTTAGCCCGAGGCAAAGGAGATCCTTTGCCTTGGCCTAAAACAGTATTACTGTGACTGCACAGCGAGTTCAAGTAATAGGTAGGTACATGAAAAATTTACCTTAGATCTCCTGGTGATGTTCTTGAGCTAAATTAGACACATCATACAAATATATTGCCCAAAATAGATGAATGAAGTATCTTATAGCTACCGCAGGGTCCAGTTCGGCGAAGTCCTACTTCTCGGGCACCAAACACGGATTCACACAAGTTGTACAATGTTCAATTTTACAAGCTTATCTTTTATGACAAAACGATTCGCGAAGCTACGAGGATGTGCTTTCCAAAAGGCGATCAATATAATTAAATTCAAAACGCAAGAGTACAAAACTGCGTGAGCGCAAGAAAAATTTTCAGAAACGGGAGTTAATGACAGTTCAGTGTGACCATAGTCAAAATCTACAATAGACTAAACTAAACGTTACTAAACCGATATATCGATTTGACCTATCATAAAACTATTTCTACTTCAAACAATAGCCTTTTAATTTCCTTCGCACTCTTAGAAGTTTCTACTCGGCAAGATTACACACATACATACATAGACTCACGCCTGTTTCCCCGAAGGGGTAGGCAGAGGCATATTAAACGCCCACTTTTCGCCAGTGTTTTGATCCCACGTAATAGGTGGCGAGCCTATTGCCGTTTATCGGCAAGATTAATTACTAAACAATCTCCACTTCGCCTAACTCTTAACATACTTTAAAACTTATTTTCGGATTATAACTTGTACAGAAAATGATATTTATTCTTCGCCAACTTTTAGGGTAGGTACTTAGGGTAAAGTTGCGAAAGGATCAGTGCGGGTCACGGCGAGCAATTTGTCATTCAACACGCGATATCCACCGTAAGTACCTCCTACACTCTAACTTCGCAAACTTACATTTTTCATTACCAACAACTTTTGAGTACGACCCTGTGGTACGCCAAAATCATATACAACTTCTAACCTTATTTTTGTATGTTAAGTTGTCAGTTAGTGTCGAAAGATTTTTCTCCCTTTCAGTTTGTGTACTTAAGCATTAATCAAAATAATATCGATGCTCGAAGCGTCGCGCGCCGAGGTGAACTTAGAAAGAATTAAATCGCCAGGGATTATGTTTAAGCTTATGGCACGCGTCTTGTGTCTCTATAAGTATATGTTGTTGAAGGTATATAGGTAAGATTATTTGTGAGAATTGTAAGTAAGGTTGGTAATGTTGGTCACACGTCACGTCAATCTCGGTCTTAGGCCAAGAAGAGCTTATCTACATGTTTCGTATAGTGAAGAATAAAGAAAATATCGAAATTATTTATTTCTACGATTATTTCTAAAATTCAAAGAAGTACCTACTGACATTGTAAGCTACCTACTGACACCTCTCTGTTCTTCTTCTTCTTCGAATCAATAGTTCAAATTAAATTTTCTGTTCCCAAAACTTGGCTACGGTGACGGCATTGTCTGAAGCCACTTTAAGGTCTTGTTTGCTGCAGGTAGATGGGCAAAGAGGGCAAGAAAGCAAATGCGCCATAGACTGGGAGTGCATGTTTATGAGCCTCCCCGCGGTGCACCCTGGAAGCAGCTAGACCCGGTAACGCAGGGTCTAGGTTGACTAATCCTTACACCACAATGGTTCACTTAAATTCCCCCCAACCTCTGTGTTGAGAGTAGTTGAGATTACATGTGTTGAGTTTGAGCAGTTCATTGTTATGAGTGTATATGTCACCGGAAAATAACGAGAACCGCAAAATAAATTTTCTAGGAAATTAATAAACTAATGTAACCTAATATATGCGTAAGTTTATAAACTTCCTAGGAAATTTATAAACTTGCGGATCTTGTTATATTCCGGTGACATATACAATCCTCTATGTGCACCATTTGAAAGTTATTTAGTTATTATGGAGGATGCCCTAAGCAAAGTTTGTTATTGCCGTAAAACGGTTGCTATTTGTGGAGACTTTAACATTAACATATTAGAAAAATGCTCTTCAACTATCAATTTTTTTAATTTATTTATGTCATGCAATTTATGTCATAATTTTTATGAACCAACTAGAGTGACTGCCACAAGTGGTACCTACTTGTATTGAATATATATATATTAGATACTGATATAAAACCATTACACAAATCATTAATAATGCTTCAGTCAGATCACAGTGGCCAGTTAGTTTGTGGTCCAAGAGAATTTTCGAATTTTCGAAAATTTCCAATTTTGTCCAGAGATAAATTCTTACAAGATGAATAGGTATATACCAATGTACCAATAAATGAGAGTCGACTTAAAACTTTAAAAAACAATTTACCTCGAAAAAAGTCGTTGATTGCCTCATCATGACCACCCGGATCAGTTATATAACTCTTTGTTTGCCTTGATTAATGACGAATCTCAGACTGTATTTACATCCAAACAATTAAATGTAACTGACCGTCTGAGGTTTAGTAATAGGGCTACTGGAGGTATTCAATACCTTCAGTTGCCCAATTACTAAACATATATGATGAAAACACTTATAATAATAGTCAGTTAATTACGTAAGAAAATATTCCACAATATTTAGACAAGCTTGTAATACAGCAAAAAATATATTTTATTAAGCTGCTCTAATACAACACAAAAAAATGCTGTAAACTGCAAAATAATTATTTTGAATTTTCGTAAGTACTTTAAGAAGTTGACACGAAATAAAGATTCATTTCATTTCATTAAGAAGTTTTTCGTGGTAGTTTACTTGGCTCTCGAGGTAACAGTTTAGCTTTATGGGAATAGTAAAACCAATTCACCTTGGTACGGCTCAATCGTACTGTAGGTATATTATTAGCTTGTTTAGTATTTACTAGGTACCAGGCTAAGATATACTTGTTGTGTATTGCCTAAATGGAGCTTAAAATCACAGCTAGAAGAGGTGCAGTAATACAGCAAGCTTTACTATTGTATCTTAGGTTTTACATAATACTATGGATATATAAGGTAAGTGCGGGGTATTGCGGGTATGTGGGTTATTCCGTGTATTTTACTTTTCGGTTCTAAAATAAGAAATTCTGATGAAATATTTCAAAACTAAACATTATTGTGTATTCTCTACACCTTAACCTATCAAGAAAACAAAATACCTATGCTTTCGCGGCAAAACGGAAAGCAACACAACGTTTGAAACGTTTAGTCGCCCATAAGCAGCTGTGGGAGCAGCCCGGTCTTACTGAGAACGCAAGGTCTTGCTCGACATTTCCTAAGGGTCCTACAAGACACAGGTAAGTCTATGTATGTAGATCTTAAGGTAATTCTATTCTGTATTTCGTCATTATTAATTTAGTATCAAGTTCAGGTAATTTTCTAGTATAGATTTCGTAAAAATAGCAAAATTACGATACACGGAATACCCAGCATATTATTTTTCTTTTGTTGACTATTCCGTGTAACTCCCGGATTAGCAATATTTTACTAATAAGTTCATAGCTCATTTGTTATTTAGTTAAACGTTTTATAATAAACCTAACCTCAAAATTCAGTTGTGTAATAGTTAATTGTTCGTCTGAGGTAAATTCGGTATATCATTTTGGGAACAGATTTATCACAATACGACCTTAAACTTCCCTAAATTTGAACTTTCAAGGTAAATTCGTCGTACGATCTATGTTATCATAAGATCCTTCCAATAAAGTGTTAATCTTCATATGGTTGAAAATGGATCTACGTTTCTTTTTATGAATAAATTCGGCCTGATCATGTTATTTTAAAATAAATCACTCATAGGGACGTAATTTAAAAAAAAAACAGATTTTTAGTAACCGATAATAATAATAATAAAAAACATTTTTTTTGTCTACTTATTTATAAAATAACACCCCTTATATGATTTATAAAGATTTTTCAAAATTAATACAGAGAATCAACTTTTAAAACACGATCTCGGAATAGCCAACACGAGTTCACGAAATTGGCAGCAAGGCAAATTTTACACACGCAATAGCATGCAAATGAAGGGTCTACATAAAATTTAATTAAAAAAAAACCTAGAGCTTATTGATCGTAAAAATTACACTAGTCTTTTCTTTTTTTAAAGTTTTCATTCCGAAACCGTTCCCTGAAATAGGACAAATTCACCTGAAAGTCGCAAGACCCTTAACATGCCGGAAATACCCACACTTACGTTTAATATCGAAAATTCCGTCTTACATTGCAAATTTATAAGTAAACCGCATAAACATTACCTACTCAACCCGGTATCCATCCATACATCAACGGTCATCTGGGCATCAGTTTAGTCGATAAATGCCTTATTCGCGAATTAATCCTATTAAGAATTAGGCATTTGACGAATTACTTAGTCCTTTTCATAATTAGGCTTTTGACAAATTATTCCTTTTCAGAATTGGGCATTTCACGGCTTAGTCCTGTTACGATTAAGGCATTTAAATTTGTCCATGCCAGACTAGGTAGCCATTTCACAAATTAGGTACCTATTTATAATTGATCGACTAAACGTGGTCATCCAACGCTGTTGCTTTTAACAATATTTAAGTGCCTACTTCATAACTTTTCTTCATGAAACCAACAAAGTTTAATTGAGTCAATCTAATGGAAACAATAAATATCCAATATAATTAATAAACAGTCCCTTGAACAACAATTGGAGGCATCTATTTTCGAAGAAGACAGTGTTAAATCAATGTAACCCAGTTATTGGTTCTGATTTAATTAAAACTGTGACTGATTAACTGCGGAGCGACTTGATTTGTGTCCGGTTTCTTCAAGTTTGAGACGTTGTTTTACACTAAGACATTTTGACGTTATGGAGAGATTTTTTAAAATAAATTACAATGAAAAAAAAAATTACAAAGATACAAATCCATGTCTAGATAGATCTCAAGGCGCCGGTTTGTTTTCACCACGTTTTGTGCCTTGCTTCCGGCTATGGCCTTTAGTGACTTAGTGACGGATCCAGGATTTTGTTTGGTGGGCGGGGGGATTGTGGATCTTATTTCTTGAAGGCTTTTACCCTGGGGCAAATATAGGTTTTATTGCGGTAACCCTAAAAAGTTATTTATATGTGAGGACATTTAAAGGAGATTTCAGCCCTTCGATCCGCCCCTGTATCACGCTTATAGTTAACTAAAAAAAAACGCTGATAATTTCCTTATAGATACGATTTATGTTGCCCTATCATACAACAGTAGTCTGACAGTCTGACACCAGCCTAACTGTTATTTGAACGAGCCCTAACAACAGCAGCGAATGAGCGAACATTAATTATAAAAAAATATTTTGAAGTGAGCTAAAGTACGATAAAACCGCACGCCTGCGTCTGACTTTTAATGAAGTGTAACAATGGGTAATTATCCTCGCTTCTCTCGTTTACTGCCTAGAGGAGAATTTAAAACCTACGGGTAAAAATAATGCATTTCATACTAGGTAGCTATTAAAATAAGGCAGGATGCAAATCTTCTACGAATACAAACGTCAGATACGGCGTTAGTATTTGGTGTTTTTACCCGTATGAGACTCCAATAAAGTTGTCACTGTGGAACCAAAGGTGGTCTAATGATGACCTCCAGACCAATTTGAATCGTTTTTTCACATGACTCAATGAGTGTTTTAGTAACGATGATCTTGCTTCACGCCAATTATTTTAGACAGATCTGGCTAGAATAGTAAGTGGACCCCGAGCCCCAAGGCCTCAGTATCTATGTCTTGGATAAGTGGCATTAAGATAATTATTAACCGGTCTTGCGCAGTTTTGGTACACCAGGCGGCGAAAGCGTCCCTTAAGCCACTACGGTAACAGTGCAGTCAAATTAAATTCGCACATAACTTCAAAAAGTGCCCGTGACCCCCTGCGTAGCATTGTACTAGTCTATAAATAAGACTATAGCTGATTTTTGTAATTTATTATGTATTAAAGAAATGTGGCATGAATTTAACAGCCGGAAGCGTACAGCAGCTTGATATCTAATCTATACATCTATACATATAAATAAAATTGAAGTGTCTGTCTGTGATTTCAAAATAACCAAAATTTTTCAAATGCATATAGTAAGTTACACGATTCTAAGTCCAAAACAACCCTTTTTAACATTTTTGTCTGTCTTGCCGTCTGTCTATCTGTCTGTCTTTCTGTTTGTCCGGGGTAATCTCTGGAACGGCTGAACCGATTCAAATGAGACTTTCACTGCAAGGTAGAGGACTATATAGCGCTACATATAGGCTACAATTTGACCCGGAGTTTGGCACCGTTGTCGCGATAACAAGTCTTTACTTCTTCTGCTCATCTATACAAATAAATAAAATTGACGTGTCTGTCTGTGATTTCAAAATAACTATGTTTTTTCAAGTGCATATAATAAGTTACACGATAAGTCCAAAACAACCCTTTTTAACATTTTTGTCTGTCTTTCTGTTTGTTTGGGGTAATCTCTGGAATGGCTGAACCGTTTCAAATGAGATTTTAACTGGAAGATACAGGATTTTATAGCGCTACATATAGGCTACAATTTGACTCGGTAGGTAGCGCTGTTGTTATGACACAATTTTTTGTATAATTATATATAAAAGCAAAGGGTCAGTCATATTGAAATCTGGAATACCGCCGGCTGTATAAAGATAAGATTTGGCAGAGAACTTTCTAAAACGTTACTTTTTTCCGCGTGCGAAGCCGCGGGTACCAGCTAGTTTGTAATATTTTTCGAGAGCAGATTTTAGCGGAAGGCGTAATAGATTATACATACTTAGTAAATGAAAATTCTCTCTGGCCGAATTCAGAGGTGAGACGGTAATATATTTTTAAATTAATTGTTATTTTATGCTATGCAATACAAATGAGCATTTGGTTTCTTTCCACTGCTTCTTAACTCGTACTATTTCAACAAGAATTTAGGTTAAATTAGAAATAAGTGACGAATGTACACAGTACTACTAAATAAATAAAAACCAAAAATAATACCTGGGAAAGTGCACAGTAGCTACAGCCTACACTGGTACACTTTAGTTCGTGATAAAAAAACTCGACGATAAAAATACTGTTATTATTTTCAAGTAAGTACATATTTATCGTATGATCTTTCATAGCTCTGCAGATGGCCATAAAGTGCTAATTATTGATTTTATATGCAACACAAGATTTCCTATGACCGTTGCCTTGAAATTGATTAGTTCACATTGAGGACTGTTTATGGCAGCTATGAATGAGGATGAAACTATAGGATTGTTTATAAACAGCCTAAACAGGTAAAGATTTTATTTATTTCACTTTTTAAATATGTTAGCTGCTACATATGTAGATGTGTGGTACTAGTTCCACAGTTGAATAAAACAGTTTTAACTTATTGTGAAAAGCCTGATGACTCCGATCAGAACTGGCCAATTTGGCACAGCTTGGAGGCTCTAAATTTTATGATATGTTGGCATTTTATAATGTTACTGTATGCGTTATATTCGCAGTTCGACGATGGTTTGCGTGACTCTGATGAAGATCTTTTTATTCTATTCGTTTCTATGTAAGTTTTTACTTCTTTACACAGTTTAGTAACATTGGATTATTTAATTATGAAGAATAAGTTCCTATTACTTGTTATAGTAGGTCTTGGATGCAACAGGGATAACTCAAGGGATAAGTAGGACGACGATGATGATGACTATAGTGACTAAATCTCAAAGGGCTCCTAACAAGACGCATATACCTAAACGAGTGCTCATACTTTGTAGGATAAAGTAGAGTAGGGCGGCAATGAGTTAGCGAGCAAAAAGGCTAAAAGTAAGCTCGCTCACTTCTAAAGCAGGGTCATTATCTAAATAAATCGAGTAGCTAAACATTTTCTATTTCTCATGTGCCGTTCAGCTCCCTCTGCTCATTATTCTGTTTAATTTGTCTTTTGTGATAATAATCATAACTACAACTAAACAATTTCTTGCTAGAAATGAAAATCTGCATTATGTCAAATCCACTCTGCTTAGCCACTTTCGGCTCATTACTTGCTCGCGGTGAAAAGTCGAGTCTGGGTATTCCTTGTGTCGGTAGTTTGAATGTGATTAGATTCTTCAACGCTACGAGTTTGTCGTAAAGTTACCTTTTAATTGGCTTGTTTGACAGAAGATCACAAGGATAGTTTATGTCCTAACATAGTGGTTGACGTTAAACGATTTTAAAATTTCACAGATTCTGTTAAAGCAGAGAAAAATAATATAGAAAAGAAGACGTTGAGCATACCGAATAAACCCGTCAATAATAATTCTTCAGGTACATATTATGCACTTATAAATATTTTTAATGATTAACAGCTCTAGCTTGAGCATTTCTGTTCTTATACTTTTCTGGATTTATATCTGAATGAACTATTTTCTTGTTTTCGTACTTTTTAGACCCCTTTTTGACGTAGTCGGGTTATTCTTTCTGTAGGCTTTGTCTGAGTATTCCCTCCAATTTTTGCGAGCTTGCCTTTTTTGACGAGTCGACATTTCAGAAACTAGTTTCTTTTTGCCAGATTCTCGCAGCTTTTTATACTTTTGCTTTCTTTTTTCTTTTTCAGCTGCTAACCTCTGAGAGTCGTTTTTAAAATTTTCAGAATCAGAATCAGAAATCTTTGTTCGTTAAACATAGGTGAATGTATACAATAATGGTCTTAAATTAGTTTAAGTGCGCTATGTTTTAAAGATAAAGAAAGTCATCTACTGAGTAATAACATTTATCTTTTAAAAGTTTAGTCAATGAGGATTTAAATTGTGATGTGGACATATTTTTAATCCTTTCAGGTATTTTATTGAATATTTTAGGTGCGAGACCAAAAAAGCTCTTTTGTACAAGAGCGGTTTTACATTGTACCTGACATAATTTGTTTACATACTGAGCTCGCATTGGACCTCTTCTGCTTGTAGATATTTTTGCAAATAAGTGAGAATTATTTTTTACAAACATTTCGTATCTCAATTTTCAGCTATCCTCTTTTTTTCTAATATCTCTTCTTTGGTTTGTTTCTTTTTTGGTTTCGCCATGTTTTCTCTGTAACAAAATATAATATTTAAAACTCAAACACACTGCAATACGAGAACTAAATTTAACACTTAAATATTTACAGTTAATGTTGATACATTTAAGAATTTTGTTTAAAGAAATTTTAGTCACAGCATAAGTTTAAGAGTCGTGGTGTAGTGGTGTAAAAAAAGCATAGCACTATTCCTATTATACACCACTACACTACGACTATTAAACTTATGCTCTGGCTAAAATTTGTAGGCAAGGCTAGGCCGCTAGGCACTGTAAGACAAGATTGGTTCAATGTATTTTTATTTTATTCTTTTAATCCGACGTAGGAAAATTTTAAGACTACTTTTACGTAGACCAGTATCAAAGCTAATAAATTACGAGAGCTAGTTCAAATAATTTGTTTATATTATTCATTCGTAATGTAATATCTTAATATATAAAATCCTTGCGTTACTGACTGACTGACAGACACGCTACAGCCGAAACTATTGGGCGCAGGTAGCTGAAATTTGGCATGTATGTTCCTTGGGGACCGTAGGGGTGCACTAAGAAGGGATTGCCCGAAATTCCCACGGGATCGGCCAAAACGGGTAAATTAAAAAAAATGCAGGCGTAGCTGCTGGCGTCCTCTAGTTTATATATAAAATGATAACTATATTTGCACAGAATCAATATTTCAATATGATCTGATCAGGATCCTGGATGATTCTCAGTATCCTGGGTACCAATTGGACAGGATCCTGTCCTGTCCAATTGGTACCCAGGATATCCTGATCCTGTTTTAAAATTTAAAAAACTTTTGTTTTTTGGTGTCGGGTTGGAAAATCCTCAGGGAGTCCCTCCGGCCTACGGGGAAGGCCGAAGGGGACTGTCAGACTCTTACTGACTAAAAACCAACCTGTGTTCCTCATGTACCCATGTGTCGGTGGGTCGGGTATCACCGCAGCATTCCTGGCAACCGCCGCTAAAACACCCAGCGGCCGCAGCGGATAGGGAGGACGGCAACGCAACACCGCATCTCCTCTTCCTCTGCGGCCCCACCGCGACCCAAGGATGGTGGGCCCCCATTTGGTCGCGGGAGATAGGGCGCGCGGTAAAGCAACACAGACACGCCTCTCCTCCCGCGACCGCACCCGAATGCGAGGCACAGACAGAACTGTCCCCCGCACCCGCACCTAGGGACGCATCCTACTCAGGCCTCACCCAAGCCCACGTGGAGCGTCTCCTCGCGGGATCCCGCTTAGCTTCACCGTGGATTTACTTGTAACCCACGGTTACTGAGTTCCTCCACCACGACAAGATGGAGATCCCACGGGGGGGGACACTGCAGGATCCTGGCACTTTAAACAGTAATTTTGTTCAGAAAATAATTGTGAATCTTAATTATTTTTAGTGACCAACTTGAAATAATTGTAATTAACAGTATTCCATACAAAAAAAATATTATCAACATGAACAGCCCGCTGTAGCCTTATGATTTACCGATGTCACCTATGGTGTGAGCAAAAGGAGTTAAATAGACAGACGGACTATAAAGTGATACAGAAGGTACCCTTTGATTCATGCTACAGTAATGCACACATACCTACACACGGTATACACATGGTGCGGTGCGGTCGCCAAAACTGCAATCAAATTGTAGTTTTAGCGACCGCCATTCCTCTTAAGACGTCCTGTATTCAAATTTACTGACGGCGATAGGTACACTGTTAAATAGCCATTTAGGATTTGCAAATTTGCAGAGGTTAACAAGAGTAGACACAGGGAATTTGTCTCCCTTATTGTGGGTAGTTTTAACGATACATTCTTATTTTCGCAGATAGTCGCTCCCAGTTTTCAGCAGCAAAAGAGTGCGGATGCTCTTCAGAAGTGAAACCAGTGTGCGCCGACAACGGTGTTACTTACAAGAACTTATGTACTTTGAGATGTGAGAACCAGAGACGTAAGCAAAACCAGGAGCAGCAGTTGTATGTCAGGTGTTACTACGACTGCGTTGTGTGCGTCGTCATCGAATGGTATAAACGGTCTAATGGAATACCATACAGGTATAAGCTCGGAGATTTGCTAAATACTGGACCTTCGTGATAAGTCGCTTGAAAATTATCAGCCTGCATTTAATTGAATACTTAGTTTTAAAATGAACTGTAATGGAAATTTTACAGGAAATTTTAATGTTAAGTTAATATTGGACTGTAATCAGAAACCAGAAACTGTTAATTTTGAGGACAAAATTGATGAGCTGAAAAATGGCATGAAAATGTGCTGAAAACGAAGTATGTTTCAAGCACATTTTTAAACCTAAAACAATATCTTGTCATCAATCTACTATGAAATGTATTCGTTAGCAGATTTCATTTACGTTTTCGCTTGAAGAATTGAGTCCAGTATTGCCAGCCTTCTAGTGTTAGTTTATTAAGTAATTATGCTTTTACTGCGCTGCAATAAGACAAATTGAATTAAATAAAGAGTTTGTTGGTGGTGGCTTAAA
This sequence comes from Euclidia mi, assembly GCA_944739405.2. Lineage (NCBI taxonomy): Eukaryota > Metazoa > Arthropoda > Insecta > Lepidoptera > Erebidae > Euclidia > Euclidia mi. The sequence goes on from OX123198.2 coordinate 58,589,160, forward strand.
ATAATTTAGGTGTTGTATTAAGTCTGTAGTTTTATGAGACTTTAATGTCCAATCGCGTATCGTAGCAAAAGTAAATCTGTCTATCTTCACATCGTATTTGAATTGAAGTAAACGCTTATGGACAACACTCGTGAATATTATTTTTATTTAACCCGTCTTATGACACATGACCCGTCTCACCATCAGGGGGGTACCTACCATAGGTAGCACAATTATTAGCATTAACCCTTTCAGGACCATAAGGATATGGGACTATATATTATGATAAAAACTATACGAAACAGTTAATTAGGCATCAAATAAACATAATTTTAACTTAAAATATAATAAAATGTTTTGGATTTTTTGGAATTCTTTGGGATACATATGTCCCTATGGTCGTTGGTGGTACTTTTTGTTCTAGTAAATTATATTATACGTTTTAGAGATTTTATCAGTTTTTTTGTGTATACAAAATTGCAAATTTATAACCGAAAAAATGTTTTTTTATCGATAAGTATACAATTTAAAGTAATAAGCTAGTAGTAATTAGATACAATCCAGTGAAACATTTCCATTCATTAGTCTAGAAAAGGTGTACTTTGCAACACAATTACTATTTTTTTCGGATTTCTATTATAAGACACATCTCTTGCAGAAGTTTTGTAATCAATAGGTTGCGTTGGAAACTGTCTTCGTCTGACAGATCTGGGAACTGAACTTGATTTTGAAGTAGGAACGTCATGCTGCCTGACAGATAAACCGTTTTCCAACTTGAACTTGTCTGAACTGCAGGCTAGTTTTGATTTCATCGTGAAGCTTTGAGTACACAGTATGCGCATTATTCACTGAGATAACTAAGAGATCAATAAAATATCGAAGATAGTATTTTATTTACAATCAGCAATATATTTCATAACACTATGACATCAACACGTATATAATCTACTCCTCCCATATTTTTGTTATATGTGATACAATTTTAGGGCATTTCACTTTTTTCGCTGATCCAGGTTTGCGTCGTCTTCCAGTGTGTATGTCTAAAGGTTTCAGAAAGTTGATCAATAAGTATATTCCTTTATTTTCCATCAACTTTACGCACGGTTTGCCCCAAAACTTGTGGTGTACATGTCCCTCTCCATAAGTCAATACTTTTTTCGGAAGATGTTTTCGATTTGTTCGAACAATTCCATATGCCAAAGAGAGTCAATACATCAGCATCAACTATTTGAAAAATCTGTACTTCGCAGCCATTATACTTCACATCACAAAAATCACGAAAATTATTTGGCACGTATGTTCCTTAGTTCCACTTGAAAACTGGTTTTTGATTACTTTGTGCTCCAGTGATAGGTCAAGGAGTTGTAGACATCGATGGTTCAGGTGCCAGACTTATTGATTCCTGAAATTGAACCGGCACATCTTCAATTTCATCATCAGAAATATCAGAAACCCCCTGATCCTGTATCAAACTCCTTTGACCTTTTTCGACAAGGTGTAAATCAACTTCTTCATCACTATTATCATCCATCAAAATTTATAGAAGTACCTACATCATCCTTGAATTCAAATAGCTAAGATAATCTGCCACAGTATCAATAAAAATGAAGATTATTTACAAAATCATCAGTTGTATAAGTTATCAATTTATTACAAATAGTGTCCCTTCCGGACCACTGGTACACTGGTGTCCCTTTATGTTTATGATGTCTTATAACTATAAAAAACATAAATAATGGTTTTATTATTGAATATAATATAAATTTATTTACCAAACAATGATTATAGCACAACAAAAAACAATATAAAACATTTTGAAGTTCCTAAAAACTTTTGAGCAATAGGGCAAGTGCGCGCTTAGCGAACAGTCATATTACAATTTTTATAGAAAATATATCGTACTACCTAGGTTGTACCGTCAATGAAAAATTTATTAATAATATGTTTAATAACAAACAAAAAATTCATAATTGGTAATAGGCTTCTTAATTATTAATATATTTTGAAATTGTGGGCTAGGGACACATATGTCCCTTGGTCGTCAAAGGGTCAAATAACATTTAAAAACGCTTAAAAAAACTGAAACCTGTATAAAATGCAGCGGCAACGGCAATATTTTTATACTTTACATAATATTATGTAAAAGGGGAAAACGAAAAACATATATACTTACTTTTGCCGAACCCTGATTGTTAGTAAGTTTTCCTTCACTTTAATTATTTTTACATCCGCCTGAGTCTAGCAAACATATGCGATTTTTCTTTAGGTACATCGAGTACGTTCTGAACGTTCAATAGTAGGTATTTCTGTGAACGTTGGGGAATGGATTTATAATAATGCACGCTCCGCTCTATATAGACGTTTGACTTCAGAATCGAGAGAATGGCAAAGAGGTGTTCACATAACGATTTTTTTTTAGTTATTTTTATTCATGTGTTACCGTAGGTAGTCTAAATAGCTTAAGTGGTTGAAACGCTCCTTTTCCATAATATGTCTTAGTAATGAAAAGCAGTTATGTAATTCAAAATCGAAATAAGAAAAATCATAAAAAATATTTCAGCTCAATACTGTTATCTTATTGCAATGGTTATATAATTAAAATTTAGCCATTAGATAACTATGCATATTATTATATCAATACAATTATTCAAATATAAACATAAGGCTGTTAAAAAGGATTTCCCCAGACAAATAATTTCCTATCCGCCAATTATTTGGGCAGAGACTTAACCACTAAGATGAAAATGCAATCACAACGAATTGAATCGGCCACCTAAACTGTGGCTCTATTGCTGAATTCGTATGGCGCTGGTACATTCGCGTACATAGGCTCTTATATCTCGGTATTGGCCTAATGAAGGTCTGCAACATGTGATGCACGAATTTATAAATAAAATTATTCAAGCTTCACGAAGGGATATCATTGCCAGATTACATCAGAATTGCCGATGTTTACAATTTTTAACCGACTTCAACTAAAGGATTAATTCCATTAGTATATTTTTTGTTTTGCTAAATATTGTTATTCAATCACTATAAGTAGGTACAGCAATAATTGTTGTAACGGTAAATTTTGATTAATAGAAAAAACCGGTCAAGTGCGAGTCGGACTCGCGCACCGAGGGTTCCGTACAAACCTGTGGGTATATAAGTAAAAGTTCACCAGTCATAGTTATGGTATTTTTATTGCTAAATGAAATCCATAACATTACAGTATGGAAAGCTGGAGGAACATAAATTAAAGAAAAAGGGGTCTTTGTCGTTTGTAATCAGTCATCCTTTATTTTATATTAACGTATATCGCTTATTTTATAATATAACTTAAATACCTATACCAGCCTTGCAGCAGCCTTGCAGCAGCCTTGCAAAAGTCTGCTGATGAATGATGGTAAGATGTTTTATCAAAGTTATTGATTTACAAAGTTTTTAGTGACTATTAGAAATCTGTTACAAAAATACTCATAAAGTACAGAATAATTAACACAAAGGTTTGAAGACTATGTAATTATTTGAAATCTCAATCTCAATCAGCCTATCGCAGTCCACTGCTGGACATAGGCCTCTCCCAACACGCACCACAGCATACGGTCCTCAGCCTTCCGCATCCTTTATCTGGGCTATAAGTTGTTTCGTTAAGTTGCTTCGTACCAAATTTCAAGATTTTGAGTCCACGGGAAGTACCCTGTAGGTTTTGATTCCCTTGCGAGTAGTCGCGAGTTTGAAAATATGATTATATTGCTCTTTCTTTTGATTTCGTAGATTTAGAAGTTTGATTTTGTTAGAACCTAACGGTGTTATATACCTACCTGAGTATTTGATATGAATTTCAATTTAATACCACCAAGCGTTCAAGAGAAAGGGGTAGTACTCGTACTTTAAATTTAGTAAAAATATTTTTCTTATATAATGTAACTAAAAATTTACGCTTTTCGCAATTTTTCCTTTATAAGTGATATAAGAAGTTGCTCCGTACCAAATTTCAAGACTTTGAGTTCACGGGAAGTACCCTGTAGGTTTTGATTCCCTTGCGAGTAGTCGCGAGTTTGAAAATATGCTCATATTGCTTTTTCTTTTGATTGCGTTTACATAGATGTTTGATTTTGTTGCAACCTAACGGTGTTATATACCTGAGTATTTGATATGAATTTCAATTTAATACCTCCACGCGTTCAAGAGAAAGGGGTAGTAACTTTAAATTTATTAAAAATATTTTTTTATATGCTGTAACTAAAAATTTACGCTTTTCGCAATTTTTCCTTTATAAGTGATATAAGAAGTTGCTCCGTACCAAATTTCAAGACTTTGAGTTCACGGGAAGAACCCTGTAGGTTTTGATTCCCTTGCGAGTAGTCGCGAGTTTGAAAATATGCTCATATTGCTCTTTCTTTTGATTGCGTTTACATAGATGTTTGATTTTGTTGCAACCTAACGGTGTTATATACCTGAGTATTTGATATGAATTTCAATTTAATACCTCCACGCGTTCAAGAGAAAGGGGTAGTAACTTTAAATTTATTAAAAATATTTTTTTATATGCTGTAACTAAAAATTTACGGTTTTCGCAATTTTTCCTTCATATGTGATATAAGGCGTTGCTTCGTACCAAATTTCAAGATTCTGAGCTCACGGAAAGTACCCTGTAGGTTTTGATTCACTTGCGAGTAGGCGCGAGTTTGAAAATATGCTTATATTGCTCTTTCTTTTGATTACGTTGACATAGAAGCTTGATTTTGTTGCAGCCTAACAGTGTTATATACTTGAGTATTTGATATGAATTTCAATTTAATACCTCCACGCGTTCAAGAGAAAAGGGTAGTAACTTTAAATTTATTAAAAATATATTTTTATATGCTGTAACTAAAAATTTACGGTTTTCGCAATTTTTCCTTCATATGTGATATAAGGTGTTACTTCGTACCAAATTTCAAGATTCTGAGTTCACGGGAAGTACCCTGTAGGTTTTGATTCACTTACGAGTAGGCGCGAGTTTGAAAATATGCTTATATTGCTCTTTCTTTTGATTGCGTTGACATATAAGCTTGATTTTGTTGCAGCCTTACGGTATTATATACCTGAGTATTTGATATGAATTACAATTTAATACCACCACGCGTTCAAGAGAAAGGGGTAGTAACTTTAAATTTATTAAAAATATTTTTCTTCAATGATGTAACAAAAAATTTACGGTTTTCGCAATTTTTCCTTTATATGTGCTATAAGGCGTTGCTTCGTACCAAATTTCAAGATTCTGCGTTCACGAGAAGTACCCTGTAGGTTTTGATTCCAATGCGAGTTTGAAAATATGCTGCAATTTGCAGCATATACGGCTGTATCTTTTGATTGCGTTGGATTAGAAGTCTGATTTTTTTACAGCTCTATGGAACCGTAGATTCGAGTATTTAGTATACATTTCAGTTTGATACTTCCACACATTCCTGAGAAAAAGGGTCTTGACAGACGGACGGACAACAAAGTGATCCTATAAGGGTTCCGTTTTTTCCTTTCGAGGTACGGAACCCTAAAAACATATGAATCTCATATATGAACTTCCATTCTGCTTGCGCCTTTATTTGTGTGGTTTGAAGAACACTTGTGCGAAACGAGGCAGCCTCTTTGAGCCAAATGCAAATAAAACGATGGTTTTGAACCAAATCGTAAGTCAAACCATTGGAGCTGAGAGCCTCCATAGCAGTACATGTATTGGTACATGCGCACTGTACGTACTTACAAATTGCTGAACGAATGGCTAAATGTGATTGAACGAGATGAAGCAAATTGGATGTTTGTCATTTGGTTATAAGGCACCGAATGATGTGAAAGCAAGTACATGTTAGATACGTAAGTACTGTGGATATTTTGTTCGTAATTTAGAGTTTTTATCATACTTGATTGGCATTTCACGCAGACCCTGAACAACTGAAGATAGAATCATGAAATTAGGATGGTGGGTTTCGTATATGACGTTGTCAATCACTCAGGGAAGAGTTTTTAGGATTCAATAACGGTTGAAAGTTTGTTCGGCAAGTCACCGATTTTTAACCTTTTGAACGCCAGAGCAAAAACACATGAACCTGCCCTCAACGCCAGGCCACAAATTTCGCGCAAATACCTACGAAAAAAATAGGGATTCCAATACTACATCGATATTTAATTGTATTTTTGTTTTCGTCTCCGATTTCAGAATATAATGTCCTTGTAACATTGAAATTTAATTCCTAATTACACTTCCTCCTACTATAGTAAGTTATAGTTATACATAATTTACAGAGTTGTATACCACTGTAATAATACTTATGAGACGACAATATAATTAAATGTAATATTTATAGGCACAGCACTAGTCTTTATCTGCTGTCTTCTATTTGTGACTATGGCGTGGACGGCCCGCCATTTGTATGACTATTTCGCTTCCGAAATAAGGATGTAGCAACGTAAATCTCGCTTATCGATGTGTTCCCGTACCATATTATTTTAAAATAAATAAAACGGTTTTTTTTTTAATTAGGTACATTTATAATCTTTATAATTCCGAATGTTCAAACAGTTTAAGTATATGTATCAGTATAGGCACATGAGTAGATAAACGGAACAGAGACACAGCTTCATACAACAGCGCGAATCGGTTGCACTACCAGGCCGGGCGCACTTCGCATTTTAGGTACAAACTTACAAGTACCTCGGCCGACCATGTCGACGTGGTTGGATTTAGTAGGTTGCCGCGCGCCGCTCACATTAGACGTCGCGCAACGAGTGCGACCGCTCCGTATTCTCACGCGCCGTGTTCATACACTGTTCAAATTATAAACTTAAACGCCTTTAACAACAAAAATGTATCATCACAAGTCTAATGCAAAGTATTGCTTAATTAACTGTGTGACGAAAGCGACTTGAAAATTTGATTTTATTTATATTACGAGAGCAACTAGAAAATTTGATTTTTTGTTTGTTGAGATATCTCAACGATTATGGTGTCAAATTAAAGATTTAGTTCAAAAACCATTTTATCTGTTTGAATCATGTAAATCAGTCCACACGTTTAGGAAATAACTAAGAATTTGTATAGTAAAAATGTAAACGACCAGAATTTTTGTGCTTTTGTTCTACTAGCTCCAATAGTGGGATAGGATACTGATAGGATAATTATTTATTATTAGGTACGTGGTCAAGTAGGTAGATAGACGATGAATAAATATAGTAGCAGCGCTAAGTCGACAACCCTAGCGCGCCACTCCGCGCCAGACAGCGACAGCGTTATGTTTTAGAAAAGAACGGGAACTGTTAGGTTAATATCGCATTAGGCACTGAGTGCTTATGCGAGCTGAATTTAACTTTATTGCTTAGTACCAAGAGTCGTAATTTCAATAAATTGGTTTCAAAAGTGAAGCTTCTGTACGTTAGTACTATTAATTATTCTGTGGCACTACTACGAGCACGCGGCTTATGTGTGCGTGACCATTGGCCGCTTGTCGTGCACGTGACAATCTTAGGGCTATTACGACGCACGTTGTTTGTTTTGTACGTTGCAAGTTTTCATATTTTAATGTAAACAAGTGGTGTTTTATTATTAATAATGGTTGTTTATTGTACTGTGTGTATGAATAATACTAGATGAAATAATTAAATCATTATAAAGATTTTAACAATGGTAACGTACAATTGGGTTTTTTAATTAGGTACAACTCCTGATAATTTTGTCGCATTTGTTGAATTGCTCGAGCAAAAGTTCGCGAATATTTCGATCTTGAAATAAATATTGTCAATGTTGGCAACGAAATACTTAACAACTCATTAGTTGTGAAATTGTGTAAAAGCAATTAATGTTTACAAAACCAATGACTATCAGAAAGTGATCAGCCATCGATAGGGATAACAAAAAACAGGTGCATGCGATTTTCGACCTTATTGACGTAACTTACAATTTATAATTTTAATAACGTATCAATGTCAGAAAGCAAGAAAATACCAAAAAAAAGTCTGTCATGAATTGTCAATAAGGTCGAAAATCGCATGCACCTGTTTTTTGTAAGCCCTATCGATGGTTGATCATTTTATAGTCATTTGTTTTGTAGACGTTCATTTGTCTTACACAATTTCTTTTTAAACTTATTTTAGATACCTATCCCCGTGGTACAACTAATGGCCATAATAGCTAAAGGAGATTCCTATGTTTATTAGTAAAATAGATCATATTACCAGAAAATATTCAACACTATTAGTGGTATCGTTGGGAATGTCAAATAAATCACGTCGTCACGTCGTGTCCTTGAAAACAAATGTATATTTTTATTCCGTGCTTATAAAAGTTTCAGGTGCATGTCTTTTTTGGTTCCACTCGCTATTTTATTTACAACTGTACTTCTGCCGTATAGCGAATCCGTCGAGTCCAAGAATCTGCCCAATCCACGAATCTGTCGATACCGAACAAGCGATTTGTCTTAACCTATTGTGACAACCCTACCAAAATAGGTAACAAATTTACAAGCTCTTAAGAAGCTGTCTCTCTGTTCGGTTTATTTACTCATGTGGTATAGGTACGTATAAACATAAAAAAATATCTATAGTTGTTTCACGAAAAAAGAACATTCCCAAATGTACCTATCTAACTTATTTTCAACAAAAATAAGTTACATTCGGTCTACTAGCACTGTACGGGTCAATCACCGTACAATAGGTCAGACATAAGTCGAGTCAGCATACTTGCGCCAACGCGACGTACGCGTCGATCGTTTGTATTACCTAGTATATCAATTTAGTACGCAATTTGTCATCATACCGAGCGCGACTCATTCTTATCCTTTTTGTTTTAATTCACCTTTTTTATAGTACTAAAATACAGTTATCTTTTAATCTTTTATCCTAGTTTATCTTTATCTCAACCCCATCCAGAAACATTGGTCCTTCGACAAGGTTGCGTTGCGTCGGGACCCTTACGCGTGTGCTTATAAACTGTGCTGTGTAGGTACGTGTCTCGCGAAACGAAAGAACCGCACTTTGGACTACAGTTCGTGTACGTGTAACCGCGTGTGTGTACTTAGTTCACATCTCGTTGATCCTAATTGACCGCGGCATCCCGGAAAGGTGCCACTGTCATATCATCTGACCCCGGCGCAAGACAAAGCGCCACATCACCTCGTGCTTGCTTCGCGTTATCCCAGAAACGCAAGGTTACCCTACGTATATTCTGGCAGCTGTGGTAAGAAGAAAGTAGCTGCATCACCTGTTATCCCGGAGGAGTCTTATATCTCAAGTAAGGTCTCTTTTATAATCTTAATAATGGCGAAAATGGAAGACATTTTAGCTACTCAACAGCAACTCATTGAAGCCGTAGATAGGCTCTACACTAACTTCAAGAAAGATGCAGCGGATAGAAAGACGTCAGACTATTTACGTCGTAGATTGGATACTCTAGAACAATACTTTACAGAGTTTCACAACAATCACATGAATCTTTTATCTTTTTGGTGATCAATCCCATTCGTATTTTAGTACAAATCAATACGATTTGCTTAAGCAGAAGTATAGTAATATTAAAACTGCTATCGAAAACTACAAGCCTAGTAGGCCGCATACCCCTACTGAGTTGAAACATCCTACTTGTGTAGCACCTTCTAAGTCTCAAACCCCAACCCTCTCATCTCAGAACGTCACGATTAGTGAAACCTCGACCTCAACCAAATCCGATGATCTCTTTAGGCAACAAGCTACCAACTTCAAGGCGTTTTTGAGAACTGCGTCAAATATCGACCTCGATCTTGTTTCGGAAAAGTGGGAGTTTGAAGACATCTTAAAGACGTAAGAGGTACGTTGGACTGCTATAGATTCCTTACATTGGAGACTAGACAATAAATTAGGCGAGTCTAGAACAAAATCTATGGCACAATTTTTTCAAATAGAGAAGAAGTTGAAAAAGCAACCCGATTTGGCACGTGACTATAAATTGTTTATATCGGAGTACATTGAGCTCGGTCATATGATCCCCGTTACGTCACATACTGACGTAAAAACTAACTGTTACCTGTCGCACCATTGTGTTCAGCGAGCTGAGTCATCGACTACGAAACTGCGTGTTGTTTTTAACGCCTCTGCAAGAACTTCTAGCGGATACAGTCTCAACGATCTTATGTGCAGAGGGCCGAACTTACAACAAGACCTTCAAACCCTTATCCTAAAGTGGAGGCAGTTTCGATACGCTTTCACGGCAGATATTGAGAAAATGTTTCGAAATATTTGGCTACATCCTGATCACCAAAAGTTCCACAAAATTATTTGGAGAAGTCATAAATCTCAACCTCTACAAGAATTCCAGCTAGCCACCGTCACTTATGGCACTAAGGCTGCACCCTTTTTGGCCATGATGACACTAAGGCAACTAGCTCAAGATGAAAAACCGTTCTATCCCGACAGTTGTGCAACTCAAATCTTAGAGAATTCCTTTTATATGGATGATTTGATCCATGGCTGTCACTCGGAGGTTGCTGCGAGGCAGCTCAAGGCAGAGATGATAAATCTTCTTATGTCAGGTGGACTTAATCTCAGAAAGTGGCGTTCTAACTTACCTGAAATCTCGGATAACCACAATGATTCTAAAAGTCAAGATTTTGATTTTAAACAACCGGAGTCTACAAAAACATTAGGGCTTCGCTGGGACCCCACAAGTGACATCTTTTTCTTTCAACCCTTTGGTTTTACCTCTGAAACAATCCCTACTAAAAGAAAATTCCTGTCTAGTATATCTAAGATTTTTGACCCCTAAGGCTGGCTATCACCAGTCACAATAAAACTCAAGATTTTGTTCCAAGAATCCTGGAAATCAGACCTAGGATGGGACCAACCCATTTCTCAAGATATCGCCGCAGATTGGACCAAGATAAATGCTGAACTTCCTTATATATCCCAATTTAAATAAAACCTCGATGGATCCAATCTCAAGAAAACGATATCCTAGAACTGCATGGATTTTGCAACGCTAGTACCAAAGCCTATGCGTGTGTTGTGTACTGTAAAATTCGAAGACACAATACCACTCATGTCACCCTTGTTGCCGCTAAGTCTAGAGTTATACCCCTGAAAAAGAATCATTCCATACCCCGTTTGGAACTTTGCAGCGCTCTTTTGTTAGTGAAACTCCTAGCAAAGGTTATCTCATCCCTAACTAACTTCCAAGTTAGGCATGGGCGTTTTCAGATTTTTCCACAAACCGATACAAATTCGATTTCAGATACTGAAATCGATTTCAAAAACCGATTTTAGAAATCGATTTCTGTAGCGGATGTCAGAGCGACGAGCGTAGTTACTAGTTGCGTAGACAAACGCAAAGAATCGAATTCATAATGTATCGTCATGTCATGCGTCCATATTTCGCTTGGTTTGCGTGACATATTGAAAAAGAAAACCTAACTACCTAAAACTAAGAGTTAAAAAACTCAGTCACCAAACAAATTAAAATTACACAACACGAATTGTTTCTATTTATTTACACTTTGCAATCCTAAACTACTACTACCTAAATCTAATTGTTAAAAAACTAAGTCGCCAAACAAACTAAAATTACACAATACGATTTTTTTCTATTTATTTACACTTTACAATCCTAACCTGACCTGCTAACTACCTAAAACTAATTGTTAAAAAACTCAGTCGCCAAACAAACTAAAATTACACAACACGACTTGTTTCAATTTTTTTACACTTTACAATCCTAACAACGTAACAATAAAACTTTTTAAATCCTAATATTATAACTTTCACGAAACCCAAATACCTAAAGGTACTTAATTATTATTACGCGCGCACCGCACTGCACGTGTCACCTAGGTCAAGTGAACAAATAAACATCGATCAAGTCAAAACTCTCCAAACATAAATCCCTAATAACTATTAAAACTATTTGCAATTTTCAAAACAAACATTAAATAGTTGCAATCTGAATTAGATCTCATCGCCTCGATGTTTAGTTTTATTTTATCTATTAAATCCTTCTGGAATTCATAAAACCGCCTAAATCCAAAACGATTCGCTTGCTTGGCGACAATAAAATTCGCTTCATCTCTTTCGCTCTTTCAACGGATCAGAAAGTTAGAAAGAAAGGGAAATGAAATTCGCTCTCTCTCATTCTAACTAACTAGTCGTTTGGTAGTGTGAAAGAGAACGAATGAATATGAAAACTATCGAAAACGTAAGCTTTAGATTTACTTTGTAGTTTGGTTGCGTTTGCACCGTTTTCGTTTGGTTCGTATTCGATTGTTTGCGTTATCGTGGTATTGTTTTGCGTTTTCTAAAATCGGTTTTCTCATATTTGAATATCGATACGATACGATTTCTGACTGCAATCGGATTTCAGTTTCGTTTTGATATATCGGTCTCATGCCTATTCCAAGTGCATACTTTCGGCTGGATTGATTCCATGGCAGTACTAGGATGGATTAACGGACAACCAGAGAAATGGAAGCCCTTTGTAGCCAATCGAGTAAGACAGATATGCGATGTAATCCCTAAAGACAGGTGGCGATATGTTAAATCGAAAGAAAATCCCGCGGATTGCGCTACCCGGAGTTTGACGGTCACTCAGTTGGCTAAACATTCTCTTTGGTGGCAAGGACCCGATTGGCTGCCACGATATAACCCCGAAGAAGATAAAGAAATCCCTAATTACAGAACAGATGAGGACCTCAAAATAAAACATCTAGCTAACACCGTTATTACAATGCCTGACAATTCTATAATTAGATTGTTATTAAATAAGTACAGCACATATAAAAATGTAATACGAGTTTTAGCCTACATAAACAAATTTGTTGATATCGTAGTTTATAAACGAAGGCGTGAACCTTACCTTACTCTGCAAAATCTAAAAATAGCGAAAGAAATGATAATTAAACATGTCCAATTTGAATATTTTGCTAAAGAGCTATCCCTGCTCAAGAATGGTGAACCTCTACATAGCAAGAGCCAGATCTTGAATCTCAATCCGATATTAGATTCAAGCGGAATACTTCGCGTCGGCGGTCGACTAAAGCATTCAAACATACATCCTGACATGAAACATCCCATTATCGTCCCAAATCAATCGAAAATGGCAGATTTCATAATTGACGAATCGCACGAACTTATTTAACGGTGGTGCGAAAATGACCACAGGATTTATAAGACAGAAATACTGGATACTTGGAGGGAACAGAGCTACAAAAAAGCGATTGAGGATGTGTGTAAAATGCAAAAAGCATAATCCTATGCTCCAACATCAACTGATGGGTGACCTACCTCCCGCCCGTTTGATCCCTAATCGACCCTTCTACCATACCGGGATAGACTATACCGGTTTCGTATTAGTTAAGACAAATAAAGGACGTGGCGTCAAAACGACCAAGGCCTACGTTGCAGTTTGTTTCTGTATGGTCACCAAAGCCCTACATTTAGATCTTGTTTCAGACCTTTCAGCGTCTGCTTTCATTGCCGCACTTAGAAGAATGGCAGCAAGAAGAGGAGTTCCTGGACACATCTACAGCGACCAGGGAACTAACTTCGTAGGCGCCAACAAGATTCTAACACAAGACTTCGCTGAAATATCAGAAATTCTATCGACCCCGGAAATTGTCTACACGGCCTCTGAAATGAATATAGCATGGCATTTCAATACACCCTCGTGGCCGTCGGCTGGCGGTCTTTGGGAAGCTGCTGTGAAAAGCTTAAAACATCATCTGAAACGTGTCGTTGGTGAGCAAAAGCTCACCTACGAAGAATACAGCACCTTGCTATCCCAACTAGAAGCTTGTTTGAACGCCAGGCCACTCTGTCCGTTGACAGAAGATCCCGAAGACATTGACTTTTTGACCCCGGCTCACTTCTTAGCAAGCGGGCCCAACTTGACGATCTTCGAAACCGAACGTGACCTCAGAACTCGTTGGCATTTAACCCAGAAAATCTACCAAGATATTTGGGCAAAGTGGAAGAATGAATATCTCTCCCAACTATCCATAAGAGCGAAGTGGAAACAACCTCAAAACGATCTCGATCTCAACGACATAGTTGTCATAAAGGATGAAAACCTCCCACCAGGAAAATGGGCCATGGGTCGCGTAATAGAGCTTCATCCTGGCAGCGACGGGCGTGTGAGAGTCGTTACGCTTAAAACCAAGAATGGTATCCTGAAACGTCCAGTTGTCAAGCTATCTCTTTTGCCAACCAAGAAAAATGATGAAAAACCTGATATTAAGGAAATGGATGACAAGGTGCCTAAAAGTAAACAGCTAACAGCATGTCTTTGTCAGCTGTTGTCTTATCCTTGACCCTCTTCTTTCTGTCAATACTTGCACCTGCCGAAGCATCCTACAACTTCACCCCGCTAAAAAACAATAGCGTATATTTTGACAAAATATCCAACATGCATCTTATTAGAGACGTTTGGCGCTTAATTGTTTATTATGATACTTATCCCTATAAAGAAGGCATATCGGCACTTGCAAAGTATATAAATTATCTTGAAATAATATGCGCCGCTATCAGATCACAAACACCTTGCGACAGTATTATGTTACAACTCGGGCACGAGTTCGACGAATTAAAACGATATAATAATATTGTTACTATGAATGACTCATTTGTAACTGGAGAGAGGCGGCAGCGGCGCGGCCTGATTGACGGAGTAGGCTATGTTGCTAATAGTTTGTTTGGAGTGCTTGATCAGCGATTTGCCGAGAAATATGAGAAGGACATCGATCTCCTAAACAGAATGAAACCATTTGTTTAACCTGTGGAAAAACCAAACCTCGGTTGTGGAAGCGGAATTAAATCTCATAAAAAGGATGGAAAACACTATTAGCAAGCAGCATAAACTGATAAATCAAAGGATTTTGAACCTCGAACAATCGACCATTGATCTCACCCAAAAGGTACAAAATTTATCAATCACTACAGATTTTTTAACCTCGGCATTTACTGCTACCAACTTGCTGTATAGTCTTCGGAGAATACAAGATTCGATCCTGGATACTGTGACAGATTTTACAATGGCAAATTGGACTTTCATTTGTTATCCCCAAAGCAGTTGCGATCCGAATTAAGCACAATATTTGCTCAAATACCCCAAGATCTGGCTGTTCCTATCGACAACTTTCGTTTAATCGACCTGTACAGCTTACTGAAAGTGCGAGCCAACTATGCTAAAAAATACCTGATTATAGAAATAAGAATACCTCTGATTGAACGAGACCTTTACGAAATCTTCAATCTTATCTCGATCCCACGCATCTCGAACGACAAAATGATACACGTTGAGACTATCTCAAGGTTCGCTGCAATCAACGTTAGAAAGGATTCGTATGTTACCATCTCGGAAACGGAACTGTAGTCATGTCTGAGACCGAACCCAGATATGATAATGTGCCACATTAGAAAACCTATCCATTCTATGCAATACGATCATAGCCTATGTGAAAAGAATCCAGGTAAAAGGACTTGCAAAACCGTTTCGTCACCTTGTGAGAATGACTGGAAGAAGCTGTCCTCGGAGAACGAATACTATTACTTTTGTTGCAATGAATGCCGTATGAAACTTTTCTGTGAGGAGCAGATAACCACTCTGAAGCTGTCGGCCGCTGGTCTGTTACGCGTTGGAGAAGGTTGTCTTATAAAGACAGAAAGCTCCCTTGTATATTCCAGTAGAAGGATGTCTAACCAGATCAGAACTGCTTTTAAAGTTGATGCGCCGAAGATATCTCCCATAAACCATATCTTCAACATCTCTATACCTGAATCAATAAATGAAATAGATCCTAACAACTCCGAAAACTTACAACAATTTGAGGCTATAAAGAAAGATATTGAAATCATGAAACAGAGCGAACCCTTGAGTGACAAACTGTCATACCATGACGTCCACCACTACGCAGTTACATATACTCTGTTATTTGGAATCCTGTTGGCTGCTATAGTCTATTGCTGGAGGAAGTGGAGGCACAGAACCCAACAAGCAACTGGCGCAGCGACTACCGTGGAGACGGCGCCGCCGGTAGCGCCCGCAACAACCGCAGCTGTCGCACTGCCGACCCCTAGCTGCGTTACGGAACGTGTTGTGAATGTGTGTGAGGCTAGGGAAAAAGGGCATTTTAGTAAACCAGTGAAACGTGATCCCAAACTAGTAGTGCAATCTAGTGAGTGCTTGCAAAAGGAAGATAGAGCTTCCTCGCCAGTGTTTCGCGTGTTCTCTGTGCCAGACTTGCGTTATGATTCTTTGTAAACTATCTTTATCATAATCTTTTACCTTTTAGCTCAATCTACTTATATTTAATTTTCTACTAACCCAATGACATGTAATCATTTATTATTTAATGTCTAACTACATTGTCTTCCTCCTAGTGTTACTTTCACCTCCATTTATCTTAAGATCTACTAACCTCATCTCTCCCCTGGGAGCATGTACGGGTCAATCACCGTACAATAGGTCAGACATAAGTCGAGTCAGCATACTTGCGCCAACGCGACGTACGCCTCGATCGTTTGTATTACCTAGTATATCAATTTAGTACGCAATTTGTCATCGTACCGAGCGCGACTCATTCTCATCCTATTAGTTTTAATTCACCTTTTTTATAGTACTAAAATACAGTTATCTTTTAATCTTTTATCCTAGTTTATCTTTATCTCAACCCCATCCAGAAACAAGCACCAATACTGGGCCACATACCTACTGATATTATCTCGGTTTTTAATAAGATTAATTTTTGTTTAAAATAAAAGAAGAAAAAATTACTGTAGGTAGTTCCTTGGGTACCTTTAAATCATATTCGTCCAAAGATTTTGTTTCCGAAAAGCCTTCGTCATCAGGATTCAGGAACTCCTAATATGCGAAGAAGTTCCTCCGTAGTCATTAAATTCGCACTCATTATAACGGTCAGTATAAAATAAATAATAAATATTTTAATAATATTTACTTTTTTCACTATTTCTGATCGCCTGCGCTTGTGACGTCACGATGCTGTCGTCTATTTGTGACCATGGCGTACAAGGCACTGATAATTCGGGTTGTATTAGGGATGCGCCTGAGTCAAGATTAGCGAATATCGAAATTCGACCCAGCCAATTTTATCTTCGACTATGTAGCTATTAAAATGTTTTTTTAAGCCTGATTCTATAAAACTAATGCTGTTTTATTCTCGTACTAAATTATATCTAAAATTATACATTGTAGAAGGAAGTTTTAAAACGATCTTTGATGTAAATTTTTGATATTATCTAACTTGCGCTACATCACTAGCGGTCACATATTTGTGACTGTGGCGTGTGAGAACATTCCTTTTTAAGATTTGATTTCATACTTTTTAAGGAAAAATGTCTCAATAAACAAGCATTAGAACTTCTATTTTAACGTAATATAAAGAAACAAGCATTCAAGTAATGTTCAAATTGTTTATTTCGTGTTTTTGTATACCGCTTTTTCTGTCACGTATTTGTGACGTTGGCCTCCGGGGACAGTTTTCGCTTGTCACATATATGTGACCATGGCGCTCAAAAGGTTAATCTGGCGGTATGAAAATGCTGGCATCTGCTAGTATGATGGTTTAAGGATGGCAAAAGATTCGAAGCTCACTTCTTTAATTGCCCTGTACACAAGGAGCACTAAATCCTAGTGCAAAACTGAGAGAAGAAGGGGAATCCATTTTTTTACAAACCACCGTCCCTTGTCATTTTGTATCCCTTTCTTCATCATCATCATATCAGCCGAAAGATGTCGACTGCTGGACATAGGCCTCCCCTAAGGCTCTCCACGTGGACCGATCCTGAGCCACCCACATCCATCCGCTGCCCGCGATCCCAATAAAATCATTAGTACACCTTGCGGGAGGCCTACGTCTGCTATATATATCCCTTTGATTGCCTATAATTATACAGCAGTACAATATAGGTAGGTGATAACCGACTTTAAGCAGGCGGAGCTGAATCCATCTTACGTGGTACATTTCAATATGTATCAAAACTCTTTGAAGCTGTAGGCTCAAAAGCAAAAATCTTGATTTATACACCTCACGTACTTTTCCGGATTTGACAGCTCGACCGGCGAAATGACATTTCTCTAAGAAGATCCAAATAAAATAACATTATGTTTCTGTTTTTACTAATAATATTACATACCTACTTTAAAACTGTGCTATTACTTAATTCCAGAGTAGGGAACACTTCAATGGTGTGACTTTATATTTATATTCTTTATTTTTTTTTATAGACTCACGCCTGTATCCCCTAATGGGTAAAAAGAAAAATGTTTAGTTTTTAGAACTATTATAACCTGAGACGTGCTTTTGGAATTTAAACCTCCGTAACCTGTGTGTAATAGTAGACAAAGTTTTGTAATGAAAACCTCAGATTCCGTTGATAACAGCTTTAATCTTGGTTATTTGACATTATTACAATGATTCGCAGTTTTTTATACGTCTTGATGCTAGCGTAACAAATTTAGAAATCGAATAACAAAAATATGTGCGGGTGTAAGTAAAATAAATTTAGGAGTCAGGTACAGTATTACTTAAACGAGTAACTTGATGCCATTTAAAATGATCAGGCGTTTATGCAGCGCAGACATCTTCCCCCCCGTTGAAAGACTCCTTTCAACTGCGTTAGTCGTCATCCGGTAAAGATGTAGGCAAGGGGCAGATCCGTGTGAGAGGCCTCCTGAAGCAGCCTCTGGTAGTCTCCACGTCTGCGACTCGTGTGACGCCGTCGGTTCCAGGGAACAGGCGGCTGACTCGTCCCATTCGCCAGCTCAGTGGTGGGACGTTATCCTCCTGGAGAAGAACTAAATCTCCAACTTGCAGGGATGCTGAATTAGTACGCCATTTGGAGCGCTGTTGTAGTTCAGCTATATATTCCTTTTCCCAGCGCTGCCAAAAATGCCGATGAATCTGTTCAAGCTTCAAGTAACGTTGAAGGTTGTTCTGGTTCTCGTGCTCGAGCGATGGACCAGGCAATGCATTTAGGGCACGCCCTATCAGAAAGTGACCGGGAGATAGGAAATGGTAATCGTTAGGGGAAGGGGAGAGTGGGCACAAAGGTCGACTATTAAGCACAGCTTCCACTTGTGTGAAGAGAGTACATATCTCCTCAAACGTTAAATGATGGTTCCCCATAACGCGTTTTAAATGGTATTTCGCGGATTTAACGCCGGCTTCCCAGATGCCGCCGAAATGTGGAGCATACGTGGGAGAAAACACAAACTTTATGCCTTCATTGGTAGCAAAATTAACTACAGGTTCATGATTAGTTTTAAGAAAATTGCCAATCTCTTTAGCTGCCGCAACAAAGTTGCGACCGCTATCGCAAAATATCTCCGCTGGCTTACCTCGACGCGATATAAATCTGCGTAACGTCATGATAAACGCGTCCTTGGACAAATCACTGACGGCTTCCAGGTGCACACACTTATAGCGAAAACATACAAACAAACATAAATAGGTTTTAATTAGTCGTGCACCTCGACCCTTTCTATTTAGTGTTAGGAACGGACCAGCGAAGTCAACTCCCACAGTACGGAATGGAAAATCAGGTATGATGCGCTGTGCAGGTAAATTTCCCATCATGGGAGTTAATGTTTTACCTTGTATACGTCTACATCGAACACAAACATGTACTGTGCGGCGGGCCAAATGCCTACCATTTATAGGCCACACAGTCTCTCTTACACAGGCCAGCAACAGCTGAGGCCCAGCATGCATATTGTGTAAGTGTTCATATTTAAAATACAATTTAGTGAGTGGATGAGAAGCGTGTAAAAGTATAGGATGTTTTTTAGTATAATTGTAATTAGATAATTCTATCCTACCACCGACCCTCATCACCTTGTCATCATCCAAAAAGGGTGAAAGTGACAAAAGTGTTGACTTGCTACTTAAAGTTTTATTTTTTAACAAAAGATTGTACTCTAGAGTAAATGAAGTTTGCTGAGCAATTTTACATAAGCTAATAAAAGATAATTCTAATTCGCTAACATTTAATTTACCAAATAATTTATCTTTAGGACATTTATATCTTATGTTATGTATGAATCTATTGACATACGCAAATACACGTCTCAGTTTTAAAAACGATGAAAACTTATCTATTTTTAGAATTTCTGTTGCTGGTTCCAGGACAACAGCGGAAGTGGACTTCATCTCAGGTAAGTCTGATTCATTTATTAATTTCTTTAAATAGGGCCAATCGGATTCAGGCTGTATTAGAAAGCTTGGACCTGACCACCAGAAATTAGAATTGATGATTTGATCTGGGCTCACGCCCCTTGAGATCAGGTCAGCTGGATTCTGATCAGTCGGCACATAGCGCCACGACGAACTATCGGTAAGTTCATTAATTTCGGCTACCCTATTAGCTACAAACGTTTTTAACTTTGCAGAATTACCATTTAACCAGCTGAGGACAACGCTGGAATCGCACCAGTAAATGATGCGATTGACATCACATCGCAGAGAGCTGGTAACTGTCTTACACAATTTTGCAGCTAATAGCGCAGCGCAAAGCTCCAGACGCGGTATTGTTATCGGTTTCAACGGCGCCACCTTAGACTTAGCACACAGTAAATTTACCTTTACCTCGCCAGCTAAGTTGTGTGACCGTAGGTACACACAGGCACCGTAAGCGACTTGAGAAGCATCACTAAAGGTATGTATTTCTATATAATTAGGAGCTTCGCATAGTGTTAAGCGCGGGATCTGTAAATCTGATAAAAAATGTAAATTGCCAATGAACTTGTTCCAGGATTCCAGGATATCGGAACTAACTGGTTCATCCCAACCCTTCTTGTTCAGCCATAAGGACTGAAGTAACATTTTAGGTATAATTACACATGGACTGAGAATTCCAAGAGGATCAAAAATCTTGAATGATGCAGACAGTATCGATCGCTTGGTAACCACATCATTTTTATTGGGAATCTCAATCGATATTTGAAGGGTATCGGTTTTAGGATTCCAATTTAATCCTAAAGTATTATTAGATTCACTTAAACTAACCTTATCATTCTGATCAATGACTGATGATGATAAAATGCTTGGTAAATTCGATCTGAATTTACGTAGTTTAAACCCACCTGACTTTAAAGTGTCTGACACCTTGCGTTGAATGTATAATAGCTTGGACTCGTCGTTTGATCCGGTGACTAGATCGTCGACGTAATGGTCGTGTTTAATAATGTTACCTATAAGCTGGTCATCGCAATCCTCTGCCAATACTGACAAACACTTGGTGCTCAAATATGTAGCACTTGCAAGACCATAAGTTACGGTTTTCAAACGTAAAGTTTTGATAGGATTGGACTCATCACTTCTCCAAAGTATTAATTGTAAATTACGATCCTTTTCATTTAATTCAATCATTCTAAAGAATTTTTCAATATCAGCTGTCAAAATATATTTGTACTGACGAGCTCGAATCAAAATAGAAAAGATTGAGTCTTGAACATTGGGACCGACCATCTGCAGATCGTTCAGAGAGAAACCTGAGGAAGTTCGTGCCGATCCATCAAAGACAACACGAGTCTTTGTCGTTTCACTGTTTTGCTTATATACTGCATGATGGCAAAGATAATAGGATGGAACGGGATTAGTAGTCGGACATTCCTCTAAATGACCTAACTCTAAATATTCTTGAATGAAATTGCAATATTTCAACTTTAATTCTGGATTCTTACGGAAACGTCTTTCTAAATACAACAATCGTTTTTTAGCCATAGCGTAAGAATCTCCTAAACAATCTGGATTATCAATTAGGGGCAGCCTCACACAAAATCTACCCGATTCTAAACGATAAGTATTACGATAAAAATGGTCTTCACATGCCTGCTCAATTTTGCTAAAATATTGCTTATCTGGAACCTGCTCAAGTTCCCAAAACCTTTTCAAATGAGAATCAATATTGGAATTATTGCATTCGTCACTATCACTAATTGAAACATGACACGGAATATTTTTAGGTGACGAACAATTCCTTACATTTGGAGAAATTGGGCCGGCAACGAGCCAACCTAGCTTTGAGCTACGAAGCTGGGGCATATTAGTACCTAATGCAAGCTGATCACATCCGAGTAGGTCCCAAAACAGGTCTGCACCTATCAAGACGTCTATGGCTGAAGGCCGATTAAAGCTAGGATCAGCTAGCTGTAGGTTGGTTGGAATATTTAATTGACTAATGTCTATAGATTGTTTTGGAATAACACTTGTTAATTGGTTTAATACATAAAATGACTGTACAACACTATAGTCATCATTAAGAGAATTTAATCGGGCAATACAACTTTTGTTTACGTATTCCGCTAAGTTGTTGCCTATACCGATAACGTTTATAGTATTAATAGCACATACCTGTAATGATAACTTGTTCATAAGTGACTGGCTAATAAATGAAGACTGACTGCCACAGTCTAACAAAGCACGCACTCGAAATTGTTTGTTTGTTTGTGGATTGATAACATTAACCATAGCTGTTGATAAAAGAATGTGATTTTCTATAAAATTATCACTAATAGAATTATTTACTGATATTTCAGTTGAACCACGATCTGTGTTGGTATTATTGCTGCTGACTGTACTAGCATTACTTGCACTAGTATTGTTTAAATTAGGGGAATGCAAGAGTGAATTGTGCCTACGCTTGCACTCACGACAGGGACCCAACTTGCAGTCACGTGCACGATGCCCAGTTCGTAAACAATTGGAGCATAAGTGCAACTTAAATGCTTCATCTCGTCGTTCCTGAACGCTCTTCGCAAGGAATGTAGGGCAGTCGTATATCCAGTGGTCACCCTTACAGACAACGCACTGCTTAGCGACAGAGCCGGTGTTCTGAACTGTAGATGAAAAGGATTTAGTACTACGAGAATTGTTATTATTGTTTTGACGTGATTGTGTGACCTTGGGTATATCAGACTTGTTTTGATTCATAGTTTCTAACACATCAGCGCGATCAGTTAGGAATTTTTTGAAATCCTTTAAAGCAGGGAGATTGGACAAATTATTACGATGTTCTTCCCACTTCATGGCAGTACGATTATCTAATTTTGGTATAAGAATTTTAATAATTATCATTTCAAGCAGTTCATCTTTCGTTGCTAAACTTGACAATGCTCGCAAGTTTTTAGTTACGTGGTCAACTAGAAACCTCAGTGATTTGTCCGATTCACGTTTGTGTTGTTGTTGTGTTGATTCGAAATATATCAATGAATTAAGGTGTTGATTTATAAGTTGGCGCTTGTTATCGTAACGATCGCACAAAAGCTGCCATGCAGTTTTATAATTATTTTCAGAAATCTCTAAATTGGAAATAATTCGCGCGGCTTCCTTTTCAAGATACGATACCAAATAATGGAACTTGTGAATAGGTTTAATGCGTTCATTGTTATGAATAAGCGATAAATAGGTATCTCGGAACTCAAGCCAGCGGAAATAAGCGCCATCAAACTTTGCGATTTGTATTTGTGGTAATTTAAAATCAACATGATGACATTGAGATGACAGATCGTTATGACATTGTGATGAATTGTGCAAATCAGATTCGTTTGAAGTATTTTTGTACTTATCAAGTTGCTCTTCAGCAATTGCAAGATGTGAAGTGAAGATCTGCTCAATTTCATCACGTTCGTCGATCTCGGAGTCCATATTATCGCAATTAATGACCTCAATCTGAGCCTGTAGTTCATCAAATTTGCTAGACATAGCTCGTATTTTACCAATACTAATTTCTAACTCTTTAATTTGGGTTTTATTCAATTTTGAAGAGCATACTCCATCTAAATATTTTTTAAACTTTGTTAAACGACCTTTGACCGAGCTACGCTTAGCAAACAGTTCCTTCAATTGTTTTGCATTACAGTCTTTATCTTCGCTTAAAGACATTTTGTTAAATACTAATAGCAACAACAAACGATAAACTAGCACTGAGAACTTTACGAAAAATGCTTATTGTTAATTGAGTTCTAAACAGTAACGCAAAATGAAGGAATAAAGTTATATGTTTAGAATCTTATCTGATACTCCTTCGGCGGCACCTGGGGCAGCCACGCGGCTGCAGCTCGGCAGCACGACGATGCACCGACGTCACCCAAACGCGGCTAGCGGTAGCTGGCAGCGTCAGGCAGCGATGGAGTTTCTGGAATAGTCGGCCCAAAATATTTGAAATAATGTTAACTACAATAATGGCACGAACTATTGGGAGGGTGTCTATGAGAAAAATTGGCAATATTACTAATTGGTGTTTAGATACTCAAGTATTGTTCATTTATGAACTTATTTTAAGGAATGTACTGGTATTTTAAGAATTTATAATTTTACAAATGATGACGTAGGTAGTTGTCACACTGAACAATGAATTTTAATTACACTATTTTTCTATATTTACTGGTTGTTTACTTGAAATAAGCTTTAAATTAGCTAGATACTTTGTTGAACTAATGAAATACACAAGTGGAATGTACCAAACAGCGACCCTTTTGATAGGAAAAATAGGTTTAGGTGTTAGGGTAAACTATGGGAATGGCACTTAACTGATAGGCGAGACGGCTGCTTCCGGCTGCATTGGTCCTCGCTGATGGCTGTTGGCACTGATAGAAACACGAGCTGTTCTACAAATGTTGACGGAATCCTCGAACTGGCGTGGCAGGCTGACGGTGAACCCCGACGTGGCGTCGTCGTAGAAGCTAAGGCTGGGCGCGGCGCTTTCTGCTGACCGACCTGGCTGGCTTAGTTGTCTTCTTTGATAGTGTTCCTGCGTCTGTAGTCCTCCACAATCAATCTTTGGTAGATTTCCTTTTGACGAGAATTCTTTGTTTTCGTACTTCGATCCGAATTTTGCAAATCCGTCCTGTCACGGTCGCCAATTTTAATATGTGTAATAGTAGACAAAGTTTTGTAATGAAAACCTCAGATTCCGTTGATAACAGCTTTAATCTTGGTTATTTGACATTATTACAATGATTCGCAGTTTTTTATACGTCTTGATGCTAGCGTAACAAATTTAGAAATCGAATAACAAAAATATGTGCGGGTGTAAGTAAAATAAATTTAGGAGTCAGGTACAGTATTACTTAAACGAGTAACTTGATGCCATTTAAAATGATCAGGCGTTTATGCAGCGCAGACACCTGTGTTGTTTTTATCGCGTTAATTAACGTGCAGTTGGTCATTGCCACTAACGTTAACGCTAACGCAGGTGTAGCAGTAGCCCCCCCGTGGGATCTCCACCTTGTCGTGGTGGGGGGGCTTAGCAACCGTGGATTGGTCACCCGCGGTGAAGCTAAGAGGGATCCAGGAGGGGACGCTCCGCGTGGGCTTGACGGAGGCCTGCGCAGGATGCGTCCAAAGGGGCGGGTGCGAGGGACAGTTCTTCTGTCCCTCGCATTGTCGGTGTTGCATTGCCGCGCGCCCTAACTCCCGCGACCAAATGGAGGCGCACCATCGTTGCGTCGCGATGGGGCCGCAGAGGAAGAGGAGATGCGATGTAGCGTTGCCGTCCTCCCTATCCTCTGCGGCCGCTGAGTGTTTTGGCGGCGGCGCCCAACACCTTCATCCGCCGCCAAGGGGGTTTTGTTCGAGGCCCGCCTGACCATCTGGCGGGCCAATACCCGTCGGGGGGTAGCGAGGAATGCTTCAGCGATACCCGACCCTCCGACATACGTGTACGTGAGGAATACAGGTTGGTTTTTAGTCAGTAAGAGTCTCTGACAGTCCCCTTCGCCTTTCCCCCAGGGCGGAGGGACTCCATGAGGATTTTCCAACCCGACACCAATATACCCACATTTCGCCATGAATTTTTAGGTCCCACGTAATAGGGGGCGAGCCTATTGCCGTTACCGGGCACATCACCTGACTCCGTGCTGCTACTGAGAATTCGCAAAAACCCAGTAACACTTTTGTCCGACCCAGGAATCGAACCCGGGACCTCCGATCAGCATTCGCATACACTATCCACTAGACCACGGAGGCAGTCTATTATATGTATATTTATATTCCTATTCCATTAAAGGCTTCTTTTTCTTAGAAAGTAGTTGTATTTCGTCCTCCATAATAGATGCTATAATTTATGCGCTAATGTATATGCGCTAGACAGCTATATCAAAAATTGCATAATAAAGCAATTTGTTAAAAGCAACAAGAATACATTAAACGCCAACATCGTTGTTGCGAGTACTTAATAACTGAAAATAGAGCAAAAATGCTCAAGAAACGCTGGCTTCATCTTTCGGGTTCTGCGTCTGATTTAAAACGATCTATTGTCGACATAGTCTCTTCTCGGAGTTTCTATGCTGATATTAATAGCAACGCACACCCGTCGAGTGCGGACGTGCGAATCAATGTAATTAGCGACTATACGTCGCCCGATACTGTAGCTATGAGCTGTTCACAGCAACTCATAGCCAACGAGTTGTTGGCATTCATTCAACATGCCATCGACACCATGGACGAGGTCAGCATTGTGCAGATCTGCAAGTCCAACTTCAAAGAAGAAGACGTTTGTGGTAGCAAGAAGCTGCTATATCAGACCCTGGACAAGTAAAACGAGAAGCCGTCTCGGTGAAGGGATGGCACCGAGAAGAGTATACAGGACATCATCTCTTCATTGAAGGTGACCGACACTGACGACGTGCGTACTTTTGTGGCGAAGGATCTACACAAGCTGCCGCCCGTCACATTCGACCACGTCGACGTAACCAGGTTGCTGAAGGATATCACATCCCTGAAATCCAGCCTAGCCGAGGTGCAGTCCAAGTTGAAGACGTCGTACAGCACCATAAGTGAGCTACGTGCTTCTGCACCTCGTAATACTAAACTACTTCTGTAGTGTCTTTACGCAAATCTATTTCAACAAGTAAGTCGCCAGTCGTGTAAAACGTAAACACACGACGCAGGGTTCAAAACACATCCATCAGCAGTTTTGAGTCAGCAAATTTGCTTGCGTCGCCTATCGCCGGTAATGCAAGCGGTGAGACGCGTAATGTTTGCTGAGCTCGGGTCATCGACACTGGTCAAGGTTTTGACGAGTGTTGATGCATCGACTCCTAAGCGCGCTTATGCCAATGTTGCTGCCTAAAGCAAAACGCAACACAATAGGCCGAATGAAAAAGGGGGTAAACAGAAGCGTTCTGGACCCCCTCATAACGAGATCTTGGAGCTACGTGCCCCAAAACAGAAGACATGCGACGAGGATGGTTTCGTAAAGGTGGAGAAAAAGAAGAAGAAACCAACTTGTCGTAACCTTTGTGGTACCGGGTTAATGGGACCGAACATGCTGCTGCATCCCGCCGTACCAACCACGCAGTTGCAGCTGCATCACTCCACAAAGGGCGAGGAGGTCGTAGAATACCTACGCCTGAAGACCAAGTGGACTTTGAGAGTCGAGAGATTGGAGTCAAGGCATAACACCAACTTCAAGTCGTATGTGGTGCGGATGCCGACTCAACATCTCGAGACTATCCTCAAGGAATACTTTTGGCCGAAGGGTGTCGTGTATCAGCGTTTTCATGGAAGGTTACGCAATACTATTCAGCGTAACACGAAGCCGTGAACACACCTGTTTGTTTTGTAATAGTATGTATGTTAGTCTGTAAGGTATATATGTGTATGGGTTTTATTACCTGAAGTAAATAAATATTATTATTATTACTAAAAACTTGAAAAGTGCCCATGTGGACCAGGAATATAATAAAAGAGGCCTACAGCTGGTCACGGCACGGCACACCTCTTCTTCCTATAAGAAGGGTTAGTTCGTAGTCCACCATGCTGGCCAAGTGTCGATTCGTTTCCCAATCGATATAATCTGCTACGTGTATTTTCCTTAGCCGCCTCTGACGACCCACCATGAAATTAATTAATCCGTGACGTTCACAAATATTTTTATAGTTTTTTTTTTCAGGAAGGTTCCATTTATAGAGATAATGAATACAAGGAACCATATAAAGGTGTAAGTGATACAACAGCCAGTTGACCGGAAGCAATTTGCCGAGAATAACGAGCTGCGCACATTTTCCCGTAGGTACAATGAAACAAGTCGGCGGTGGACCAGTTTGAAAAAAAATCCCTTGCCTCGCTCATAGAGTCGAGGCACTCTAGAAACCGGTTTTCTAGGTGTACGAGTGTCAATGTGCGTGTAAAGTAACGCTGGAAGCGACGATGTCTTGCTGAACGATTCTCGCCCTTATGGTGGTCTAGCGGGAAGTTGTTCGACTGTAAATATTTCAACGAACATTTTGACTTGGCGTCTCAATTTAGTCATTCTATTAACTTACCAACGGCTCAAGAGGGAATGACGCAGCCGACGTACTCGCCAGAAGAGGGGCCACTTTAGAGGTGGTGGGACCCGAGCCCATAATTCCCCTCCCTTCTGGTTTTTATCGCAACTTGGTAAGAAATAGGACCAGGACCAAACACAACCAGTCCTGGATTGGTATTGAAACATATAGGCAGGCCAAGGAGGCTCTTCCCGCAGTAGACGGTAAGATAGCCAAACAAATCCTCCGGCTGTCCAAACAACAACTACGGACAGTCACGGCCGCCTACACAGGACACGGATTCTTTAATAAACACCTATTTACTATAGGTATCACCGACAGCCCGCTGTGCAGGGCCTGTATGGCAGCAGACGAGACGGCAGCCCACCTGCTCCTCGACTGCCCTGAGGTCGCACAGTACAGGCAGCAGTACCTGACCAGATACAGCACCCTGAGGGAGGCCGTGGGCCACATCAAGAGTCTGCTGGCCTTCCTCGAAGAGCTGGGGTGGCTCGAATGAAGACACCATTCCCACCCGCACGCAAAATACACGCCAAGACGTGGAGTTGCGGAAACAGCCCGTGCCATCAAGTATCAAGTAAGTAACTTACCATGCATTAGATATTAATTTTATGAACGTGGACTATGTTGTATGCTTCGTAATATTAGGTCTATGTGTAGGGTAAAGTGAATAATTTACTCCATTCCTATGGTTACAGAAGAAAAGAGTCGATTTTCCAACACCAAAATTTTACTCCTCATTAATATAATCAATATTTTTTCTATAGGTACCTATTAAGGTCATATTTTCATTATTAGGACTGCAGAATGATATAAAATAATGTATTTTTTTACAGTTATAAGACAAGAAGTAAGTACCTACATTGATTTGTTATTATTTTGGTATAACCAAAGCAACAGTTTTCCGTGTGAAGCACGGGAAACGTTGACAATAGAAAATGTCCTTCTACGTCTTTAGTTTTAAATTTTAAAAGAAAATAAATAAGTAGGGATGTAAAAGTAATTTAAATTCAATGTGTAACATTCACGTAGGTATATAAGACAATAATTAGACAATATACTTACACAAAAATATTTCCCGCACACAATAGAAAGAACATCTAAAACGTGCACAATACGAAAACCGTTTAAGTGGCATTCATTCACATTACGAAGTCAAAATAAGGGCAATCCGTGATAACTTTGCGGTCACGATACACCCCTATTCACGACAATACTGTATATTGTAGGTTTATCTTTTATACCCGACGTATTTACAAAGGATTTGAGAGACCCGAATAAAACACAACTAAGATTATTGACATAGGGTGCCAAGGGGTTACCATCAAAACTCGATAGCATTCTACATATTTTATACACGATAATGCGTCTAGAGATTTCGATATCTCTCATGCTCAAGGTATCGAATTGTTAAATATTTATTTCGTGTATCGATGACGTGTCTTAATATTTAATGGAGAAAATTGTATTTGTTTATGTTATAATGTGGATGAACTAATATATATTTTTTTCAATATAACTACATACAGCTGATGTTATCTGTCGTACAGCGAAGAAGACATAAATCTAAATCGCGCTATAGGAATATTACCATCGAGACGCAGTCCATTAGGCATTCTCACCTAGTCTGGTCTGAGGCCTCCCTGTAATTGGAGATACACCTCACCTGGTTCCTTTACGGCAATATAGTATGAGTTCATCATATTATCAGCCGATAGACGTCCACTGCTGGACATAGGCCTCCCCCAAGGCCCTCCACACAGACCGATCCTGAGCCACCCGCATCCATCCGCTGCCCGCGACCCCAACAAGATCGTCCGTCCACCTTGCGGGATGCTTACCTCTGCTACGACGTCCTGTGCGTGGCGTGTAGGTATTATGAGTTGTAAATACGAATTTAAAATATTCTAGCCATCTCAATAAGTTAAGTTCTTATGTTATTAATATTGAAACACTACTTTGCATCTCTTGAAGATTCTCTCCAGCAAAGTAGAATCTATATTGTTAAAAAGTATCACTCAAATACTGGTTTCCAATTGAATTAAGAAATGTGGAACGCTTTATTGATTTAATATCAAGAGATACAATATATATGCGTTTTAAACTCTTTAATAGCTTAATAACCAAAGTTTAACAATAGCCGTAGCGCTATTAAATGTTTAAAGTTTACAAACTCTAATACATTAATTATAGAGTATCAGGCATTCGCTATTTCGACAAACTTATGAATGTAGTTTAAAAAACATCCTTCTATATCAAAAGGGTAACACATCAGAGCAGGGGAAGTAGATTAACATTTCACTGAAGTGCATTAAATAGTTGGTAATTTGTAGAAATTTACCAATTCATTTACGAACTTTCGTGGGAAAATATACATCTGACTTTTTTTATTGTTCAGTTAAAGAGGAAATACCTATACCTATCTCTAAGAATTCGGTCATACTACTAATTTCAGGCAGAAATAGCCTGCCCGATTTGATTAGAAAATTCTTCGTTTAATAGCGTTAGTATTGAGGCAGGTTATAAGCAATAAAATATGCGAGGGTTTTAAATACCAATCAGCATTAAACTTGTTTGTTTTGTATTATTGCTAGATTGTCGTTTATTTTTGTAGAAATTACCTACTCTATCATTCTTCTTTTCTTCATTTTCTACTGACAAACCTAATTCATCAAGTCAGTCAGTATCTAGGTGAAAAATTAACAAATATTTTACATTTGGACATTTGCTTTCTAAAATTATAAATCGCACTTAGAAAAAAGACTTCAAGTCTTTTAGATATGACGTAAAAATTAAATTTGGCTGGAATTATCTTTTCTTTTTTTTATATTATTCTTTTTTACAGAGCCAGTTTACCCAATTTTCTAAACATTAGTAGAATAGACATCAAAACAAATAGTAATCTTTATAAGTATCAGAAATGAGATCCCGTCTTTACGAGTGGTCGCTAGAAGAACACAGCGATATAAAGAGCAATAAAATAAATTGGACTCGTTCCGGACGCGTCGCGGCGCTCCCGGACTCCGTATATTGTGTTTGTGCCTTTACCATTTAGCCACGATCTTTGTAGATAAATAATCTAGTCCGTAACAATGTTAAATGGCGTTTGATAAAGAAGAGAATGCAAAAGTAGCTAGCAATTTGAATAAATAACATTTTTGTTTTTAATTTTCCTTAAGGCTTTTAAGACCTGGATGTTTACTTGGTCAGTTCGTCTAACACAGGCAATTAATTGAAACCGTAAAAAGTAAAGAGTATACTCATGCATGTATTGTTAATAAAATTCAACAGCCATTCTTAATTCAACACTGAGTGTGACTAACCTAGCCATTCTCGTGCAGTGGCGTTATACACAAATTGTTAAAATACGATTCTTCTAAAACTTACTTCATAATTTAGCTTTTCTATATGGCAAAGGAAATTTTGTCAGTCACTTGAGAAACGAGTACCTACCTAATGCGCAGATGGGCTCGTCAATGGTCAGTCTGCAGACTACGGCAGAGGGAAATTACTTGGACTATAAAGGCACAGGATCAGAATCATTCTTGGTTTGGTGTTTTTTGCTAAACATAAATCCAAGTCTTCCGAGCATGCATATTATGCTACTGCTACACCTGCGTTAGCGTTAATGGCAAAAGCCAACTACGCGTTATATAACGCGTTAAAAATGCGCGTTGGAATTAGTAATTTAACGCGTTTGTTACGTTCAAACGTGGGCAACCTCTACGTAGCATCTAAATTAACCCGATAATTGACGCGTTAAGACGCACATGTAGCAGGAGCATTAGAGCTTGTTTCAGCGTAAAAGAAGTAAGTAGCTAGACTGAGATAAGGCGAAATAGGGGATGAAGCCAGGTTGTTCTTTATACTTTTTCTCGTTCTATCCTTATGATCGCTCGATCTCAGCGCAGCTAGTGCCTTTTTTGGCAGCAAAAATTTGCTGCTGTAGGGCCACGAGTACACAGCTTTGTCTATGATCAAGAGACAGAGAAAATGCCTTCAATAGATACCGAAAATTAAACCTCAAGGTCAATAAACCATGTTTTGCTAAACGCCTTCAGCGTGAAAGTAAATAATAGTTGTATAGTTTAATATTGAACAAATCATATTGTCATTTACAATGGCAGTTCTTAGAAGCTATTTCCCGGTTATAACTATTATAATACGGGTTTGTGCCTTATAAAAGAACTAGATGAGCCCGCGGTTACACCCGCGTTTATTGCTTTTCTGCTCCGCTCCCGTGGCTCATAGCGTGATGTTTTATAGCATATAGCCTTCCTCGATAAATGGGCTATCAAACACTGAATGAATTTTTCAAATCGGACTAGTAGTTCCTGAGATTAGCGCGAAACCAAACAAACAAACAAACTCTTCTGCTTTATATATTAGTATAAGATTTGTACATATGTATTTATTTCCATTTACGGATTACTTTCATTTTAATTTAAAATTATTGAAATCTCGGGATTGCTAACCTGTCTTATTTATATAGATTTACTGCTTAGATGTTCAAATTATTGTATCATCACAATGCAGGTATCATAAACTTGTGATGCCCAAATAATTCGTCGCCGAATCGACGTCTTTGACGGACAGCTGAAAACACCGAAATGACAGAATTTTTTGTGGCTGTATTTTTTACATTAAGCTTTTTACATTTTACCAAATCCAATGCTTTGGAAGCACGAGCATATAAAATGTTCAGCCATTTCTTCCGGCATTTTTACCGATACGTGACCAATCTCAATACGGTACTTTTTATACTTTTTATTTTTTTATTTCGTTGCGTTGGCTCAGTGACCTGAAGTGGAACTTGGCCTTCAGCTGCGCCATATCCGTCGGGTCAAGCTACCCTGTGCCAGTTTGACCTGTCGGACACCCCCAATTCATCTTAATATTTGGCAACATCATCATTTCAGCGGTATTTCTGCCGAACCACCGGACGACGCACGGTAGGTTGCCCGAAATACGCGTTTTTGACAGCGTTATCCTCTCCCATTCGTTCGACGTGTCTTAGCCAGCGAAGTCCTTTTTATTAGTCCCTTATTTGTTGTATAAGTCTGCTATTCCCGTACATTTTATTTCGGCTATAAGTCCCTTATTTTTTAGCATAAATCTGTTGTTCCCTGTATATTGTTATCCTGGTTCTAAGTAATTCAGCGTGATCTAGCCAGCGAAGTCCGTTAATAAGTCCCTTAATTTTGCCCTGTGTATTCTTATCCTTGTATTTACATTCTAAGAACACACGAAGACAAACTGGGAACTTAAAACTCGTAGCCGTTATGAGCTATTTCATAAAATATAATGTTTTCAAAACCAAGTTCACCCGACTTTACATAATATACTGCTGAGCAGACGTGTCTGGAAAAATTCTCTCAGCAGTTTTATGTGCCACCGCAAAATGTTCACTTTCATATTTTACATTAATCTATTTGAAAATATTATAGGAATATGTCTGTGTTATACTGAACTGAATACTAATAATAAGTCATTCTATGCATAATAATAATTATGTAAACCTACGCTTATGAACGGCCATTTTCAATATTCGATGCATACATGGATTTTGAGATTCAAGATTCGTATTTGACATATTTTGTATGGAGCTTATGTCAAAAACGAATCTAAAATCTACAGATCTATCTATAGATCGTATATTGAATTCCGTAGTTAGTTGCGACGCCTGTATTTATTCTGTAGTTGGATTAGCTTTGTTGTGTAGTTTATTAATAACTTGAAATGTTTGTCATAGATTTTAAAGTAGCTGTTTTCTCGAATGCATTATTAGTTAATTACATGATACCATAAATCATCATACTGCCTTTAGCAGTCCACTGCTGGGTACAGGCCTCTCCTAATGTGTTAAGCTAGATGGTAGTTGAGAGATCCACAAGCACACTTTCAACTCGTTCAGTAAAATGACAAAAGTCTTTAAAATAAAAGAAACCTCAATTCACAAATAATTAGTATGCATACTTCCATCTCGATTTCGCAAACAAGTATTCAGCGAACGGTCCTATTCGACTAATTACTAGTCATTCGAGTGCCGTCGCGCGCTTCGATTGTCTCGCGCTATTCAATGGAGTGGCGAATGAAAAAAACAACTTCGATTTGTTTTCATATTGACGAGGGGAAGTTGTGAATAGCCCAATCAATGTGATTGATTTTGTAATTTACGTCAGAGTAAATTAGAGTTTTGTACTTTTGAAGTGGCTATTCCGTTATTAAGCCAAATAATCCACGCACAAAATTGTGCTCTGAAAATGGCAATAGCACTATTAAATCAGAAGTTTTGGTGTTTGATTTAATTAGGTACCGTAAGGCGTAAATAATAGTGGTAGGTAAATTATAGTACCATCTCCTGTCACGTATTTGTAATACTTACATAGTCCCTGTGACTGTGACCTTGTTATGGGTCGTCAGACTTGATCTTTATAGGTAAATTCGCCTTATACAATATCTCCACGAGCCCAAACTGACATGGTATACAACTTCCTTTCACAGCGAGCCAATCTCAATATTTATGCATTAGATCGGATAGTGTCTGTCGAAATCCCTGATTTCATTATGTCTTTATCTCATTTGTGCTTTTAGCCTCATTATTATGATCCATTTTCCTACTAGGTACATGTATTATTAGCGCCTCTAATCGCAATAGCTTCAGATCAATATGTGTGCCATAACGCGTACCAATTCATATTACACAATTATTATAAATCGTTTTTAGGATTACGCTTATGCCTAAAGGAGGTACGTTTGTTTCGAGTATCTGATCCTGTACGTCGATATTGTCGACGATGTTTATTATTGAAGCAGAGACGAATATTCACATAACATCGAATAACAGCAGCTGTACCTTATATTTTGTCGAAGCCAAAGTTCGGGTTTCAGTGGAGCTGATTTTATATTTCGGCAGTGCCGCAATGTCCCAATTTATTTATTTAAGTACACAATATAGAATCTAGAACAGGTTGAAGCAAACATATATAAAATTTAAGTTTGGTACTAAACTAGATTCATAAGAAGGCATCTGTCACACATACTTTTTATAATATTTTAGCTACTACTGACTTATAGACATTACCGTCTATAAGTCAGTACACAATATAAGCCAATTAAAAATAATAAATACATAATAATAGACACCCTTGTTATGTACCTACTTAATTAGAGACAAAATGGTTACCAAGTTGTTCGTAGTAAATTAACTTTTAAAACTTATTTTAAATGGTTTCCTTAATTAAATCCAGTTATACCAAATTAGTAACTCACTCAAACGTAAGTATTTAGGTATCTAAATACTTACGTTTGAGTGAGTTATTAGTATTAATTATATCAGTATTTTGGAGTAGAGCCATAGAGGCCCATGCCCTCAAAATTGACCGAGTCCCCTCATAGCAAATGACTTCTTAATTTTTCCTTTGATAATGCCTACTCTTGCCAGAGTCAAGCTCTCCTTCCCCAAAACAAAATAAGCCTCCCCGAAACGAAAATTCAGAATCCGCCACAGCTATTAACAAGTTACGCTGTCGTGAAAAAGGAAAAGACTGTATTCAAGAATACAGTGTATTTGCTTCACAACGCTTATTCTGCTTGGTTTGAGGTCTACTATAGCTTAATATCTCGATTTTTACTATACGACGTTTATTTATAGAGATATACTACAATAAAAAACCCATGTATTTAAAAAAAAACAACCATAACCTAAGCAAAAGAACGTATAGCCAATAACGTTCAAATATCAGTTAATTTAGGAGAATACCATTAGTGACATAGGTATGACACTGATATTAGATCGAATCTATACTACAAATTTAATTTGTTAAGGAGAATTGGGCTTCTGCTGTACAGTCACTCTTTCCAGCGTTTCCGCGTTTAGGGTGTAATGAGGCTTTGCAATCAATGGGCCGATGACAACATCGGCCCATAGTGGAATTATTCATAAACACTTTTGTCGTCTGTTAGCTGCTTTGTGAAGTTATTTGTGATCGAGATTATTTTTACAAGAAACTTGTAGAATTGGAAATTAATATCATAGTCTGATCTAAACGATCGTGAAAAATGTGTGATTTTGATTAACGTAATTTATAGAGCTGCCTTATTTCATCTCTTACGTACTTAAATGATGACCAATCCTTTTTGTAACGGACTGTTGACAATATTTTCTCAGCCTCGATGAAAATTCGTAATAAATAAAGTAGGAATCTTAAAAATAAAAAACACAATAGGCTGTGCGGCCGTGCGTGTGCCATTTGCCACTTGCATAAGTTACGAAAAACCTGAATTACATAATTATATATGTCTTTATACTGTGATTATATTATGTTCGCCAACGCGCCGTTTCGCCCTCAGAACATACGTAGTATCCCTATAGTCTGTGCTCAGTACCAATTCGTGCGGCAGGGGTGGTGCACGCCCCTTGCTGCCAAGTTTCCCGCCAATATGTACGCGAGAGGTACGATTGCGTTTTCTTTTCAAAATAAATATAATGTGATTTATTTTAAAGATAAAATATTTTGATATCATTTTAAAATTTAGGAGTGATTTTTTGCTATTATTTTTACATTTATTTACAACTGCGTGTCTTTGGTTTCAGTTGTAACATTGGTGCTAATTCTCGCTTACATAGACTGTATTTGGTGCTTTGGTAAGTTCTTTTTATTTTTATTATATTAAGTACACAATTAAAATCGGTCCAGAATAAAATAGTTAATTTTATGATTTTGTACAAAGCTAAGAAATATTTTCTGTTATATTTAAAATTAACTTGGGAAGCCTTAGTCGGTTTTCAATTATATATTCGTTCTTTTTTCGGGTAATTTTATTCTTGTTCTCGGTACAAAGTGTTGAATAAAATAAAACGATAATAATGACTATATTTTAATCAATTTCACGTGTGAGCTATTTGTTTACTTAATACATAACATCCGTTTAGGATGTCTCTAATTCTACTTATTTATACGCCTGTCATATAAACGCGTAAACCTAGACAATTCATCTCTGCGTAACTTGTGCCTATATAAAATTATTTTCAGGGCGTAAACGTAGGTATTATGTTTATAAATAAGATATATTATTTATTTTGACTGACTTCTACAAAAGAAAGAGTAAGTATTTCAATTTGGTTGCAATTTATTATGTTTGTTACTCAGTACTCAGTCCTTATCGAAAATATTTGATTTGATTTGGGAGCATATACCCCAATCCCAAACAAGTTCGGGGAATTAATTTTCTTTTTGCTAATTGTAAAAAATACTTAATTAGGAGGCTGCAATTTATGCTGTTTGACACTTCAAAAGAATGTGTCTGTAAGTGGACTGGTGATGATATCATCATCAGCCCTGTATGTATACTGTCCCACTACTGGGCACGGGCATTGATATAATTATATTTAAAAATATATTTTTGATGATGATTGATGTTTAGTGGAGATACTAACTGACTACAATGCAGAATGCGGAGGGTATCGGGATTCACAACGCGGCGCGCACCACTGACTTTTCGGAGTCGTATAAAAAGTATTAATTATCGCTTGCTTTGTGGAAAATATTCAATTTTGTGATGGAATACCTAAATTCTGTTTATACTGTCAGCGGAAATGATATCGGATGTGTAACGGACTAAATATTAAAATATTATGAATGCAAGTTACATTGTTCGTGGTTTAGGTACCTAATTATTTACACATTGACGCAAACTAAAATTATCGATGGTTTTATTTATGTAACGGGTAAATATCGCGTAATTATAAAATACCTTATATACCTTTTCTCGACGTTTCGGTATTGGTTATACTTATAGCAGCCGTGGTTACTAGATAAAATAATTACGCGATAGGTTTAGACCCGTTACATAAATAGGTTTGTGTCCTATAACTCGCGAAAGTTTAAAAATAAAAATGAGGTACATTTTTTTACAGGTTGGTACCATAAAATGCTTTTTTATAGATTTTCTTAAAACTAAAATAACATTTTGACTTTATTTAACATGGCTATGAATGTAATAATTTTTATTTTATTGGATATCTTAAAAGCTCGCAATCGGCTAAGCTCTCTCGCTCGTAGGTAGGTACCTACAGCGGACTTTCGAAGTGTCTGACATGATGTTAAAACCATTGAAACTGTTCGGCTGTTAGGCTAACATCTTTTTATAGGTCTACAAATAACATAATATATGAAATTTTGCTTTTATACTATGACGAAATTTAGGTACCATTTTATCCACCTTTACTACCTGATAACTGCCAAAGTAACCACAACCCAAACTCCATAATCGGTGGTCGTTCTTACCTTTGTAGGGGGTATGCACAGGCAAATTTTCAGCTTTTATAAAATAACGAAGGTCTGGCAGTCGTGGGCTCTCGGGCTATATGTCAAATATGTTTCTCTAGTAGCCAAATCCATCTATAGATACTTAGATAGAATATTAAAACTAGCCATCAATCGCATAACAAAGATTGACGTCTAAAGAAGAGGTACGAGCAATAACTGCGTTTCAAAGAGCAATCCAGACATGATACATCTAACATCCATGTTCTAGTTAGACAAGGTGGAGTGACAGTCGAGCCCCTTGCGTCCGCCGCCATGGCCACCCAACTGTCACCATTTCATTACCGAACGATTAATCCCGCCTCTAGTAAATCTCGCTTTGATACCGAACGTATCGAGAGATTTTTAACGAGTCATTGACTATTTTTCTCTTTGACAGACTTAGTGTTATATTTAAATTTTGCCGATGTTCCCCTTTCGGTCGTTAGTCAACTGTGAAATGTTTACAGGCACATCGCAGACTTGATATTTGAATTTGGATAATTGGTTTTAAATCGACCGATTTCTGTTTAATATTTTTGTTTGATTTGACTTGTTGTATCATCATGCATCCTTGGATTTGATTAAGTTCAATAATTAGCGGCAAGTGAAGCATTTGAGACAAAAACGTTTAGCGTTGTAGATTATGAGATTCATTTAATTAATTATTTAAGTTAAAGCTTACCAAATAAAAAACGTACAGAGCATTGGCTTAACAAAATACATATAATTCATATTGTGTGCTTTTTAATTAAAGGTAGGCATAACATTATAATCAAAAGTGAGTCTCACAATATTCACTTTATATATTTCACAATATTTAAAGAGTTTTGGAAACGATACTAATTATTATATAACCGCAAATTAAAATAACTTGATTTGAAAATGCGGATTCTTTTTGAAACACAGTTTATCATCTACATTTAAGAAAAATATACATCCATGTTTTCTTTTCGTAAGTTTCGGAAATACATGTCTCCGCCCACGGTTAAAAAGTTATCACATTTATCGATACACAACAAGTATCAGTATCAAATCACCGCTTCTTGGATAAGGGGATTCAGAATGCCAACCCAGAATAGAATCACCGATCCTTGTAAAGATATTCGGTTACAGGTTAGAGTGGTTCGGTTGATAATATAATACGACTAATTGCTTTGATCGGATTTGGTTTACATTGTAGAACGATAGGTTACAGGTTAACTCAGGTTAACTAAAATTGTTCTGTTGTGAACAAAGTTTGATTTTGCACTGACTCTTTCTTTGTGAGTTACATTCTTCAGGGTCTGTCTTTCATTGTGTGTTTTCTGTTTCATATCAGTTGCATTATTTATTTTTCAACTCAAATATGCTACTGATTAAATTCGTTAAGGGTTCCAATACCGTTTGACTTTGCCCTGAACTTCACGAGTGTCAAAACTCGTTGTCTTCTTTGGTCACTGCCGCTGAATTATGACAGGCTTGCCAAAATGCACGTGATAAAGTAGGTCTTCCATTGTTATCAAAAACATATTTAGTAACGGTTCTGTCTTCTGTTCTTAGTGAGTGAGCTCAGATTTTCCCCCTTACCCTTACCTAAAATTTAATAGCTGTAAGCAGAAAAGCGAACAACTCCGTACAGGTACAACCCAGAAATCAGATTCGCTGCTTGGTGCATACAAAATTCGACGCGCGTTCAGCGTACATAGATTTATAAGACAGTTAGAACAAATTTAACTTACAAACAAACTTAATAAGCAGACACAAACAGATCGTAAATAAACAATGGCTTGTCCGGACAAGTTGTTTATATTCAAGCCATGCGTATCGACGTGCTTGACAAGGGGACTACAAACTAATTAAATAATTCAAGGGCGCGATCATATATTCCCAGCTAAATTATTTTGATTAGGAATTTACATACATATTGCATACGTGTTACCCGTTGTTATAAGTTAGTTATTGTTGCGTATAGTATAATATGTCTAAGTATAGATGGTAGGTACTTATAGCTTTTGAGTTTAGGAAGAGTTAGGTATTTGAGTTTAGGAAGAGTTAGGTATGTCACGAGTTTCTTGTTAGATTCTTCTCAATGGATCTACCAAAATGGACCTGCCTTTCGTAGGCCACGGCTGGTCATAGGGTTCTCCTTTTTTGTTTTTTTTTATATATATTAATAGGCGGCAAACGAGCAGACGGCTCAACACCATAAGAGTCACAAGTGCTTTGCCACCCCTTGGGCTTGGGAAAACGGATAGGATGAGGAGTGGGATGAGGGAGAAGGAATAGGGGATAGGGCCTCCGGCCCTCTCACTCACCGAACGGAACGCAATAGTTTAGGTACTGTTACTTTACGTCGATTTTCTGTGAGAGGGTAGTACTTCCCCGGTCGAGCCGGCCCATTCATGCTGAAATCAGCAAGGCTCTATTACCTGCAAAAAAAATTGTGTCGCAATGGTGTTCTG
The DNA here is from genome assembly GCA_944739405.2 of Euclidia mi. Lineage (NCBI taxonomy): Eukaryota > Metazoa > Arthropoda > Insecta > Lepidoptera > Erebidae > Euclidia > Euclidia mi. Next base: position 58,630,151 of record OX123198.2, read on the forward strand.
TATCAATAGCAGGGTTTCGCGTGGGACACCACGCTGGGCTGTCATATAGGGTTTGGTGTGGAATGTCTCTTTCCACTGATACTATTTACATTGTGTCCTTTTGGTAGCCACTTACCACACCTACGGAACGGAATGGTGTAGTGATACTTGCATTGTTGACTTGAGGGGACCCTCACGGACGTATCATTCTCGTCATGTTAACTTATCTAATTAAGTATATAAATAAAAATGAATCACTGAAATGTTTGTACGCGCATAACTTAAAAAAAACTGTACCAAATTGGATAAGTCATTATTTTATGTGTTCTTTATTGTCAGGAAAAGCATTCGATAGAGTCGAATGGACAAGCATATGGCGTTTACTGAGGAGAAGAGGCATACCAGACAAGATTATCCAAATAATACATAATCTTTACGTGGGATCCTCTTGCAGAGTCATGCACAAGGGCCAATTATCGAATCCAATACATGTCACGGCCGGTGTGAAACAGGGTTACTTGCTGTCGCCACTTTTGTTTCTGATTGTTTTGGATGACGTGATGCGCAGAGTGACAAGACAAGAGATGAGAGGACTACCATGGGTGAATGAGAAAACTCTCGAAGATATAGACTTTGCTGACGATCTCTGTCTATTCGCGTCATCACGAGACCATCTCCAGTCCAAGACCAACGACCTCGCTAAGTTCGCTGCAGAGGAAGGATTGCGCATAAATTGCTCGAAAGCGAAGGACATGCGCCTTAACAGCTCCGACGCAGAGCCAATATACATTAACGGCGACCGTCCTATCTCCCGCGACCAAACGGGGGCGCACCATTGTTGCGTCGCGGTGGGGCCGCAGAGGAAGAGGAGATGCGCTGTTGTTAGGTTGCCATCCTCCCTATCCTCTGCGGCCGCTGAGTGTTGTGGCGGCGGAGCCCAACACCTTCATCCGCCGCCAAGGAGGTTGTGGCCTTCGGGCTATCCACCGGGGTGTCAGGGTAGATTGCTAACGCGACCCCCTGGCGCCCCCAAAATGGCGTTGAAGTATGCGCTGTGGTTTTAGTGGGTATAACGGCCTTGCACGCCAGCCATCGAGTCCCTCAAACGTGCGTAAATGCATTTCCACAGCGAAGAAAAAAAACAAAACAAAAAAGACTCCATCCATTATCCTACGCAGATAGAACTTTATTTTTTAAATAATTTAATTTACTTTAACCTTTTTGCTTATTTATATTTAAGTACAAACTCTAAGTACCTAATATTGACTTATTGATAAAATTTACTAATATTTTTTTAAAAGGTCCTAAAATACGCCATTTTAAAAGCCCACCCATGCACAACCTTGGAACAACACGACGGCAGTTGAACAAGTTGAGCGGTTTACGTACCTGGGTAGTGTAGTTGACCCAACAGGGGGAGCAGATGACGATGTCGAAGCGCGTATTAATAAAGCGCGAGCAGCATACACGCAACTCAAAACTGTTTGGACGTCTAACGTAATAACCCGGCGAACAAAAATCAGGATCTTCAACTCCAACGTCAAGTCAGTACTGCTATACGGATGCGAGACATGGGTCTTCAAAAGTAGTATAACCAGTAGGTTACAAGTGTTCGTAAACAAATGTTTGCGGCGCATTCTCAGCATCTACTGGCCAGGAACCATCTCTAATGCTAGACTGTGGCAAATGATAGACCAAAAGCCCATCCACAAAGAAATCCTGCTAAGAAAATGGCGTTGGATTGGACACACGCTTAGAAGACCGGACAACCACCTATCCAAGCAAGGTCTATGCTGGCAGACAAATGGCAAGAGACGGCCGGGGCGCCCACTTACCACATGGAGGCGCTCAGTTGAAAAGGAGGCTACTTCAACTGGTCTCGGCTGGAAAGAACTGGAGGAGGCCGCCCACGACCGCCAAAAATGGAAGACTCTTCTGCGAGCCCTATGTCCCTAATGAGGGATAAGAGGATCACATCATCATCATCATTGTCAGGAGAAGGTTTTAGGCAGCAATAGCCTAGTGGAGATACCAACAGACTGCCATGCAGAGGGTATCGGGTTCGAATCCACGGCGCGCACCAATGACTTTTCGGATTATGTGCGTATTGACTTGTTAATTATCGCTTGTCCCGTGCCTCGGAGAGCACGTTAAGCCGTCGGTCCCGGTTGTCATGAAGACCTTTGACAGTCGTTACAGGGCGTCAGTACCTTCTAAATAATCTGACACTAGTCTAAACCATGGAATATCGCTATCCCTTCGGGTTGCGGAGGTCAGACAGGCAGTCGCTCTGTGGCAAAGCTAATATTCAGCCAAATCCGGTTAGACTAGTAAGCGGACCCCAGATTGAAACTGGTATAACGCTAAGAGGATGTTTATTGTCAGGAGAAGGTTTGTATGAAAAAAATATTTAAAAATATGATAATAATAATAATATAATAATAATAGTAATATTCTACCACATTCACACAACACCATTAAGTCCCAAAACTAAGCAGAAGCTTGTACTATGGGTACTAGATAGGTAATGGATAAACATATGTACATATATATACATTTTTTTCTGTAAATACATACATATTATACATAGAAACACCCAGACCAAGACAAACATCCATGTTCATGCACACAAATGTTTGACTTGAGCGGGAATCGAACCCGCGACCTTCGGCGTAGCAGTCGCTTACACTCCCGCGGCGCCAACCGGTCGTCTTAATAATAGTGAATATTACAAAAAAATATGGCGGTACGATGTTCGCCGGGTCGGCTAGTAGATCTAGATCATGATAATATACTTCACATAAATGGTACACTGCTTGTCAGAATAATACATAAATACATACATTTTGTATTTATGATGTCCGTCTCGTCTCCCACGCCTGCACTTCGCTGAGACAAAGTTTTAAACCAAAGTGAGGGTATCTTGAATAATTTAGCGGCTGTGTACTTAACGAACTAACTTCTCACTTGTCGACACCACTAGCCACTCCTTATGATAACGAGTTACACTGTGTCTGTGTATACGGATAGATAGGACTACTTGAAGTACTAGGGATTGACTTCAGAATAATGTCTATGTATGGTTGGGTTTTGATCTGGTGAAGGACACGACGTTTAGATATTTTCGGAGTTGATTTGATTATTATAGATAGGCCTCTTTTGAAAAGCTATGTTTAATATGCTAGAGTAGCGCAATGCAATGTGCTGGAATAGAAAAGAACATGATCGCTAGGTTGTTATAATTATTTTCTCCATTTTTGCCTAGATGTGACCATTAGATTTTGTAAAACTTTTGTCGTGTCCAGAATTCTCATTTATTTATAAAATCTTTTAGACTTCAATGTACTTAAGAATCAAACTCCACACCATTATTTGGAAATCTGTTTATTCTTCAAGGCCTTCTTCAAACTTCATTTAAATATGGTAGTTATAACAGGAACTTTATTTGGCAATCAAATCTAAATCTCTCAAGAGAACCAGTACCGAATATATTTTCCTTAAACCGTCTTAAAGTGGAACAACTTAAAGAGAGACTATGTGCTTAGCGCTACTTAAAACACCAGCTTACTTGGAGATTGTGAGTCTGAAACTTTTCAAGTAAAGAGTTTGTAGTCCGATGTGACGTTTTAGACTTGTTATTAAGTTTACACGACGATTTTATATTGGAGCTTACGCGATGTAAGTTATTGTTTTTGTTTGACTTTTATGTAGGTAAAAATACTATCAGAAAAGTTGGTTAAGCTGAACACATAATATGCGTGTTAAAATTTGTAGGAAGCTTATTTTACTAAGCTAGGTGCTTGTGTTAGAAGTAGTTTTACGCAGCTTGATCCTTGATCAGGAGATCGTCCCGTGGTGGGCTAACTTTAACGCCACTTTATGCCACGACTTTGGGGCAGCTGGAGGCATCTCTGTCAGACTTGACTTTTCCCTACATGCCAACGCGGACCTTCTACATCCCGTAGCTCCATGCAAATCGTGGCTAGCACCATGTGCCGAGTCCCAAGCACGTTCCCACTACTGTGTCACCTGTTTAGCAAGGTTCAGCGGCAGTGGCCGCATATGCATCTCAACTGAACTTGCGAATGATTCCATCCGCCTGGTGGAAACTGCATGAAAATTCGTTCACTAGTTGTTTAGTGTTTCAGACAAAGAGACGCGGATTTTTTAAATACACCATTTGGGATATCGTTTTTACGCAAAAGAGTAAAACATACCTACCTATCTATTTGCGCCTACTATTCGAATGTTCCTTCGTGTGTGCCAATATCTTCAATTGATAACAATCTCTACTTAACAAAGTTTCGCCATGAATAAAACATGCTAAAGGAAGACTGAAAACGATTAAATTACACAGTGTTTTTCATAACGACCCGAAAATGTTCACTGCTACCCGCAAACTAATAATTTGAACCCTTTAAGACAGTCGTGGGCTACGATTTGGTGGGCGTATGCTTTTGTAAATTACTTTAATGCTGTGAGAACGAAAGTATGTTTTGGTTAAACTCAAGGTGAATTATTGCTTTTATAAGTGCCTAAATATAAGCACTAACATGTATTAAATCACACAATACAATAGGCTAGAGCAGCGCAATGTTAAAGGCTGGTAAAAAATAACTCTAATAAGCATAATTATAAGAAAGAACAGAACGAGAGTATTACCTAATGGAAAACGGCATACTTTTGAATTTGTATAGTTTTGCCTAGATGATGATGATGAATGATGTGACCCTGGACTTTCAAAAAACTCAACAACGGCATGAAACTTTATGATAATCCTTTTGTTATGCTTTGTTTCCTCGGTTATCGGCTAACCATAAACCGCATTGATATCACCAACCTGACTGTCCAGCGTAGTAAAGTAGGCCAAATTCGCGCACAGACGCACATCGTTATATTGAGATTCAAATTCACTCAACACTTAAAGAGAGGCCTTCGTTCAGCAGTTGACTGCGAAAAGCTGATGATAATGATTCATAATGACAAGCTTCTGAAATCACCTCCAACCGCAGGGAATTTTCGTCGCATTTAACATCGATAATTTCAACTGACGATTAAATACTACCAATCGCACTTGGTGAGCAATTTAATCAATTATCGTCATATCTCGCGTACGGACGCGCCAATTGCGTCGTTCGGATGAATTCATACGATGTTAATCATACGTGTTTGTCAAAACCCGGGAGCCACTACCGTAGGTACAGCATGCACGACCACTCCTCGCGAAATATGGACTTTTTATCGGTCAATCGTTTAGTTGAGTATTTCAAGGCAGCCAGTGCAAGGTGGAAAATTGAATATGACGTGGATACCAACAGACTACCATGCAGAGAGCATCGGGATAAATCCACAGCGCGCACCTCTGACTTTTCGAGTTCAAGTTATGTGCATATTGGTTGTTAATTTATCGCTTGCCTCATTCCTCGGAGAACATGTTGAGCCGGCGGTCCCGGTTGTCATGTAGATCTTTGGCAGTCGATTAACGCATTCGATCCCTGAATAAACTGACATTGGTTTAAACCGTGTCAATATCTCTTTGGATTACGGTGGCCAGACGGCAGTCGCTCCTTGGAAAAGCTAAAATTCAATCAAATCTGACCCAAGCCGAGGGTCTTGAATGCAACCGGATATGCGTAAGGTCTCCTGAGGTCGGCAGTCTCCTTAAGATGCTTTTCGTTTCTCGCGTGTTTGTGCCCGCATGCAGGTTGTCGGCGGGTTTCACCATACCTGCTTGACGTAGCGCTTGCATAGTCCGTTGTCTTAACTTAGAGGCAGTGCATTCGATAGCACATGCAGCCGTTATAAAAGTGGCTTGATTATATTATTGATTAAGTTCATACCCGATAATGTATTTTCTGTCTCTGGATCCTTTGTTTAGGTGGACCTAGGTTACTGGACCCTTTGACCCGACAACTGAAATGTAGAGCAGCCTGTTTACCGAACCGACCGATGGCCGCTAGTAGGAACCTAACCTAACTGAAACTAAAACCTCTACAAGCTCGCCTATTACAACGCATGCAAAGTCTCAAGAATTGCCTTGTACTAATACTCCTAGCAATAATGTTCAATGTATACCAATTTTGGGAAGCTCGTTGTCATCAGTTAACCACTCTCACAGTAATTGCTATAGCAATCTTGGGTCAATCAATCAATCAAGGGTCATCTTGATTTTATGTAATAACTGGCACCGGGTGAACAATGATTTATTACAGGACCATTTGCAGACTGAGACATAAGACTACCCATGTCTTTGCCCAGCTGGTCAGAGAAAATATAGCAAGAGTTATAACTCAAGATGACCCAGCTTAATTCAAATTCCACAGTAATATTATTGTATGGAAATAGTTTAGCTGTATCAAGAAATGACATATTAAATTGCTTTAATTTAATGGAACGTCTCAATAGGAAATATAGCTGTAAATTTATTATATGTGCACTGCCTTATTCACAAAATTTAAATATAGAACAGAACAAGCACATACATAACTTAAATTTGTTAATGTAAAATAATTGTATAACCCAGTCATCTTGCCAAAAGTATTTAAGTTATTTTGATACTAACATCTTTGTTAGAAATTTTATTTGACTAAAGATATTATGTATCTTTCTTTTAGTTTTAAGCGACAGATTGCTAAGTTATTAGCATATAATATTTACTGTGTTTTATACACACATAGTGTAACTACTGCAGTTACAGACATTAGTATTTCTACTAATCAGTATATTGAATCAACCTGTAATTTAAACTACAAGTTGAGACAACTGGCAGGCCACACTTTTTGAATGTTCTACATCAGAACATTCAGGGCCTTTCAGGCAAAGAGTTAGAGTTAAATTTATTTTTAGACTTTAGAAATGTTCATATCATGTGCATAACTGAACACTGGAAAAAATGTAATGAATTAGTTTTGTTAAATAATTACAATTTTACTGTTAAAAGTGCATTCACAAGGAAGGAAGCTATACATGGTGGCTCGTTAATTTTGGTTCATAATACTCTAAAGTGTAAAGAACGTAATGACTTAGTTAAACTTTCTGTGGAGCGCAGTGTTGAACTATCATGTATTGAACTTGATTATTTTGTTATAATTTGCGTACACCGCCCCCCCACAGGTGACTTTAATATTTTTGAACTGACTATGGAAGACGTTTTACAGCGTATAAAATGTAATAGTAAAAAAATAGTAGTATGTGGCGACTTTAATGTCAATTTATTGGAAGTATCGCCTTTAAGTGGAAGATTGATAAATTTATTTAAATCTTTTAATTTAAACTATTTATTTTTTGAACCAACTAGAGTAACCGCTAGTTCTTCAACTTGTCTAGATAATATTTTTAGTGATGTTACTGCGTCAAGCACTGTAATCCTTGACGAGCTCTCGTCTGATCACTGTGGACAGTTAGCCAAGTTTGTTAGTTACTCCAGCAAGATCTCGTCACAAATCACCTGCAGACCTATCACAAACGCTCGTTGTAATTCGTTCAAAAACAAAATACTATCCAGTGTGAACTCCTCAATTTTAAAATACACCAACCCCGATGTTTTATATGAGTCGCTTTTTGCAGTTGTCAAGGACGCTTTCAAAAATGTATTTAAAGAAAAAACTGTAGAAATAGGTAGCAATAAAAAATTTAATGAGTGGGCCACTACTGGTATACATGTGAGTAGAGCTAAATTATATGAATTATATGCTATAAAATCCTACAATTTTAATCCACAGTTTATTGAATACGTTAAAAAATATTCAAAATTATTTAAGAAAGTCTGTTTTATAGCAAAATCCATGTTTTTGAGTAACAAAATAAAGCAATCGCATAACAAAGTTAAAACTACTTGGAAAGTTATTAACGAACAAACTGGCAAAATTAGAATTAATAACAATACGTTTGAATTGAAGTTTGACACTAAAATTGTACGCGAAGATGAAGATGTAGCTCAAGAATTTAATAATTATTTTTCGCACATACCGTTATCCGTTACGAAGGGTTTAGATGCTTCTTCTAGTGTAGCTGCAACATATTTGATTAATAATATGCCAGAAATAACGTGTACTTTTAGATTTCAGCCTATTAATTCAACTGACATTTTAAATACCTTCAAGTCTCTTAAGCCTAAAAAGACAGGTGACTTATGGGGCATCTCTGTAACAGTTTTGCAAACAATTATTGACCTAGTAGCTCCGTATTTAACTGTAGTATTCAACCACTGCCTTAATTCAGGAACTTTCACAGATCTTATGAAATACAGCAAAATTATTCCACTTTTTAAATCTGGCAGCACAGCTGATATTGGTAACTACAGACCCATTTCAGTGTTACCAGCGTTCAGTAAAATTTTTGAAAAGCTCCTACTTAAGCAATCACTACAATATTTTAATCTTAACAGCCTCCTACATACTGAACAGTACGGATTTACTAAGGGTCGATCTACGACTGATGCAGGAGTAGCTTTACTTAAGCATGTGTACAATGCTTGGGAACAGTCGCAAAATGCTATAGGTATCTTCTGTGACCTTTCTAAGGCTTTTGATTGTGTAAATCATGATACACTTTTACGCAAACTGAAACATTACGGTATCAGAGATTTGGCACTTAGAGTCATTAATTCTTATCTGAAAGGTAGAGTACAACATGTAGATGTAAATGGAGCTCATTCTTCCGTGTTACCAGTGCAATTAGGTGTTCCCCAGGGGTCCATTCTGGGACCCTTTTTGTTCTTAATTTATATAAATGATTTGCCTTATTACATGAATAACTTGTGTGACGTTGTTCTTTTTGCAGATGATACGTCTTTAATTTTCAAGGTTGATAGAAATAAGGAAAACTTTGACGAAGTAAATCGAGCGCTAACTAAAGTCACACACTGGTTTACAGCTAATAACTTAGTTTTAAATTCTAAGAAAACTAAATGTGTCAAATTTGTATTGCCAAACGTAAAGAATCTGGGACCTAACTTAGCACTTAACGAGGAGGTTATAGAACGGTATAACAGTAGATAATAAATTGCAATGGGGAGCACACATATTGGCTCTTACTGGGAAACTTAGCTCGGCTGCATACGCTATTAGAAAAATTAGACAGTTAACCGACGTCGATACGGCGTGTCTAGTTTATTTTAGTTACTTTCATAGTATTATGTCCTATGGTATTCTTCTATGGGGAAAAGCTGCAGATATTGACAGTGTATTTATTTTGCAACTAGCTGTGCCCGCGACTCCGTTCGCGTGGAATTTGTATTTTCATTGGGCTACAGAATTGATACCCAAAATGTTTTAAGTTGCATATAATACCTATATTGAATAGTGTAGATGTCCTAAAAATAGCTCAAATGACTTTCACTTGTTCGTGCAAGTCCACACCGCGAAGTTACCAATCGCGAGTAAAAGATCAGAGAATTCCTGTGCATGCTCGTTGCCTCATAATCATGCTCGCATATTTAATGTCAAAATGCATAGCGATCATACAATCCCATAGTTATGAAGTCTTTAGACAGGCTATTAGCTCTTGTCTCATATTGTGTGGTGGTATAACAGACAGAGCCTAAGGAAAATCGCCACGAAAAAGTACTGTTATACCGCCCATGGGTTCGTCATTTTGCATTCGAACAATCTTACTTTAGCTTCGTTCCTTTGCCGAAATCACCTAATCACCTTGGTAGGAAAAGTCTTGCCGTTCCACCCGGAGCATCTACAAATAGTATTTTTCTCCAAATCACTATTCACGCTACGACACACACGATCATAATTATAAACGCTCTTCTTCAGTAAGGCTCGAGAGATCATTTTTACACCAGCAGAAGATGGTTCGTATCGGTCGTCGTGGTCGTTCATATTGAGTAATAGGATAGATATAACTATCTACTGTCAAGCAATGGTTTATTAGATTGTTGTGGGAACCTAAAAATGTCCTCGGCCAATTTGTCTTCATATTAATTATGCCATAACTATGCAGCATCTCAAACCCATGGTGTCATCGATGAGGACTTTTACTTATACTTGCTTCAGACAATGCCATCCCAGTGGTTGTCCCCATCCAGTAAAATTAAAGGACTCGCCACTCTTCAATCTGTTTACATACACATGTGCGAATACGTCCTATATAATAATATAACCCTATTTAATATAATTAATCATAGTGATTTAAGCTCAATTTAAATTGGAAGACCAAATGTTCCAAAATATCCTATTTATAGTTTTTCAACCCTCGTAAATTTTACATTTGACTGATCATAATATATTAAGTTTCAACCAATTCAACTAAAGAGTTACTTTTATAGAACAAATTTTAACCGAACAAATGCATCGTAATGTTTACTTTGACACAACTTTTATATATGAACCAATTCGTATAAAACAAACATCAAATGTTAAGTGGGGCTTACTACAATACATCGGTGAAAACCGCATTCCATTTCTATAAGCCGTTTCTGTTTTCGTATTAGCGTGCACAGACAGACAAAAATTTTAATAATTATATTTTTGCCTTTTCTTCTTTAATGTAGACCCCTTAAAAAGATTTCTTCTGAATATCTTCCATGTACGGACATCGATCACTTACAGATTTATTATATGTATAGCCGTTTCGCGCGTTAAACAAAAATCAACCGTATAGCCGTACCCATACTGGCGCCGCGAGATTTGGAAGTTTTATTTCATCTATGTCTTGTGTGTTTATAAACCGATTTCTATATTTTTTTAATATAAAATACATATTAAAGTGTACTTTTTGAATATGGGAGTTTGATTAAGATATATCTATGTGAAATACAATATATTGATGTATTTAATACACTTTGAAGAAATGCCTAACGATTAAACCCGTTATTGTGGCTACTTTATAAAAGATAGATATATACTATCAAGGACTTTTTTGTAGATCTTTTAAAGACCATCATCTTTGTAATACATACTTTTGATGAATGATCAACGTATGCGAGGATAAGAGCTCGAAAGCGCATTTTCATCCGACTTGCTTCAAATTTATCGTCACTGCTCAGCTCCTATATGTCTTAGCGTTATGTTATATAGCCTATAACCTGCCCAGGAGTATGGACTACAATCGTACCAAGTTTGGTTAAAATCGCTTCTGTCGTTTTTGACCCATGCGTGCACATACAGACAGAGAGACAGACGGACAGACAGACAGACAAAAAATTTACTGATTGTATTTTTGGAATCAGTATCGATCACCATTCATACTCCAATATTAATTTTGAATATATATTCAATGTACAGAATTGACCTCTCTACAGTTTTATTATAAGTATAGAAAAAGGGCAGTCCGTGCTATTTATCAGTTAGGGCCGAGGGTGTCACTTAGGGATCGATTTAAAGAAATTGAAATCCTGACTCTACCTTCCCAATATATATTTCCCAATTTAATGTACATTAAACAAAATATTGAGTCGTATAGTAAAAATAGTGATGTCCATAATATAAACAATAGAAATAAACATAAATTGTGCATGCCTCATCTTCGGTTACATAAAGTTCATAATACATTCATGGGGCTAGGTGTACGTATGTATAATAAATTACCAACTCATTTTTGTCAGTTACCTTTAAATTCCTTTAAAACTGAAGTTAAAACTTGTTTGTTAAAAAAAGCATATTACTCAATAGATGATTATTTCAAGGACAAGAATGCTTGGTAGACAAGTTCAATACTTACTGTTCCAGTTGTTGTGTACAGCTTTATATTTAATTGTTTTTATATACATATTGTTTGACATATGTTTGAATTTTGATTAACTTTATTTTTGACATAAGTTTCTCTGTTTGACATGTACATGTATATTTGTTTGTGTCATTATTTTATTTGACATTTAATTTTTATATACACTTTGACATTTTTTAATTCAATTATGCGTTTATTTGTTGACGTTCTGCTCTTTTAGATATGTTATAGTGCGTTAATAATGTCGGATAGATTTATTTTAGTCTAATGTAAGTTCGAATGGCTTGTCTTGGAAAGTAGGTTCGTCATGCTCACTGTACTGTCACTGCAGGCGGTAGCGTCGGTGGTCGGGTCACCCACTTCCCTCTAATATGGTTGAGGAGGGTGATGGCTGATCATTGCGTTATATTCGTGAACGGGTGCTGCCTGTGGTGACTGGTCGATCTACTGGACAGGATACAGCTTTTGACTTGCTGATTTATGAGTTTATTTGCAATTTGTTCCAATTGTTTTGGTACCTACCTAATTAATGCATTGTAACGTGATTTGACTGAGCAGTGATTACATAACAACATGATATTTAACATGTGTGCGGTTACACCCTACTTGTCATTTTGTTTTGGAGGCTAAGTGTTAGTCATTATTCTCAATTTTCAAGTCTTAAGTAGGTACGTAACTAAATAAATGGCAATAGGTTATGTGATAGCTATCATGTTAACTGAAATTCGATATTATTATTTTTTGATTATAATGTATAACTTCATATTTAAATACGCAGACAGTACTATGTTGCTAGGGAGTTTGTTGCGCTTCTTCTTCTTCCTAGCGGAAACACATAGGAAGCAGTGAAGGGTTGGGCTTTTTGGGGGACTGTCTATTGTAAAATTTAACGTTCAGAAAGAGCTGTTTACCAGCCAATTTTGAATAAAAGATTTTGATTTGATTTGATTTGCACTCGCGTCCGGATTAATTCGCGCAATCAAATATTAATTGATATCGTGTTCGATGCGATTAAGCAAAGCACCGATGTAATCCTCGCTGTGAAAAGTTTTCAATTGATGATGTATGTCTGAGTGGAATTCACTTAGCACACAAAAGTGCTAGGTATATTTTGGATGAGCAGTTTGATACATACTAACACCAGGTAAAATGTATCGAACTTTCATATCGCCGGCTGTTTTTATCTAAAGTGTTTTTTGTTGTATTTCGGATATATTTTTAGATACTGATATTATTATAATGAGCCTCACTTGTGTAATAATTGGAAAATAAAGGTGAAATAACTTTTTCTCGCCGCGTGGATTACACTAGCCGTGGTCAAGGACTGACTGTTACTACTTTTTTATACCTTGAAATACCTGAATAAGTAGTATATAGTCTGCTTAATTTTGGTCATGATATATTATGTACATTCAGCGAATATCAGGACGATTTGCGAGGACTTGACAGATCGACATCTTGATTTGAACCTATCACATGAAATATATTATTCAAGGGTCGTTATTAGGTATTACTTATGCTTCAAATAAAGATTCAGTTTATCTGTACATTATATAGTAGGTACTTAGCAATTGTATATATGTGACTGGCAAATAACAAAAACCGCAAGTAGAAAATTTATAAACTTTGTTATGATTCTAAATGTGAGATAAATTATTTTACGCCCTGTTTTTCGTAAATTGATAAACTTACTGAACTCACGCGTAAAATAATAAGTAAGCAATAAGCAAACGCCATGTGCGCTCTGATTGGTTGAATAAGACGTGTTCCTTTTCCTTCCTCTGCACCGCCATTGTTTGCCATTTTAATGAATAAACCGGAACTTTAGCGATGATTACGAGGCTAAGTTGATGGAGCCCTGCTTCGCAGGGTTTTTGTGTTCAGAGTCACAAGGAAACCTAACATAACCTATTAAGTTGAACTGATGCCGACCTTATCACCGCCCGACCAATCAGAGAGCAGTGTGTTATTTGCTGTATTTTAAAGAAGTGTAAAATTAAAAGCTTTCCTGTGGTTGATCGAACCGTTTAGAATCTTACGAATGGATATCCGTTGGTTTATAAATTTACTACGAGACGAGGCAAATTGACAAATTTACGAAAATTTGACTAAAAATAATACACTTTATCCCTCGTTTAGAATCCTATGAAAGTTAATAAATGTACTAGGAAGTTTATAAAATTGCAGATCTTGTTATTTTCCGGTGACATACAAATGTCAATTTATTGAAATAGTATTCCATTGAAATCGTTAGATGTCTCACAATCACCGCTCAAAGGGTTTAAAGATATGAGTTCTCAAATCTGAAAGATCATCGTCTTTTGGATGAAACTTAAATCAGATAAAGGATATATTCGAACTTTGAACTAGTAAAACCGTTTGAATCTTGAACTGCTTTGTTTATCAAACGTAACGTATTTTTGCGATGTGCTGGGTTTAAGGAGCCAAGTGGCCAGGGGTCAAAATTACCAGCTTCTATCTTTAAATAACGTTATTTTTTTATTGGCTACATCTCGTTTAGTGTGGCAGAGGAAAACAGTGCCCACTACTAAAGTGCTGGACTTGGTTCAATTTAAATATGGCGGAAAAGCTTGTGCTGATTTCATGCTTGTTTTTATGAATTTAATTAACAGATAGCTGATATCGTAAAAAGTAGTAAGGTTACTTTATAATAGTACCTAAGGCTGGTAATAAAAGACATTTCATAAATATGTAGGCAGGTAGGTATATTGTTTAACACGCAGGTATTTTCCCCTTACATATCATATTAATGCCAGTGGGTACATCCGAACGAGCAATAGGTGACGGTTTAAAATGTACGAAGTCTCTTAATAGATTTCTTCGAATTAGGTACCTACATATCTCTCTTTTTGGCACTCTGACTTGTCGTTATACATATTTATTGCTAATAATAAAAATAAAATTGGACTTATGTTTACGATATGTACATGAACTAGACCAGACGTGACTTGAATACGTAGTACATTAATAAGCAATAATAAAATAAACTTATGTTACTTATTTACATAAAAAGCTAGGTATTTCATGAATATTTGTCTGTATTGGTAAGGACATTTCACTAGATGCTGTTTGGTAATTTCATTAAAATGGTATATAACAGAATCGTGCGTCGCTTCATAAGTAGGTACCACAATGTAAAACGATCTCTGTTCTAGCCTTCAAAAAGGCCTACCACTCCTCGGACTAAGTTTTTAGGCATAAACTGAGAAGTACTGTAACATAACTATCAAGTTTGAAATTAATGTTAAAGTATTTAAATTATTACTACTTATATGTTAATGACGAGGCAAAGCAAGAAATTTAAAAAAATAAATAAATTCGAGAAGCATTTTTACTGAGAAGATAGACCTTAAAGCGTCATTTAGACGGAGAGAGTTTCTCGCTCGTTTCGTACGAGAAATTGTATACTACTATCACAAGCAACAATCGCCAAAACATTATCGTATCAAAATGTTTACATTGAGGCAAGAACTAAATTCTCGCCTACGATTATATCATACGAGATTCGCAAATGACTTATCGCTAGGTGATAATTACCTGCGTCTGTTTACACAGCGAAATTATAGTAAGAAGATTCTGTCTTACGAGAAGCTCGACTTGTATAAACACGATCTCGTATGACATTTTATCAAGTTCATACGAGTATCGTACAAATCGGTTTGAACCGTTTTCAGTGCGAAATTCGTCATTCGACTTTAGTGCTTACTAGAGAGTATTTGTTCTCAAAAATGACACAAAAATCACTGCACTCATGGTAACAACTGGCACAAAATCTCGAATACGATTATTGCTTTGAAATTCTGTTTACACGGACACAATCAATATTCCTTGCGAGGCAATTGTCGCCAAATTGAAGGAGCTAGAAGCGTGTATGTTTAGATAATAATAATCGCATATCGATAATCGCATCTTTGAGTCGAGAAACTCTCTCCGTCTAAATGGGCCGTAACAAACTTTTCAATTAAGTAATATTTTTTGTGTACACATTAATTGGTTGTCTTGAATTTTCGTGCGCTTGATTTCATTTATCCCACAACATTTTGGTAAACACACTACTGAAAACCATATTAAAACATGAGAATAGGCCGTCATTCGCGATGGCCTATCATTTGATTTGATTTTATTGCCACCCAAGAATGCTATAACGCCGCTTTAATTTATTATACATAGCAGCTATTCCATATCGTGATTCCATTCGACAAACAAGTAAGACGAACAGCCGGACTAGGGCACAACGCTAGGAGCTTTGAATGGCCATAATAAATTGAGCAGTAAAATTTAAACCTGCAAGGCCTTAGGAATTGGAGTACGGCCTCAATCCCCCGATGCTGTGGATTCCGTCCGATCTGGTGCGGAATTATTGATGTTTCACGCTCCCGACGTTGCACATCTAATATAGTTGCCGATGTTGAGAGATTTTTTGTGGGCTGTTTCGGGGTTTTGCTCAATATAGCTATTCGTGTTTGAGCGTAGTCTATCAATTAAATTGATAGATTGCGTTTAAAATGCTCTGCTTTGAGATATCAGTGACATTTCTGTAATTTTGTCGCTGCGTAAATGGGCGTCCATAAGTTGATTTTCCGATGTTAAGTAGATGTAAACATAAAGCCAATAGGTAAATCAGCTGTAGAAAAAACCGCAGGCAACGCAGATTCGTGTTGGACCTCTACAATGAGTGTTGTTTTGAGGCTTCTTGAAGAAGCGCTATGCTGACATATAAATGGATAATGGATGGATAATATTCGAGTGGTCTTAGGCTGGTATCATGAAATTCCGTTTTCCCATAATTGATATTTCTCTATCATCCTCGGTTTACTAGCGTTCATAGTCTAGTGTGTCTTAATGCTTGTGTGCTACTTCGATTATGGATTTCTTTTTATAAGAATTGTAGCTCCCCGTCCTTAAAGGCTTCAGTAATATTTTAAATGCCTGGATTACAAAACTTTTCAACGTTTTAAATTGAAAACGATAACTTATTTTCCAAAGAGAAAAGTTCGGACTATTCATAACTGGGAATAATTTGACGTCTTGTAACTGAAGACAAATTGAAGTATTTCAAACGATCTTCCAATTAAGATCAGAGGAAGTTCTCTTTGCAGTTTATTAATGGCCTCGTCATGAATAAGTCTTGAAAGAATTGCTTGCCTACTGAAAATACGATAGCACAAACATATTTTGGGAGTTCATATTTTTTAAACAATTGGCAATTTTGGTAAACCAATTTCCCTTTGGCTGATATTGAGCCGATAGTGTCTTTGAGTCTATAGGCGCGTATACATTCGCGCGTTGTCAAACGTCACCAGTCATCTCAAATATGAAATGGTTTTTGCTAGCCTAAGGGATATAAGTTCGTAACAATGGTACTATGTAAAAGTCACTCTTGTTATGGGTAGTGGGAAATAATTGTTGTTACGATTTCTTAAAGTTGTTTATAAGCAGCGATTAAGTCTGAAGCTCGCGTTCTCACCCTCTGCACGCATCACTTAGTATACAAAGTTAGTGCTTATTCATTTCTTTGCAGTGTATACGAAAGTCATGAGAAGTCTGTTAAACTTGCGCTTGGCGAGCGTGCTGGGTAATAGCTTAATGCTTATTATCATTGTGAGGTAGGCTCGTGTCGATCAGTGGCTGTAACACTAACATAACTGAAATAATTATTTATTCAAAGAAATTTGCCAGCCATTACATTAGTCGAGTGAACCACTCTAAACAGCAAGCTCCCAATAATAGACACGCCTCTATGTTTCTGTATGCTAAAAGCAGCGTAATCCCTGCAGTGTGGCACTTCTGTACAAAATGTACATTTATATCGGGCCGTACATAACAGCTGGCTTGCTATCCCAGTAGGCATCAATGGAGACCCGTCCATATGCCGTGACGGTGCCCGAATTATTGATGAAGCTACGTTCTATTTGTAACTCTGTGGTGAAAAGTAATGAAAAGACAAACATAAAATAGAGAGGTATTTTTGGGATTGGCCAAGGGAATTGCTGTATCGTTTCGGATGAATCCTCGGATTTGCAGTTTGATTTAAAGTTGTTATGTTTATTTATGGTTAATGAATGTATCGTCTTCCGCCTCTTGAGAAGCAGATCATAAGCAAACATGTCAAGATTAGTGGCTAATGTAATGTATCATAAACTAAATGTTTATAATAAATAATAATAAATTACACTTTATTGCACACCAAAATAAAGTTTTACAGTACAAGTGGCTTAAAACTACAAGTAATGTACAATGGGCGGCCTTATCGCTTAGTGCGATCTCTTACAGGCAACCTTAGGATGGACAGGAATGATGTTAAGCAGTTATACATGCTGGCGATGGTGTAGTTAAATACTATGAATCAGTATTGAAGATTTAAATGAAATACATACATACTTACAATTACATATTCCATAAAAATACTTAAACATACATATATTAAATATATACCTACATACATTCGTACAATATACATATATACATAATAATATAATAATATGACAGACATTGTAGATACATTGAAATACAACCCGCATACAAGCAATTAAAATGCGTTAAGTATTCAGATAGTGTTTTTTTAACGAATTTTTAAAGATGTTTAGTGATGGTGCTCTTCGAATTTGTAATGGCAAAGCATTCCACAGGCGCACTGCCTGAACGGTAAAGGATTTTCCAAAATAATTTGTGGAATGCCTTGGCATCTCCAACGTCAGATCTTCAGACGACCTCAAGGACCTTATATGTGTGTCATGAAGGAACTTGAAACGTTCTTTGAGATAGGAGGGCGTACTAGGATTAAATAGAACATTATACAGTAATGTAAGAATGTGAGTATTCCTGCGAAGACGAATTGGGAGCCACTTGAGTTTGTTACGAAAATCTGAGACGTGATCATATTTGCGCAGTCCAAATATAAATCTAATGCAAAAATTTTGGAGACGCTCAAGTTTATCTAGCTGCTCCTCTGTGGGGTCAAGATAGCTGACGTCAGCATAGTCAATTATGGGAAGAAGCAAGGATTGAGCGAGCGCGATTTTAGTGGCAGTTGGAAGGAAGTTGCGTAACCTACGCAACGAACCTGCGGATGCAAAAAGCTTGCGACTCGTTTCTTGCATTTGAGATTTCCAGGACATACTTTCGTCTAAGGAGATCCCCAAATTTTTCACAGTTTTACTAAAAACGAGATTTTTGCCATCGAAACTAATTTGTGGCAGATCGGACCAACTGATTTTTGAGACTAATTTGGGGCTGCCTATAATAATTAACTGGGTTTTGTCAGCATTTATGATGAGTCCGTATTTCTTAGTCCAGTCGCAGATTCTGGCCAGGTCCGCCTTAATAATAGTACAAGCTTCTGCCAGCTTATTTAAAGGAGCTTGCGTATAGATTTGTAAATCGTCTGCGTAAAGGTGGTAAGAAGAAAGTAATTGGTTTGTTTGTTTATGAGCGGGTGGATTTATTGGAATGTATTAAATGATCAGAGTCTACTCCAAATCAAACAGACAAGATTCGGGCGCCTGCTACCCATCTTCTCTCTAGATAATTTGATCACGAAATCACGTGACGTCATATATCACGTATTGTTGCTATGCTTAGTTTTATAACAAATTAGTAGC
Source organism: Euclidia mi (assembly GCA_944739405.2). Lineage (NCBI taxonomy): Eukaryota > Metazoa > Arthropoda > Insecta > Lepidoptera > Erebidae > Euclidia > Euclidia mi. Next base: position 58,649,428 of record OX123198.2, read on the forward strand.
GAGGTTATTTTTGCCGACCTTAAAACACATGTTTTTCATTATGTAATTCAAAACGTTTTGCCCAATTTGACTGAGAACCGATTAAAAATGAAACGTGTTAATCTGTGAACCAATACTGCAACGTTCTCATGCTGAGCACAATATTGAAAATGTTCCTAAATAGTACTAATACTATTTATTACATAACTGTTTACATTTTTACATCTATGTACTATATTTGCATGTTCTCTTAAAAGAGACCACATTGAGTATATTTTCAAGTATTCTACCTAAGAATCCAGGTTTCGATTCTGAATCTGTGCAGTAGAGTCGGTAGTATCTGTCAAGGAAGAAGCTACACACTTCGCTTGTACCTATTGTATTTCAGTATGTTTGTAGCCAGTATAATTTTATTATGTAGTGTGTTTTAACAGTAATTAACCTATATTTTGGAGGTGGCAACACCGTTTGGCTCGAGCACTGCTTTCAGAATATAATGGTCTGCATCGCGATAACGACGACAATTAAGTATAATTAAGAAATGTTAAGTATTTGATGACTTCAGCTCGCAGGTTTTCAAGTGCTTGTGGTTTTTGTTTATAACTGTATATTAAATAAAGGTTTGAGGTAGTGATAGTCTAGTTGATATACCGGAAGACTGCCGTGCACAGCGTATCAGGTTATAGTCAACGCGCGACATTTAGTAGATATGGCCGTATTAATTTCTTAATTATCACTTGCCCTGTGCTTCACATACCACGTCAAAACGTAGGTAACAGGTGTCATGAAGATCTTTAACAGACCTTACATAGAGTCAGTACCCTCTCAAATAAACAGTCTAAACCATAGAATCACTATTTGGAGACGGAGATCGTGAATTTTAATATGTGATGAGCTGCTCAAGATATCCGTAGGTATACTTAGTTATAGTTTGCCCGAAATAAATATTTTACTCAAAGGCCGGCTCCGGATTTTGGAATTCCATCAAATTAGTCCCTCATTTAGTTTCCATTAAACTTTGAAAAGCCTAACACTAAACTTATTTTTCCGCTTTCGGTAAATCAAATGAGGCAAAGTTGTTTTAAGAAATTAAAACTGTAAAGCTCGTGCTCACAATTCAAGCGGTTGTTTCAAAGCCGTCTAATTGATTCAACTTTGTAAAGGGATCATTGGCTTACGAGCAAATTATGGGTTAAGACTTTGCCAAATTGGGCGCTGAGTTATTTCAAGATGTATTTGAAATATTTGTACTTGATTATTAGTTTCGAAAGGCTTAAAATTCTGATGTTGGTGTTTGCAAGAAGAAGTTTGTTTGAACTTTAGAAATGAATTAATTTGCTTATTTCATTTTATTGCTTTACTACATGCATGTCTCTTTCTATTATCGAAAGACTAAATACATCGGATCACTAATCTCCTTTATACCCACAAAAGATTTACCTCTTTATAACATTATAAACTGACTAAGCGAAAACACCTTTTAAATATAAAGGCCTCAATTAATTTCCTCTACCATGGAAGTAGTAAATCGTGTACAAAAACCCAGGGTTATTTGTCGCCTCACCACTCGTGATGCAAGAATTATTCATGCACCATCAGCGCTCAGGCAGAATAGAGTGGTTTCCTTACACAAACGAGGAAGCCATTTAAAAAAAAATCTCTGAATAAAGACACCGAACAAAAGAGACAGAATTAAAATACGAGAGCTGTACAAAAAGAAAGATAAGGAATGCAATCTGAAGTAGATAAATCTACGTCAGAAATAATTTTGTTAAAGAGAGCCGAGATAAATCTGTTTATATTAGTTAAAATATTCGAGCAACTCTAAAAAAAGGATTGGTTGATATAGTACATTTGTAAACATTAAACCAAGAATAGCTGAGTGAAATACAAGACAGTGGGTGTTTTTATATACTTACGCAAAATATCACAAACAGACTCAATAATTTCAGAGTTGTTGTACTGTATATTTTTCTCTTATTATATTTGGATCCATCTTTTGCTGTATGCTTAGTTTTAATAACGCAGCACCTGATAAACATTTTAAAGAATGTGTTTAAGAATCTGCATACATTTTTAGACTTGTATCTTACTGGACGATAGTGATGTGATGCAAAAGTTGAAGATTTTGATTCATTATATGCTTTAAAAAAATCATACAATGATAAAAATATTAACGTTATGTTATTAAAGCTACGTTTTAATCTGTATGAGCAATGTTGTCACAAAATGACTCGTTAACGTGACGAAGATTATACAACATTAATTTATTATTCAGTATTAAAATCTTGTCAGCTGAAATAACGTTCACATTTCCTGTTAAATAAATAACACGAAGCGATCATTAAAGAGTTGTCAGTTTGTATTTGTTTTACGTACTGTGTCACAAGCTGGCGAGTGAATGCAGAATTACATTTTGTTTTACCTTTTTAGAGCTACGAATTCAAAGGGTGCCTACGAGACGCAATGACTCAGCCTCCGCAGTGTATATTCGTTGCCGCTATAACAACAAATACTAAAAATAGAAAAAAATATTAATTCCCTTAATATTTTTTACCCATACAACAAACGTAATCTTTAAGCAATTTTTTTCTCGATCTAAATAAACAGATAGTAACTTAAAAATATTTAAGTATACATACAACAAACTGACTGCCTCGTTGGTCTCTCGGCATAAATGTGCGCGTGGGATTGGGAGGTCTCGGGTTCGATTCCCGGGTCGCGCAAAGTGTTATTGGGTTTTCCCATTAGGAAATTCTCAGTAGCAGCACGGAGTCTGGTAATGTGCCCGGTACGGCAATAGGCTCGCCCCCCATTACGTGGGAATAAAATGAATCTGGCGAAAAGTGGGTGTAGCAATATACCTCTGCCTACCTCTTCGGGGATATAGACGTGAGTCTATGTATGTATGTATGTACATTACAACAAACGTGATTTTATTCTATACTAGCTGACCCGGCGAACTCCGTATCGCCTTTTTAAGAGTTTTTATTTAATTCCCTTTTTTCCAAGCCCCTTTTCCAAAGTTACCATTGACTTAGCGCTTAATCTCTTATCATTTCAGAGTCTATAAGTGATGAACAAAAAAACATAAATTTTTATATAATATTGAATTCCCCATTCCTTAAAATATCGAAGACGATACCTATATCGACTTTAAAAAAAAATCCCGTCCGAAATAGATGTTGTATTTGGATTCACCATCCCTTAAATCATCAGAGACGATACCCATATTGATTTTTTAAATTTTTCTTATCCGCCATCTTTGACTTCCCATCCGCCATCTTGAATCACGAAATAGATGTTGTATTTAGATTCCCCATCCCTTTAAACATCGAAGGCGATACCCATATTGATTTTAAAAAATAATCCCATCCGCCATCTTTGATCACGAAGTAGATGGTGTTTTTGAATTCCCCATTCCTTAAAATATTGGAGACGATACCCATACCGACTTAAAAAACAATCACGTCCGCTATCTTTGATTTCCTATCCGCCATCTTTGATCACAAAATAGATGTTGTATTTGGATTGTCCATCCCTTAAATCATCAGAGGCGATATCCATATTGATTTTTTAAAGTTTTCCCATTCACCATCTTTGATTTCCACCATCCACCATCTTGAATCACGAAACAGATGTTGTATTTGGATTCCCCATCCCTTTTAACATCGCAAACGATACTAATATTGTTTTTTTTTTAATTTTCCCATCCGCATCTTTGATTTCCCATCCGCCATCTTTGATCACGAAATAGATGTTGTATTTCGATTCCCCACCCCTTAAAATATCGAAGGCGATACCCATATTGATTTTTTAAATTTTCTCATCCGCCATCTTTGATTTCCCGTCCGCCATCTTGGATCACTAAATAAATTTCATATTATTAATCAGCGTCCCGAAAATCTCGAAAACGATACCCATATAGATTGTATCCTATTCGTTTAGCCGTTTTTAGGGTTCCGTACCTAAACGGTAAAAAACGGAACCCTATTACTAAGACTCCGCTGTCTGTCTGTCTGTCTGTCTGTCTGCCCGTCTGTCCGTCTGTCTGTCACCAGGCTGTATCTCATAAACCATGATAGCCAGAAAGCTGAAATTTTCACAAATTATGTATTTCGGTTGCCGCTATAACAAATACTAAAAATAAAAAAAATGAAAATATTAAGGGGGGTCCCATACAAAAAACGTGTTTTTTTTCGTAGTTTTTGCTCAAAATCACTAACTGTAACAGGTAGAAGCTTTAAATTTTCACAGAATATGTATATTACCTTTCAAAATTAATAATTAAATTTTAAAAAAGTAAATAATAAAGGGGGGCTCCCATACAACAAACGTAATTTTAAAGCAATTTGTTACTCGATCTTAATAAACAGGTAGAAACTTATAAAGTATTTAAGTATACATATGAAGTTAGAGTTAGAAAATATGTATGAAGGTGCCAAAATCTATAATCAGCTGCCTAAAAATATAAAAGAAACTAAAAATATGCAATCTTTTAAAAAAATATTAAAAGCTCACATCATTAATAATACAAGCATAAATACACTTTTTTAAATTGTAACTTATTCGATAGGTAATGCCTATTGAATAAATTGTAAGTTTATTTGTAACTTTAAAATCTAACAAATAAAAATAAAACACACACACACATATATATATAAGAAAATATAAAAGAAACTAAAAATATGCAATCTTTTAAAAAATATTAAAAGCTCACATCATTAATAATACAAGCATAAATACACTTTTTTTAATTGTAACTTATTCGATAGGTAATGCCTATTGAATAAATTGTAAGTTTATTTGTAACTTTAAAATCTAACAAATAAAAAAAAAAACACACACACACATATATATAATATAAATATACACGCTGATTTTTAATTGGTTTTGGAGCGAAAGCCATCTTATTACTTATCGTTAATAGAACCTAACCAGCTAATAATATTTGAAATATAAGCTAAAAAAATCTTGAGAAATTCATTAATTTAATAGTACGAGAACGCAAAGTATCAGTTTGCCGCACACTGGCGAAGTACGTGCGATCGTGTCACACACACACTGGCATTAGTCATTGAACGCGCTCCACCCTCCGCAGGGCGCCAGCAGGGGGCGGCGGAGGCGCGGCGGGGTATGGCCGTGCGGCGCGGGCGCAAGTTGACCTTCAGTCCAAAGACTACAATATATATACTGCTTCAGTCTTAAAAAAATAGGTCAACGGGACAGTCGTATATCACGCTCCCGTCACTCTGTGTCCGTGTTACGTAATAAAACTACAATTGTGGATCCTTATTGATGTGTTCGCTAGTGGATTGATAGGCTGCAACCTGACCTGACTCCATAGTGTTTTATTAGTGGATCGAGGTTATAAGATTTGTGTACAAAGAAGAAACGGAGTTGCGAGAACGCGAGAAACATGTGCTGTAGGTATTCCGAGTGCGGAATGTGTAAATTGATTGTGATGTAAGCAGAAGACTGTAAAGGTAAATGATTTTATTTACTAATTATTGTGATAACATGTTTAAAACACGCCAGAAATAAGTAAATAAGTACCTAAATTCGGCTTTTACTAGTTATTGAAAATGATTATGTACCTACGACTAATACGTAACTAATAACAAGTTCATCGTTCTTTCTCCTACTAGTTTATTATGATTGCGTGATCCCACAGCTTATTTCTGTTGACTTACGAAGGAATAGGTAGGTACAGCTATTTAGTTACATGTGTTTATTACTTTAATCGTTATTATGTGCTTAAAATTGCAGTTGTCATCGTAATTAATTTGTGTTTTGTAAGTACGTAAATTAGATATCTCTATCCATCCGTACTTCTGAGTGCTGTGCTGACTGATACGTGTTTTATGTGTAGGAAGTTGCCTACTGTACTGTACTTACACGCACTAGCGCGCTGTATAAAACAGCTGTTGACCTCGCCGCGTGAGTTCAACAGCTGTTTTAGGTACAGTGCGCCGACGCGCTCGATCGAGTCGTGTGTTACTTTGTAGTTTCTAGAGTTATAGACTTTTATAACTTTTTTATTTTACGTGGTAGGTAAATTTTGATTTTGAATATGAATAGCAGATATTTTTTCCAACGTGAGGTTTTTTTTTCCTAAACCAATAAAAAATCAGCGTGTATATATATATATATATATATATATATATATATATATATATATATATATATAAACGACTGTTTGCGGACTTGGTTGATCACGCGGTATTGCCGTTCCTTACTTGATCCACCTTTGCACTCAAATAACATTTGCTCTATGGAATATATTTTTGATTTTATCACAATATTGCCTTTCATGGCAAGACGTTGCCAAACATATTCAATAAAATTTAGATGTATTCGTGATGAATTTGGCTGAAGTTCCGAACAAAACTGGATCCGTAACGGCCATATATCTCAGACCGAAGTCAACTTTTTGGCTCCGCATTATATGCCATGCGTGCGTCCTTATTTGAATCCAGACGTAACAATTATAAATATGTGGCTTCAGGGACAAGTTCTTTCACTTACTTGCTCCGTGTAATAATAATAATATATGATATAACCATTTTATACATTCTTACCAGCACTATAATGATCCCATTCTATTTGATAATTTATATACTATTTAAGTCCGATATTTTCCATTTTTTGTATACTATTTGGCTCCATTTATACTGTATAATAATTATGCCAAATCATCACCATCCTCCGAGCGTTATGCCAGTTGCATCCAGGCCTTCGCCTTGGAGCCCGGGCTCTGCTTTCTAGTCTAACCAGATTTAACAGAATATTAGCTTTTCCACAGAGCAACTGCCGTCTGACCTCCGCAACCCGAAGGGATAGCCATATTCTATGGTTTAGACCAGAGTCAGGATGTTCGCGGATACGAATTCCTCGTAACGACTGTCAAGGATCTTTTTGATGACAGCTGGGACCGACATCTTAACGTGCTCTCCGAAACACGGAGGATGTGACTTTTTGTGGCCGGTCACCCATCTATAAACCAGACGGTGACGAACCCGCTTAACCTTGCAAATCGATAGATTTGAGCCGTCGCTACTTTGCCACGGGCCGCTCACTTTATACGCCTCATGTGCGTACTTATTTGAATCCAAAACTATATATTATATTAGACCTGCTGGTTAATATTATGTGGTTTTTAGTTTACTATTCAACGCATAATTGTATACCATAATTTGTACATTTCATATTACAATTATCAAAATTTTAGTTTGCCATTCATAAGATGATCCATTGAATATAATATATTAATTACGTCCATACATTGTCAAATCCGAAAGCATACTATTTTGATCCACTTAAAATATTATAAACTGATACTGATAATCTTATGCACACAAGCTTATGGATATTATGTGGCTACATTACTATACACGCCGCGCCATATCTGCGTGCTTATATGAATTTGGGTCATTTGGCTGGTATGATGAAATATCATCAATTCATCATCATATCAGCCAAACGACGTCCACTGCTAGACATAGGCCTTCCCCAAGGTTCTCCACACATACCGGTCTTGAGCAGCCCGCAACCAACCGCTTCCCGCGTTCTTAACGTGATCGTCGATCCATCTTGCGGGGAGCTTTCCTCTGCGGCGTCATCCGGTCCGGTATGTGGCCACCACTTCAGAACCTTTCTGCCTCCACGGCCTCAACTTCGAGATATGTGTCCTGACCACTGCCACTTCAGCTTGACTATCCGGAGAGCTATGTCTTTGGTTCTCCTGCGGATCTGCTCATTTCTGATTCGATCTCGCACAGGAAACCTCCAAGAGTACCTCTCTCCATTGCCTTCTGAGTGACCTTGCGCCTTCGGATAAGGCCCATAGATATTTAATATCATTAGATTAAATCCTTATCTATTTTCCATACATAAGTTGATCCAGAGGATTTATATTTATTATAACCATGCATTGTTAGATCCACGAATGAAATTATAGCAGCCATGGAGTTATTTGCTAGCATTATGTTGTTGATTTACGTATTATTTAACTCTGATTACATGCTGCATCGTACGTACTTATTTGAATCCAGTAAACTTATATAAAAACAAATCAATATGATGTGGCTCCACATTATACTTTACATGCCATATCTTTATACTTATTTAAATCCAGTCATATTACTACCAGCTAACTAACCGATCAATACTATGAAGCTCCAGGATTAAGTTCATTAATTGCATGATTATTAGTAGTATGTATGGTAAACTATTTTCTATTTAAAACTATTATTACAATCGTACTCTAAATTATATGCCACATTCTGTTTACCTAATTGGCTCCAGTAATAGGTCATACAAAACATTTGCTCATGAGGACTACGCAGCTCTAGAACGATATGAATGAAGTATTCATTTTATACTACAAGGCTGGCAAAAGCGCCCGCCTGATAGTAAGCAGCTAATCATAGCCAAGTAATACTAATAATACCAACTAGATATTATAAGCGCGTTGTTTTATCTACTACTGTCCTACTACCAAAACCACCATATGGAGAGGCTTAAGTCCTGTAGTGGACTGCATAAGGCATCATCAATTTATTGTGACCACCTGCCTACACTATCAGATCAACATTTAGACAACAAAGAAGTTTATACACAATAGCGGGCATTGTCATAATAATAAAGCACCTACTACCACCAACCGTTTTGGTTGACTACTATTACTGTTTTCTACCAAACAAACAATTTCTTTCAAAATCACCAAACCTACCATTTTTACAATTTGTGTCATTTCTAAAATTTCTACCAAATCTACAATTATCTCAAACCAACCATTTGTGCGATAACAACTATTGCTACCAAAACTATAATTTCTACCAAAACTTTCATTAACACCAAAACTACTATTCATACAATAACAACCATATCTTCCAAAACTACCATTTATTTCAAAGTAACCATTTTCTACCACAGATTCTGCCAAATTTTCTACCAAAGCTACAAGTTCTGCCAGTCACAATTTTCTACCAAATACTTAATTCCTATCACTTTTAAATGATATTATTAGTACGTTATCTATATTATTCAATAGAACTTATGACGTGTAAATTTTATTAATGTTGACCTTTAATTTAAAATGTGTCATACAGTGCGATGAACAGTAAGACTTATGTCGTCGTACTAGTATTTAAGATTATATTTAATGTAAAAATATCATTTGTACGCCGGTGAGGGCAAAATACTATGGATTTAAAAACAGTAAACAACTTTGTAAACAGTAATCCAAACAAATAAACTATTATCTTCTATTCTGTAAATGTTTCACTTTAATAAAAAATAATGCCCGAAGGAACTCCATCGTGGGTATTGTGCTTCGAAAGAAATTTCAGAAACATTTTCATAATAAATGCTTAGACTGGACAGAATATTAGCTTTTTCACAGAGCGACTGCCGTCTGACCTCTACAACCCGAAGGCGTAGGCATATTTCATGGTTTAGACCAGGTAGTTGAGGGCACTGATTACCCTAACGACTGTCAAAGATGATAACCGACACCGATGGTTTTACGTGCTTTACGAGGAACGAAGGGATGTGATCTTTTGTGGCCGGTCACCCTATGTCCAGTAGTGAAAGTCGTTTGGCTGATATGAGGATGATATTTCATATCAGCCAAACGACCCAAATTCATATAAGTACGCAGATATGGCGTGGCGTACATACGTAATGGAGCAACATAATATTCATATAAGCTATTGTGCATAAGATTATCAGTATCAGTTCATATTTAAAGCGGATTAATATAGCACTGTAAACCACTACTGGATGCTGAAACTGTAGACCACAAAATCGAGTTATTTGAGAAAAATATTATCGACCTCTACGATGCTCATGCACCTGTTCGTGCTATTAAATTAAAGCATGCGCCTTCACCCTGGCTTACTGAGGAAATAAGAATACTGATTCAGAAAAAAACAGCTGCTTAGTCTAAGTTGAAATCAAAACCTACTGAGGTAAATAAATTAAAATACATTACACTCAGAAATCACTGCAACAGGGTGTGTAGGGATGCACAACGCCAGCATATCCATAACTCTGTAGAAAACGGAGATCCTGCGAAAGTGTGGAAATTTCTCAAATCTTTAGGGGTTGGAAGGCAAAGTCAGAATATTAATCCTTACAACTTTGATATTAATTTGCTTAACCAGCACTTCTCTGCTTCGTCCAATTTTGAAAGGACAATCAAATTGAGTACAATTAATTATCTTTCATTGCTTTCAACTCCTGATTATACTCTTTTTGTCTTTAGTCAGTTTATTGCATGTGATGTTAAGAAGAGCGTTTTATCCATTAGCTCTAACGCTGTTGGTTCTGATGGTATCACCCGTAATATGATCCTCCCCATCCTTGATATTATCCTGCCTATTCTATCACGCACATGTTCAACTTCTCAATAACTAGTGGGGTGTTTCCTACAGCTTGGAAGTATGCTCATGTGGTTCCTCTACCTAAAAATCCAATCCTGTATCCTTCTCAGAATTCCGGCCCATATCCATATTACCCTTCCTTTCCAAAGTCCTTGAACGTCTTATCCATAATCAACTCAACTCATTCCTTATTAAAAACAACATCCTCAATCCTTTTCAATCAGGTTTCCGTTCAGGTCATAGTACCACGACTGCACTTGTCAATATTACGGATGATATCAGGTCAGGCATGGAGGATGGCAAGCTCACAATTCTCTGTTAGTTGGATTTCAGCAATGCTTTCAACACCGTTGACTTCGATATTCTCCTTGCCATTCTAAGCTCTCTTAGCATATCTCCATCAGTGATTGACTGGTTTCGTAGTTATCTGTTTGGCCGCCGGCAGCGTGTCCATCTGGATGAAACTTATTCGTCCTTGTGTGACAATACTGCGGGTGTACCTCAGGGCGGCGTTCTTTCTCCTCTGCTCTTCTCAATCTTTATCAATTCAATATCTAATTCTATTTCTAGTTCCTACCACCTTTATGCAGATGATTTGCAAATCTACACTCAAGCAAAGCTTGAAAATTTGTTGTTAGGCGTCGCCAGTATTAATAAGGATCTAGTTGCTATATCTGAATGGACTGAAACGTATGGTCTTAAGGTGAACGTATCCCCTTAAAACACAGGCTATAATTATCGGCAGCTCTAGACTTATTTCTAGGATTAACTGGTCTATGCTTCCCCAGGTGTCTTTTGCAGGTGCTTCTATACCTTTCAGTAAAGATGTTAAGAATCTGGGGATATACATAGACACAACATTTTCTTGGACCATCCAGCTACAATATATCAGTCGACGTCTTTTCGCTGCCGTGGCATCATTGAGACGACTGCGTAATTTCCTTCCGATTGCCACTAAAATTGCACTTGTGCAATCTATTCTTCTTCCCATTCTTGACTATGCCGATGCCAGCTACCTCGATCTCAACAATGATCAGCTTGATAAACTTGAGCGACTCCAAAATTTCTGTATAAGATTCATATACGGGTTACGCAAATATGATCATATCTCCGAATTTCGCATGAAGCTCAAGTGGCTGCCTATCCGCCTTCGACGGAATACTCACATTCTCGGTCTTCTCTATAATATTCTATACAATCCTTCATTTCCCTTATATCTCAAAACACGCTTTGAATACCTTCACGACACACATACGAAGTGCTTAAGATCATTGGAGAATCTTAGATTGAAAGTTCCTTCACACACTACGGTTTTCTAAGACAAATCTTTTACTGTACAGGCTGTACGATTGTGGAATTCGTTGCCTGAGACAATCCGACAGGCTCAGTCCTTAACAGTATTTAAGAAACTCGTCACCAATCACTACTTGGCAGTTATTCCTTGACTGCTCTTTTAAACTTGCACTAATATTATATATGGTTTCTATTTATATATTTTATAATGTATGTATATATATATTTATGGTATCTACCTATTTATATATTTTATAATGTATGTATTTAGTAATTTTAGTATGTAAGTAAATAGTATTGTTATTAGTTTTGCTGAGCTCCTATGAATACACTATTCCATAAAGTACACCATAATTTACCCACTCTCTCAGTCACTAAATTATTGTATTCCATTCTTGGTTGTCTGGAAGAAATCGCATTTTGCGATAAGACCGGCCTTGTACCACTAGACTTAAGTTCTTCTTTTGATCCATGTATTCTTGTTTTTTCTGGTGTACAATAAAGAGTTACTATCTATCTATCTATCTATGCTTTCGGATTTGACAATGCATGGACGTAATGAATAAAAATTCACTGGATCATCCTATGTATAGAAAGGGGGTGAGCCTATTGCCGTACCGGGCACATTACCAGACTCCGAGCTGCTTCTGAGAATTTCCTAACGGGAAAACCCAATAACACTTTGCCCGACCCGGGAATCGAACCCAAGACCTGCCAATCCCACGCGCACATTCATGCCGCGAGACCAACGAGGCAGGTATACAATTATGCGTTAAATAGTAAGCTAAAATATTCAAACAATAATACTCAAGTAACATAATCCTGGAGCCACATAATATTGACCAGCAGGTGTATATTATAAAGTTTTGGATTCAAATAAGTACGGACATGTGGCGTATAAAGTGAGCGGCCCGTGGCAAAGTGGCAACCACTCGAATCTATCGATTCGCAAGGTTAAGCGCGTTCGTCACCGTCTGGTTTATAGATGGGTGACCAGCCACAAAAAGTCACACCCTCCGTGCCCTAAATTAAATGGTAATACATGTTATAGTAAGAAAACAGTCGCTCTGTGGAAAACTAATATTCTGTCAAATCTGGTTAGACTAGAAAGCGGAGCCCGGGCTCCAAGGCAAAGGCTTGGATGCAACCGGGATAACGCTCGGAGGATGATGATGATGACCCATCTATAAACCAGACGGTGACGAACGCCTTTTACCTCGCGAATTTTTGAAAGATTTGAGTGGTCGCCACTTTGTCACGGGCCCCTCTGGTAGGTATACCTACCTACTACAAATATTTAACCAAAAACTCCGAAGTAACAAAAAACTGCTGGAAAATGGACATAGAAACCAAGTTAATGTAAGAAATTCGCAAGTTATGAGAATTGATAAGAAATACAGAATAATAATACATAAAAGTGACCAAGAACCAATGACTGCCCTCCGTGAGGAATACTCCGCTGCGATTGGCCCATTTGAATCGGATCAAGTAAATCTAAAATATCTAAAGTGTGGATTTGTATAAAAATGGCGTAATTATTATTAGCAACGACGTTGGCGTTAGTTGATCCGAAAGGAACCACATGAGAATGGGGCGCGCGCAATGGATCAAGAAATCATGGCCGGATCAACAAGTGAAAACGGATCAAACAAAAACTACTTATATGGCACGCTTGATCAACATTGTGATGAAGGGGATATCTATATATATATATATATATATATATATATATATATATATATATACTACACTTTTATCTAACTAAATCAATAAACTATTCAGTAATCAATTACTTAAGTACAGAAAAGAAAAACAAGACAAACATAAAAAAAAAACCTATAAACAAAAAATACACCATGATAATTTTGTACATCTGTTGACTTTTTTTGTCAACAGATGAACTAAATTATCTTCATATATCAAAATCAGTTATAATAAATTACTAAAAAATAAGTTTTAAGAACATGTCACTAGTGTGTACAAACCTGTATTGTCGCTTCTAGGTACGCTCGATCTTTGTATTTATGGCCAATGCTAATGATTGAACGAATGTTTTAAAGATACCCTCGGTATTCATATTACGAGATTGTTGTTGTTGAGTTCATGTGAAAAAAACTTACATACCAAATGTAAGTTTTTTTCTTTATCGCCGCGACACTATTGAAATTGTTAATTAGTTAAGTGATTTTTCTCATGTAAGTGAATTTTATTCTTTATGAGAAATAAATAATCTTAAACCCGACATACAACGAACGTGATTTTCTTTTAGATCCGACCCGTAGTTCCTGAGATTAGCGCGCTCAAACAAACAAACAAACTCTTCCGCTTCATTATATTAGTATAGATATAAAAAAAATAAAAATAAAAAATAAGTCAGCCGTTTTAGCGTGAAAACGGAACATGCATACATACACAATTGTGAATTTATAATAGTAAGTAGGGATTATCAATGGGTTTCTTCTGACATGAAGCCCGCTGGGCGGCAGCACTGAGACTTCAGGTCCGAAAACCTGTCAAAACTGCCATCAAACAAAGAAGTATACAAACGCGCACGCGAATTTGAATTTTATGCAGCGGTAATAAATTACAACTGACTCTCCATTTTTTTTAGAAAACGTTTGTATAGGAAATAGAAAAGGGCTGTTATGAGGGTTTTCCCGGCAATTATTCGGATTTTTCTCAACTTTTAAACCTTCCCACAAAATAATTACGGTACGCCTCAAGGCAGTATTTTAGCTCCTATTCTGTTCCTATTATACATAAACGACCTCCCTGACGCTATAAATAAAGACTGTATACAATTCGCTGACGACACGACATTAATAATAAAAAGTAATAACAAACATGACTTAGAAATGGAAATTAATAAAACACTTGACTGTGCCATTACTTGGTTACAACAAAATAACCTTAAAATTAACATGACTAAAACAAATATAATTCAATTTCAGACATTCAATGCAACCACAGATAAACTAGACATCCATTATAAAGATAATTATATAAATAGTAATAATGAGTGTGTATTTTTGGGTATAACAATTGATAAATATTGCAGCTGGAAGCCGCACATCGAAAAAACTCTAGCTAAAATAGACCGATTTGTTTACGTTTTAAGAAATATCAGACGAACTATTAACTTGGACACTGCAATGATTGCGTACCATGCCTATGTATGTTCTGTACTGAGATATGGACTTATCATTTGGGGAAACTCAGTCGAAATGAATAGGTTATTCAGAGCCCAAAAGAAATGTGTTCGAGCAATGTGTGGAGCTGATTTCCTTGACAGCTGTAAACCACTATTCCGCAAACTTAAAATATTACCACTTCCATGTTTATATATTCTGGAAATATGTATGTTTGTAAGAAAGCACCCTGACCTTTTTCAAAGGATGGGTGATTCAGAAAATAGTCGCACAAGACATAAGAACAGACTACATTTACCCGCAATCAAATTAGAAATGTATAAGAAAAACGTGTATTGTATGTGCATTAAAATATTTAATCACTTACCAAATAATTTTCAAAATTTACCCATTATGACATTTAAAAAGACATTGTATAAACTTTTATTGAATAAAAATTATTATAATTTAAATGACTACCTGGATGACAAAGATATTACAATTTAATGCATAATATTATATAATTCTATTCCAATTCCATAATAATTTAATGTAATTTAATTTAATCTTCTTACTTATAATTGACATAATATTTGCACGCCATACTTGGCAAAACATGTGTAAACAACAACATTTGTAACAACCATTTCACCATGTTTTAGCAAATAAACCATTATTATTATTATTATTATTATTATTATCCCTAGACCTCCACGAACATTTCAAAACCAAGATAAGATAAATCCGTTCAGCCGTTCTCGAGTTTTAGCGAGACTAACGAACAGCAATTCATTTTTATATATGATGGTACGGAACCCTTCGTGCGCGAGTCCGACTCGCACTTGGCCAATTTTTATATCTCGTATGATTCGGTCCATTCGTGGGCTCTGTCTGTATTAGGCCCATTTTAAGTATAATACGAAATATAAGTTGAAGTTATTATACAATTTTGCAATTAGTTTTCATGGATCATTAGCCGTGACTACAAGTTGACTACAATACCTACATGACTTGTCGTATTATTTGCTAACATTTTTCCAACAGGCAGGCGTAAAACAAATACTACCTAATACTGCGACATATCTTGTTCAAAAATAATGAATTGTACTTCAACAATTAGTTAGTCCGCCTCAGATGTTCGCATGACAGCTGAGAGCCTGAGACTAACGGCTTATCGCACTACAAAGGGACGGACGGCTCTATAACATGTACAAACAGCGGCCATCAATCCTAGACTATCTTGACGCTTGTCCACGTGTGGCCGTTTGTCATCAGACAAGTCATTTAGCTAACAAGAATTTATATCGTAGGTATAGAAGGCAAGGGTTGTTGGTACAGCCTATCCTGAGGACTCGGCTTTTTATTTTTACTGTCATTTTTGCCTAGTGGTAAATCAGTCCAAACTACTGACTGAGATGGTGGTTCGTTTCTCAACTAGGAAAATATTTGTGTGATGATCACGATTATCATAGAACATAGTTTCTATCAGAGGGAAAATCTCTCATCTCATCAGCCTATTGCAGTCTGTAGCTGAACGTAGGCCTAGGCGAGATCGGGTGTTGTAGCGTCACCTGGGAGAACCCAGGTGACGCTACAACACCCTATCTCATGTAATTTTTTGTAATTCTGGAGGAAATTGCTTATCTATAATCAGGATAAAAATAAGCTTATCAATTATCAGGTTGCCATTGTACAGGCGCTGATTTGTTTGGAAATTAGGCTATATGTATAAGGTTTAATACATAATTTAGAAGCCAACATTTTTGGAGTTGATCGGCAATAATTCACTTAAAATTTTCTGAGTTTTTGAATTGAGTATTGGAAGCGATTGCAGGTTACTTTAACTCTATTTGCTAAGTATATAGTAGTATGGTTTGCTTTTTATCAGCACAAAAGCTCATGCGTCACTAACAGATGGATTCTTAATTTATCACCCCTTTCATAAGCTCATTACTATTCCCAATGCCGGTAAAGTTATCGATATTTAACGCTACTTTTCCGTAACCATTACGTTATCGGTAATTCGGGTAATACATCTTCCGTTCGCCTCAGGGACGTCATAAAGCCGAATGCGATTTTAATGTGTCGCACCTGAGGTGATTCCAGGATTTGCATTATTCATATCCCTTCCATCGAAACTGATCGATTTCCGTTCCTATTCCACTGAAAATCCAACACTCCTGAGATTGATGCGAGTTTTAAGACGAAATTAAATATTGAAGAGAGCTCGTTCGCGTTTTAGAGTTATCGCATTTCGCCGTTAAAAGGTGATAAAATGGAGGTTAATGTGTAGAAAAATAAGTTCAGGCTCGATTATAGCATTTAACGTGTGGATGGATCTTAGGAGGGCCTGCAATCATAGAAAGAAACCTACCAGAATGTGTGGATGCACTTGGTTTTGGCCCAAAGAATTTTTCAATTATGCCTTGAGTAAACTTCGTTAGCGCGATTCAGAATTTGTCACTACCTTCGAAGTTCTGCTGTTGTCCGTCAGATGTCGTTAGGTGTATCCTAGTTACAAATGTCGAAGTACGTTATGATTCAAACCTTTCTTCGTTGAATACTACTTCGCTTCGGTTGGCGCGTAGTCCGCTGGCCATTTTGCCGAAACTTTAACAAAGAGTCTTGTTCTAATATAAAGAGCAGGAAGGTGCCCGAATTCTATCTTTCCGTAGACTATTGTTCGTATCAGTTTGTCTTAAAACGAGTTTATCAGTGACGTAGGATGACGGATAACTCTCCCGAAGGCAGCTCTAATCGGTTCCCCTTCTCAAGTTGCAGCGGACTTACGGCCCTTATCGATGGCTTGAATTATTCATAGCTCAGGAAACTGCACTATTGATACTCTCTATTCGATGAGATTTTAAAAGGATCCGAATATTTTATGTTACTATGATTCTAAAGCTATCATGTGGATATGTGCTTACGAAACGAAAAATTACATAAGTAGTTACGTACGTCTGTAACAAAGGACGTACTATGCATTTCTGTATCGGGCAAAATAAGAAAATTTGGCATACCTATTAGCTGTTTTGTATTTACTTTTATTGGTAAAGTAATTCTATCTTAAGTTTTATTTTTAAAACAGGCCAATTTTGCTTCTGAAATATATTGTATTGTTGTTTATCTTGGAATCCAATTTCGTGGACTGTAGTACAATATGGCCCAAGATCTCAAAGATTCTAAATCTACATGTAAATTCTCTTTTACAGTATGTAGATATATAAAACCCTAAAGAATTAAATGAAAGTAAAACAGCTGGGACTTACATAAGTTTACAGAATTCCGTCAAAAGCCAACATTTTACACTTCGACCTTAATTACTGCGGCACGATTTAAAGTTCGTTTAAAGCTTAAGTGAACTATGTTTTAGTGAGCCTAAATTTCATATGCGCATAACGTTTATGGTGCTTTATAAAGCTCTTATTATGAATCTAGGTAGGTTTTACAAGGCAGCAAAATTTACGCATAAGTATTAAAAGTTACTCTAGGACCTAAATTTCGCGGTAAAGTATTTTCTTCGCTAAGTTTGAGCAATAATTCATGTCTCTTCGTTTCTTTATTTATCTTGTAAATCTTCAGATTTATGGATTGCTTAGTATTTACCTGGTTATCAAGAGACTTGTTTCGCTCTACGGCCGTAGAACGACAACTGAAAGCAGCAGAGCAGAGAATTATTGTTCAGCTACGCAAGGCTCCCCTCACATTGGGCGTCAGCGTCTACGCAGCGACACCCCGGTCACAGATAAGACAATACCAGTACAGATGCCGCAAGTCGTCCATAAAAATTGGCCACGTTAGATCCTTAATATTAGACCTTTATTTTTATAAGTACTTGTTAATACCGTAAATAATACAACAGATGGCGCTAGCGACGAAAAAATGGGAGTCGATGGTAGCGACATCTTACGTCTCATTTTGTAAGCAATGTTATTTTAAATTAAAAAGAAGAGATGGCGCTATAATAAAAAAGCATTCTGTTTAAAATGTTAACAATTGACAATATTATGATATTTCACCTTGTGACCCAAGTGTGCCTCATTTCAAGGTTATAACACGATCTACCGATCTAGTAGGTACCTATTTTACGTATGTACCGGCGTTAAAATATCTAGCGATATTTTTATGACTTCGTGTCTTTCCGTTCAAAATTTGGAATGCACTTTGTACACTGTTCCATAAAGCTGATATTTGACATACTTACGTAAGTTTGGTGACTATGTTACGGCACGGGTTACGGTAATATTGAAATGCTGCAGTGATGAATGACCTTGTGAATGTACCTTGGTCTGATGATGAAGCCGGGAAGGTGGTGACAGGAACTTCTAAACTACATATGATAAACTACTCGTGTTTGGGCTCGTTTAGATTGACTTGACAAAACCTATGACCTTGTGAGGTTGCCTTGGTCTGATGATGAAGCCGGAAGATGGTCACAGGAACTCCTAAACTACACGTGATAAACTACTAGTGTTTGGGCTCGTTTGAATAACCTTGACAAAACCTATGACCTTGTGAGGTTGCCTTGGTCTGATGATGAAGCCGGAAGGTGGTCACAGGAACTCCTAAACTACACATGATAAACTAGTCGTGTTTGGGCTCGTTTGAATAGACTTGACAAAACCTATGAGCTTATGAGGTTGCCTTGGTCTGATGATGAAACCGGAAGGTAGTCACAGGAACTCCTAAACTACACATGATAAACTAGTAGTGTTTGGGCTCGTTTGAATAGACTTGACAAAACCTATGACCTTGTGAGGTTGCCTTGGTCTGATGATGAAACCGGAAGGTAGTCACAGGAACTCCTAAACTACACATGATAAAGTAGTAGTGTTTGGGCTCGTTTGAATAGACTTGACAAAACCTATGACCTTGTGAGGTTGCCTTGGTCTGATGATGAAGCCGGAAGGTGGTCACAGGAACTCCTAAACTACACATGATAAACTAGTCGTGTTTGGGCTCGTTTGACAAGACTTGACAAAACCTATGACCTTGTGAGGATGCCTTGGTCTGATGATGAAGCCGGAAGGTGGTCACAGGAACTCCTAAACTACACATGATAAACTAGTAGTGCTTGGGCTCGTTTGAATATATTTGACAAAACCTATGACCTTGTGAGGTTGCCTTGGTCTGATGATGAAGCCGGAAGGTGGTCACAGGAACTCCTAAACTACACATGATAAACTAGTCGTGTTTGGGGTCGTTTGACAAGACTTGACAAAACCTATGAGCTTGTGAGGATGCCTTGGACTGATGATGAAGCCGGAAGGTGGTCACAGGAACTCCTAAACTACACATGATAAACTATTAGTGTTTGGGCTCGTTTGAATAGATTTGACAAAACCTATGACCTTGTGAGGTTGCCTTGGTCTGATGATGAAGCCGGCAGGTGGTCACTAGAACTCCTAAACTACACATGAGCAATGAAACAACAGTTCATTTTATTTTTTTATTTATGAAACTATGATACCTCGACAACTAACAAAAAATCTTGCAAAAACGTTGGATTTTTTTCTCTTCAACTTTCACGGGAACGAAGTCGCGCGCAAAAGCTAGTCATTACAATTAGTTTATTAATTCGGCCTTATAAGCAAGTTATGCAAGCGTGCAAGTTAGTTTTAACTCAAACCCAGATGTTAGCAAATTAATATTTTTAAATTGATATATTAGGTAGTTTTTTATTCCTCCATCAAATTGGATAAATAGAATTAGTAGATAAAAAACTAAATTTAACTATTATAAAATAATTTGTTTTGTAGGATTCGTAATTTTGAAGCTGATTGTAACGATCTTTTTAGGGTTCCGTACCTAAAAGGTAAAAAACGGAAGCCTATTACTAAGCCTCCGCTGTCTGTCTGTCTGTCTGTCTGTCCGTCTGTCCGTCTGTCTGTCTGTCACCAGGCTGTATCTCATAAACCATGATAACTAGAAAGCTGAAATTGCCACAAATTATGTATTTCGGTTGCCGCTATAACAATAAATACTAATAATAAAAAAAATGAAAACATTAAGGGGAGGTCCCATACAAAAAACGAGTTTGTTTTCGAATTTTTTGCTAAAAATTACTAACTGTAACAGGTAGACGCTTTAAATTTTCACAGAATAGGTATGTAGTTGTATATTACCTTTCAAAATAAATAATTAAATTTAAAAAAAGTAAATAATAAAGGGGGGCGCTCCCATACAACAAACGTAATTTTTAAGCAATTTGGTACTTGATTTTAATAAACAGGTAGAAACTTATAAAGTATTTAAGTAGATATACATACAACGAACGTGATTTTCTTTTATATATGATGGTACGGAACCCATCGTGCGCGAGTCCGACTCGCACTTGCCTATTTTTTTTTTTAAATACTTGCAACACTTTCAAAGTATTTCTTACTTTTTTTAAATGTTGATGCCAGTATTGCCAGTCTTGAATTGAACGTACGCGATCGCGTCTCGCGTTTTGCCGATCCCCGATCGTAACGGAGTACTTTTACTTTCATGGGATATTATTCCTTACCGCCATACATTTACGGAACTTTGTCGTGCAAAACACTAAAATATTTGCAACACTTTCAAAGTATTTTTTACTTGAACGTACGCGAACACGTTTCGCGTATTACCGACACCCGATCCCGACCGTAACGTAGTACCTACAGATACTTTTATGAAATAATATTCCTTACTGCCATACATTTACGGAACTTTGTCGCGCAAAACACTAAAATACTTGAAAGTATTTTGAGTACCTACTCGGGAATATAAAACTTGCAAGGTTTTGCGCGACAAAGTTCCTTAAATATATGGAAATAAGGAATAAATTTCCATGAAACGCAATCTCTCGACTAGGTACCTATATACTTTTTAAAATAAATGCTCATGGCCGTTCATTGGTTAACATAATATCTTACTTTTTCAAATATTTGATGTTTATTTAATAAATATTTATTTATTTTACCATCTACAGATTAATACCAAATTAAATAAAAATAAATATATACATACGTAAAAGCGCCATCTATGAATGCCGAGTGAAAGTTAACTCATTGTAACGTTTTACTACAAGCTAGTACGTATTTTGGCCACCAGAGCAACGAAGTGCACATCATATTTTTCAAAAATATTCATATTCAATTTAATGTTTCATTTTTTTATTTAATCGTAATAAAGGGATTTTTTAATTCATAAATATCATATTTTAGAACTTTATTTTCTTATTTATCACTTAAGCATGAAAGTCCTCAATAAAATCGATATTAGTAAAGCCATCTGTTGAGAGAGTTAAGAATGACGGAAAACGTTCTAAGTAATGAGACCCCATGCCCCGGTCTATACGCGGCGTCTACGCGGCGTCGACGCCGCGACACCCGAGCGTTCTTTGAGCGACAGGCTGCTTACCACTAGAGATGTTCGCTTTATCATAGATAACTTGATAAGTAACATATTATTTTATAATAACCATATAATCTGTTTTTTATAAAGCCCAATAAGATGCTATGCTATTTTGTTTGAATATAAGTAAAGCCATTATGTCCTAGGTATAACATAGGATTGTCACTTAGCAGAGCTTGTAGGCCGCCCGCACTTTGGGTATGCGTGTTCCTTGAGCGGCCGCTTGGCGTGCGTTAGGCGGGCATTCTTCGTGCGCTACCACTTTGCAGTTGTATGCACCTATTGTGTCATAAAACAAAATTAACAGATTTGTCACTGTCCTAAAATTGTTTTTATTTAATGATAGTCGCCACGTAAGTCGCTAACTGCCTGGTCACGGACAATTCGCTCCAGCGAAAATTCGCGCGACGCGACCGGCGATGCGACTTGCGACTGAATCAAATGTATAGAAATGTTCTAAGCATGCCACGCGCAGCGCCGACCGGCGACGCGACCGGCGAATAGCACTGAGCGGTACAGCGGCATGTCGCGCGACACGTCGCGCGACCAAAACAAATGTATGAATTAGTACGGCGCACGCCACGGCGTCGAGCGGTAGTCTAGCGCCGGAGCTGAGGCAGTATAAAATTTTTAGTTTATTTCTCCGCGAGCAAGATATTATTCTTAGAATTTTTTGTTAGGCTAGCTATTTGGAACGTCTGGATGTTATCTATATCTACATAAATGTATACAGTATAAATAAAGTTGAAGTAGGTACTAGGGTATTCTAATATTGTCTGTGGTTGAAGTGTCTATCTGTGATTTCAAAATACCTAAGTAAGTTTTTAGAAGTGCATATACCTAGTTAGTTAGATCACACTTACCTACATAAGCTTTTCCGTATTTTAACTCAAATCTCGAATTACAATACCTACTAGCGTCGCCGCGGTACGCTTTCAGTAGATCCCTACAGAATGTAAACCGAAGCGCCTTAGTTTGGTATGCAGTAGGTTAGGTGGGTACCGAGCCTGACGCTCGTGGGTATAAATCGCGTTCCGACCGTTTGTATAAAGATAAAATACAGTACCTATAGTTGTCAATACCGTGGTTAGGTACACAATATCAAGTCTGCCTCTGTGATCTTGCGGTAGTATAAGCGGATCATGAGGTCTCGGGTTCGATTGCCGGGTTGAAACAAATGTGATATTGCCACCAAAGTCCGTACAATGTCGAGCTAAATTACATAAAAAGATCTCAGCTAATGTCGTCTCGCTCCTGGTCTACACTGGTCGCGACGGCGAACGCGTGTGCCCGTGGCATGTTTTTCGCGTCGCGCGAATTGTCGCGTCGCCGGTCGTGTCGCAGGTCGCGTCGCCGGTCCCCGTGGCCAAGCCGTAAATTGGCAATACTACGAGTATCTCACGGCAACAATATGATAGAAGTCATTAACAGTCAATTCCTTTGACACAGGACTTCATTGCCACTATGACTATAGATAGCATAAAGATAGACTATTAACAGTTAAAAAAATAACGTTTAATCGACACCCTCGTGAGATAGATGGCAATCTAAACAAATTTGTTTGCAGCAGTCTTTAAGATGGTGCTAGAGTGCTGGCTGGGGGTAGCATTCATAATATCATTTGTACCTATTAACTTCATAGTAAATAAACAAGTAAATGATGAAGAAATTTTGTATTTTAAATGTGGTAAATTCTATTAAACCATTTTATTATTTATAGCTGTTTCCCACAGTTTCACCCGTGTCCTGAGGGAACTACTTCGCGTACCCGGTTAATTTATAGCCTAAGTTACTCCTTGGTACATCAGCGTTCCGCCAGTGAACGTTCCGTCAAAATCAGTGCAGCCGTTCTAGAGATCAGCGAGAACAAACAGACAGACAGACAGACAGACAAAAATGGTAAAAAATAATTTAGGTATATGTACCGTATAATACATCCATATGCATTTAGTAAAAGGCGGTTATTTTAATATTACAAACAGACACTCCAATTTGATTTATGTGTATAGATGTGTGTTATAGTTAAGATGCGCACTTGAAGTTCCATATCTGATGTTCCAGATCTTCGATTTTTGTAAGTTTAGAGCAAATGCTCATTTGACTGAACAACTTTTGCTAAGCCAACAAGTCAGTATATAGTCTAGTGTAGATAGGCTCTACCTTATCAGATGTTACAGATCTTCAATTTTTATAAGTCTAAGTTTTTTATAACAGAAATATAAAATATTCTATTGATAATAAAACGCACGTACACCTTCTAACACTAAAACTTATGATAACAATCTGGTTTATATAGATTAAACAAGACAATTATTTCAGAAATTGACCAATACTTTAGTAATACCGGCTTTCAATTTTCATACCGACTCAACTTTTTAATCAAAATTATAAGTACTGGTAATATCGCAATTTTTGCAAGTTCCAGACCCAACGTAACGGGAATCATGTCATGTAACCGTACTTTCTTACGTAAATAACCGCACCTAATATACTTGAATATAATGGTACATATTTTTATCTAAATATTATCCGTATTAACACTACTGATTTCTATTTCATTGAAAGTATATGGATATGCATAAACATTTACCTATTATATTAGCGCTGCAAACATAACCTGCTATAAAAAATATTATTACGTTATGCTATAATATTTAGATGTAGCACTTTAGCACACCCCTACTCACAAACCCGCCATACGCTACAGTGTTGCCAGCTTAGAAGATTTTCCGCTAAAACTGGTGATTTTAAGTGGCAGAAATAAATAAGCAGACGCACACAATGAAAATAAATCTTTAAACTGCTACGTTAAGAACAATTAATTCGTCTGATAATTACAAACAAATTCAAAATAGTCTTTGTTTTGAAATAACTTGTACGTTGATTTATTTAAAAATGATTTATTGTTACTTAAAAGGGAACTTATAACTTGCGTGCGACTGATCGTAAATGTAATCTAAGAAAATCTTAGTGGACATAACTGTGTTTATGTCATGTGTCTAGTTAAGAACAATATTTCTTAGTGGTTTATGGTAGTTTTAGTATTCAGATCAGATGGAAATCTGATTTAGTTGTTGGCAACACTAGTGAGGTCATCCGCTGTACCACAATGTAAAAAACCAACAGAAGTTAAACTTATACGTAGACGGTCGCGCGAGTGTTATCATATCTGGTATATACGGAATAACTATTACGGAAATGGTACTCGAATCTAGTTTTTAATTGATTATTGAAAATAAAAATGCTAAAAAAACCGATGCAAAGAATAATATTTTCAATGCCAGCCCATTACTCTATTGAAATGTTACATACATTTTTTTGGGCTTAGCGTACATTTGTCAGAGGACGCAATTTTATTTCATAGATGCCAAGGAGAGAGCCCTCGTCCTGCGGCCGCCATCTTGTAAAGAGTGGTACAAATGGGTTTTCTAGTATATCTGGCAAACTATTTGCTGCACAGAAAAATTTCAACACATGATGAGTTGCAAATTAATTTCGCTACAACTTTGGCGCCGTAGTATTTAGTCATAAAATAATAAATAAAAAACGTTACAAACGAACATCGAGTGCAATTTGAAACAAATTTTCTTTTCAATGTGTTGTAGTTTTTTCGTCCTCAGCAACAAAAAAATCTATTTAATTTATCTTTACTATCACCAAAACAAGAACCTCTTAGAAACTTTTAAACACTCGCGTTGCATGTTTATAAGAATATATATTAATATACGGGAATTAACGCGAACATGCATTAGGTATTTACATACCTTTTTTTTGCTTGACGTTTCGAGACGGTTGCACGTCCCGTGGTCGCAAGCTGACTGGTGTAGCGATGTCACGTCTCCGAGTGCGAGGTAGAAGATTGTATTTCTACCCCCGGGTTGTTGATTTTCGAAGTACCGGCGCAAAACACACTAACCGTATCAGTATATTGAACATTCGCCGACTGCGCATTAAAGGGGGGCGTTGTTAGTCGAATCACTGGATTCCACGCCGATGACAATTTGAAGCCCTCTTCCCGATTGAAATTTTTATGTTTTCTGATTTCGATCGCTTCACGCACAACTCTTGGGTAAAAGTGGCGTTCCGTGGAGAGGACTTGGGGACGATGAAATTCAATCCAGTGATTGGTGCCCGATTGAAGTAAATGTTCCGCAATCGCCGATTTGTTCGTTTGACGGTTCTTTACAGCTGCGATGTGCTCCTTTATACGTTCAGCGATAGTCCGCTTCGTTTGCCCTATGTAAGAGCTCCCGCAGCTGCAATTGATTTTATAGACACCTGGGGTTTGTAGCGGCAGAACATCCTTTGGTGTGCCCACCATGTTGTATACTTTGGCCCCTGGTGTAAATACGGTCGGAATGGAGTAGTTTTTTAACTCGGCTCCAATTTTATCCGTCACACCTCTAATGTAGTGCATGTAGGTCGGTTGTCTATTTACCGCCGGATGTTTTTTTCGCGTGATAGGCCGCGTCATACGTCGTTGTACCTGATATCCGTTCTTCATGAGTACCTCCTGAACATGGTCTAGCTCTAGCTTCAAATGCTCAGGGTCACAGAGGTCATGTGCTCTGTTTTTTAGTGACGTCACAACGGATTGCAGGTGTCGAGGGTGGTGGTGCGACGTGGCGTGCAGATATCTATCTGTGTGTGTAGGCTTCCGGTATACGCAGTGTGTTAAGGACCCATCTGGTCTCACAGTCACTTTGACATCCAAGAATGACAACGATCTGTCAGTTTCCATTTCGTATGTGAACCTCATTTTCGGGTGAATGGAGTTAAGGTGTTGCACATATTGATCTACTTCCTGCTTACCTCCTTTTACGATACTAAAGATATCGTCCACGTATCTTTTCCAAAGCCTGATGGTCTTAGGTCCGATGCTAAGCGCCTTTTCCTCAAAATGTTCCATCCAGATATTAGCCAGTACTGGGGCTACTGGACTCCCCATTGCGACACCATCGATCTGGAGGTAATATTGGCCTTGGAAGAGGAAGTAGTTGCCATCTAAGCAGTGTTTTAGTAGATCAATATAGTTGTGAGGCATATCATTGTCACTCAGTCTGTCCCTCACTACGTCCAGACATTCCCTTATTGGAACATTGGTAAAGAGCGACTCAACGTCAAAGCTTACCATTACATCTTCCGGTTCCAATCGGATGCTTTGTACGATCTGGACGAAATGACGCGAGTTCTTCACGAAAGACGGTGTCATACCGACTAATGGCTGCAATACTGATGCAACGTGCTTTGCAAGGTCGTAAGTAGGCGAGGAAATCTGACTTACGATAGGCCGCAGTGGCACGTTGGGCTTATGTACCTTAGGCAGACCATATAGCCTAGGTGGTTGGTATGGCTTGGGACCATATAACTTGTTGTACTCATCTTCCGTGAACAGGTCCTGGTGGTCTTGTATCAGTGCTCGTATTCTGCGCGTTACTCTGGCCGTGGGGTTATATGAGACCGGTTTATAAACCTTGTTATCACATAACAACTCTCGTACCTTATACGGATCAGCCGTATTCATCACTACAGTGGCGTTTCCCTTATCGGCCTTAAGCACTAAAATATCCTGGTTGTCCTGAATCCTTTTCAGTGCTTGACGCTCTTCCATAGTGACATTGCTGGTGGGTATCTAAGAAAAAGCCTAAGAAAAACCATCCATG
Source organism: Euclidia mi (assembly GCA_944739405.2). Lineage (NCBI taxonomy): Eukaryota > Metazoa > Arthropoda > Insecta > Lepidoptera > Erebidae > Euclidia > Euclidia mi. Next base: position 58,677,259 of record OX123198.2, read on the forward strand.
CCCGCACTCTTGCCAAGATGGTGGCCGAGGGAAAAGAGGTACGACCTCACAAATTTAGATCAAGCTTTAAAGTAGCCGGCTCTACACATCTGTAAAAAATAGGTGGTAAATATCTTCAAAAGCGATAATTAACTTAATAATAATTTGTTGTTCTTTGTTGCTCTATGTTTGCACAAAAATCATTACAAGACCCGTGCCTGAAGCGGATGGCACCTATATTTCGCGCTATACCTAACCTTTCTGAGATAGCCTATTGGTAAGCGACGTATATGTTAGGTGACTCGAGTGCACTTTGTATGTAGTTTAACTTCTGTTCGTTTTTTGTGGCTGTGAAATGCCGTCGCAGAAAACGCGGCGTCAACGCGGCGTCGACGCCGCGTAGACGCCGCGTCGACGCCGAGGTGTCGCTGCATTGACGCTGACGCCTAATATGAGGGAGGCCTAAAGGCTTATTTTACGGATATATGTATTGCTTGCCATTGGTTCTGCTGCAAACTATTGCCAGTGCCTTTCGGTGAAAACTGGATTTTTCCTGTTGGCCCCCACTAGGCCTCCCCTACTGGGAACAGACAATATTTTCCCTTTCTGCCCTCAGTACAATTTGCTGGAGGCAAACGGAAATTATAAATCAGTGTAATAGTGCTTATTAAATTTACGTTATACATTACGTTTATTCGTGGCAAATGCGTAATATCAACTTTTTCGATGTCTGTGCTAGAAAAGTCTGTAGAGTTACTTTTTGAGTAAAGTTTATTTGGGCACATTTAATTACACACGCTTTATTAAAACCTTAAACCCAAAATCTGTTGATTATATTTATGTGAAAAGTAAACCCAAGACCTATTATATTACTAATACAGATAAAAATCTTTAATAGGATTAAGGTTTTTTATAACATCCAGTCGATACTAATATTAAACGAGACTAAAATAATTATAACGCAACCCACGCGCATCCCATACAAGAGTACCTCCGCCAATACTATTGGGAATCGCTTTTATAAACCTTTCACGGATAAACTCCAGCTTACTTTCAAATATTAAGCGAACAGTAAAGAAAGGAAGTTATTTTCTATATTTATAAAAGACCGGAAATTACGGAGGAGATCAAACTTGTCTTTTTTTATCTTTTCAACAAGGCAAAGAACGCTTCATTCAACATATTGATGGATTAAACCTCTTCAGTGTTTATTTTTATAAGTAGATAGATATTATGTACTTTATTGTGACGGTAGCTAGTAATCCGCTTTTTATTTATTACTTTGCCTGAACTTGAATGAACATAATATCGGAATTTAGTAACGGGGTTTCGAGTATTTTTTGCACATAATGGGGTGCTTTGCATGTTTATATTTTAGTTTTAAATGTACTTATAATACTAAAAGGAAGTATCTTAACCAAGTGCTAGTAGTATAGTCTATCTGAGTGAGAACTGTACCAATCAAACCTTCTATTTACGTGACTGGCATTATTACCGATGCAAAGAATAATATTTTCAATGCCAGCCCATTACTCTATTGAAATGTTACATACATTTTTTTGGGCTTAGCGTACATTTGTCAGAGGACGCAATTTTATTTCATAGATGCCAAGGAGAGAGCCCTCGTCCTGCGGCCGCCATCTTGTAAAGAGTGGTACAAATGGGTTTTCTAGTATATCTGGAAAACTGTTTGCTGCACAGAAAAATTTCAACACATGATGAGTTGCAAATTAATTTCGCTACAACTTTGGCCCCGTAGTATTTAGTCGTAAAATAATAAATAAAAAATGTTACAAACGAACATCGAGTGCAATTTGAAACAAATTTTCTTTTCAATGTGTTGTAGTTTTTTCGTCCTCAGGAACAAAAAAATCTATTTAATTTATCTTTACTATCACCAAAACAAGAACCTCTTACTTGAGACCCCGCAGCCTCCCTGACTACCATTAGGTCCAATTTTAACTCATCGCAACGATCATGAAAACAGGAGGTTGACAAAATATGGACAAAACTCTAAAACAACGGCACTCTGTAGGCTATTGAAGCTGATGTTCCGCCCAAGTAAAGGAAACTGCAATGTTCTGCAGCACCTCAATATTCTGGAGAAAGACGCTCCAAAATAATCGGAAATATCAGTGCCAATTATGATTTACCGACAAATTGCCTTTTTTTTGCTATAGTTCTTCTAAAGCTCTATTAGATCATAGGCCGCAGCTGGCTCATAAAAAGACTAAAGACACAGTAATCATGAAATGATGAAAAACAATATCATAGAAAAACTTTTTATTGATGGTTTTACGACAAATAGTGTCAGAACCAAAGTTGTAGAGAATTTGATTTGTAGTAAAAATGCTTGAGCCATATCTTAGCGTAATAGTTTACCAGATGAATAAGAAAAACCATCCATGCCCGCACTCTTGCCAAGATGGTGGCCGAGGGAAAAGAGGTACGACCTCACAAATTTAGATCAAGCTTTAAAGTAGCCGGCCCTACACATCTGTAAAAAAATAGGTGGTAATTATCTTCAAAAGCGATAATTAACTTAATAATAATTTGTTGTTCTTTATTGCTCTATGTTTGCACAAAAATCATTACAAAACCCGTGCCTGAAGCGGATGGCACCTATATTTCGCGCTATACCTAACCTTTCTGAGATAGCCTATTGGTAAGCGACGTATATGTTAGGTGACTCGAGTGCACTTTGTATGTAGTTTAACTTCTGTTCGTTTTTTGTGGCTGTGAAATGCCGTCGCAGAAAACGCGGCGTCAACGCGGCGTCGACGCCGCGTAGACGCCGCGTCGACGCCGAGGTGTCGCTGCATTGACGCTGACGCCTAATATGAGGGAGGCCTAAAGGCTTATTTTACGGATATATGTATTGCTTGCCATTGGTTCTGCTGCAAACTATTGCCAGTGCCTTTCGGTGAAAACTGGATTTTTCCTGTTGGCCCCCACTAGGCCTCCCCTACTGGGAACAGACAATATTTTCCCTTTCTGCCCTCAGTACAATTTGCTGGAGGCAAACGGAAATTATAAATTCCTTTCTACTCCCAATTTTCAAATTGTTATTATAATGATAGTATGTAGTGGCTAGATTTGGTCACATTACAATTTTCGTTGGTTCAATAAGATGTCTCGGGAGACTAGAACTCAGATAAAGAACGACCTGAAAGTTATGACTTTTGGGTCAAAGTCACCTCAGTTGCTTTTAGCTCTTTTATGTTATACCATTAACGATATTACTGTCTGGGTGTTTGTAGTTTGGTGGACGATTAAAATCTTTTCAAATGAATATAATCTCAGCCGATGTAATCCTTTCAAGCGAGGAAAACCTTTAGATTACGGTTGAAAGTAAGTGCTTGATTGAAGCGAATTTACTTTTTAGTTAGAAATTTGTTCGCGTTTGATAGATTCTGATCGCAGCAGCTGGTCGAGCAGTAAGGTATAAGGTAGTTGTAACAGCTAGTATTTTGTTTCGCTAAAACACTATTTACGCTTTCACGGAAAAATAAAATGACTTGCATGGTATGGCAGCATCGTAGTCTTAATAAATATAATCTCTATCTTTTAAAATGCCGATTGTATTTGTACAGCAGCATTGTATTTTGAACAGTTAACATTTTTAATTGATTTGGTCTCGTAAGAAAATTTTTCATCACGCCAGCTAATTTTAGTAAGTTGGTACTACGTATGTAGAACATAAAAAAGCTTATGATATCTCCATATTTTTTTCTACATATTATATAAATGATATTCGGATATCCAATCAATATAAATGAAAACTAATACGCGTATTTGCGCTTCGATATAATTATGCAGTCAATCTTCGGGCGCTATTTGTCATAATTTGACTGTAATGCGGCCCCGACGCCAATATGACGGCGTAAATCATGACGTGATATGATGGCATTGTGTGATTGATGCATGTGTATGTGATATTGACAATGCGCCTGATGATAAAGGATCGATTATCTAATATCTGCGGTAATAATGCCGAGATAATAGGCTTGCGGTGACGATGTTGTTTTCGTTTATACGTTACGATTTAATGGATGTCTTTTGGTAAATATGATACTGATTTTCAGAGACTTAAATGGTGCCGTTACTAAAACATGTATTTCTGATTTTATGCAAAATTATACTTGATGAATCATAAAATGTAATAATTCAAGAAATGAGTAGGGCAATGATAAATAAACTCATAAGCAATTGACACATAGTTATTTAGGCAAGTCATCTTTATATTCCGTGACGGTTTGAAAATACGACGTGACAAAATCCCATTTTATACAGTGGGTGTCGTAGGAGGCGACCAACGACAACCCAGCCTACTAGACGGCAGACGCAAGGCGAACACTTTCTGACAACATGTTAGACTTGTCTTACATTAGACTAATCCGAACACTAGTTATGAATTATGACGTACCGCAAATTTGAACAAGCCAATTAGAATGCATTTTTGTAGCCCCCTTCGCCCCGCATACCTCAGCGAATTGACAGAATTGTTTGTTTGTAGAAATGTCGTAGGAGGCGACTTAGGAACATTCACGAAGCAAATAGTATCTTAGGAAAGAGACGGAAATCTTTACAATCGCACAACTTCCCGCTAGTACACCATAAGGGCGAGAATCGCTCAGCAAAACATGGTAGCTTCCAGCTTAAAACTGTCATTATTTGTCAAACGTAGGTAATATGGGCGCGTGTTTTTGTATAACTGCGTGTGCCTCGACTCTATGAGCGAGCAAAAGGAAACTTTTTAAAACTGATCAAACGCCTACTTGTCTGACTGTGCATCAAGCCTTAGACCAACTCTTCTGTCCAGCGTGGTAAAGTAGTTTTAATCCTGGTATTGTTTTACAGTATTATTGCGACGGAAATAAGCCGAGAGCGATGTCAAGGAGTGGAATGCGACGTGCTGTATGATGGAGTCATCATTGTAGTCGTAGTTAATTATGATATTTTGTTGCAGGATCAAGGAATGTAGTATTTACAATAGTGAGCCAGTCGGAGCCGTACCACGCGAGCGTGGCGAGGCGGCTCAAGAACGACATAGAGCAACAAGTAATGCAATTGGAAAATGTAAGTATATACCTTACTACCTTTTTTTACCAATGTCGAATTGTAGGCAAAGCTATGTGAGTGTATTCATGAGAGACATTAAAAGCTGCTGAGGAAAACTTCCTTCAATATTTCTCGTTTAACAGTATTACTTTAGTTTTCTAAAATTGCTCGATTGAATAATTTTGGGTGGATACGCAGCCTTATAAATCGAAATGAACACCGTTTACTCCAGCATTAAGATAGATCAAGTCAGTTGCATTCCACATTACAAATACTGAAATATGCTGATATTTTGCTATAAGTATGTATATACTTCTAAGGCTTGATTTGGAGCGGTACAGGTAAACCCGGTGTCTTACCTTGTTTCCATTACTATAAGAAACGCATAAAATATTCTGTTACTATATTGAAGTTTTAATGAATTTCAATCTTACTTGATGTTTTCTCCCTAAGAGGAAACCAAAAATCCACCTAACACACGAAGACTTCCCGGCGCCGGGTGGTTGGACGATACTCCCGCTGCTATCACCGCTGATCTCCAAGTACAAAGGCAGCGACGTGCGATGGGTACTGTTCGTGGAGACGCACACCGCTGTCAGGTGCGACAAGCTGTTTGAAGCTTTAGCCGCCGCTGATAATCAACCAGTTAGTAAAATCAATTTTTTCACATAAATATAGGGTTCTTTTTTAATTACATATGATTGTGCCCACAACACAAAAGACGTTATTTAAATAATTGCAGTCTATTTCAGACTCGCATAGCCAGAAGGCCAGAAGGGTTTAATAATTATTATAGGTCCCCGTCGCCCGCAGGCTAAAAATCTGGCGAAATGGAAAGAGCATTTTTCAGCACTAAGCTCATAAAGACTTCTATGCGCCAGGAAGATACAACGCTACTATCACTACTGCACATAAAGAAAAAAACGTAATGTCATGTAATATAAGTCATTGCTAGTGATCTTTTAACATTAGCAACGACAGTGGAACTGCTTTTCTGGGCAGCAGGTGACTGCTAGTTTTGAGAGCTTTTATAGTGTTGAGTGAATCAAACACTCATGGATTTCTTCTCAGATTTTGTAAAGCCATTGTTTTTTTATAGATTGCCTTTATCTAAATATTAGAATCATAAATTTAAGTATGTAGGCTTTAGAAAAGCACTTATCACTCACACACCATCTTCCTATCTTCCTCATTCGATGCATATCAGCAGATCACTTCCGCGTAGTAAAAGTAAATATATAGGTGTACGTGGGAATAATTGAAAGTATTTAAATTACTACTGCCCTTGCAGGATATGATGTGGATAGGCTATCCATTAGGTGATGAAGAGCCCACGATTATCCATCACTTCACGTTCTACGAAGATTTGGAGGATGAGGGTGGGTTCATGTACCCTAACTTTGCCAGCGGGTTCGCTATGAGAATCGAGTTGATGGACATGTAAGTATAATAAGACTGTTTATAAGAGTGGTGAGTGTATTAAGAACTGACTGAATTGAAATTCGTTATTGCAAATCTAGTTCTTACGAAAAAGAAGCATTAGACAAATAACTTCTACTTTTGAAGAGGTCTTACCCCATTGCGTGTTTTCGCGGGTTCATTTTTATCTCGGAACTAGGTACGGCGCAGCTTTTATTCTAACTTTACCTTAACACTTTGACTGGAAGTGGTCACATTAGTAGTCTAAAGGTTTCACTGCTGACTGATAGTTGCATGTTAAATTAATTTGGCAGATGACTAATCCAAGATTCATTCAAATTTATTAAGAAGATAAGGTTTATCTACAGTTGGTGAAACTGGGTGTTAGTCTCACGCTTGTCTTAAAGAGTTAAAAGGAATACTATTCAGTAAGTTCCAAACAAACAAAGAACTTGCAATTAGCAATTGAGATTGGGAGGAACAAAATGTCAAAGAAAGCAATAAATTACACTGACGGCGCAGTAAAATAAATCAGAGCAAAAAGTCTTCTGGCTGGCATTATTTATGAGTATTGTTCTTGGATAATGCTGATTCACGCCAAAGCATTTCTCCTCCAAGTTCCTTATCTCATCATCATCATTGTCTTAGAGTAATTCTTGTTGCATCCAAGACTTGCCTAGAGGCCGCAGTCCATCCGCAAGTGTAACCAGATTTGACAGAATATTAAGTTTTTCACAGAACGACTGCCGCCTGACCTCCATCTATCTTTCCCATCTATTCTATTGGAAAACTTATTACTACGATGATTTTAGGTTACTACACCAAAGAGAAAGTGGTCAACGCAAGTTAGAAGCTGACTTCTCAATAGACCCGGCGTTTGAGCTGGCTCAGCTGGTGTACGGCGATGGCAAGGACCCCGGGCCTTTGCTGACACCAGACCTGAGCTTCTGTATCGTATCGGGCGAAAACTGTGCGACGTACCCGAGGCAGTTTGATATATGTGTGAGTGAACACTAGCTACATCTTTTTTATAATACAAAAGCCGCAAATGACGTCCTTTGTGGTGGTAAGTGTCAACGTATAGACGTATGTGATACCAAGGAGGTCTCACTCGCGCGGCGCGTTGCCAACACATGTGAATAGAAGTTGTTGAAGGTTTCTTGCACTCCTTTCCTCTGCTCTTTCGTCTTATTCTATAGGAAGGGATGAGATAATGAAATAATCGTTAAGCCTTCAACATATTTTTATTTATTAGGGCTAAATGTAGACCGGTTAAACTGGAAATTAAGATTATGATTTTTTCTGAATAGTAACTTCTTTGCATTTTTTCGCTTGCCATCTGCATGTACATATGCCTCCTAAATCGTACAAAAATAAACCTAAGAATAAGTTAAGTTACTAAATGGAAATAAATAGAAATTGAATATAGGACGACGTGGACGTGGGGTTGAAAAGCGTTACCGACTCTGTATCTGCTTTGTGATGTTGGTGTTCGTAAGTGTCCTGATCGCCACGTTATCGGCAGGGCAGTGCCATACCCGAGGAGTCGATATTCTTCGCCGTTAAGACATGGAGCGGCTTCCATCAGACCAGAGCCAAGGTCGTCAAGAAGACCTGGGGCAAGCACGTCAAGAACTTGTTGTTCTTTAGTGATGCTGATGGTGAGTGGAACACTCTTTATTTCCTTCTGTTTCTTTTTGACTATGATTTGGTAACTGTACATGCTACAACATCCCCCTTGTTCAAGTAGGGCCTCATTATTTAAATATAACTTAAAAAAATGAAACTGTCGTAATGAATGAGTCAGTTTCGGCTTTTCTTCTCAAGAGGTCATTTAGCTAGAAAGAGCCGGCTTTGTCTAGAATAGGGTTTTGGCTTGTATAAATGTTGTTAACAGCCAAAATGCACAAATAAACTGATTTTATGTCTGGGTATCGCACGTTACTAGGGCATTAATAACAGCTTGTTGCCTTGTTTTATTTTATCTGGTAACCTCCCATTTTAGTTAGCCATCCATAGCATTTTTTTATTATTTTCCAACGTTCATAGACGCGTTCAAATGCCAAGTTAACGATTATAATCTGGGCCGGCGACATCTGAACTTCTGAACCATCGACTCGAGAACAAGAAGAAGAATTATAATCTTCAATTACATCTTGCCTAGATCCGCATCTACCAGCCGTCAACACTGGTGTGCCTAACAGCAGGACCGGACACTGCAGCAAGACCGTGGCCATACTTCGACTAACACTGAAGAGAGTCAAGGACATGCCTCATGTCAAGTGGATATTTTTAGCTGACGATGATACTATACTCGGGTAAGTCTAGTTAGAAATACAACATTATATATCTATAACTGACTTGTAAAAGGCGGTTCTCGCCTCGATATAATTTTTTTTATGTCTTACCTCAGAATTTTTCTCTTGGACTTTTTTTATTTGAATGTTGGTTATTTCTCTTCTGATGCCACTTCAAATTTAATCAAGATCTGACGAGTAGTTTTTGAGTTAGCATGAGTATGCATTTTTGTTTAATGTATTCCGGGGAGCATCTGCTTTTGTTTTTTTTTTATAATTTTGATAGTTTCCCATTATCTTGGCTAAAAAAGTTGTTGTTTAAATATTTAGGTTAAAAATAATTCTTGTTTTAGGGTGCAAAGGTTGTGTGAATTGCTAAGTTGCTACCGGGGCGGTGACGATGTCACAGTGTTAGGAGAAAGATATGGCTACGGGTATGGGAAGATTGAAACTGCTTCTAAAGGTTAGTATATGAATTTTTATCGCTATTATTTAATTCTTTCCCTTTATAATCATCGGTTTTCTTTGCTTTCTTCTATGAATAGCACCAGCTAGTGTAGTTCGACCTCAGCTACCGTATGTTTTAAACTCTTATTAGAAGGACGTTTGTTTTACTGTTTTCCTGACACCAAGTCATGTGACGATTTTGAAGCAGGATATTCACTGCTCCGAAAATGGCATTCGAATCGAGTGCATTTCACTTTCCATGTTTAGCACATACCTATCACCATCTTCTTCTTCCGCCTGCCCTGATCCCAAATTACTTGGGGTCGGCGCAGAATGTCTTTCTTTTACATTCTCTCCTATCATTCGTCATCAGATTTTACACCCCCTTTTCATTCATGTTATATTACCTTCACACAATCCATCCATCTTTACTTTGGTCTTCCACTTGCCTTTAGTCATCACTTTCCTAGTCACATGATTTACATATTCACATATTCTTCTTTTATTAAATGTTTTCAATATAGAAGTAGCGATACATTGTCTGTTTTGTTCATATAAGGCTACGACTATATAACGGGCGGCGGCGGCACAGTGCTGAGCCTGGGCGCCGCTCGCTTGCTAAGTACGTGCACGTGCGCCGGCATCTCGGCGCCCGACGACATGACGCTCGGGGCGTGCGCGCGCTTCAGGCACAATCTCACCGTCACGCACTCGCCACTCTTCCACCAAGTTAGTGACCACGGAATGTGTATGGCTACGGCTACATAACAGGCGGTGGTATATCGGGTCACAGATAAAATCAAATCCGGAAATACCCAGGGGTGGATCCAGTGGGAAGCCGTTAGAGGTTTCTTTGGATAAAATCGAACTTCAGAAATGTGAAATGAAACTGATTCAAGAACAATACCTACAACAATTACCTCAATTCTGTTTGTAACCATAGCTACATACAAAATGCCATTTATCTTACAATAGGCGGAGGGGAGATATTGCCTGAGCTCCTTCGATTCCTCTATCCGCTAGTTACTGTTCAACATTTAAGATCTTTGTGATATCCAAATAAATTGAGCCATAATTAAAAACTATCCTATACAATCCTAGGCTCGTCCACAAGACTACGCCCGCGAAGTGCTAGCGCGGGACAGACCGGTGTCCTTCCACCGTCACTCCTCCCCCGAACCCAGCAGAGTGTACGCCACATGGTTCCAACACGACGACCTGGCCCTCAGACGTGCGAAGAAAGACGAGCTCTGAGGTACAACTGCTGCCATCTAGATTACCTACGACTATTAGAACTGAGTTTATTATTTTTTTACAACGCCATCTATTGTAAAACTTATGAAACCGAAATCTTGTGATTTAGAAAATAAAATGTATGCTCACGCCATCTTGTGGTTTGAAGAAAAGTATAAAGAATTGCAATCAGTAATCGATATCCTGAATATTTACAACTCATTGGATTTAATTTTAGTGGCATTCATAGCTTTTTTCTAAGGACGTTAAATATTGGCAATACTTTCCATATTTTCAGTAACATTTTTAAATACCGAAAAATATTTTTCGCCGCCTTTGCGGGGCTTGTAATATACACCACTATTTTTTTAATTAGTACAATATCTTTAAGGACAGATTAGCGAATACATTATTATCATATATGTGACGTAAGAATTTCATAATATCTATAAAGAGCAAAGTTGTAGAAAATCTCACTTAAATCATAGTCATATTTTACAATCCATTCACTAATTTATTGATAATATTCCATCCTGTTCATTCGCATTCTCTCTGTCGCACTTATAATGTAGGTAGCCTTAGACAATAAAATGAAGCAAAATAATAAGTGTAGGTAGTTACTTTTTAATTTTCTTAATTCAACCCTCTCCTTCATACTTCATCCGGGCTTAGGACCGGCAAAATTTACCGTTTTACAAGTAATTAAATACGAGGAGGTATGTAATAAGAAAGCAAACAAATATCAAAATAAAAGAAGGTATTCTGGACGAAAAGAAAATAGTAATTTTGCGTATCTATGAAGTCTGAATCAGCTGCTGTTTACAAATTTCAGCATCATCATCATGTCAGCCTAGAGACGTACACTGCTGGACATAGGGCCCCCCCAAGGTTTTCCACACAGACCGATTTTGATCCGCCCGTATCAAATTATTATTAACGTAGGTAGGTAATTTTTACTTACAAGTATTTCAATTTATTGTTCTTCGAAATGTCCACCACTATTGTCAATACACAGACGGGCAAGTTTAATTAAATTGTGTTTTTAACAAGAGAAGTACGCTTCTGTCTTTTCACTTCATCATAAGCGTCCAATATGCACTGTTTTAATTGTTCGACACTAACCGGCTCACTTTTGTACACCCACAAAAAGAAGTCCATGGCCGTGAGGTCAGGTAAGCATAGAGGCCAAGCTACGGGGCCGCCTTGACCGATCCGCTGGCTTTCAAACTCTTCCCTGTACAAACGCACAGCTGCACTCGCGTTTTATCCACTCAAAAAGTACGCACGAAGCATAGCTACGTAAACGATGCGCTCACTATCGGTTACAATTTAGCACTGTTTGTCGCATCGGGCGGGGCGCGGCGCGAGCGCAGAGGGACGGGGGGAATTTATCAATGGAATAGTTTACTACTACTACTAATTTACTACTCATAGTTCTAGTTATGCATTTACCAATTATTACGTATTTTTGTGGACAGCTTTGAGACAGTTTTGGGACTAGTGTTTTTATTTTTTACCTACACAAATGTGATAAGTTTAAGGTACTTAGAGCCTTGTTAATTTCTTTGTACTAATTAAAAAATAGTGGTGTATATAAACTTTTGTATGGAGTTATTTGGATACAGAGTAAATGCGTAGTGTCAAAATTTAAAAGCAATTTTGTTAGTTTTTACAATGTATGTTATCGAATCGTACATATGTCACAAAAACAAGTCTTAAAAAATGTATACCCACTATGTTTCTCATCATCAGCCCTTAACAGTCCACTGCTGGACTAGGCCTCTCCCTTGAAAGGTGGAATTTGCCTACTATATCACGCTGGCCAAACGGGTTGGTATAGGGTTTGTATCAAGTTTTCCTTCTCTTACAGTGCTGTTCTCTGCATAATATGCTCCCTTTATCGGCTCTTACGACACCCATGGGATGATATGGGGTGGTGACATTCCGTATTCTTAATCCACACCACACGGACAATTCCACCCACTATGTTTAAAAAGTCATAATTTAAAGTTCATGAGAGCCGCTTGCATTGGGGGCTAGTAGGTTTGGATCAAGTGAATCCATGTAATGCCACACCACGACTGAATTGACGATCAGCACGCTGATTGGTTCATTCCGATTCCAACAACGATTTTTTACGATTCCTTGGTAATACCATCATTCCATGACCAGATTATTATTTAACACAAAGAATAAAATGGCAAATTATGTTTTTTTCTAATAAATACTGTATTAAATTTCAATTTCACAATATTTATTCGTTTGTCCTACTTGATTTGATGTTTTATATAGATACCTTTTATCACAAAGGTGCAAAACTAGCAAATGCAAATTGCCTGCAATCTTTAAAAAAAGAGTTTTACCTAAATATTTATGCATGAATAGTGTTTCTTTTTTAAATGTGGTTGTGTAATTGTTTAAATATTTTATTCATTTGTTTAATGACTTACGACTACTACAACATGTTGGCAAGTTTTATGTAAGAATACTTCACAAAATGTAGTCATCACAATTCTTGTAATAAAACAAAACATCACACTTTGTAACTCGACATTATGTTATTACCTTGAGTCAAAACGAATATCACACATTTAAATTAACTACTGATTAAGTATTTTGACAGTGTCATTCACTGTTTAAATCGAAAGATCTGGAATCATATTTTCACTATTACCCTTCGTTTCGAACGCTTTATAAGAATCGTGGTTACGACTTTATAAAATACTTCAAATAATTATTTCGATATAATGATAGTAACATTAAAACCGAAAAAAATCTAATTATAATTGCAATTATTCACGTTTCGGTTGCTTTTAAAAACTGTTTAAGCCGTGACCATCAAAATATTTTTGTACTGTCAACTGTATTGCATTTATTAGATCTAAATATTACATTTGTTAATGTTCGTGTTTTTTGCTCTCTGTTATTTAAAATATGAGTAGATAACATTATATAATTAAGTAGGTAGGTATTTAAATAATGACGTAATATAACCCCAGAATTAGTTTCAGATCTATATTATTTTAGAACATCTATAAAGCAAGCTATTATTCAAGATTTCTGTCAGATATCAATTCAACATTTTCTTCAACCAACTTTAAAGACAAATGTAACTTAAAATGATACTAATTGTATACGTAACCTTTAAAAACAGTACCACCAAACTAGGACTAAATTAGAATCAGGAATTAATTTCGAAATATATTTAGTCCATTTTAATAGCAACAAATCTGCCAGAACTATATTTAGCCCACAATTTATTAATAAGACTCCAAATCAAATACAATATCAGGTCATATTATTCCGATATATTCCATTAGTCCAATAGTCCAAGTTAATTCAACACCAGTGCCTATTAATCTGCCATGATTAACTCAGTCGCAAGGCTAAGAATAGTGGGTAACACATAAAGTGGGTCTACGAGACTCCATGATTACATTGCGCGGCCGCAAGCAATAATTAACCCGCAATGAATGGGAACCTTTGGACCCCTCGTTATTCGAGATCGGTGTGCCTATACAGTAGTAAATGCGAGATGTGTGTTGCATTTTGTTACTAATATAGTGTTGTAGATTCTGGGAAGATTGTTGACTAAATACTTTTCTGTAAACTTAGTTTATAACATTCTCAGATCGACTAAAAAGTGACTCACCTTGTTTGCCCTGAGTTATCTACCTAAGTCTACTTGATCTGAGGTGATGCTGTTAAATATACCTACACGTTGGTCACAATTTATAATTTGTGATATCGTTTGCAAGAAAAGGTTATAATCAAGATTATAATATTCTTATTCTAAACTCTTTATTACAAGTAGGAACATATTATTTTTTTGTTTTTATAAATGACTACCATTAGTAATAGAGACATGGACTTCCCTTGAAAGCTGTCTAATAATTAACACCAGAAGCGTGCGAAAGGAATACCCTAATTAGTTGGTATTTTTGTCTCTTTCTACAGGGTGGCCAAATAAGAAGGTATTTCACAGTCCATACCTCTGTCTATCATCATCATCAGCCTTTTACAGTCCACTACTGGACTAGGCCTCTCCTTTGAAAGGAGGAATTGGCCTACTATACCACGCTGGCCATATATTTGGTTTGTTTTCCTTCTCTTACAGTGCTGTTCTCTGCATAATATGCTCCCTCTGTCGGCTCTTACGACACCCATGGGACGATATGGGGTGGTGACATTCCGTATTCTTAATCCGTCACCACACGGACTTCCCTCACCAAACGGACTCCTCTGTCTATACACTTTTTAAATTATAATCGTAGTTAAAAGTTTATAATTATTAGGTACTTATATGTATGATCACAAAAGCTGTTACGAAATTATTTATGAAATAATGAACGTATAGTATTTATGTAAGTTGTGTTACAGTATTGTTATTTATTAAGAACGAACTAACATATCATTTGTGTATATTTGAAATATATGGATATTTTTCTAAAACTATGTTGTTTTATTTCCGACTTATTTTTGTCAACAGAAACTTAGACACAAATACATTTCGAAGCATTTTACGAAAGAATAAGATAAAATGGAAATATATACCTATTGCTAATTAAAAACTGTTACTTAAAGAACCTAAATAAATATCTTATACTTAATACCTAGTAATAATTTATTTCAGTAATTCAAGGTAGGTAACGTAAGAGTTGTTATCGAGTGAAGAAAACATACTTCTGCAAGAAGTTTTATAAGAACTCAAAACTTATAGGCGCTGAACTATGTCTAACTGTTTACCGTAAACGATTTTAAACTTTCATGATTAGTATACGTTATACGAGGTAGGCGACCACACGACCAGAGCAAGTCGATCGAAACGTTGGCAAATACCGAGGTTTTAGTTATGCCATAAATATCTTATTTATCGCGGTAAGACCCGCTTAATAACTTTGTATAACCTAGTGGGTTCGATTCCCATACCAAACTACGATTTGTGTAATACACAAATAAATACACATATCGATGTTTCTAGTCTAGATTCTCTTTGCATCAGTTGATTGAATGTTTGTGAAGTAGGTACCCCACGACTTAGCATTTATTCCTAGGTCGGGAGATGTCGCCGCAATAAAAAATTATTAAGTATTTTTCTGAAACATAGAACACGATCTGTCTTTTTGTAAGTATCTATAGGCTCACGTCAGTTCACATTAAGACAGGTAGGCTATTTGCATGAAACATTGCCCGCTGAAGATACTTTTCCAATAGAGTTTGGGTAATTAATCAGCCCGTTGTCTTGGCTAATGGACGCATTGAGCGCGATGACTTGGCACGCTTTAGCCAAGTCACGTTACTTAATAAACAGGGCCGCTATACTTGGTCAAATGCTACCTCATCGTAAATATGATTTTCAAGCTGCTGAGCATGCTGGGCTAGGTATTGGCCCAGTTTGTTGGCCTATATGTATTCGTCTTCAAGTTCAGTTTTTACATATTGGTCATTCGGCGCTGGCACCTTGAAGGTTGTGAAAACTTTTGTAGCCGTACTAATTTATTAATAAAAGTATTGCTCGTGCTTCGGAGGGCACGTAAAGTTGTCGGTCCCGGTTCTTGACTAAGGATAAGGATCGTTAGGCCATGTCGGAGGTTTTCGGGCGGTTTGAAAACTCTGTCACCAGAGTTGGCCACACACTCACACGAAAAAAAAAAGAATATATTATCACTATAGCTAATGAACCGTCCGAATGCTAAGAACACTACTCTTTTCGCCACTAGTTCAATTAAGGTTAGAGTACCATCCACCACGCTTGTGCGTCAGATTTCATTACACAATACTTGTAGGTGGTAGGCCCACGCTGTTTACAGCACGAATGGGCCGGCTCGACCGGGGCAGTACCACCCTCCCACAGAAGATCGACGTAAAGTAACAGTATGTTGTATGCTGTTGCGTTTCGTTCGGTGAGTGGGAGAGCCGGAGGCCCAACCATATCCTCCCCATCCTCTCTTCATTAACCATATGGGGAAGGAGGAGAGGATGAGGAGGATTAGCTGAGGGGGCGGTTACCGCAGCATACGTGGGACCAGTAGAGTATCCGTGGAGTCATTGTGTGGGTAGTGTGGGTCAACCCGCCGGCCAGGGAGACCTGTAGAAACGGTGGTGCCGCTGGCCGCCCGCGGCATAGTATAGGGGCCCAACTGGGACTAACCATCTTGGGAGGCTGCCCCACCAGGCCGCGCATAATCTCCGGGTGGCTCGTCGTGCCGGTTGGTGACCGGACGGTGGAACCCGGCGACCATTTCCGGGAGGGTACGGGGGCCCTTCCGTCCGGCGGGTCGGCCACCGCTATACCTCACAGTATAATGGCAAAACAATACTCTGCGCTTTGTCACGCGCTGCTGCGTTGACTATCTCCTCTTTTCACGCCCCCTTTTCCTCTTCTATGGCAGCTCCAAGAAATGGTTCCGGTCAAACAGCGGCGTCTTCGTTCCCCACCAACTCACTTTTTGAGGTGGATTCCGCTAATATCCGCGGACTCCATTCGAACCTCAACGCCGTCCACCATCATCTCGAGACGGCCCGACCGGCCATGCTTTTCTTGACCGAGACTCAAATACGCCGTCCTGACGACACGACTTATTTGCATTATCCCGGTTATGAACTGGAGGATAACTTCCACGCAAAAGCCGGGGTATGCTTGTTCGTCAGAGCGGGTATTTGCTGTCGACGTCTACGCTGCCTAGAGGACCCGTCCTTTTCTGTCTTATGGGTACGCGTAAGTCTGGGTTCATTGGCCCGGATTTACGTGTGCCTTTACCGTTCCCATACCGGAGATGCCGAGACAACTCGACTGTTTGACTACTTCAGTCAGGCAGCAGATAATGCGCAGGAGCAGTTCCCGACAGCCGAGTTGGTCTTTTTGGGAGATTTCAATGCCCACCAAGAGACCTGGCTGGGCTCTTCCAAAACGGACCTCGCGGGACGAGCTGCTCACGCATTCGCTCTCACGCATGACCTGACTCAACTGGTACTCCAGCCCACCAGGATACCAGATATATCGGGTCAAGCGCCCTCGTTGTTAGATCTTGTGCTGACGAGTAACCCGGCCCAGTACAGTGTGACGGCACAAGCCCCTTTGGGTTCCTCCGACCACTGTCTGGTTCGCACTACAGTGCCATTCGCTTCACCTCCACAACCAGTGAAGGCAAAGCGACGCTTGTGGCACTACTCGTCAGTGGATTGGGATGGACACATAATAGTCTCGCAGGCCATCGCCTGCGAGACTATTATGTGTCCATCCCGTGGTCTCAACGCTGCTTTGGTGGGAGGGATCTGTCGGAGAATGCGTCTGCTGTTGCTGGGGAAATCATGTTGGGTATGGAATATTATATTCCATCCACTGACGTCTCCAGCAGCAGCAAAGTACGGCCCTGGTTCGATCGCGAGTGCGCCGATGCTGTTAAACAAAAACAGTCGGCTTAGCGCGCTTGGATCAGGGCTCGGTCTCGTCGCGATCCGAATGTCCATCTCATGAAGGCAGCCTATAATAGAGCCACCAGGGTCTGCAAGAGGGCATTCATAAGAGCGGATGCCCAGCGCATTGCACGGTTTGGTCAAGAACTCTTGTCGCACCCCACGGGCAGCCGGGGATACTGGCGATTGGCCAAAGCCGTGCAATCTAATTTCTGCCAGCCTTCACTGCCGCCGTTGCGATGCCCTGATGGATCACTGGCCCATGGGCCGCAAGAGAAGGCTGACCTGCTTGTCAATCTCTTTGCGGCCAACTCCCGAATCGATGATCGTAGTGTGCAGCCGCCTTCGATTCCCTTCTGCGGCCACTCCATGCCTGATATTAAAATCAGGCAATGCGATGTTCGCGCAACACTGCGATCTCTCGATGTCCGGAAAGCCAGTGGGCCTGATGGAATGCCAGCGGTTGTGCTTAGGAAATGCGCAGCCGAGTTGTCTCCAATGCTTACACGCCTGTATCGCCTATCATATGCCTCTGGCGTAGTGCCGCAGGCTTGGAAAGAGGCGAACGTGCAACCGATTCCCAAGAAAGGGGATCGTTCTGATCCGGGCAATTATCGACCCATTGCTGTCACCCCTATCCTCTGCAAGGTGTTTGAACGATTAATTAACAACCAACTTGTTGGCTACCTAGAAGATCACTCTCTCATCAGTGATCGTCAGTATGGCATAAGACCGAAACGATCAACGGGTGATCTTCTAGCGTATGTCACACACCTTTGGGGTGAGGCGATGGACAGGCATGGGGAGTCGTTGGCTATTAGTCTCGACATCTCCAAAGCCTTCGGTAGAGTCTGGCATCGTGCGCTTCTTTCCAAGCTTCCAGCCTACGGCTTGCCGCCTCGATTGTGCAACTGGGTTGCCAGCTTCCTGCATGAGCGCCGTATACGAGTCCTTTGTGACGGTGAGTCATCGAAGTTTCTCCAGGTGAATGCTGGTGTGCCTCAGGGGTCCGTGTTATCGCCCACGCTTTTTCTTCTGCATATCAATGATATGCTCACTTTTGGGGGCATACATTGCTATGCAGATGACAGTACTGTACATGGGCGATATCTCGGACACCCTGCGGCTAAGCAAGCCGACACTGAGGAGTATAGGCGAACACTTGTTGCTGAGCTTGACTGGGTTCTGAATTGCATCTCGCATTGGGGTGATGAGAACCTGGTCGAGTTCAACGCCAAGAAAACACAGGTGTGTGCAATCTCAGCCAAGGTATCTCCATTTCCTTCCCCATCCCTCTCTTCTGGATACTCCACTACCGATTCAAGACAGCCTCAATATCCTAGGTATGGACATACGCAGAAATCTCAACCAGAAGAACTACATCGAGGGTGTCATCAAATCTGCATCTCGGAAACTCGGAGTCCTGAACAGGGTGAGCAGGTTTTTCACGCCGGAGCAGTTGTGTCTATTATACAAAACCCAGGTTCGCTCCTGCGTGGAAGACTGCTCTCACCTTTGGAATGGCTCCGCTCAGTACTTATTGGACGCCCTCGATAGGTTGCAGCGGCGTGCTGTCCGTATCATTGGGGATCCAGAGGCCACTAAGACTCTTGAGTCACTGCAATTACGCAGAGACGTGGCCTCAATGGCTGTCTTCTACCGTATCTATCACGGTGAGTGCTCCGAAGAGCTCTTTCAACTAATCCCTCCCTCTCCTTTCCTATCCCGAACGACACGTGCTGGGTTGAGGTGCCACTCTTACACGGTAGAACAGATACCGTCACGCACCAAACGGTTCAGCGCCTCTTATCTCTACCGTACCATTAAGATGTGGAACTCTTTGCCAGCCCACGTGTTTCCCTCCACTTATGATCCTGGGTCCTTTAAGCGGGGGCGTGAAAAAGCTTTTCTCAAAGCCGTCAAGGTGAGGACCATCATACCATAATGCCATGCTGTCTGCTGGGATGATGGCCATCACTATGGGACTTCACTGACTGCTTAATATCAGGCAGCATGGAGTCAATTTGTTCGGCAGAAAAAAAAAAAAAACAATTGAAAATTAATCGGCACTCAGACATGCAGACCGCCAAGGTGTAAATACTGTATGCGGAGTGCCTAGAGCATTAGGTGTGTGCACGAAAGACCGTCACTACCTAATAGTTTGGCCGGTCAGTGTGAGTCACCAACTACCAACATACAGCAAGTAGATGTACATAAGTACCTATGTTGGCGCAACTAGCTAGCCCATCAGCTTGGCCCAATGTGAAAAGCGTCTTAAGATACCTGATTTACATATTGATAGATTGACTTATCTACGATATAATAGTTAAGCTTCGTTCTAAACAATAACTCAATAACACTTACCGAAACTCAACGTTTAAATCAATGGGCCGACTGAACTACTACACCATTAATGTAATCACAGGGAATACCTACACAAAAGTGTTTTGAGTATTTCTTTGGTCTTCAATTACCAATAGCAAAAGAAGGAAGGTATATCAAAGAGGCAGGTAAGTAGGTATTTATGAAGCTTGCCAACTGGCAGGCGTCTCTCCTTTCATAAGGGCCTGGAAAATAAATTTGCGTACCTATTTTCACGTAAAATACTTATCTACCATAAACTTGAGCAATTTTAAGACAGCGATGGATCGTCTGATATATATAATTATATTTATTTATAGCCTTTTAATTTCCTTCGCAGGTTTAGAGGCTTCATACGTCGTGACGGGTAACCACAAAATTAATGATACGTTAACTTAAGACTCAATTTACTCGGCAAGATTAATTACTGAGCAATCTCCACTTCACCGAACTCTTAACATACTTTAAGACATATTTTCTTAACGCGATTACTTCAGATTATAACTTGTACAGAAAATGATATTTATTCTTCGCCAACTTTTAGGGTACTTAGGCTAAAGTTGCGAAAGGATCAGTGCGGGTCACGCCGGGCAATTTGTCATTCAACACGCGATATCCACCGTAAGTACCTCCTACACTCTAACTTCGCAAACTTACATTTTTCATTACCCACAACTTTTGAGTACGACCCTGAGGTACGCCAAAACTACATACAACTTCCGACCTTATGTATTACCATTAAGGCTTATTTTTGTATGGTAAGTTGTCAGTCAGTGTCGAAATATTTTTCTCACTTTCAGTTTGTGTACTTATGCATTAATCAAAATAATATCGATGCTCAAGGCGTCGCGCGGCGAGGTGAACTTAGAAAGAGTTAAGTCGCCAGGGATTATGTTTAAACTTATGGCACGCGTCTTGTTTCTCTATAAGTAGGCATAATATTGTTGAAGGTATTTAAGGTATATTGTAAGATTTGTAAGTGAGGTTGGTAATGTTGATCACACGTCACGTCAAGCTCGGTCTAAGGTCAAGAAGAGTTTATCTAAATGTTTCGTATAGTGAAGAATAAAGAAAATGTATAAATTATTTATTTGTATAATTATTTCTAAAATTCAAAGAAAGTACTGACATTGTAAGCCTCTGAGCTGAGGGAGTAGTATACAAACCTCCATGTGCGCCATTTGAAAGTTATTAAGTTATTATGGGGGATGCCCTAAGCAAAGTTTGTAATTGCCGTAAAACGGTTGCTATTTGTGGAGACTTTAACATTAACATATTAGAAAAATGCTCTTCAACTATCAATTTTTAAATTTATTTATGTCATGCAATTTATGTCATAATTTTTATGAACCTACCAGAGTGACTGCCACAAGTGGTACTTGTATTGAATATATATTTAGGTACTGATCGGCCAATCTCCGGTTGCAAGTTTTTTCTTGTCCGGGCACATACTCCGTCCGTTACATAATCCGTAATATTATCAAATTCAATCATGGATTTTTTTTATATGTTAGATAGCATCAGTATCTAACTGTTAACAAAATATTGCGTTCTGTTTTTAATTAGTTAAGACTAAATTAATTTAACTCTGTTCAAAGAACCTGTGTTCTCTAATTACCGTGGCGTGTCCGCACACCAGCTTAATGTTGAAATTTGCTTGTAATTTCTAAAACGTACAGATTTACTTTGATCCATTCAACGTATTAAACTATATTAAGTAACATGTATCGCATAGGAAAATATCGACTCAATAGAACCAGTCTGTAAATAATTATCACTAAATACCCGCATGTCCAATCGAAAGTTATAATTGCCGTGAAGGTTTCTGTTCTCGGGTGCACATCCCTAAATAACGGTATTTGGTACATCACTACCGCACGCGTCGGATCTCCTCAGTGTGTGCCACGGCCCATCAGCAGTTGCACGTCTCTTACGTTAGTGTACCGCCAACGAAGCACGTGAGTACATAATTACCGTAGCCTTGGTTAAAAACTTTTCTAATTACCGTTGTACTTATTTAAATACTTGATGTTTTAAGTTAGATCCTAGTTGATAATGTAAATGAAACAGTACTTTGGCCGCCGTACGTTATGATAAGCCAGTATTTGCATATTGTGTCGGTTTTCGTAATTTTTAAAAAAGTTTATCGTTTTCTAATTACCGTATACTAATTACCGTGTGTTTATAATTACCGTTGTATGAAAAATTAATACTTGTTTACTAACTGTCTGCACGGTTTGACTGCACGATTGGCGTAATGGTTTAACCGTCATCCTCACCGCTCGACACTGTGCTGAAGTGTTGTGGGTTCGATCCCCACACGAGACAACACTTGGTGTTATTCATAAATTGTTATTTCGAGTCTGGGTGTTCATTGTGTGCGTTAGTTGTATGTTTGTAAAGTCTCCCGCGACACAGGATTTAGTCCTAATGCGGGCGTTGTATAAAAAAAATGAAAAAAAGAAATAAAAACACTGTAGCCGCGACATCGTTGCGTCGTAGAATATTATTATCATTGTCCGTAAATACATTTAAACTATATGCTGACCAATAATCAAATTATTTAACGTGTAGGATGGGAAAACCCAAAAAGACCAAAGAGGAAGTTAAAGAAAAGAGAAGGCTAGCCGCACGACAACGCCGAGAACGAAATAAAAATGACCCTGTTTTGTATGAACAATAAAAAAAAAAGAGAAAGAAAGGTATAATAAAAGAAAAAGAGATAAAAAAATACTTCCTATCTGCGAAATGTCACCAAAAAACCGGATGAGAACTCAAAAAAGGAATAGGGAAAATTTCAGAGCTTACTATAAAAGACAAAAGGAAAAGGAAAATAGTAACGTAAATAGTAACACCAGTAGCACACGTTCTGCGTAAATAGTAACACCAGTAGATGAAAAATGTTCGGGTACTTTGAGATAACTTATACATTCAGGAAAAAGACAAATATCACCTTAGTCTGCCGTGAACATGAATTCTGTAAAGAATTCGAAACGTCGGCTAGTAATAAATTAAAATATAGTTTCTAGATCATTAGTTTCAAATGTAATAACTTAGTGAAACCAATACATCGCGATAAAATCCGTAAACTGTAGTTTAATTTCAAAGGAAAAGGAAAAATTGGAAACAATCGAGGAAGAAGTAGTCGTAGATCTAGATGTGCTTGATAATAGTATAACAGATCCTCTTGAAACTCTGTCAACACCATTACATCTCCATGATTCGTCATACTCACTGCGCTCAAAAAAATACTCTAAAACTCTATGTTTAAAAACATTTTCTGAAAATCCCAACTCAACAAAAGAAGTTAATCACCAAAAAGAGAATTGTCTACAGTCAACTTCTTTAAAAAAAAAAGAAGTTCCCTTGCAGAAGATACCAAATTCCATACCTACCTTTATGACATCAACTCCGCGTCCATCTAGTGCTTTGACATCGTCTTCTACTGATACTTTGTTTTTATCAGGCAATATTGAGCAATTGACTGAAAATAAAGTTACAAGTATGGATCGAGAGTCTTCCTTGTGTTCAACACCGACTTCACTATCTTCTAAAAGAAATGTTGAAAAAGCAAAACGTAAAAAATATCACCATTGTTGTTATTAAGAAGACATGTGTATAAAACAAATAAAGAAATGTTATATATGCGAAAAAAAATTGAGGAGTTAAAAAGAGCAAAAGAAAAGTACAGGAAGCAAGCATTAAGGCTGAAATATAAAAACACGCTACATGCAAAACCAGAACAAAGTCACGAGAAGGAAAACGAACCAAAGTATGTACATAATAATAATAAGGAGACTAATATAGAAAAAATTAAACAAGACGTCCAAATTTTTCTAGAACAAGACGAGAATTGTCGCATTTGTCCTGGCAAGAGAGAATACATTTCAAGAAAAACAATAAAAAAACAAAAACGTTTTTTGACAGACACGTTATTAAATCTTCACACTAAATTTCTTGAGTTACACACTTATAAAATCAGCTACTCGACATTTTGCAAGATGCGACCATTTTGGGTCGTGATTCCTGATTCACGAGCAAGAGAGACTTGCATGTGTAAGACCCACACTAATATGAACTTGATCATAGCGTCACTTAAAAGATTTGACATTATAGACCAAAGCTCCGCTCACAAAGTTCATCATTATGCTGTGCTTCAGAAAATATTGAGTGTCTTTCAAGAAAATGTATAGATTGCGCGAATAAGAACATTCATTATAAAGAATTTGATAATGCAAACCAGATTTTTTACTACCATTGGATCACAAAACGGATAACTTACACTAAAGATGGGAAAGAGAAAACGTCAAATAAAACGCTCAAGGAGAAAATTACAGCTAACCCTAAAGAAGTCATCAAGAAGTTTGAACAGTTGCTACTACCATACATGAACCATTGTGCTAATAAAGTTTCTCAAAATAATTACATCAAAAATTTAAAACAAAATTTATCTAAAAATGACTGTATAATCCACGTTGATTTTAGTGAGAATTATAATACAAAATACACAGATGAAATCCAATCATTCCATTTTGGTGGCAGCCGGAAGCAAATTACACTGCACACGTCTGTTATTAATTTCAAGAAAAGTGGAGTATTGCAGACTCAGTCGTTTTGCACGTTGAGTCCTTCACTCAGACATGACGCAGTTGCCGTTTGGAGTCATCTCATACCTATTTTAAATTTCATTGAAAATGAAGCTCCTCACGTAAATGTCATCCATTTTATATCAGATTCTCCGACTGGGCAATATCGAAATAAAAAAATGTTTTATGTCATCTCTCAACTTCAGTGGCACTTTCCTAATCTAAGAGTGGTTGGCTGGAACTATACAGAGAGTGGTCATGGTAAAAGCTCAGCAGATGGCGTAGGCGCAACGATAAAAAGAACTGCAGATAGAATTGTGGCTCAGGGATGCGATATTGTTGATATCGAAACTCTTTCTGAAAAACTGCGAGCCAATGTCAAGGGAGTCATTACAAATATAGTAGAAGAAGCAGATATTCTTCAAAAGGATCTTCTGATCCCTAAAGAGATACGGGAGTATAAGGGCACGATGAAAGTCCATCAAGTCGTTTGGAGTTCTTCAAAACCGAACCTACTTGCAATGCAAAAGTTAAGCTGTAATACGCAACAATGTATGTATGAAGCAATTGAATGTGAACATGGTAGACATCATGGATTTTATTCTTTGAATCTAGAAAAGGCAGAAGAGCCTGAAATTTCTCCGCTTGCCAGATTCATTTTGTCGGTACCTTCCGCAAACAAATATAGTTGCGATACATCACGGTCTATTGGTGCTAAAAAATCTTCAGAAAAACCTAAAATTTTATCTAATCGGCTAGTGAAGCCTGCTAGTGTATTTCCTGGGTCTTCGAAGTCTCTTATTCCCAAACATAATACGGTTAAGAGAGAGAAGTCCGATTAGGCTGAAAGTAGCTTAAATTTATCTGACACAGACAGTTTTTGGGCTCCTGTCTCTCCAGTAGATTTTAGTCTTACAATGCCTTCCTTCAAAATAATGACCACTGTTCCAAATAACAGTATTAACGATAAGAAGACTAGAGTTTCATTTTTCGATATATCTGATTCTGATTAAACTATTTTTTTAAATATCGTAGATTACTTGTTGTTTTAAATAGAAAATTACTATAAAACAAGACTGATTCAATTGTATGACATACTAGTCGGTATAATAATTATGATGATTTAATAGAATATAAGTTCTCAGTGATACTAATATACGCAATTTTTAAAAGAGCTGTGAGTAGCTTTAAGCTAGATATATCCTTATTATCTAAGATAATTAAGAATATTAGTCTTATAAGTTCCATCCTACTTACCTTTAAGATATTACCAATTAAGAAATAATATTTTTTTAGTTTGTTTTAAGCTGATTTTCATTGAAAGTGTCTAATTTTTAATAAACGATAGAAATGATAAATTGATATTTTTTACGATTGGATACGAGTTACATTGTTAATTCTAATGCTATAATTTTATAATGATTGTGTACAAATGCATGTCGAATGAGTGATATTAAGACATAATATTTTTTTAGTTTGTTTTAAGCTGATTTTCATAGAAAGTGTCTTATTTTTAATAAACGATCAAAATTATATAGTGATATTTTTTACGATTGGATACGAGTTACATGGTTAATTCTAATGCTATAATTGTATTATGATTGTGTACAAATGCATGTCGAATGAGTGATATTAAGACATCATATTTTTTTAGTTTGTTTTAAGCTGATTTTCATAGAAAGTGTCTTATTTTTAATAAACGATAGAAATTATATTGTGATATTTTTTACGATTGGATACGAGTTACATGGTTAATTCTAATGCTATAATTTTATTATGATTGTGTACAAATGCATGTCGAATGAGTGATATTTAGACATAATATTTTTTTAGTTTGTTTTAAGCTGATTTTAATAGAAAGTGTCTTATTTTTAATAAACGATAAAAATTATATAGTGATATTTTTTACGATTGGATACGAGTTACATGGTTAATTCTAATGCTATAATTTTATTATGATTGTGTAGAAATGCATGTCGAATGAATGATATTAAGACATAATATTTTTTTAGTTTGTTTTAAGCTGATTTTCATAGAAAATGTCTTATTTTTAATAAACGATAGAAATTATATTGTGATATTTTTTACGATTGGTTACGAGTTACATGGTTAATTCTAATGCTATAATTTTATTATGATTGTGTACAAATGCATGTCAAATGAGTGATATTTAGACATAATATTTTTTTAGTTTGTTTTAAGCTGATTTTCATAGAAAGTGTCTTATTTTTAATAAACGATAAAAATTATATAGTGATATTTTTTACGATTGGATACGAGTTACATGGTTAATTCTAATGCTATAATTTTATTATGATTGTGTACAAATGCATGTCGAATGAATGATATTAAGACATATTATTTTTTTAGTTTGTTTTAAGCTGATTTTCATAGAAAATGTCTTATTTTTAATAAACGATAGAAATTATATTGTGATATTTTTTACGATTGGTTACGAGTTACATGGTTAATTCTAATGCTATAATTTTATAATGATTGTGTACAAATGCATGTCGAATTAGTGATATTAAGACATAATATTTTTTTAGTTTGTTTTAAGCTGATTTTCGTTGCAAGTGTCTTATTTTTAATAAACGATAGAAATGATAAAGTGTATTTTTTACGATTGGATACGAGTTACACGGTTAATTCTAATGCTATAATTTTATTATGATTGTGTACAATTGTGTGCATGTCGAATGAATGATCATCATATCATTATTAATATTTTACATGGACTTAATTATACTTTCTAATTACCGTTGCATCAAATATTCAACTTATCTAATTACCATACACACAAAATTTTTAAGTCTCATTATCTAGAAAACCACCACTAATATTTAAATGCCTCATTAACTATTGAATTCGTATCTTTGATGTGTTTCATATTCTAATATGTTTAATGTCAAATCAGTGAAAATTAAAAAGGGTACGGTAATTAGGCGAAGAACGCCTAACTGGAGAATGACCGTGATATAAAACCATTACACAAATCATTAATAATGCTTCAGTCAGATCACAGTGGGCAGTTAATTTGTGGTCCAAGAGAATTTTCGAATTTTCGAAAATTTCCAGTTTCGAAAATTTTGTCCAGAGAAAAATTGTTACAAGATGAATAGGTATATACCAATGTACCAATAAATGAGAGTCGACTTAAAACTTAAAAAACCAATTTACCTCGAAAAAAGTCGTTGATTGCCTCATCATGACCACCCGGATCAGTTATACAGGGTGTTTCATAGCCCCACGTCCGATCAATGAAGGGGTTGTAGAGTAGCGTAAAATGATGAGGTATTTGTCATAATTTCCTGGAAATTCAAGATAACATTTTCCCATGTAAATTTAATTAATTTTAAATAATATCATATCAGATTACCCATGGCAACACTGAAGACTCATAAATCGTAATAGCTAGGTATCTACCTAAAGTTCATAAAGTTCAGAAGCGGCGCCTTTGAGTGCATAGGCCAACTGACCGCCTCCTTTGACAAAAGCCGCCGTCGCGAGTCATCGTCCTTTACACGCCAAGTACCAAGTATTATTTTAGGTATAACAGATTTTATGCACTTGATGCAATAACAGCTGATCTCTTGCTTCGATGGTGTAGGTAAAACAAACCGCAGTATTTAGGTTGTCTGTTTGTTTCGTGCGAGTGCGTGGCCAACTCTGGTGTGAGTGTTTTCAGACTGCCCGAAGGCCTACGACATGGCCTAACGATTCTTTGATTCGGCTTTACGTTCCGTAGTAGATATTACGGAGGCCGCCACACAGAGCGGCGGTTACCGTCGCGTCGAGCGGGACGGCTCTGTGTGGCGTCGTCCGTAATATCTAGTACATTACAACTGCTCAGCGTCGCGTCGCCGTCCCGTCCCGCCGCGCCACGCCCGCTGTGTGCATAGACCTTAAACATCAGACGGTCAGTCACATTTAATTGTTTGGATGTAAATACAGTCTGAGATTCGTCATAATCAAATCAAACAAAGAGTTATATAACTGATCATGTCATGATGAGGCAATCAACGACTTTTTTAGAGGTAAATTGACTTTTAAAGTTTTAAGTCGACTCTCATTTATTGGTACATTGACATTATTAATATCACTCCTCAAATTAACCTTCTCACTGATAGTGGGATGAATTTCACAAAACCATGTAAATTATTTATAAGCTGTTGACTTTTCTAATAAATTAATAGATAATAAATAAATAAACAGCTTCCAGATACCTTAGTAATATTTTTTGTGAAGCCGTTTGAACGGAAAGCGAAATTAATTAAACTAATTGCTTTACAATTATCTCCGGCAAAGATCAGAGGTGACAATGACAAGGTAATATTTTTAAAATTAAATTGATCTTCTGTAATAATAATAATAAAAATGTTTATTTTCAATAACAAAAAGTACATTTTTACAATTTAGGTAATTGAAGTCACCTGTTAAGCTAACAATATGCTTGTGATAGGTGGCTCCGCTCCTCTCAGAAGAACCGACGACGGGTACTTTGTATAGTTAACAAATTATAGCTATAACATTTATAAAAGAAAAGTAATTGAAAATAAAGATGAAGTAAAAATAAAATAAAATAAACAATTTAGAAACAAATACAGGAGTATGTATCAATAGTGTGTGTTATGTGTGTGTGTGTGTGTGTGTGTGTGTGTGTGTGTGTGTGTGTGTGTGTGTGTGTGTGTGTGTGTGTGCGTGTGTGCGTGCGTGTGTGTGTGTGTGTGTGTGTGTGTGCGTGTGAATGAGTGAATGTATTAGGCCTACTGTAACAATCTTTCACTTTGATCATAGCTCAGTGTTTTTAGCCAAAGTGTTAATGTTTTCTTACATGCTGCGTAAGTCATGGGTAATTTTTTTAAGTCCTTGTTTAAAATATTGTATAGTCGTGCAGACTGAGGTGGGTATTGGCGTGATGAAAATGTCGATTTGACTACGACAGGGGGAGCTACAACGTAATTCCTTCTAACATTGGGTCTTGATGAGTCATAGGGCAGAGATTTATGCTTTCTTAAAATAAGTTGCAGAATGTATAATTTTCTTACTGACAAGAGATCTGCGGTCAGGTATAGATTATCTGTAGGAAACCTAAATGGCTTAAAAAACATAACCTTTAGTATAGCTCTCTGAGCCCTTTCTAAATCTAAGAATTTCGTTTTTGTAGCACCACCCCAAACTGTTACACTATATGTTAACACTGATTGAGCTAATGAAATATAAATTTGTTTTAAGAGATCTAATGTGGTAACATGACGTAGAGTTTTAAAAATCCAAATCAATTTTCTTACTCTATTCATCATCAGTTCTGTGAGCATATGCCACGATAAACGATGATCGAGAATTATTCCGAGGTATTTGGTGTGTTGTACTTCCGCAATAACTTCACATGAACAGGCAGAGTCAAGTAGATTAATACATTTATGAATTCTTATTTTTAGTTCAGAAGGAGGCCTAGTTCAGCAATTCGAAACACTTCGTTCCAGGATTTCGCAGCGAAAACAATAGCCGTATCGTCCGCTTAAGAAAATACATGTCCACCACTCAATTTTATGTTGCATAGGTTGTTTATGTACAAAAGAAACAGTGTCGGACCGAGTACGGTACCTTGTCCGACTCCGTATGACACCGTTTCCTCAGAGCTAATTCTGTCCCCTATTTTGACTTGTTGTTTTCTGTCGCTAAGATACCCTTTAAATAACTCCAGAGGTGTGCCTCGTATACCTAAGTCTCTCAGTCTGCGTAAAAGAATTGAGACAGAGACAGTATCAAAGGCTTTTTTCAGGTCGAGGAAGACAGCCAGACACTTGCTTCCACTGTCAACTTTTTCAGTTACAGTGGAAGCAAGGGCCACGACATCCTCTGTGGATAGACCTTGCCTGAAACCAAACTGTGATGGTGAGAGTATATTTTGTGTTGTTAAGTAATTTATTAATCGAGTGTTTATAAGCTTTTCGACTACCTTAGAAATTGATGGCAGTACCGATATTGGCCTATAGTTTGTTGGATTTGTTCTATCACCACTCTTGTACACAGGGGTTATGAGTGCTTGTTTTAAAGCAGAAGGAAAAACGCTTCGAAGCACAGGTTAGTCAGGTAGGAAATTATTGGGGCAACTAGATCATGGGAGGTTTTTAAAAAGCTTGCTGGTATTTTATCCCATCCTGCAGCGCTATCACTTTTCAAGGACATTATTACTGAGCGGACTTCGTTTGGATCTGTATTTAGGAGCACCAAAGAGAAAACAGGGGGATCTTTTATTTCTCTAGTGCTGTCGCTCTGTATTGGGTGTTGATTGGATGTAATATTATTTGCAAGAAGTTGGCCTATCTTTGCAAAGTAATTGTTTACAATATTAACCGACTCTTGAGGAGTCTCTGCAATATGTAACAATTCCGAGTTGGTTGAATTAGTAGGTTTTCGTTGAGTAATGTTATTTATTGTGTGCCACAGTTTCTTGGGGTTCTTTTTTGTTTTGGATAGCTGTTCTCTGTCATATTTACGTTTTTGCTTCTTAATAATGCTATTACAGTAATTGCGGTATCTTCTAAAGGTAATTTTTAAAATGTCATTGAACGGATCTTGTTTTAGTCTTTTTTGCATGTTATTACGATTTAAGATACAGCGTAGTAAGCCACTAGTCATCCATGGTTTAATCAGTCTACAGCGAAGAGGAATCGTTATAATAGATGTTGCAGCGGTTAAACAGGTCTGTAGTGTGTAAATTAGATAATATGTAAGCGTGTTGGGATTTGTTTCAGAAAATAAGTCATTTAAGTTACTATTTTTGAGAAAATTCAGCGCCAGATCTAAGTCTAAAGTTCTTTTAATTTTTGGCAATTTGGGAGTAATAGTTGTATTTTTAGTTATTTTTAGGTAAATCATAAGATGGTCAGTGATGGTAGAACTTATAATAGCCACAGCTGCTCTTTTATATGCTTGTTTTAATCTTATGTTAAAATGGTCAAGACAACTTTTGCCTCTGGTGGGTAAGCTATGGGCAGGGAGTACTCCATGAGTTGCTAACATGGTTAAGTAGTTGAGTCTGTTTGTTCTTTCCTGAGAGGGTTCCTCTTGCCTATATAATATAAGATTAATATTTATGTCACCTGTGATTATGACGGACTTGTTTGATGTTATTGAATTAAGATGTAAACTAAGAGAGTTAATGAAGTCCTCAGAATTTGGTTTTGATGGCGATCTATAAATGCCAAGAATTACGAGGTCGTTTGATATGTTGATTTGTAAACAAGAGGCGTGGGTTAAAATAATTTCTTGAACAGTGGCGTTATGTATATTTTGCACATATGCTACAATTCCGTCAGCTCTGTTTAAATGATTAGTAGATTGATGTGATGAATAATTATTTAATTGAGGTATTGGCTTATTTGTGTTTAATCTACATTCGCTGAGGATAATTACGTCTATGTTAGTTTTAAGAGACGCTAGGCTTACTTGTAAGTCATCAAAATTTGAGTATATACTCCTTATATTTTGGGATATAATACAAAAGTCCGATTTATTACATTTTATTTCACTTGCAAATTCCTCAGCTGAGTATTCGAAGACTTGAGCAACCACCATATTATCTATTTGGTTGATAGTTTGTAGGGTATTATTCATAGTTGTTGAGGTATATAAGTCTGGTAGGCGCTACTGTAGACTTATATCTTACATTTATAAGAAAGAAGAGGTATTTGTTATAAATGCGTACGCGGCTCATAATAGTGTAGGTTGAAGAACATGAAACGATAAACAGGGCAGGTTTGTGTAAGTTTATGTATATGTGTACATGTGTGTATGCGTGTAATTGGTACATTACAATTTTATCATATTGTATTATTATTTGTGTACAAACAGGACATGACTTAAAATACATAGTTATATAGAAAAAACATGCAGAGATTACCACTCTAAACATAGTTTTAAAAAGTAAAGTAATGGAGCTTATTGTGGCATGCTTCATTTCAAGTGCATAAAATGGCATAATAGCCTTCCTAAAATAAACAGTAATAAAGTTTAACATATTAAGAATAATTTTTAAGTATATAACCCTGCCACAACATATTTCGAGTAAGTTTAAAAGTCTTGCAGTGTATGGTCGTAATAAGGACACGAATATAAATACACATAGTCATTCGAGTTGCATTAAGCTATTAATTTGAGATTCACTCTTGATGATCATTGTAGCAGAAGTTTCATCTTTCTTAAGATGGATTCTTCCAAAGGAAGTCCAGCAAAACTTGTAGGATTTCGACTTACCTAGCTAGATCGCGAGCAAGGTAGTGTAAGCGGGCGGCTTTCGGGGTAAGATGCTCCGTTACGTATTGGTGTATATTCGTTTTTATTTTGCCCAAGATGCTTTACACAGAGCTTTTCCTTATGAGTTCGATTGAAGTATTTAGCTGAGTTCAGAAGTTCGGTTTTCAGCGTTGTTGTAGTGAGTTCGAGGACTATGGCGCTGTTATTAGTCTTAGTGCGCTTGTTTTGCACTCGATAGATGTCACTTATTTCACTTTGTTCAATTTTACACTCAATAGAGCCCGATAGGTTGATTGTCATTTTTATTAGGTCTTCTTTCGATTCTTTATCAGATTTAGGGACGTTCTTAATCTCTATGCTAGATTTTCGATTTTCTCGTTGCAAATCTTCAATCCTTTCCTCCAAAATAGTAATATATTCTCTGTCTTTTTTTGTCTGCATTTCAAGCTGTTCCAGTTTCTTTTTAAGTTCTTCGTTTTGAGAGGATAAAAATTCTATGGAATTTTCAATGTTAGAATTTGTATTTTTACTGTCTTACTAATAAAAAAATATTACTCACACATTTAACGTATGAATACTTACACAGCGTATAACGTCTGTATAGGAGTTATACAGGGTTTACACAACATCGCTACTAATAAACGCAAAGACAAGCTTGTGTAACTACTCACGCTGTGTAGTCTGTGTACACACAGCTACACATTAACCTAAACAAGCCCAATATTAGGCGAAATCCCTTAGTGTGACCAACCTGTTGTTGAGTAGTTCAGCTAATATTGGTTTTGTATAGGTTGATGTGTAGCTGTGTGTACGTCAAATATGCTGACAACCTTTTATGAAGTACGTTCAAAAACTTCTAATCGTAACTTGGTTTTAATAATTTAATTGTATTTTATAGTTTATATATAATTTTACTAGCTTAATTATATATTAAATGGAGTTTCTTCTTAAATATATCCCTTATCTATTAATCTAATGTACAAAAACTAAAGACTAATGGTTGTTATTTTCTGAAGGATAAATATGTTTTGATTTGAACTCATAGCTTCCGAACGCCTCCACCGACAATAACATTCATTTCATAGATCAAAGAAATATAACCTTCCTAGTCCAACCTCTCTGTCATAGATTGCGCGCATAACTTAAGTAAAGTGACAACCTCAGCGTCCTCAGCTGGCCAAATAGCCGCCATTGCTCTTACGCACTCCTTATACAAGGGTGCAAGCGTGTGTAGAGCTTGTGTAAGTCTAAATAGATATTTTGATCTCTTATAACGCATGTACACGCAATCTGTCAAAATATTTTTTATTAGTTGCGTTTTTGTTACGCAATGCTTATAGTACTTGTATACTTCTAATACTATATTTTTATTAGTAAGACAGTTAATATCTATCAAAGTGGGGTGTATCTTATTTATTTCAGCTTGTTGATCTGCCATTAAAGATGATATATGAGCCATCATTTCTACCTTAAAAGCACGGAAGTCGGATTCAAGCTCATGTCCCCTTGTCCTTTTATTTCGGTTTGACACATAGTTAGGAGGCGTGAAGAACTCTTTTTGATTGTTTATATTTGTATCAGAGTGGGATTTGTTACCCGTGTCTTCCATTTCAGATGTAAATAAATATGTTAATATATGCAATAATAGGTATTCGAGTATCAAACAGGAACGAGCTCAACACCCAGCGCAGTACAATAAGCGGCGTAAATTTGAGTATTCCAAAATTATCGATTTAATGTACCAGGAGTAAATAAGCACAGCGGAGTAATCCTGTTATGTTGACGAGTTGATGTTAGACGTGTCCAGGTGCTCACGCACACAGTGGCACGTACAGCTGTAGCCAGTAGCAGGTGGAGGGTGGAGCGTGACTCCAGCCGCTTGCGCTGGAGGGCGGAGTTACAAGCTCACAGCAGTAATGGCGTCGCTTGCGCAAGCTTTAATTCGGCAAGTAGAAAACAAAAGGTGTTTACGATACCTTTTGAATGGCCAGGTAGCTTGGAAGTACTAGGGCGCCAGCAGGTATGAGGAGGTCCGTTGTTATTTCGTAGTACAGTTCAGTATACTTCTTCAACTTTTATGCACTCCTATTTTTGTATCAAATTAAACTGATCGAGATTTTATTTATATTTTAAAAGAAAAATAGTAATAAGGTAAGTGTTCACGTCTGCACCTTACGGCGGTCCGGGGGAAGAGGAAAGTGCCCTGCAAGTTTGAGACATTGTGACATTGACAAATGAGCATTTTGTTCTTTTCCGCTACTTGTTAACTCATATTTCTGCCGAAAAGAATTCAAGTTAAATTGGAAATAAGTGCACAGTAGCTACACTTTAGTTCGCAATAGAAAATGCTACGGTAAAAATAACGAAAATATTGTAGTTACTTTTTCAAGGGCATCTTTATCGTGTGATCTTTCATGGCTCTGCCGATGGCTATAAAGTACTAATTATTGATTTTATATGCGACGGAAGATTTCCTATGAACGTTGCCTTGAAATTGATTAGTTCACATTGAGGACTGTTCCTGGCAGCTATGAATGAGGATGAAACTATAGGATTGTTTATAAATAGCCTACAAAGGTAATTTTTTTTTTATTTTACTTATTTATGCCTGTTAGCTGTTATGTAAATAGGTGTGAGTGGTACTAGTTCCTCAGTTAAATTATTTTGTCCAAGGCCTGATGAGTTCGACAAGAGCTGGCCAACTTGGTGCATGGCAGTGTAAAGAAGACCTTTGTCCAGTAGTGGGGCAATATAGTACATAAAATGTGAAAGTATTTACCACGTGTTAAGTTTATGATAATTATATTGGGTTTTTTATGATGTTTCTGTTTGCGTTATATTCGCAGTTCAACGATGGATTGCGTGACTCTGATGAAAATCTTCGTGTTCTATACGTTTTTATGTAAGTTATTAAATTCACATTTTTGTAACAGTTGGATTATTTGAAAATAAGGAATATATTCCTATTATTTGTCATAGTGACTAAATCTTAAAGGGACGGAATCTCTACAAGACACATATAAACCTGTACTAATGTTTTGTAGGATAGAGTCGAGCGGAAATGACTTAAATATTTTGTATAGAGTGTCAAATCCTTAGTAGCCAAATTCATTGATAGATCGAATATTGAAACCGGATTTTAGACAGCAAAGATGCCAAAAATGACCCCGATTGCTTTTAAAATTCGGAGCAGTCCATAGAGAAATCGAGTACCTAATAGTTTTCTATTTCTCATTTACCGTTTAGCTCGCTAAACTCATTCTTCTGTTTCATTTCTCTTTCGCGATAGTAATCATACAACTTAACTATTTTTCTAGAAATGAAAATCTACATAATGAAGTTAAAGTCACTCTGCTAAGCAATTTTCGGCTCATTACTCTCTCGTGATGGAAAGTGGAGTCTGGGCAACGAATTCAGAAAATAATAGAAGCAAATTTCTTATCGGCACTTTGAAGACAAACTTTCTGCGACCCAAATTGCCGCTTGGGGGCGTGGTAGTTGTTCCACCAACGTATCTTAGCTTCGAAAGCAAGAGAGATGGACGTTCTCACAGTGTACATAATATATCTTAAATACGAGAGAGAGAGCAAGAGAGACGGAGAACGACGCTAGCGCCGCCAACTACGAACTAAACAGATGCCAGACCCCACTTCGGCACACGAAATTCTTAAGATCTGCTCTTCTATTATTTTCTGAATTCGTTAGTCTGCCTTCCTTGTGACAGTTATTCGCATGTTAGTAGATACGGGTTGGTCTTATAGTTTATAAAAGGTAGTTCATTAACGTTATATTTAAATTCTGCAGATTCTGTTAAAGCAGAGAAAAATAATATAAAAAAGGAGACGTTGGGCTTATCGAAGAAATCCGACAATAACTCTTCAGGTACTTATCTTTTTGTTTAATCATTATAATTATATTCACTGGATGTGATTGCACTAATAAAACAAACTGGTATGAAGATAACAAATAATTATTTCTAATCGCGAATCGCGTATTCTATATATACACTTTTTTATATATTTACTATAGAGCACAGCATCTTCAGAATTGTAAAATTGCAGTGCAATAAAGAGTATAGAATTTTTGCTTTAGTTCTCAAATTTTAACGGATATGAGATGATCTTAGTTGCTTATAGATTGAGTTAGTCTTTGCTTGGTTTTACTTTACACTGCATAATTTAACGCGTGAGTCACATAAATAATGCGTGCCATATTTTGCATATTAGGAAATGCAGTACTTTGAATATTTAACGTTTGTTTCTCGCTTGAGACAGTTAACAATAAACGAGTAAGAAAGTGGGTAGACCGGTTCACTTGTTTATAAACATTCATGCACCCGCAATACTTCAGTACATCCGTGAACATGGCGCTTGCAACAGTGCCGAAATATCGGTTACTCAAAACAAAGGTACGTGGTATATATCCCGTAGGAACAGTAAAAAGTTGCCGAAATTGTTAGTAGTTTTAGAAATACGTTTTTATTTCCACAGACAGTCGCTCACAGTTTTCAGCAGCAAAAGAGTGCGGATGCTCTTCAGAAGTGAAACCAGTGTGCGCCGACAACGGTGTTACTTACAAGAACTTATGTACCTTGAGATGCGAGAACAAGAGACGTAAGCAGAACCAGGAGCAGCAGTTGTATGTCAGGTGTTACTACGACTGCGTTGTGTGCGTCGTCATCGAATGGTATAAACGTTCTAATGGAATACCATACGCGTTTGAACTGAGAGGATTGCAACATACTGGACGTTTGTTTTAGAGGCATGACATTGATTAGACTTAACTTCGATGAATAGTTTTAAAATGGAGGTGCACCTAATAGAAACTATACAGTAATGCTATTTTAAGGTAATATTGGACTCTAATCAGAAACTTAAGTTTTTAAGGTCAAAATTGGATGGGCTGACAAATGATATGAAAATGTGCTAAGAACTAAAACTTTTTTATACCTAAAACAATATCTTGTCATCAATCTACCATGCAATTTATTCGTTAGTAGATTTCATTTTATCCGTGTGGTGACGGATTAAGAAAACGGAATGTCACCACCCCATATCATCCCGTGGGTGTCGTAAGAGCCGACAGAGGGACCATACTATGCAGAGAACAGCACTGTAAGAGAAGGAAAACTTGAAACAAACCCTATACCAACCCGTTTGGCCAGCGTGGTATAGTAGGCCAATTCCTCCTTTCAAAGGAGAGGCCTAGTCCAGCAGTGGACTGTAAAGGGCTGATGATGAGATTTCATTTACGTTCTTGCTTTCAGAATTGAGTCCAGTATTGTCAGCCTCCTAATGTTAGTTTGCTAAGAATGCTTTTAAGAGCTTTGCAATAAGACAAATTGATTTAAATAAAGACTGGATGCTGGTGGTTTAAAATATTCTAAGTCTTGTTTCAAGTCTGTAGTTTTATTAGACTTTAATGACCTATTGTGTATCGCAGCAAAAGTAAATCTTTTATCTATCTTTACATCGTATTTGAATTGAAGTACCTAAACGTTAGAATTACAACACTCGTGAATGTTGCTATAACTCGTCAATGCTGTAGTCACCATAGGTAATATGTGGAATATTTTCATTAAGCATCATTTCAATACGCTAGAAGGAAAATAATTAGCTGTACAAAATACAACGGCAACGGCAAAATTTTAAACAGTTACTTGCCATTTACCAAAAGGGAAAACGAAAAACATTATTTTGCCGAAACGCGATTATTAGTAAGTTTTCCTTCACGTTAATTATTTTTACATTCGCCAGAGTCTGGCAAACATGTGAGGTTTTGTTTACGTCGAGTAGGTACGACGTTCAATAGTATTTCTGTGAAAGTTGGGAATGGATTTATAATAGCGCACGCTTCGCTCTTTAAAGACGTTTGACTTCAGAATTGAGGGAATGGTAAAGAGGCGTTCACATGTCGTATTTTTTGTTTTGGTCACTTCTTATTGTTTCCTTGTCGTTCTAATTTTAAATACTTGCAGTGTGAAACGCTACTTTTCCATATTATGTCTTAACAATGAAAATCAGGTATGTCATTAAAAAAAGAAACAGAAAAATCTAAATATTTTATTTTAGGATATACTGTTTCATACTTATTGGTATTATTAGAATTTACTAACGGCTAACGTTAGTTAATGATGCCCACAATAGGTTTATAATCAAAGATTTATGCATAATTACATACTTATAACAATACAATTTTCAAAGCGAAGCTGTTATAAATTATTGTCCACGGTCTAATTATTTTGTATCCGCCAATTATTTGGTCGGACACTTATCCACTGAGATGGAAATGCAATTACAACGATTTGAATCGGCCAACTAAACTGTGGTTCAATTGATGAGTTCCTATATCGCTGGTACATTTACGTACACAGGCATACCAACGATCATATAGGTACCATGGTATCGACCTAATAAAGGTCTGACATCTGCGGTGCCTTTACTTGTAGATAACCTAACCCAAGCTCAATGAACGCATATCAGTGACAGATTACATCAGGAATGCAGATGTTCACCATTTTTAGCCGACTTCCATAATAATTAAAGGATTAATTGCATTAGTATATTTTTTTTGTATTGCTAAATATTGTTATTCAATCACTGTAAGTATGGCAATTGTTGTAACTGTACATTTTGATTAATAGAAAAATCACATTAACCACATGCATAAACTTCCATTCTGACAGCGCCCTTATTTGTGTGGTTTGAAGAACACTTGTGCGAAACGAGGCCGCCTCTTTGAGCCAAATGCAAATAAAACGATGGTTTTGAACCAAATCGTAAATCAAGCTATTCGAGCTGAGAGCCTCCATAGCAGTTCATGTATTGGTAAATGCGCACTGTATGTACTTACAAATTGCTGAACGAATGGCTGAATGTGATTGAACGAGATGAAGCAAATTGGATGTTTGTCATTTGGTTATAAGGCACCGAATAATGAGAAAGCAAGTACATGTTAGATACGTACCTAAGTACTGTGGACATTTTTTTCGTAATAGAGATTTTACTTTTTATCATATACAAATGATTTGCATTTTGCCTGATTGGCATTTCACGCAGACCCTGAACAACTGACGATAAAAGCATGAAATAAGGAGGGTGGGTTTCGTTTATCAACTTTATGACGTTGGCAATCACTTAGAAAGAGTTTATAATATTCCGTCCCGAAGGCAGACAATAGCGGTTGAAAGTTTGTTCGGAAAGTCGCCAATTTTTTATCTGGCGCTGTGAAAATGCTGGCATCTGCTAGTATGATTATTTAACTGTGGTAAACGATTCGAAGTCCACTTCATTTGCCTAAGGCACAAGGAGCACTAAATCCTATTGAAAACAGAGAGAAGAAGAGGGGAATCCATATTTTTCAAACCGCTGTCCCTTGGCATTTTATATCCCATTGTTTGCCTATAATTATACATACAACACAGGTAGGTGATAACCGACATTCACACAGGCGGAGCTGCATCCATCTTACGTGGTACGTGGTGGTTACGTGGTGGTACATTTCAATATGTATTTATTTATTTATTTTTGTGCACAAACAATGTACAAAGGTGGACATAATGCCATAAGGCAGTGTTTCCCAAACATCGTTCTGCCATGGCCCGGTAATTTTCACATTACTCCTTCGTGACCCATTGAATACTTTTAAACCCAAGCTGGTTCTCGAAACTCACAAGGAAATCAAAACCGGGTACTTCCCGTGAACTTAGAATCTTGAAATTTGGTACGAGGCAATTTCTTATAGTACAGATTATGAAAAATATCCAAAGGTTAAATAATCAAAATTAATTAGTAGTAGTTGTAGTAGTTGAAAATAAAAATTTATAGTAGAAATGTTTTTATTAATTATTATATTTTGGTATCGCCTATTTAATCACTAAACTATACGTCGATTGATAGTAGGTATTATTTTTAAAACAAGGCGGGAATATTGCGACCCGGTATTTTATTTTGACGGCCCGGTGCCAGGTCGCGACCCGGCAAATGGGAAAAGCTGCCATAAGGCATTCTCTACCTGTCAACCATAAGCTAGTGCAGAGATAAAAGTGGTAGGTGCAATTACACTGTGAACTTGATTAGTAGTTATAACTGAATACTAATAATTATAGTGTAACTTAATACTTATTTTATACATAATAGGGATATAATACATACCTACACAAAAAAGTTCTATGTATACTTACACACACATTTGATTTTCTTCTAATTGTACTAATTTTATTATGACAATTCCTTGCCGTATGTTATTAAATCTAATAGGAGTTGGAAGGAAGAGGGATTGGAATCCACGGCGCGCACCACTGACTTTTCGAAGTTACGTGGTATTTAATTGTTTATTAATAAAGGCACGAGGGCCTCGGCGAGCATGTTAAACCATCACTCTTGGCTCTCGTGAACAGTTGTTGACAGTCGTTACGCGGAGTCAGTACCCTTAAATAAACTGATACTATAATGATGATAAGCGGACACCGGTTTCTAACCAGACGTGACTAAATATCAGCTTTTCCACAAAGCGACCGCCATTTGACCTCCGCAACCCAAAGGGATAGCGATATTGCATTGTTTAGACTAGTATCAGTTTATTTAAGGGTAATGACTCTGCGTAACGACTGTCAACAACTGTTCACAACAGGAATACGGCATACGGCAAGGAATTGTCATAATAAAATTAGTAGATACAATTAGAAGAAAATCATTTTCTTCAAACATCGTGAAATGAAGGTGGGTAAACACTTTTGAGCGGTAGTGTATATAAACCTAAATATACATACATACTACATATACATAAATACTTACAATAACGTATCAAAACTATCAGAAGCTGTTGCTTCAAAAGCGAACATCGCTTGTCCTCATGTACTTTGCCGGATCTGGTGGTTCGACCGGCGAAATGATATTTCTCTGAGAAGATCCAAATAAAATAACATTAGGTTCCTGTTTTTACTAATAATATTACATACCTACTTCAAAACTGTGCCATTACTTAATTGAAGAGTAGGATAAAGATAAAGATAAAGATTCATTTATTGCATAACTGTGTACATACAAGGTGTTAGTGTATACAATATAATATTATAGTTCCAACAGTTTACCCGATTCGGATGTGCAACTTGTATTTATCAATAGTTAAGTTAAGTAACAAATAGAAAATAATAATAATAATTAACATAACATCACATGATTTTTCTCAAAATACTCGCGCAGATTGTAAAATACATTTTGAGTTAGCCATTTCTTTAGTTGGGTTTTGAACAATTTCCCATGCAATTCTTTAATAGCTACTGGTAGATGATTAAATACTCTTATAGCAGTAATATAAGTGCTCTTGTAATACACTGTGTTTCTAATAACGGGTAAATTAATGTTATATTTATATTTGTTACGAATATTTATTTTTGTATTACACTTAAAATCGAAGTATTCCATATTACCTCTTACAAACAAACACAATTCCAATATATACATATATCGCAGTTAATGTAAGAATTTTCTTTTCTTTAAATATGTTTCTCAGGGTATCAGTACTACACATGTTGTAAATCGTTCTTAAGCATCTTTTTTGTAAAATGAATGTGGATTGCACATCTGTCGCGTCTCCCCAGTAGATAACACCATATGTCAAAAGTGGATATACATTACCAAAATATGCATTTTTAGCAGTGCTAAGGTTAGTGGTTTCCCTTAAAATAGATAATGCATAACATGCACTTGATATTTTTTTATTGATTTTTTCTATATGTGCCTTCCAGTTGAGGTGTTGATCTATCGTTACTCCTAGAAAATTTGTTGCATTGACTTCTTCAATTACTGTATTGGACATCGATACTTTTAGTTGAGCAGGCTTACTTTGGTAGTTCCTGAATTGCACTAATTTTGTTTTTCCTAAGTTTACATCTAAGTTTCTACTCTTCAACCATTCAGTTACTGTTCTTAATGTCGTGTTTATGTTGTTTTCATAATCATGAACAGACTTGTAATCACTTGATATGAAAATAGTTGCGTCATCTGCGTACATAACACATAGGTGGTCAATAATGTTAGGGAGCTCATTAATATAAATAAGAAACATCAAAGGTCCCAAAATGCTACCTTGTGGAACACCAAGTAGTACGTGTTCAAATTCGGATTTAACTACTTCCATCATTTTATTTGTTTCATTATATACTTCTATCACAGTCGCCTGCTGTCTATTGCTTAGATAGTCCTTAATTAACTTTAGAGCTACACCTCTTATCCCTATTCTTTCAAGTTGATTTAGTAGAATATCATATTTTACACAGTCAAATGCTTTTGACATATCAATGAATAAAGCGGCACATTGTCTTTTGTTGTTTATATTATCCCATATCGAATCAAACAGTTTATATATTGCTAACGACGTTGTCTTTTCTTTTTGAAACCCGAATTGATTTTTGTGTAATATATTATTTACATCTAAAAATTTCTGCAATCTGTTGTATATTACTCTTTCAAAAATTTTCGAGAAGTTTGGTAACAGTGCGATTGGTCTATAGTTATTTATGTCATGTTTTGAACTTTTTTTATAGAGAGGCTTAACCAGTGCTTTCTTTAGGCTATTAGGAAATTTACCCGTTTCCAACATTAAATTTAGTATATATACAAGTGGCCTAACAATATACTCAATGCTGGCTTTGATAACTCTGATGGGTATATTGTCATGACCACAGCTAGTTTTGTTTTTTAACATATTTACTATCTTTTTCACTTCATACTCATCAACGGGATTTAGAAAAATACTTTTTGCATTATTTTCAGGTAATGATATGGGTGTACTACTCGATGATTGTTTAAAATTCTGAGTGATATACACATGATTAAATACACTAACAATTTCTTTAGGCGAGTTTATAACAACATCATTCTGTTTAATATAATCTATGCCCGGCTGGATCTGGTTTACTGGTTGGGTCTGTTGCTTAATTAGCTCCCAAGTTGCCTTTGTCTTATTGTCGCTTTTTGAGATAAACTTAATATTGGCGATTTGTTTAGAGATTTTATAACCCGCTTCATAATTTTACAGTACTGGGAATATCTTGATTTAAAAACCTGACAATGTTTATTTTTAGACTGTACGTACATGTTTCTTTTATTTTTGCTGGACACTATAATTCCTTTGGTTTTCCATGACTGTACCTTTTTGTTTTGTAATTTTATTTTCTGTATAGGTATACACAAATTAAATATTAAGTTGAAGTAGTCCATAAATTTATTATACGCTGCATTTACATCCGTTTGTAAATAAATCTCATAGAAATTAATTCGCGCTATATATTTAATAAAAATTTCAATATTATCGTTTATTTTGCGTTGCAATTTATAACTATATAGGGATATATAGTTATAAATTGCAACTTCCCTATATATATATATATAGGGAAAACTTCAATGGTGTTACCATTGAAGAGTTTCTATAGACTTTATATTTAGGTATATATATACCTACTCTATTACCTAGCAATTTGCCGAGTTTAACGAGTTGCAAGCAGCGATAGCCCAGTGAAGAGACCGACGGACTGCTACGCAGAGGTTTCGGGTTCAAATCCACGGCGCGCACCTGTGAATGACTTTTTAAATGTATGTGCGTATTAAATTGTTAATTATCGCTGGCTAAACGGTGAAGGAAAACATCGTGAGGAAACCTGCATGTCTGAGACTTCTCCATAATGTTCTCGAAAGACATGTGAAGACTTCACACACAGTGGCGTAGCGTGCCTTGTCGGGGCCCCGTATAAAAATTTTTTTGGAGGCCCTTATATGGAGGTAAAGATTTTTCACGAAAGAAAAAAAATATTGTGAGAAGTAATATTTATTTATCACATA
Organism: Euclidia mi; assembly: GCA_944739405.2. Classification (NCBI taxonomy): domain Eukaryota; kingdom Metazoa; phylum Arthropoda; class Insecta; order Lepidoptera; family Erebidae; genus Euclidia; species Euclidia mi. The sequence goes on from OX123198.2 coordinate 58,722,160, forward strand.
ATTTACCCATTTTACAAATAAAAATCGAATTTTAAATATTCACTCTCCTTGCCTTTTTATCGGCAAACTGATTTATTAAATCATTTATGGCTGATGATGATTTTAGTTTTTCTAAAGTTTCTGCCTCTATGGACAATAGTGAGATGTCTGACAGCCGTTCTTGTCCCATCGAAGTTCTTAAGTAATTTTTTATTAGTTTTAATTTTGAAAAACTTCTTTCTGCCGTTGCGGTTGTAACTGGAAGGGTCAAGAATAAAAAGCATGCTGTGATTACCTCGGGAAAACTGGATGCAAGACTATTGAATTTTACTAGCAATAATTCAATGAGTTCTTTAATGGAATATTTTTTTTTAATTTCAGAATTTAAGCATGTTTTTAGAGCCTTTAATTGGTCACAAAGATTAAGTGAGATGTCTTTACTGTATTTAGCAGACAGTTTTCCGGAAGCGTTTAATATCTCTTCGCTTGAAGAAGATAGGAGTTTCTCCGGTTGTAATATTTCGAATATACTACTCAGGTTGCAAAGGCTCTGAAATCTTTCTTTAGTTTGAGAAATTAATATATCTAAACAGCAATAGTATACATTGACTTTGAAATAGGATTCCGGGTCGGAAATTCTCTCATCTTGTGATAACTCATCAAAAAAACGCTTCGTTATCTTTCGCCTACTGTTTTTAAAAACAGTTGTTACCCCCCACTTTTTTGCTAAATCTTTGGATTCATTTAGCAAACTATTAAATGAATTCTGATTTCTTAATTGGCACAGTCTATTTAAAAGATTACTTAATAAAATACTAGATTTCTGTAAGTCATTATTTTCATGCTGTAGAGCTTTAGAAACAGGATTAATAATTTCAAATAGTGAAGAAAAAAATGTAACGAGTACTAAGAAATCAAAACTCTCTAAAATATTAATTATACTTTTACATTCTTCACGTTCATCTTTTTTATTTGAAATTAAATTTAGTTGGTACAAAGTTTTCATGATTAGTAAAAAATTTTTCTTTACTGCTAATAAAGCGTCGTTCCTAGAAGACCATCTGGTAGGACATACCTTTTTAAGGGTAATCAAATATTTTTCAGATAAATCGTCACTTAGCATAGCCCAGCGTTTTATACTATTGCCAAAAAAAGTATATATTTTTTTTAAATTATCGAAAAAAGTCGATACTTCACGAACATGTCTCGCAGCATCGTTCAAAACCAAGTTTAAAGCGTGTGACAAAAAAATGAAAAGTGTCCAAATGACAGTTTTCAGACCTGCAGCACTGCAATCGGTTACTGCTATGAATCCTAAAAAGGACTCACAGATTTTTATTTCTTTCGGCACATTATCATCATTTTCTGTAACCGAGATATATCGAAAAACTACAGATAGTTGGTCAATTTTTGACAAGTCTTGTGTTGTATCCAGAATTATTGTCAGAAATGGAGCTTTTTTAATTTCTGAGATAATACTGTTCCTAACGTTAGTACCAAGCAAACTAATAATTTCGTTTTGAATCGTAGGGCTTAAATAATTTATTTCACCTTTCGGTTTTAGAAAAAGTTCTTTTAAAGTTGCATCATAGTTAGATAGCAGACGTGAAATTGCCATAAAATTGCCAGAATCAGAATCATGCCCCCTCAAAGGTAGATTACAAGATACTAAAGTAATTATAACATTAATTATACGATGCAGTACATCTCTCCAGAATGTAATTTTACTATCGATTTCACTTTTCAATAGAGTATCGATGGTATTTCCTTGCAACCAATTATTATAAGAGAGTGAGGCACTAATATGCTGCTGTGACTTTTCATGGTCAAGAATAGTTTGTGTGAAATTGCTTCTAACCGAAACACCGTTAACCCAAGCAGAGGAGTACGATTTGTTTTGACGATCTGCTAATAACCAATAGAAGTGACAGTACGGTTTGTTTAAAACGTTAGAATAACATAACCATGGTCTTATAATTTTTATGCCTGCCTGATTGAAATATGAATAATAATAAGCTGAAAAAGGTCGGTTATTTTCTGAAACTTTTGGAAATGGTCCTTGTGGTTTAAATGGACCCAATTTAAAAATTATTTTTCGTTCGCATTCAGTTAAATTGTCACCAAAATTTCCTCTATCTGATGAAATTATATTACAATCTGCATTATCTGCAGATATATCAGAATCGTTGACTTGGGGTTCCTCGATTTCTGGATGGACATCCGATAAAGTATGTGCTTGGCTTTCTTCTATTTCCGGATGGATATGTGACGAAGAACATGCTTCAGAAGAATCTAAAAATAAACGAGTAATTGCTAAAAAATAAATACGAATGCTTTGATACTAAACTAAAAAGAGTTATATATAAATAAATAACGTTACTAAGGGTCACAGTTAGAGAGTGTTCAGTTCAGACGCACACAGATTCTACGCGGATTGTGCTCGTACCTATTAGTAGATACAAAATCACCTGCAGCCCGTCCGTGCATTACTATACACCTGCGTGCTATTTAAACGCAGCGCGTAGTGTAGTGGCCATACAAAACGAGAACCCGAAAGCGAGTCTGCACATCTGAAGTTCTCAACACGCAATTAACGATACGATACAGACTGATAAACAAACAACAAAACAAATCGATCCTATAGATAAGTTAGAATTTTGTTTTTTTTAATTAAGGCACGGAACCATAAAAACAGTATAATTGTGAAAATCGAGGGGGGAGACAACTTTTTGTGACGGACAGATGGACAGACCGAAATTAAAAGATTTCCTTGTTTATCACTACGGGCCCCTAATAAATGGGTTGGGTAGTAGTGTAGTACTTACCTTTCCAATCTAAATCACTCACAGTATCTTGTCTCTGAAAAAATGAAGAAATTTTGGGCACTTTTTTTATAACCTCGTCCCTTTTCTGTTTAATTTTTCTTTTCTCAGCGCCGCTGGGATAATCTCTTTTCCTTTCACTCATTTCTTTTACAAATCGTTACTAATACTGCTAAACCAGAAGAACAATATTGTTTGTGCTGAATTACAATGTAATGCACATTTATATAAAGCGCGTAAATAAACAGTGCCTTGCACTCCGTGGTTTAACATCCAATGCAAAGTACAACAACGTACACGTACATCGCGATATCGATGAAGGATTCCCGGGGATTCCCCGCTGAGTTAAAGATGAAGTAAGTAAAACGGGGAAGTCCCGCAGCCCGCCATAACGATGTAGTGTTGCCAACTTTTGAACGCACGCTTAAGGCGGGAAAAAAAGGAATTGCTTTATAGAATTTTGTCATTTGTAAAATAAAATAAATTAGAAAGTTTTTATTCTTTTTCCTTACACACTTTGGGGGCCCCCGTGGCCCGGGGGCCCCGTATAATTGATACGGCAAATACGGCGGTAGCTACGCCCCTGACACTGTGAAGTCTGCCAACCCGCACTTGGCCAGCGTGGTGGACTATGGCCTTACCCTTCTTATAGTAAGAAGGGGCCGTGCCCAGCAGTGGGACAGTTTATATAAAGGGCCGATGATGATAACGAGTTGCGCACATTTTCCCGTAGGTACATATTTCAACAAACATTTTGACTTGGCGTGACAATTTAGTTATTCTATTAACTTACCATGCTTTAGAATTTAGATATTGATTTTATGAACCTGGACTATGCTGTATACTTCGTAATATTAGGTCTATGTGTAGGGTACATATCACAGTACACATGTGAATAATTTACTCCATTTATAAGACAAGAAGTACCTACATAGATTTGTAATTATTTTGGTTTTACCGTAGCAACAGTTTTACGTGTGAAGCAAGAGAAACGTTGACAATAGAAAATGTCCTTCTACGTCTTTAGTTTAAAATTTTAAAAGAAAATGAAATACGTAGATATATAAAAGTAATTTAAATTCAATGTGTAACATTCGCGTATATTAGACAATACTTAGACAATATACACAAAATATTTTTTGTTCCCGCACACAGTAGAAAGAACATCTAAAACGTGCACAATACGAAAACCGTTGAAGTGGCCATTCATTCACATAACGAAGTCAAAATAAGGGCAATCCGTGATAACTTTGCGGTCACGATACACCCCTATTCACGACAATACTGTATATTGTAGGTTTATCTTTTATACCCGACGTATTTACAAAGGATTCTGAGAAACCCGACTAAAACATAACTAAGATTATTGACATAGGGTGCCAAGGGGTTACCATCAAAACTCGATAGCATTCTACATATTTTATACACGATAATGCGTCTAGAGATTTCGATACCTCTCATGCTCAAGGTATCGAATTGTTAAATATTTATTTCGTATATTTCGATGACGAGTCTTAATATTTAATACAGAAACTTGTATTTGTTAGTGTTGTATTGTGGATAAACTTATCTTTTTTTTCCAATACAACTACCTACATACAGCTGATGTCATGTGTCGTACAGCGAAGAAGACATAAACCTAAATCACGCTATAGGAATATTACCATCGAGACGCAGTCCATTAGGCATTCTCACCTAGTCTGGTCTGAGGCCTCCTTGTAGTTGGAGATACACCTCACCTGGTTCCTTTACGGTAATATAGTATGAGTTATAAATACGAATTGAAAATATTCTAGCCATCTCAATAAGTTAAGTCCTTATGTTATTAATGTTGAAACACTACTTTGCATCTCTCGAAGATTCTCTCCAGCAAAGTAGAATCTATATTGTTAAAACGTATCACTCAAATACTGGTTTCCAATTGAATAAAGAAATGTGGAACGCTATATTGATTTAATATCAAGATATACAATATACATGCGTTTTAAACTCTTTAATAGCTTAATAACCAAAGTTTCACAATAGCCGTAGCGCTATTAAATATTTAAAGTTTACAAACTCTAATACATTAATGATAGAGTATCAGGCATTGGCTATTTCGACAAACTTATGAATGTAGTTGAAAAAACATCCTACTATATCAAAAGGGTAACATATTGGAGCAGGGGAAGTAGACTAACATTTCACTGAAGTGCATTAAATAGTTGGTAATTTGTAGAAATTCACCAATTCATTTACCAAGTTTTGTGTGAAAATATACATCTGGCTGTACTTTTTTATTTTTCAGATAAAGAGGAAATGCCTATACCTATCTCTAAGCAGAAATCAATGTTTTATGTTCTAACATTGTAATTCAGAATTTGGTCGTACTACTAATTTCAGGCAGAAATAGCCTGCCCGGTCTGATTAGAAAATTCTTCGTTTAATAGCGTTTGTATTGAGGCAGGTTATAAGCAATAAAATACGCGAACGTTTCAATTACTAATGAGCATTAAACTTGTTTGTTTTGTATTATTGCTAGATTGCCGTATTTTTTGTAGAAATTACCTACGCTATCATTCTTCTTTTGCTTCATTATCTACTGACAAAGCTAATTCATCAAGTAAGTCAGTATCTAGGTGAAAAATCAACAAATATTTTACATTTGGACATTTGCTTTCTAAAATTATAAATCGCACTTAGAAAAAAGACTTCAAGTCTTTTAGATATGACGTAAAAATTAAATTTGGCTGGAATTATATTTTCTTTTTTTTTATCTTATTCTTTTTAACAGAGCCAGTTTACCCAATTTTCTAAACATTAGTAGAATAGGCATAAAAAAAATAGTCATCTTTATAAGTATCAGAAATGAGATCCGGTCTTTACGAGTGGTCGCTAGAAGAACACAGCGATATAAAGAGCAATAAAATAAATTGGACTCGTTCCGGACGCGTCGCGGCGCTGCCGGACTCCGTATATTGTGTTTGTGCCTTTACCATTTCGCCACCATCTTTGTAGATATATAATCTAGTCTAATCTAGTCTAATGTAGATATGTAATCTAGTATAATCTAGTAAAAATGTTAAATGGCGTTTGATAAAGAAGAGAACGCAAAAGTAGCTAGCAATTTGAATAAGTAACATTTTTGTTTTCAATTTTCCTTAAGGCTTTTACGAGCTGGATGTTTACTTGGTCAGTTCGTCTACCGCAGGCAATTTATTGAATCCGTAGAAATATTTATGATATAATCATCATTATCATCATATCGCTTACGGACCGGTTGCCTCCAAACTATAGAAGACACTGGCGTAAATAACAGTATGATTAAAATATATAGGCAAAGACAAATCAGTTAGCACATCTTCTGCTATAGTTTTTAATAGTTATCTTTAAGAAATATTGATTCACAAGCTTTGGGCTATCAACTATTTGATGAGAAAAGGAAAATTTCTTGTTTGCACTAGTAGGTAGGTAGCAGGTATTACTAAGAAATCGAAGATAATGATTGCTTAAGTGCCCAAGCCCTTTGAACATGAGTATCATATCCATCAGATAGTGATGCAACTCCATGAGCTATTCCAACGTGAGGTGTTTATATAGCTTTGTGACACGTTTCGTATATTCAAAACATCTCTCAAAAAAGGAACACGTGCCTAGTTAAAGCACAGTTCACTAAGACATTTATTTTCTCTGTAATTGGCGCACAAAGCTTTGACAATCGACATCGTTCGCGCGCCCAGTTTATTTTTTATAAGCTCGTGCTTGTAGTCCGCCCCTGTACTTGTTATGTGTTCATTGTGATGTGTTACGAGTCTTTTTCAAGGATTTGTTACTTAGGCTTGCTTAGACTGTAAAGCAAATATTCTTATGTATGCATACCTTGACCGGTGATACCTATCTATATTTTGTAAATAAATGGGCTAAGGAGATGAAGCTACTGCGAATCCTCGGATTGACCCCTCTAGTTATTGGATGGGAAATGGTAGGTAAAAATATTGCACCAACTATTGTATGGAAAATTATAAAAGTGCTCAACTTTTCTGATGACCTAGATAAGCATCCTTCTCATATTGAGAAGAGGCCGACGAGAAGAGGGAGTATAATTATATGGCTGATGATAATGATGAGATTTGCATGGATCGTCAAGTGTTATTGTGATTCCGCTTACATTATAAAAACATGCATGCCGACGACTGAGTAGAAAAACTCCACAGAAAATACAAAACTACTATTTTGAAAGGCAAGTAACAATCCAAACAATGTTGGATAACAACTTTAAATTAGGTAACAAAACAGTCAATAAAACCAGAGTGTTAATTATAGCGAACAATGCTGGGTCATCAAATTCTGAGACAACCTCGATAATTTGACAATAAAGTCTCGAAGACGATGGATGTAGCAAATTATTTCTGTGCAAGTTTCACTTTTATGACCCGGTGATCATAATCCATGGAACTGACGTAATTGGACAAAAGTACTTTGAGTTACCTACTCCATCATCATCATTGTCATCGGCCATAGACCTAGCGAGCGTTATCCCGGTTGCATCAAAGACTTTACGCTTCAGTACACATTTTAGTCTAAACAAATTTGACAGAATATTTGCTTTTCTACCTAGAAAGAGCTAGACCTAGAGCTGACTGATTACTTACTACCTAAGTTAATATACGAAGTCCACACATTTATAAAAAGATTCACTAAGAATTGAATATTCTAGGGTTAAATAGACATGCACTAAAGCGTTAGGTGATGGAATGGCTAATAAAACAAGACTATGGTAAAACTGAATCATTGCTCACGTTTATTTATTTATTTATTTAATACTTTATTGTACACTTTTAAGAACACCCATCTCATAATCCAAATAATATTTCGACATTCACACCAAACACACACTCACGCACACCTGCACACGCCCACACCCTTACGCCCACGTTCACACAGAAATACACACACATACTCCCGCAAGCACACATACCCACACACAGATATACCTTAAATGCAATTTCTTTTTCTCATTTTTCCTTTTTTAGTATATATTATTATATAGTAAGTAGATAAATATATTGTAAGTTAAATTACTAAACAACATCATACATAACAGTGATACAACTCTGCTTAACCACATGTAGGTATGGCTTGTACGTAGGTACTCCCTCTTAAGGCACAGGTTTTTACCTACTTAGTTTGAGAGGCAGGGTACATATTTTATTATGCCTCTAAGGTTTGCTTTGTAATATACATATATACCTACCTACTATGTACCTACCTGTTCAAAACTTAACTACAATTGTGAAACTTTTAATGTAGCAACTAGTGTATTGTTTTTGAAAACAAATTATTATTAATATTATTTAAAAAAATACGAAAAAGAAAGTTGTGTTACAAGAGTAGTAAAAATAAGTGAAGGTTACAGCAGGACTGACCCTTCTTAGCCAGGGTTGTACCACCTTCCCCCCCGTGGGACCTCCACCTTGTCGTGGTGGGAGGGCTCAGTAACCGTGGGTTTGAGGTACACCCACGGTGAAGCTAAGCGGGATCCCGGGAGGGGGCGCTCCATGTGGGCTTGAGTGATGCCTGCGTAAGTGCGTAGGATGCGTCCAAAGTGCGGTTGCGGGGGACAGTTCTGTCTGTCCCTCGCAGTCAGGTGCGGTCGCGGGAGAAGAGACGTGTAGGTGTTGCGTTGCCGCGCGCCCTATCTCCCTCGACCAAATGGGGGCGCACCATTGTTGCGTCGCGGTGGGGCCGCAGAGGAAGAGGAGGTGCGGTGTTGCGTTGCCGTCCTCCCTATTCTCTGCGGCCGCTGGGTGTTTTGGCGGCGGAGCCCAACACCTTCATCAGCCGCCAAGGGGGTTTCGTTCGGGGCCCGCCTAACCATCTGGCGGGCCAATACCCGTCGGGGGTAGCGGGGAATGCTTCGGTGAAACCCTACCCTCCCGATACATGGGTACATGAGGAGGACGGGTTCACGGCACTTCCCCCCAGGGCGGAGGGACTCCATGAGGATTTTCCAACCCGACCCCAAAAAAAAAAATAGGGTTGTACCACCTTCCCTCGGTTCGCTGTAAAACAATAGCAGCGAGAGTTCAAAGAGTAATAATTCCTGTACTCTCTTCCTCGTTTATGACATATAACTCTTTACAAAGTTTACTCAGATTCAAAAAACGTTCAATTGTGTTTCATAATGAAAGTCAAACATCAAGTTTTCGGTTTTACAAATAATTTAACCTTAGTAGGTGTGACATTTCTGTTGCCCAGTTGAAAAACTCCCCGTTAAGGCTCGTAGGTACTTAGCAGTGTAAAGTAGGATAGGATTTTTTGAGAAGTAATATATCCCCTATCGAGTCATCATCATCTTCTTGCCCTGGTCCAAATCTATTTGGGGTCGGCGCAGTACGTCCTTAGCTTCCATTCTTTTCTGTCGCCCGTCATCTGCTCATTTACCCCTTTCTCTTTCATATCCATCCTCACACAGTCCATCCATCTTTTCCTTGGCCTCCCTCTCCCTTTCCATCCCTCTACCTTCATATTCCTCACTTGCTTACCTACATACATATCATCTCTTCGCATAATATGTCCATACGAAGCCAAACGACTTCCTTTCACTTTCTCGTCTATAGGCGCCACTTTCAGACTACCTCTCACGTATTCATTCCTAATCTTATCCATTCTCGTAACTCCACACATCCATCGCAACATTCTCATCTCTGCCACATGTAATAGTTTTTCATCCATCTTCTTAGTAGCCCAACATTCAGCTCCATACAATACGACAGGCCTTATAACCGCCTTATATATGCGTCCCTTGAATTTCAAAGGCATTTTAGGATCGCATATTGTGCCCAAGACCTGTCGCCATTTCATCCATCCTGAGTTGATCCTTTGCCGAACATCTCGGTCAATTTCGCCGTCGTGTTGCAGGAGTGATATCCCCTATCGAGTCAATAGGTCCAAAAAGAATATATAAAAAGTCTTAATCAAATTAATCTTAATATATAAAATCCTTGGGTTACTGACTGACTGACAGACACGCTACAGCCGAAACTATTGGGCGCAGGAAGCTGAAATTTGGCATGTATGTTCCTTGGAGACAATAGGGGTGCACTAAGAAGGGATTTCCCGAAATTCCCACCGGATCGGCCAAAACGGGTAAATTAAAAAAAAATGCAGGCGTAGCTGCTGGCGTCCTCTAGTCACTAATAAAGCCTTAGTAGTTAGCCTTAGCCTTAGTTTGCAGCTAGTTTGAATACACTCTGCAGTACACCTAAGATGCATGGCGTGTCACCGGTGTGAGCGAACTACCAAGTAACTTGTGCACATGAACGATCGCCTAACTCGGTCCCCGCTTAATTATCTCGGCAAGTTATTAGTGTGTCCGTAGAGCCGGATATCGGAGTAGATTGGCGTTAATGCAGTTTGGTAGGGTTCTCGTGCGTCGTATATCATATTTCTTTAAGTAACCAGACTTAAAATTTCTGTGACAATACATTTCGAAAATACAGTTTGGTTCATATTTTATATCCGCTTTAAGAACTGTTGCTCGGACTACGTTGTATTTATACTACGTTAGCCCATGGAAGATAGACGGCTACGATGTCTCGAGTTCAGACCCATGGCGTGCACCACTCACGATTCTTAATTATGTGTGCATGAAAATGAAAATTTTATTGCTTGCCCGGTTGTCATGAAGTTCTTTCATCATCCTCTTAGCGTTATCCCAGTTTCAATCTGGGGTCCGCTTACTAGTCTAACCGGATTTGGCTGAATATTAGCTATTCCACAGAGCGATTGCCTGTCTAACCTCCGCAACCCGAAGGGATAGCGATATTCCATGGTTTAGACTATTGTCAGTTTATGTAGAAGGTACTGACGCCCTGTAACGACTGTCAAAGATCTTCATGACAACCAGGACCGACGGCTTAACGTGCTCTCCGAGGCACGGGACAAGCGATAATTAACAATTCAATACGCACATAGCTCGTTTAAGTTATTTACACCGAATTTGTACCTACCAACATTTGCACAATAAAGCAATTATCTATCTATCTATCTATAACTCTGAAAAGTCATTGGTGCGCGCCGTGGATTCGAACCCTATACCCTCTGCATGGCAGTCTGTTGGTATCCCCACTAGGCTATCGCTGCCTTTGTCATGAACTTCTTTGAAAGTTGTTATTGGCGCCAATACTCTTCAAAATACTGATACTGGTCTAAGCCAGGAATATCCTTATCCCTTTGTGTTGCTGGCCGCTGTCACGTACAAATAGCTTGATATCTGATTCTTTTATTACGTTACTTCCGTAGGTATATTGTTATTTGCACAATCGGAATAAACGTTGATATTATAGCGGACCTCCAATATATATAATTCGATTAGAACCCTCTCTCGCCGCGTCTGAATAAAAGAGAGGAGTTAATTAACAGCCAATACGATACGACCCAACGTCTAGCAAAATATTTTTTATTTTGATCGAGTAATTTTCACAATAACATATTTTCGCTTATTATTTTAGATTTATTTACATATATATTCTTAGAAACGTACATCTCGCGTAAGAGTCTCTACATTAAATACGTATAAAATCATTCGCATTTGTTAGACTTCTGTGTTTATTTAGCAACAAAATCCTTTAATTTTTAACTAGTATAGGTAGTTTTTTGAGATTTACTTCGGTTAAATGCTTGTATTTTAGTTAATTTGAAATTATATTTTATCAGCTCAAAATAGTAGGTATACATACTCAAAACTTTTATTATTGAGGTATCCTTTGTTATGTGTGTTGGTAATATTTAGATCAGTCCGTGGATCAGTAGCTCTATCCCGCGCTAAAGCAGTGCATCACCTTTCAAATTAAATTAAATGTGTGAATTATAAAGTTGCTTTCGCATATTCATTTTTAACCACGTTGGTGTGCAACGTTATATAACATAGGTACAAAGCAATGTTATACAAATTAATAAAAAATTGATTCTATTGATATAGATTTTTATTATTCACTGTCTGTCGTCACATGCGTTGGACCAGCACGTGCCCAAAACGGCCACAATAAACAACATTCACACAATAAGTGCTCTGATCGGGTAACCCGCGCGAGACCTGAATATTTACTACACCACAAGTTTGGACATTTGGGATATTCGTAGACTCTTCACAGTTTATTTAAGGGGTAAGGAGAGATGATTGTTTGTAGTAATAAGTACTAGCCTGTTCAAGAAGATGTATCCAATCAAAAATGACGGCAGAACACTGTAGTACACTGTGAGTACCATAGTTATCTATCAAGTAGGTACTTCAAATGGCTTAGATTTTCGATCAATAAAGTAGTCTCCTCAATGGCATTATTACTGCTTACGTATTTGAAGGCCTGTGGCAAATTCATAGCCCTATAGACATTCCCGCGGTCGGTCTGTAGAGCAAAGGGTACGTTTTTCCTCTTAAGAGCGTGGTGAGCATACTCTTTGATGGTTTATCCGTCGTGCTTTACAGCCGACTAACGGGAATGTCAGTCACATCTAATTGTTATGGCACTGACCACTTTCTAAAATAATATACATTAGATTCAGCCCGCTGACGGATGGATGGATAGTAGAAGCTTAAGCAATAGCATTGCGTTGTCACTCTACGATGTAGAACACTAAAAATCCTCCTCCAAATATACTTCTCTCAATCTACTATCCCCTACACAAGATTAAGCCACAAATCTTATTAATGTGGCGAATGTGCGGCATGTGTGCGGTTAAATAAACAACGGTATTGACACAATAAGTGCGAGTGATCCGCCGCTAGTCGCGCCGCCCGCGACCTGAATATTCAATGGCAAGAGAGGGTTGGGTGCGTGTCCGTTGTTACACGAGATTTGCTTGGATTGTTTTGTCTTCTAATGGGTCTTCAATGCTGGCATGATTTAGCTACATGTTTCATAAGCAAATTAATCGGAGAGTAGTGTGTAGTGAGACAGTGAACTTCATCATAAGTGAGTAAGTGAAAAGGAACAACATTTCACAAATAAAAAATCACTGTTGTTCATCAGAACTAATACGTAAGGATGACCACTGTGGTATCCATCCCGTTCATGCTTCCACAGTAATTGCAAATAGCATTAAAAGCTTGAATTTTTTGCTCTTCTGCTGCATGCTTTTTACCGCTTCTGCCCGCTCAATGTTTTAATCTCAGACTCGGTCGGAACCATATTTACTATGAGTCCTTGGTCTTTGCATTTAAAATAGTATTCCTTAAAAAACTTTAGTTGTCCTCCTAATTTAAGCAACATAGAGTCCCTGGACGCTGTATACTGCTTTTGTCTTTAATTGCAACAAGTTGTATTGTCAGTTTAGCTTATTATAAAGAACTCAACCTTGATTATTCCATATTTCTATTATACCTAACAGTGTAATCCAATGGGAACAAAATCTAAACTCGTACATAACAAGGGAGGCATCCCAAACGAGCTCTTAATAATGCCTCTATGATATCGCGTCTGGACTCACTCGGCGTGTTGCTTACTTATTTCTGATTTACGCTATATACACACATTTACAACCTTATTTTTAAAGCACTAAGGGCTAATATTGTCGGTCAGATAGCTTCCAAAGGGGCAGTTATACCACAGTATAAAGACATACAGTAGTTTGACGCCTTTGATCTCGTAGAAAAAGCCGACAACGTCTAGACAAGGGTAAGTAGGCTAGGGCTGCCACATTTAAACAATACCTACTTATTCAAACACCGTCTAACTATTTATTTTAGAAAATATTACAATTGCTACGCTACATGAATATTGTAGTGTAAATCACTTATTTATTATATTACAATAATTAACGATAAATAATTATTATAAAACAGTTTGCATTTTTTCGTGCGGTGCAGCTTTGCATAAAAAGTGTCAGTCAGCACCTATTTCATCCCGCAAGTGTCGTGGGGGGCGGTTAAGGATATGAGTATTTTTCAAATATACTAGGTCGTTATCGTACAAACCAAGTTAAAATAAAGCGATTGACATAGCGGTCGTTTAATGGATGGGCAACCATGGGATCAGCTTGCAGAGCCTATGTTATCGATATGAAGTATTTTACAAATCTATTTTCGAGCAAACTACATTAAGGTAAAGCAATAGACATCACGGTCATTTTATGGATGGGTGACCGGGCTATGAGATTACTATGAACATGTGTGGGGTTTATAAAAGGGGGCCAAAAATATGGTTATTTTTTAGCTAGGACGCGCCATTACCAAGATACATAATATATTAATATTTGATAGGTACTTACCTAATACGAAGGTACTATAGGTACTTATTGCATGAAATTAAAATCACGCTTGAATGTAACATTACCTTACAACGCTTATTTTCTTACGTCTGGCCAGACATGAGATATTGTAAAAAGTTAGTAGATTAGTAGGTACATAATTTTAAGTGGTTATAGGTACATACATTTCAAAATAATATAAATAGGTAATTATAATTATTGAAATTTTCATTTTTGGTGAAAGTAAATTGATGAATTCGCAGATTTTTTAAATCCTTATTTTTTTATCTTTAACCCTTAACCACTGATATAGGTCTGACAGACTCCTATTCGAAATACAAACGTTCACTATCTCGCTCTAATGAACGATAGAGCTTCGTGCGCTCGAGTACCTTCTATGCAGTCAGTAAACAAAGAGCCTTGAGAGGGTGAAGAAGCTACGCACGCGTTTTAAGGTATTTATCGATGTTTGATTTTTTCATGTAGGTCTGACAGACATCTATCAGTAAATACGTCACTTTTTTGATATATGTGATTTTTCTTTCCAGAATGGATTCAGAGCAACCAAGTACATCACGGTCCCTGCGACAACGTGATACTAATTTATCGGACTCTGAAATAGCTACTACCTTAGAAAACTGGATTTTAAATGAGAAAAACGACACTTTTAGCGGTGATTCAGATGTTGATGAAAACTATAAAGCTTCAAACTGAAAAAGGAAATATTGCACTGTATGTGATAATAAAAAGAAGAGAAAGACACAATATTTATGCGTTTCATGCAAGTTATCAATATGTTTGCAGTGCTCAAAACCATTATGTGTAAATTGCAAAGAGAAAAATTAAACAATGGTTAATGGCTCTTTTTTTTTATAGAAAATAAATATGTTAGCTAGGGAATGAAAGAATTAAGAAAAAATATTTAGTTTTTGTTGATTTTAGTTAGATTTTTTTTTTATAAGCAATTGAAGAAAAAAGCTGCTATTTAAGTAATAACTTATAGAAACTTCCTAAAAATAATCGATATTGTTAATTTTTAGTTCTTTTTTATTTTGAAATATTTGATTATAAGTTACTAAATATAACAATAGAACTCAATTGAAAAAAAACATTGTGTTTTAATTTCTAAGTATTTTTTTTCCTATAGGAGTCTCCCAGACCTATATCAGTATTATGATGTGTTACGATAACATAACGACGTGAAAACGACTGTCTTGCGTGAAAATAGTAATGGGACATTTCGCGTTACCATTTTTATAGTTTTCTTTAAACGTACGGTCAAGGTACGATTTTTATTACATGTTATTGCCACGTATTTACCATATCGCAGCCGTAAATATGTAAAGAACAATGGCCACTTCTCATACATTGAATGACCTGATAATGAATTATTGTGTATATAGATAAAATGTATAAAAACAAGTAGCTCTATGATCAAGAAATTATACTGTAAAGACAGTTTTTCTTATAAAGGTCTAGGAATTACATAATACACCGAAATTAGTTCGTATTAATTTGACAGATTCACCCATGTCCAATGTCACCAGCGGCCTCGTTACGTCAAAAACGTTCCGTTGCATCCTTATCCAATGTTTTCAACGGCAGAAATATATTTATATTTATCTTTTAATATCTTTTAACATACAAAAATACATTCATTTATGATCAGCTTTTAACAACTTGATTCAATTTATATATAAAATTAAGTTTTCTCGAGGTTTTGACAAAACCAGTTGCTAAAGATGTGGTATAAGTGAAATGGAACGTAGCTAAACAAGGAAGTATTATCGGGCACAGATAATATAACAGTGCAGCGAATAAAAAATATTTTGATAAGGATGCGTTCACGAGTTCTAGAACATCTTTACAATCCAAAACTTTTCTTTTTACCTAGACTTCTATAAAATATAATTGTTAGTGAAATCATTACACTAAAAAATAACCTTAATTTTAAAATAAGTTTTATCTCTATACATGATTAGGTCAAAAATGGCCATTGTTCTTTTGTTTGTAAAACGCCTTGGCTTCATAAAAACTTGATTGCGCTGTAATATCAGGTAAGAGGCGGAGTATTTATGACTGTTGTAAATGTTACTGTGATTTTGATCGCATTACTGCTGGTTTTTTTAAGTTTCGGAATGTTGTTTAATTTGAAATTGACTTTTTTGCAAACTTCGATTCTGGTGATCAAACATTCATACAAAATGCTGTCAATTCTTAGGACGAAGGCTGAAACGATATTTCAGTAAGTATTTAGTCCATTGAAAAGTGACATTTGGGGTTAAATTTGTCAGAGGACGCACTTTTATTTTGTAGATGTCTAGAGAGGGCTAACTTAAAGCTTAATCCAAATTTGCGATGTCGTACCTCATGTTCCGCGGCCGCCATTGAAAAAGTGGTGGAGCGGATGGTTCTTCTTATTTATCTAGTAAACTATTGGTCGCACTGATACTGGATGTGTTCAAGCATTTTTTGTTGCAAATATATTCTAATAAATTCCCTACAACTTTGGTTTTGATACTGTTTTTGTAAAACCAAAAAATAAAATAGATTTTCTTTGTTAGTGTCGTATTTTGGTAATTACAGGGTTTCTGCATTATTACTGTGTCCTTCGTCTTTTTCATGAGCCAGGCTTTAGCTTATGATCGTCGATATTTAATTGTTGATAAAAAATATATTTGTTGGTAAATCATAATTTCCATAGATTTTTTCAATTAATTTGCTGTATCGCTCCCCAGAAAATTAAGGGGCTGCAGAACCTTGGACTTTCCTTTACATTAGCAGAATATCAAGTTTAGAAGCCCAAGGAGTGCTTTAATTTTAGAGTCTTGTCTATATTTTGCGAACTTATATTTTCAGGGTCGATGTAATGAGTGAACATTGGACCTTATGGTAGTCGTGGAGGCTGCGGAGTCTCCAATTGGAGGACTGGGTCTTCTTTTGGAATGAGTACACAAATTAAATGTACTTTTTGTTACTGACGACGAAAAAATTACAACACTTTGAAAATATTTTTGTTTGCAAATTTTATTATTTAATTGGACCTTATGGTAGTCGTGGAGGCTGCGGAGTCTCCAATTGGAGGACTGGGTCTTCTTTTGGAAGGAGTACACAAATTAAATGTACTTTTTGTTACTGACGACGAAAAAATTACAACACATTGAAAATATTTTTGTTTGCAAATTTCTTTAGATTTTGCGTTTGTAACTTTGTTATTTTTTATTTTACGACTAAATGCTATGGGACCAAAGCTGTAGAAAATTTGATTGGCAATGAAACGTGCCTTGAAATTTTACTACTTATCTATATAAAATTGCGTCCTCTGACAAATGCACGCTAAGCCCAAAAAATTATAACAATTCTTCTTATTCTCTGCGTCAGTGGTTTCCTTGTTCTGAACTATATGCCACATACGCATAAAACTCGGCCACTATAATTTCCACTCTAAACAGAGCAATAATAATAGAGCAAACAGACTTGCTAGAATTTTGTTTTTGTATGAAGGATTTTCAACGCCTTGAAAGGGACAGGCACGTCGTTCTGTTAGGAGATAGTGTGTTGGTTGAATGTTTATTTTTCTGCTATCCTTAGTTGAAAGTTATTATACGTGACTTTTAATGTTGTTCTTACAAGATCTCATAAACTGCGTTTTCACATTTTTATACTTCAGGCAAGGAAAAAATTAAGCAAAGTTTGTAATATACAAGTTTAAAAAAATTTATAAAAGAAAGACTCTATCACGCAAAAACGATTCTACGTGCATGGGCGTCCCTCCCGATAAGCTAGTACTCGTTGGTTCGGCGTTACACCGAAACCGGTATGTTCCTAGTCGATTTGGGAAAACTATTAATATTGTGGACTGTAGGATTTTGGTTCTTATCGACTAGGAAGTGAGGAAGTGAAAAGGTGTTGTGGTTAGGAGCCTCTTACCTTGCTCGGCAGTCCTTTTCCTTGCAAATGGCGGCCGCTTGGTTTCTTCGTGAATTCTGAAGCTGCTTGAATCACTCCACTACACAAATCACTTTCACTCGCGAGCGGGTTTGTTAGGTTTTTTGGTATAAGCGGTAATAATTATATATAGCGGTGCGGATTGCGGCGGACATGCGTTTTCGAGCGTCTCGAATCTTCCATTCTTTTTTCGTCGCCGTTGAGCAGGGCGGCCAATAGCGAGGCGTTTTTGGGAGGGGATTCGTTAAAGGATCGCTCGGATTAGTCGAGCAGCGACGAACCATTGACGTTGACATAATTAACTAGCAATGGAAAGGATAGATGGCGCTACCACTCGTATTTCGTAGTTTTAGTCATCAACAATCCTCAACAAATAGTGAACAGTCTAGCTAGAAGACTAGACGAGCTTTTCAATTGTATAGTTTTACTAAATTTAAATAAAGGTAGTCTACTTGCAGTCACGGAAAGTGTCGATCAGTCATTTTCCAATTTCCCAGAGCCTATTGATCAAGTACTGGCTATAAATCACAAAAAATGTGACGTACACTTTGTTACATATTTTGTAGTGATAACAGACTCTGCATATGATAGCTAGTCGAATAATAACTTTTTTGACATGAAATATTCGTAAAAGTAAATTATAGCCGGATGCTGGCGAAACATGAACAGATTGAGATCGATAGATACTCCTGGAAAAATAATCAATACATTCACCCAGAAGCACGAAGCGCTCATAGCGAGACTTAGCTTGCCGTTCGTAACAGATCGGTAAAGTTAAGCAACGCTTGCACAGGTCACCACTTGGATGGGGTGACCGTGTAAGGCATTTACATCTGAGCGCTACCGCGCTTCGGAGGGCACGTAAAGCCGCCGGTCCCGGTTCTTGTCCAAGGATAAGGATCGTTAGGCCATGTCGGAGGCCTTCGGGGGATCTGAAAACGCCGACACCAGAGTTGGCCACACACTCACACGAAAAACAAATAAACAAAACCCAGAAGCACGGCGTCTTTAGCACGAAGGCCTGAAAATCTCTCATCCGAAAATAAATTTCTGCCTTTAATTTGCTAAAGGTAGTCTATACCTAAGTTTTTCTCATGTTTCCCTCAATGTTAGTGCTGATACTTAGCCTGCTGATTTATTTTTGACGCAGGTATGTAAGGGTCGTCAGTCAGGTGTCGGAATCACCATTCATATCTCAATCGCACTATCAGAACCAAACCAAATAAACACCTTTACCACCATACAGTAGCTTGTACTTGTAACCACAGAGTCTAAGATCTAAGTTATTCGTGTACGTTAACACTTGTAAGTCAGCCGCAATCCCCTCGGCGTTGAAGTTTGGACAGTCGATCGGCACCGTGAACACGTAATAAACTCCACTCAACTGCAGTTGCAACTTGCGCCAGACATTTAACTGCTACATGGGTATTCAGCACGGGCTACAACTTGTCTACCAAGTATTTGGTTTATTTGTTTCATTGTAAACTACTACTTGAGAGCGAGTTCACAATTGAATTTCCTCTAATTTTGGTGTCTTTTTTGGGATTATAGGCTATTTCGTGGGTGTGGGTCTATATTTTGAATTACCCACATGTACTGAGTAGAGCAGCATAAACCATATAATTATCTTAATATTTAAATCCTTGCGTTACTGACTGACTGACAGACACGCTACAGCCGAAACTATTGGGCGCAGGAAGCTGAAATTTGGCATGTATGTTCCTTGGGGACCGTAGGGGTGCACTAAGAAGGTATTTACCGAAATTCCCACGGGATCGGCCAAAACGGGTAAATTAAAAAAAAAGCAGGCGTAGCTGCTGGCGTCCTCTAGTAATTTATATTATGCTAGTGAAGTGAAATAGTCACTCGTGCATTTCTATGCTAGTAAACGGGGAAAAATGCAAAGCTATCCTTGCCCTCCTTAAGTTTTATATTGCTGCTCTTCTTTTCATCCTTTCTCTATTTGAAGAGAAGAGTGGTACGGAGGTTGGTTCTTCCCCTCTCTAAACAAACCGTTAAGGTAGAAATAATGTTACTTTACATAAATCAACTTTATTCTGATATCTTTTGAATAGGTAGTAAAGCCTTGCCGATTTCAGCATTAATGAGCCGGCTCGATCGCGGAAGTACTACGGGTAAGACTTACACTGCTGCGTTTCGTTCTGTGAGTGAGAGTGCCGTATACCTCATCCCCTTTTACTTGCCACTCATTCGACTCCTCCTCCCATTGCTTTTTTCCATCCCAATGACGGCAACACACTTGTGATTCCTCTGGTGTTGCTTGTGTCCTTAATCGGCGGTAATCGCTTACCTTAGTTTGACGTTTGTTACAAAAAATAACGATTCTGGTCTGCTTAAAAACAGCAGTTTTATATCTGTTAAAGCAACCCTCGAAACATAAATTACTTTACTTGTAGACCTAAATTAAAGTCGAAGTGGGAAGCCGTTTAAAATCTTATCAATCTTTTTAAAAGCGTTTATAAGAGGGTTTATTCGAAACAATCCAAGTATGGCTATTGGGCAATATAAATAACTCATAACTCGGTGATATCCCGGCGTAGTACCGACAGCAAAACAAAAGGTACCGTCAGCAACATAAAGTTGTCACGACCGGCGCCACCGAACACACGAATGATATAAATCATGTAAGTGTTGGAATTCACGCATTCATGAATACGATCGAATGGCATTTAGATGCTGCTATGCGTGTCATTATTCTGAACCGATGGCCAGCATCGATAGAAATCATGTAATTATTAAATACTAATTGTTTTTCGTACATAAGCTTGTTTATTGTTGCTGGTAGTATAAGAAGGTAAGCTAAAATGGCAATGATCTGACCACATTTGTTGTGATGATGACATTGATGGCCGTTGTTGATCCGCAAACGAGATTTAGAAGTTAGTCTTACTTTTTTGTTTGTTATTGGTCACGAACACTGATGAGCTGTGAAAGCTGTTTGCATAAAAGTTGTATTTTGTTAACTTTGAACGGACTTTTTAAATTTAATAATTTGTTAACTATGTAACGTTTGTTTAGATTATTAATACAGAGCCACTAGTTGGCAAATAAGCTTGTAATGCCATATCCATTAGTTGTCCGTAATCTACGCCATTTCGTCACGACACCATTCAGATACTTACGTACAGAGCTATGTTCGTGTATGCTGTTTACTGATATTGATTCGTTTTTGGCATTATTTTGCTCATAGATATGGAACCGATATTTAAGAATGTCAATAAATGGAGAAAGGGCATACCTATTTCTTATGGGGAATAAGATTTAGCTCCATGCTGTCTTACCTGGTTTTCATTAGCGACGTTAGACGCTAGGTATACTTGCTAGTTACAATATGCCAATGGCTTCCACCTTTTTCTCGTATTTTGCATGCTCTTCATCATAGAATTCACAAGCATTCTAACCAGACGATTCTACCATTTTCTTTTTGAAAAAATTGACGGCTTAAAATTTTTAATATGTAATATGTACATATAATAAATATTTTTAAACGCACTAAATATAAACTGTGCGGAGATCTAGAACCTACCCAGATCAGTCTGTGAGAAGAATCTTGGGAAGTGCCTATGTCCTGCAACGGACCTCTCTATACGGAGATGATGATGATGAAATTTAAACTACAACAAACTTCAACATAGCGGTTGAATGATCGAGGAGAACCTTCGGGTAGGCATATATCCTACAGCGGACGTCATAGGCTGATATGATGACGATGAAACATAAACTGAATACAATGGATTCATCATGACATACCTCTGTAAATATTTGCTTACAGTTTTGATAGTGGCCGACCTCGTAGGACATTCGTCGGCCAAATTGGTGACGTTCTAAAAAACGGAAAGGTCCGAAGCACCCGGAACCGGCGAGCATGTATGAAAAGAGTAATGAATGTAGAGGAAGCGCGTCAGCTTTGTAAGGATAGAAGCAAGTGGCGTTCCGTTGTCTCTGCCTACCCCAACGGGAAAAAGGCGTGAGTATATATATGTATGTAGTTTTGATAGTACCATAAGATATGCCTCTACCTAAGATAATGCAAGATGCTGTTTAATTAAATGCGACTAAAGTAAGTTTTTCTTTTATGTCATTAAATTATCAGGAAAATCTAAATTTCCTTGCTTGATGCTTTTGGTAGGTGACACATTTGTAAATCTAGTAACTGCAACTAATACAGCTTGAAACATGCAGGCAGAATAGACAATTTGATAAGCTTGAAAGATGAACACTAGATAAGTTGTAATGCTACATTAACAACGGACCTATTTAAATCATTATTATTATTATAATAAAACACCAATGACATAATATATAAAAAATTAAATGAAGAAACAACACTATGCAGGTGTCAGATTCAGGAAAGCTCCCTAGTGTAGAGACAGTTTTGATAAATAAAAGAGACAACTATCAAATCATATTTTCATTTATTCAGTTTGGCTCAAGGATATATCTTTAGATTACGTCGTGATTCTATATTTACATTTGGAGCCCAGTTCGCAAAGCAAAGGCATAGAACCAAGAGAAAGAACGGGCAATAAAACTCTTGGCCATTCTTTTCAATAAGTAATAAAGTAATAATTCACAAATAGTGGTAAAGCCAATTTATATCAAATATCAATGTTGTGGGTAGTTTTATATTACTAGAAAGGTCTGTCTTACAACATAACATAATAAGCATTATCTAGCATCAACACAATTAACCAAAGGTATATAATGAATCTCATTGGTACAACTTGATCCACAGTATAATTATTATTCTATCCTATATTACAATCTTTAATATCTCACAAACAATCAAACTACCCACAATATCAATAAGATAATGATTACAGTATCTTACATTGTTTCCTAGATGATGAAACAAAAGAACAAGCAACACAGAATATTGAAACACAGTGGCAGTTAAATAGTCAGAACCATATCGTACCTGAGCCGTCGTCGATGGAGAATAGGACGAACTAGCCGAGCTTGTTATATAGCTAGCTTAAACCTTATTTATACGTTTGACAATTTAACTGTCAAACGTCATGTCAGTGTCATTTAACTGCCACTATCCTCTTACATATTATGTATAAATACTTGGATATCAGTAATTTAAGCCCACAGCCTAAATACATTACCATATCTCTCACAGGCGACTGCGTAAAACGTATAGGTACTACACTTGAAAAGTATACAATATTCTTTCTTGAAGTAATTTACCTTGCATAACAGCAACTACCAAGACTTAATATAACAAATGAACAAAAACAAACTATTACAAACAATTTGTCTCACTCTTAACCAAGTTCTCGAAATTAAAAGTCTATGTATTCTGATAGCGTATTTAAGAAAGAAATTTCATCAGATTCCGTTATTGTATTTCTAGCCGTTTCTTTCTTCTTTACTTCTGACACTCTCTCTCTTTCTATCTTATTGTTACCAAATGTAGAATGTTGTTCATATTTGTTCAGATCCAAATCTTGCATAGTTTTGCTTGTAATATTCTTCTCTTTATTGTAACGTTTTTCGATTGGTCCGCACTGCGATTTGTATATGAATATTATTATGGCTATAATAACTAAAAACAGCTTCATTTTAATTTTAAGCTCTCTTTTTTAAGCGGGATTTCTGAATTTTGCTGATTACTTGAGTTGCCACGGTGAAAACTGATAAGCTAGTAAGCATACTACTACGACGTTATTGGAATGAAATGTTTATTATATTGTTTAGTCATTAATTATGTATACAAAGATAGATAAAGTTATAAACAGCTACATAAATTTGTGATAACCAATTTCTTAGTCGCAATCCAATTCATTTAATTTCCATTGGAAATTTTCCAATGACATGAAATTATCTGTGTGTCGAATAGCTATTTATGTAAAGGAAAGTACGATATCCAAACAATTCATCACAGATACTGAAGATTGTGGAGAGTTTATCAAATAGTAGTAGTTCTTCGTATAGTCTAAGATCCCGCGACAAATTAGTGCACTCATCGAGTATTTGCTAAAAACCAATTTTTTATGTATATTGATGATTAGGAGAATACTAATCTACAGGGTTGCCTATTAAAATGTGGCCGCCAGTATCTTTAATAAAATTATTCGTAATTGATTTTTGGGAAAACATTACGTTCACTTGTTTTTCAAATAAAATATTGTCTACAGCGCGGCAATAGATATAAAGATTCTGAAAAATCACGGTTGCCGTTGAGCACCTCGCCGCACCATTTCGCAGCCAGGTTTAAACAGGTATGATTTGGATACATAGTTATACGTTCATAAAGTACATTTAAGATTTATACATCAAATAAAAGCTATTTTTTTCTAATTATTATAGTATATGGTTGCCTAATTAAATCCGGCCGCAAATTTAAAGTAGAGTGAAAGAGAGTTATACTATAGTTAGTCCCTAAGGAACATGCATGCCAAATTTCAGCTTCTTGTGCCTAATAGTTTTAGCTGTAGCTAGTCAGTCAGTCAGTAACGCAAGAATTTCATATAAACAGATAAAAACAACCCTTTTTTGGCATTCGTAATACACAAAGTTTTATATTTATGTTGTTGTTTTACTTGTGCATAACTAGGTGTAAAAATATTATTTTAATATTTTTATTCCACTTGCGTTTACGGCGCATTTATGATAAAAAATGTCGTGAAAGGAAGAAATAAAGATTTCAACGGCGTTTTTGCCTTTAAAATTAGGAAAAGAACTTTGCAGTCATAAATAGGATATAATTTCAATTTTATTTTTCGTGATGGTTTGATATTTATTTTTTGAAAAGTGCATGCAAAAACAAACAATAAAAGAAATGGCTTAATTTATTAAAAAAAATAAAAAGTGTTATGGCACAGCATGGGTTGACCCACTTGTAAATTATTTACCTTATTTTTCATCAATATTTATTTCATTTTTTGTAAAGTCCCTTTGAAAAGGTTCCTAAAAGACTTTTGGAATATTTATTAACGGCAGATTTCAATATTCGATCTATCTATGGATTTCGAGATTCGATATCCATATTAGGTATATTTTGTATGGAGCTTATGTCAAAATAATAGGTAAATCGAATAATGAATTCAGCTTTAAGTCGTCTTTGTTACCCCCCGGTGGTTGAGAACACTAGCATTCGACGCATGCCCAATGGCTCATCGCTATCCTTGACAGACAAATGATGTTAACTCTCTTTCAGTCTACTTTAAATATTTACCATCTTCAACAGCTGGCAACCCTTATAGACCAGGGTAGATAATTTTTGAAACGATAAAAAAATATAGTAGGATGAAACCCATTGGAAAAGAAAGATAATATAGCAAAAAATTACATACATACATAGACTCACGCCTGTTTCCCCGAAGGGGTAGGCAGAGGCATATTAAACGCCCACTTTTCGCCAGTGTTTTGATCCCACGTAATAGGTGGCGAGCCTATTGCCGCTTATCGGTATATTTTGTTTGCCAGAGCCTCGTCCGTTGATCGGCAGGTGCACCACTTGCAGGTGAGGTTGGCTTAGGACCCTAAGTTCTTGGTGGGAACCCTATGCACCCCAACCCTATGCAGCAAAAATTTAAGGAAAAATAAATTACGGGCGATCCGAGGACGGGAAGTGGATGGGGTTGCGATTTTAAGGGTAAAAAAGGGTTTATCTCAATTGCCAGCAAAACTACAAGTCCTACGGGAGAAACGTCAATGGCAAAGTTGTAGGTAATAAAAAGATCTACAACCTTTGTATTTACACTTTATTCACACAACGTCATAATTTATGTGAAAAATTCAAATTACCAAGTTTTTTGTTTTTTATTTTCAACTTTTACAATAGTTTTTTCTTTTACACGAAATTTGGTGAAAACTTGCCTTTTTATGTTCCAAACACACTGTAAATGTTTTTTA
Organism: Euclidia mi; assembly: GCA_944739405.2. Taxonomy (NCBI): domain Eukaryota; kingdom Metazoa; phylum Arthropoda; class Insecta; order Lepidoptera; family Erebidae; genus Euclidia; species Euclidia mi. The sequence continues at coordinate 58,748,019 of OX123198.2, forward strand.
TTTATTTTTACGCCATATTTTGAATTTGCTAATTTTAGTTGTATATACCGATTTTTAAGCTCTTATTTATCAACGTAGCATGGAATCTTACGTTTTTCGAGTAATTAAAGTATTAATTTTAATAAATATCTCAAAATTGTACATTATGAATAAAAACATCGGTCTCGAGTTTGTTTCATTTCTTTGCATTTTCTGAGAACGTTTATCTTAGTAATGTATATTTTATTCACACCATCAGAAAGTAGAGATTTCAACGAACAAAATGCCGAACAATTAAAAAAAAAAGCTGATATTTTGACGTGAGAATTTTCAATTAAAAAATTAGGGTTTTATTTTATTTATTTATTTATTATCTTTATATACACATAAAGGTATAAAGGTGGACTTAATGCCTTAGGCATTTTCTGCCAGTCTACCTTAGAGTGGTGCAGAGATTAATGGTAGGTGTATTTTAGAAGTGAAGTTAGACTTATATATTTAATATAAATTAATAGATATGATAAACGCATACATAACATAAAATTTAATAATAATAATATATAAATACATATACTTACGTACACATACATATTATATATACAAACATAAATAAATATATAGGTACACAAGTAATAAATATATACGTAAAATATATAATTATAAATGTTACGATACTTCTGCCAACTTAGCCAATAAAAGCTGCTTTGCCTTTGTCTTAAAGCTATACCGAGTGGTGGACCGCGTCCTGATTTCGAGAGGAAGGTCATTCCAAAGAAGAATAGCTTGAGTAGGAAAAGAAGAGTGGATGAAAGAAGATCTATGTGAAGGACAAAGAAGAAGAAGGTTATCAGATGAGCGAAGGTTAGGATCGTGGTTGCTGCATAAGTACTGAAAGTAGGAACTTAAATATTTGGGAGTATTGGGAGACATGAGGATAGAATAGAGAGTAGTGAGAGCACGCAGACTGCGTCTTTGACGAATAGGAAGCCACTTCAACTGGGAACGATAAGTAGACACGTGGTCATACTTGCGAAGATTGAAAATAAATCGAATGCAGTTATTGAGAAGACGGTCAAGTTTGTGAAGAAGATCTGCATTCAGGTCATAGTAGCATACATCACCATAGTCGATCAAGGGAAATACCAAAGTTTGCACAAGCATTGTCTTAGTTTTGGGTGGTAGGAAGTTTCTTAGACGATTGATTGCACGTAGAGTACCCGTAATCTTTTTACTGATTTGAGTGACATGGTTTCGCCAGCTTAGCGTGCAGTCCATATGTAGGCCAAGGTGCTTGACTACTGGGCACATATCTATGATGTTACCATCATAAACTAGTGGTGGCAAGGTGGAGACGTCTAATCTTTTAATTGTCCATTGGCTAACAATTATAATTGCTTGGCATTTGCTAGGATTTACACACAATCCAAACTTGTCCGACCAGCTCTGTATAGCACTTAGGTCGCGGTTAACTTCTTGAATTGCGGATGGAACGTCCTCAACGGATGTCTGAGAGTATATCTGCAAGTCATTGGCATACAGATGATAAGCGCAATGAAGATTTTGAGTTAGGAGATTAATAAAGATAGAAAATAATAAAGGAGAAAGAACACCGCCTTGAGGAACACCAGAGTTATTGTCACGCCACTTCGATGATGACTCGTCGAGGCGGGCAGACTGCTGGCATCCTCGAAGATAACTTGAGAACCAATCCAGAGCTTCGGATGAGATCTTAAGATGGGTAAGGAGGGACAGCAGGACATCGTGACTGACGGTATTTAAGGCATTCGAAAAATCGACCAAAGCCAACACAGTGACTTTGGTGTTCTCCATGCCCTCCCTAATATCGCCAGTCACTTTGAGAAGGGTGGTTGTAGTACTGTGTCCAGGCCTGAAACCAGATTGGTACGGGCTTAAGTTATTTGAAAAAACAAATCTAGACAATTGCCTTTGGACACAGGACTCTAGGACTTTGGACAAGAAAGGAAGAATAGAGATGGGACGAAAGTGATTCGGATGTGAAGGGTTTTGGACTTTAGGAAGAGGAATAATATAAGCTTTACGCCACAGGGCTGGGAAGGTGCCAGTAGTAAGGGAAAAGTTTATGATGTGGGAGATGGCTAGAAGGAGTTGGTCTAAGATAGCAGTGATCATGCGCCGGCTGATGTCGTCGCATCCCACAGCATTGGACTTTATAGAAAGGATTATCTTTTTGATCTCATCCGGGGCTAGTGGAGAAAAGTGAAAGGAATCTATGTTGGGTCGGGTTAAAGAAGCTAAGTAGTTCACTGTGAGACACTCAGTCTGATGATCTAATGTGGTAGTGGTTGTGAAATGTGTATTGATGTCATCCAGACTGAGTGTCCCCAGACAGCTAACACGTCGCTGTTTGCCGATACTTAGAGTTCCAAGGAACTTCCAGATATCGACAGGGGATGAGGAAGAAATATTATTTTATGTCGATATTAAGGCAAAATATGGCGTCAAAATAAATATGATAAAAAAAAACATTTACAGTGTGTAAAAAGGCAAGTTTTCACCAAATTTGGTGTAAAAGAAAAAACTTTTGTAAAAGTTTAAAATAAAAAACCAAAAACTTGGTTATTTGAATTTTCACATTAATTATGACGTTGTATGAATAAAGTGTAAATACAAAAGTTGTAGATCTTTTTACTACCTACAACTTTGCCATTGACGTTTTTTCCATAGGACTTGTAGTTTTGCTGGCAATCGAGATAAACCCTTTTTTACCCTTAAAATCGCAACCCCATCCACTTCCCGACCTCGGATCGCCCGTTATTTATTTTTCCTTTAAAGACCGCTATATTCTCTTCTTTCTCCAATGGGTTTCATCCTACTGTAATTTTATTTTACTTTTTACCGCTTTCTAACGTATCTACACTGGTCTACTAGGCGCGGCCCGATTTAATTAGGCAACCATATATTATAATAATTAGCAAAAAAATAGCTTTAATTTGATATATCTGTATCTTTATATATTATATATTTCTTGTGTGCATGTGTATGTCACTGAACTCCTCCTAAAGAACTGAACCGATTTTGATGCAATTTTTTATGTGTGTTCAAGGGGACTTGGGAATGGTTTAGATTCACAATTTAGTCCACCGGAAAATGTTTTTTTAGTTAATTTTTAATTTGTAAGTAGTTTTTGATTTTAGAATGTTTCACATTGGAACCGACCGACCTCGCTACCATCGCAGTGTCAAATCTGTATTAAAGGAAAGAGAACAGTGCTAGGCAAAAAAATTTGAACAAAGCTATAAAAAGCCCGAGCTCTAAATCTTCCCATAAGTGATTGACTAGAGTTAGGACCAACTCCATCTTGTCATCAAAGGATTACAGCAAAATAATTTCGTCAAGAGGTACGTTAGACTCGATCGAAACCTTACCTGAATAATAAATCATTAAAAAATAAAGATTTCGAGTCGACAACATATATCCGCAAAATTCGGATTGTCGAGTATTTTGTTAAATTGTAATGGTTCTGACAGACAAATCGCAGTCGCCATATTATTGGCCACTTTAGCGAAACGTCACTGATACCGGATAACATTTTGAGTACTATTACGTCTTAGTACTAAGTAGTTTGTATGTGTAAATACTTTTTACAGTTATATTTCTTAAACAGTTAAAAACAACAATAATTATAGAAGTATCCTATATATAATGTATCATAAAGGCGATTTGTGTTACCCCGAACATAGATGATATTATTATACTATAACTAGAGAACCCCGAATTTAAGCAAGCGAAGCCGCGGGCAAAAGCTAGTAAATCATAAATCTACGTTATGAACGTATAAATGTATCGAAGTCATACCTGTTTAAACCTGGCTGAGAAGAGGTGCGGCCAGGTGTTCAACGGCAACCGCGATTTTTCAGAATCTTTATATCTATTGCCGTGCTGTAGACGATATTTTATTTAAAAAACAAGTGAATGTAATGTTTTCCCAAAAATCAATAACGAATAATTTTATTAAAAATACTAGCGGCCACATTTTAATAGGCAACCCTGTAGATTAGTTTTCTACTAATCATCAATATACATAAAAATTAGTTTTTTAGCAAAAACTCGATAAGTGCACTAATTTGTTGCTGGATCTTAGACTATTATTATTACTATTAAAAACTATATTATATTCTTAAAGTATTACATTCTATGACCTTTTTCTGAAATGAATAATGATTTTAAAGCGCCTTGCAGAGTTGTAAGATATACAACAATATCATAGGACCACAGAATTTAATTAGAAAAATATAAAATGGAATAGAATACATTTCTCCAGTAAACTTCAGTCTAACTATTAGCAATTTAACTTGTTTCAAAATGAAATTTTGCTTATTCTGATAAGAATTTGATCCATTATTGTTAAAGAGGGTAGTGGGAACTGATGTATCCTCCTACACGAGTTGTGTGAAGTAACAGGCTATCTATACTAATATTGTAAAGCTAAGGACTTTGTTTGCTTGAATGCTTTTATCTCAGAAATTACTGGTCTGCGATTTGTATACATCATACAAAATAAATTAGCGGGTCTTAATCGCATACTATTATCTTATTTAAGGTATAAATACCTATTTGTGTCCGACTTTTCGCTCGTCTTGCACAGAGTATGGTCGCGGAAAGACTGATGAGAGCTCAGTTTCGGCACCTACCCTCACTTGGTCATTATTTAAGTTCGCAACGTCGGTACTCTGACACTCTACACTAATGACGTCTACACACTGTTGAGATTTATCACTGCGGCGGTGTTTACATTTGTTGATGACTGGATTCCAAGTAGCTGATAATCTATATCCATCCTCCCAGTTGAAATTTTTATATTTCTTGAATTCTACCGCTTCACGTACTACCCTGGAGTAATAGTAACGATCGGTGGATAAGACCTGTGGTTGAATCAGTTCTATCCAGTAGTTTGGTCCAGACTCCAACAAATGCCCAGCTATAACCGAATTACTTAGTAGCATGGGCTGTTTCCGCAACTCCACGTCCTGGCGTGTATTTTGCGTGCGGGTGGGAGTGGTCTTGTCACTCGAGCCACCCCAGCTCTTTGAAGAAGGTCAGTAGACTCTTGATGTGGCCCATTGCTTCCCTCAGGGTGCTGTATCTGGTCAGGTACTGCTGCCTATACTGTGAGACCTCAGGGCAGTGTAGGAGGAGGTGGGCTGCCGTCTCGTCTGCTGCCATACAGGCTCTGCACAGCGGGCTGTCGGTGATACCTATAGTAAATAGGTATTTATTAAAGAATCCGTGTCCTGTATAGGCGGCCGTGACTGTCCGCAGTTGTTGTTTGGACAGCCGGATGACTTGTTTGGCTATCTTACCATCTGCTGCAGGAAGAGCCTTCTTGGCCTGCCTACATGTTTTAATACCATTCCAGGACTGGTTGTGCTGGGTCCTGGTTCTATTTCTTACCAGGTTGCGATAAAAACCAGAAGAGAGGGGAATAATGGGCCCGGGTCCCACCACCTCTAAAGTGGCCCCTCTTCTGGCAAGTACGTTGGCTGCGTCATTCCCTGTTGAGCCACTGTGGCCCTTGATCCATTGCAGTGTTAATTTCTTTAGTTTACCTACCTCTGTTAGTTTCTGGTGGCATTCAAGTGTGAGTGCCGCGGCAATAGTATGGCTTTTGAGGGCTGCGAGGACAGCAATACTATCTGAAAGGATCCTAATGGATCGTTCCCTTGCCTCACGTGCCATGATTACTGTGGCAGCTAGGATTATGCCAAAACATTCGGCCTGGTAGACCGTGCTGCGATGTTGATATTTAGGTCCTCGGCGAATACTCCTGAACCTGTACCTGTATCCGTTTTAGACCCGACTGTGAAGATCGTGAGCTCGTTGTGGTTAACTGCTCCTTCGTGTAGATCCTCGTACAGTTGGATTTTGTATTTCTTGTCAAACACAAATTGTTTCGGTATTCGGTCGCCAATGGCTTGTGTTAGCAGTTAGAGGATTTTCTATGAAGAGTGTTAGGTTGCGAGTGTGCGGTGTATTGGTGTCTTTCCAGAGATTCAGAGCTCTTAGCCGAACCGCCGACATCGTGGCTTCCTGTTGTATGAACAGGTGGTTTTCAGCCCGTGACCGCTAGGCATGCAAGTCTTTAAAGCCTTTGAAGCTTGTTGGCGGCCGTTATTAGGTTGGTCCGAGGCCACCACACTACTGCGCCGTAGCTTACCATCAGACGCATTATTGTTTTTTTTTTTAAGTACTAAAAAAGATTACAAGCCATATTTCCTTATATCTAAGCTCGCCAAACTTTTACGTTTGATGGCGAGAGGCGCTCATTTACATATAAATTTACAAAAATAAAAAGCAAACCAAACAATACCTATTACAATGGCACAATAAAAAACTATTCTAGCTATGTCTTCTTCCATATTTTAACACTTATTTTTATGATCTTAGCCAACTAATATATAAACTAAATAGGTATACTTAAATACACCTTTTATTTTAACTTCCTCCACTATAATAATAAATAAATATATATAGATCTACATTTTCTTTTGTATTTTTTGTTGTTTATATAATTCTTTTATTTATTTTTAACTCAGCAGTTAAGTATAATATTCTTTACTTTGTTTTAAGTGACCCTTTACTAAGTTTAGCTTCTTCTCTTAACAAATCTATTTTATTAAACACTTTAGGTACTAAATACTTAGATGTTCTTTTACCATAATAGTTAGTTATCTCTGGTTGGACTAGTTTTTTCTCTCTTACCCTACGTGTATTTTATGTTTTTACTAAGAGTTTAATCAGGCTTAATTGTAAGTCTTTGATATCATTTAAATACGTTATAAAGATGCTCCCGTATACTAGGAGCCCATAACTAATTAACGAGTCGGCAAGAGCGAAATAAACTACACTAAGAGTCTTTTTGTTCAATACCTGTTTGAGTTGGTAAAACTAACATAATACTGATCTTAGCCTATTACAAATATCCTCTACATGTAACTTCCAGTTAAAGTTTTTGTCTATTATTAGACCTAAATACTTAAACTTATCTACATACTCTAATTTAGTTCAATAACAATTATATTTATTCACATGCAGACATTCGTACGTGTGTCCTATCACTGCGAGATTATCACTGTTTACAAATCTAACGTTGCGATTGTGTGGTGAATGAATGTGCATACACTTAGTTTTCGCCAGATTTAATATGATGCCGTTGTCATGTGCCCATTTGGTTATATTTTCGAAATCGCTCTGAATACACCTCTGTACCTCGGCTATGTCTTTGGACGCATAAACAAGACACATGCCATCGGCGTACATAAATACCTTACATTTGACACACTGTTAACGTACATTATATAACCGACAGGACCGTATGCTGAACCGGTCGGCACACCTAACTCAATGTCTGACTCTTTACCAGCAACACCTGTGATAATGTGATGATGTGTCTTATAGAGCCATAAGACAATTTTTGGGGGATAGGCCCCGGCGTTTGCCTATCATCTTCTTGCACTGCCAGAAGACGATGCTGTAATATAGTAGTAGATAGCCGACGTATTAATATGTCGGTTTTTTAGAGTTACGATATGTTCCTTTACTCTTTCAGCGATTATACGCTTAGTCTGCCCGTTATATGAACTACCACAGCTGCAATTGACTTCGTAGACGCCAGGTGTTTGGAGAGGAATGACATCTTCTGGGGTACGCAGATTGTGTGCTATCTTAGAGAGCGGACTGTATACAGTCTTGATGGAGTATTTCTTGAGTACTGTTCCAACCTTGTCCGTCACTCCCTTTAGATACGGCATGTAAGCCGGCACTCTGCTTACTTCAGGTCTACGATATTTCCTCTCCAGATGGAGTGTCTCCTTCTTGTATCCGTTGCGCCTAAGTACCTCCTGAACATGTTACAGCTCACTATTTAACTGTTCAGGGTCACACAGGTCATACGCTCTGTTCACTAACGAAGACACAACGGAATCCAAATGCCGCGGATGGTGGTGCGAGTTCGCGTTGAGATACCTGTTGGTGTGTGTCGGTTTCCTATATACAGTGTGTCCAAGGGTACCATTATCTCTCACTGTCACTTTAACGTCGAGAAAAGGTAACGATCCGTCTACCTCCATTTCGTAAGAGAATGGATGTATGGACTTATGGAGTTCAATTTGTCTGCGAATTGTTCCACGTCTTGCCCCCCCTTCATGATGCAGAAGATATCGTCGACATACCTCTTCCATAGCTTCACATTTGATGCCTGCATGTCTATGGATTCTTCGAAGTGCTCCATCCAGATGTTGGCCATTACATTCAGTTTATTGTCGATCCCGTCAGGGCCGGGAGCCATATCTTTTTTCTAGGTTTTCTACTAATATAGATGATACTTATGTACCTTTTTACCTACATTAATGTTGCTATTTAAATCAGTAATATTTATTTTGTTATAATACTATATTAATAAATATAAATTGTCGAGCCCAAGACACTCTTAGGCGGCCTCAAAACTAAGGTACTTGTATTCGTCGTGTTCCAGTACTTTTACACATATTTCGTGTCCCAGACTTTGAAAATCTCGGCCTTTATTTTCGGCTGAGCGTGAGCCAAGATTTGAAAGGAGTGATTGGACTCTGCGACCACTATTATATCACAAAGTTGACTGATGTTGTAATTAGAACAACATTTGGTCGAAAACTGAATTCTTTTTCACTACCTCGTTTCGATTGTTAGCAAAGAGAATAATGTCAATCACGACCGAGTTTAATAATCCGAATGAACATTTTTAGGCACACAGTACATAGGAATAAGCCGAAATAATATCCATTTAATTTGCTATACAAGACAATCTCAATACAACACCAAGAAAAAATAAAAATGGGAATGCAAAAAGGCAACAGAGAGACACTTAAAAAGCCAATCACGAAATGGAAGCAATGCAATATGCACGTAAGCTATTAACTCGGCTCGAGTAATAGGGTCTGCTCGGTGTCCGACGCTCCCCACCGGCAATAAACCACACTCTTTAAAGCTCCAGCAAAAATTATACAAAAAGTTGCATTTCATTTAATGAAAATTCGAAAAAGTAAGCGAATCATGCGTGGTGGCCTTGCAGTTGTAAAAAAAAAGGTTTTAAAAAGAACGTTGTGCTTTATTCCAATTTCGAAAAACTGTTATGGCTACCTGATTATTCTCTTGACCAGCTTGTCTTTGATGCTTATGCTTATCCCGTCGACTGTAACTGTCGAAACGAATAACTGATTAGATAGATAGGCAGGCTGCGTAAACTATTATTGTCCATCATTGTGATGTGATGTTTGTAAGAGTACTCTCATGCATGTATTGTTAATTCAACAGCCATCCTTAATTCAACAACGAGTGTAACTAACCCAGCCATTCTCGTGCAGTGACGTTATAAACAATTGTTAAAATATGATTTTTAAAACAAAACTTTATAATATACCTTTTCTACCTGGCTAAGGAAATTTCGTCAGTCACTTGAGAAGCGAGTAGGCGAGGCTCGTCAATGGTCAGTCTGCAGACTACGGCAGAGGCAAATTACTTGGACTGTGAAATAACAGGATCAGAATTATTTCTGGCTTGATATTTTTGCTAAACATAAACTCAAGGATTTAGAACATATATAATATTTCAGTTCGTTTCAGCGTGAAAGGCTAGCTAAGCTGAGATAATGCGAAAGAGGGAATGAAATCAGGTTGTTATTAATACTTTTTCCCGCTATAACCTTTTGCTCGCTGGATCTCCACGCAGCTAGTGCCTTTTTTGGCAGCAAAAATTTGCTGCTGTAGGGCCATGATTACACAGCTTTATCTATGATCAAGAGTCAGAGAAAATGCCTTCAATAGATACCGACAATTAAGTCTCAGATTCAATAAACCATATTTTGCTAAACGCCTTCAGCGTGAAAGTAAATAATGGTTGTATAGTTTAATATTGAACAAATCCTATTGTCTTTTACAATGGCAGTTCTTAGAAGCTATTTCCTGGTTATAATTATTATACTTAATACGGGTTTGTGCCTTATAGAAGAATTTGTATGTACATATGTAGGTATTTATTTCCATTTACGGATTACTTTCATTTCAATTTAAAATTATTGAAATCTCGGGATTGCTAACCTGTCATATTTATATAGCTTTACTGCTTAGATGTTCAAATTATTGTTTCATCACAATGCAGAGATCATAAACTTGTGATTTAAGTACCCAAATAATTCGTCGCCGAATCGACGTCTTTGACGTACAGCTGAAAGCACCGAAATGACTGAATTTTTTTGTGGCTATATTTTTGACATTAAGCTGTTTACATTATACCAAATCCAATGCTTCGGAAGCACGAGCATATAAAATGTTCAGCCGTTTCTTCCGGCATTTTCACCGATACGTGACGACTCTCAGTACGGTACTTTTTATACTTACTTAAGTATGCGTTTTCGACAGCGTTATCTTCTCCCATTCGTTCGACGTGTCCTAGCCAGAAAAGTCCTTTTTGTTAGTCCCTTATTTGTTGAATAAGTCTGTTATTCCCTGTATATTTTATCTCGGCTTGCCCTAGCCAGCGAAGTCCTTTTTATAAGTCCCTTATTTTTAGCATAAATCTGTTATTCCCTGTATATTGTTATCCTGGTTCTTAGTAGTTCGGCGTGACCTAGCCAGCGAAGGCCGTTCATATGTCCCTTATTTTGCCCAGTGTATTCTTATCCTTGTATTCCCATTCTAAGAACACACAAAGACAAACTGGGAACTTAAAACTCGTGGCCGTTATGAGCTATTTCATAAAATATTATGTTTTCAAAACCAAGTTCACCCGACTTTACTGTGCAGACGTGTCTGGAAGAATTTCTCTCAGCAGTGTTATGTGCCACCGCAAAATGTTCACTTTCATATTTTACATTATTCCATTTTAAAATATTTTAGGAATATGTCTGTGTTATACTGAAATGAATACTAATAAGTCATTCTATGCTTATTATGTAAACCTTCGCTTATGATTTTGTTGCGACGCCTGTAGTTAATCTTTGGCTTGGCTTTGTTGTGTAGTTTATTAATAACTTGAAATGTCTGTCATAGATTTTAAAGTAGCTGTTTTCTCGAATGTATTATTAGTTAATTACATGATACCATAAATCATCATACTGCCTTTAGCAGTCCACTGCTGGATACAGGCCTCTCCTAATGTGTTAAGCTTGATGGTAGTTGAGAGATCCACAAGCACACTTTCAACTCGTTCAGTAAAAAAACAAAAGTCTTTAAAATAAAAGAAACCGCAATTCACAAATAATTTGTATGCATACTTCCATCTCGATTTCGTAAACAAGTATTCAGCGAACGGTCCTATTAGAGCAAGAGCCCGTGAACCCCAGACCTACGTTATTTTATAAAAGCTGAAAGTTTGTCAGTGGATGCTCCCAACACAGGTAAGAACGATGGACCATTATGGAGTTTGGATTATAGTGGCTTTGGCAGTTAAACGGTACTAAAGGTGTCTAAAATACCGATCTAAAAACGTCAAAAAATAAAGTCCAATTTTTTATAAACTTTTTGGCACAGACTTATATTATTCATTGCCAGACACTTAACATCGTGGCAACCTCTTGCCAGGCACCCTTAATGTTCATGAAATTATAATTTTACTTACGTTTTAGTATAGAAGCTGATTTTTATATATAATACTTGGGTAATAAGTAGATGATGTTTCCTCATTAGCCAGACACTTTTGATAGTTCCAACCCCTTGCCAGACAAACAATGTAAATCGTAAGAAGAGATTCGTGATTAGAATGACTTATGCAAATAAACTTTTTGGCACAGACTTATATAACTGATAGTCTATGTTAATTTTGAAAACGTTCTAAGAAAAGACATTCGATGCTACAACTAACTTAAATTGCTAAAATTTTTAATTTATTCTGTCAATAACAGGTTTAAAAAAATAGCAAAATAAAATATTCCTCAAAAATTTAATTAAAAATTGGTTAATGATACAAGTTGTAACGGATGCCAGGAATCGAACCTTTGCTAGTCCGCTACAGTGCGCTGGTAGTGTGCTGCTGACGTGTGCCTACGACGATGCGTGTTCTTCTATGTGTGTGGACTGTATGGCTTCGATGTGTAAGGGCTTCAGAAATGAAACATCTTCATACGTTGAGAGCGATGCTGTTCAGGTGTGCGGTGCTTGATGGTTACATAGGTCACAAGATGGTGGTTGAGACGCCAACAACTGGCCGAATTGGTGGTCGCTTAAGTACCTCGAAACTTTACCTTATCGACGACCATCGCACCGAACACGTGCACAGAAAATCTTTCGTTTATTTTTATTTCAAAAACAGTACAAATGTTACGTATGATTCGATCCTATTATACATACATACATGTTCTATACATCGTTAGATAGGTCTCATTAAGTTCTATCTATTGGTATACAATACCTAAACCTAACTATTAGCGTCACTAAGTTATTCCATAAAAACTCCCAAAAAACGCTGCCACACAAGGGCCCGCCCACTATATTTTCTATTGAAAAACTATCGTATACTAAATTTATATATATAATTTTGGTAGGCCGTTGTGTGCAACTATATGGGGCATCTATTAAAACAAACACCATGAAAATATCTTTATTCAATTCGAACATATTACATGATAACTTTGAATCGTAAAAAAATTACAGAATTTCTTAAGTAAATACTATCGTAAGTAAACAAATTTTATGATAAACATACGAATGTTTGTTATTATGCTTATTTTAACTATATAAGGTAATAACTAGCAATAAAAAGGTATCTAGACATGATTTCAAGTCTATATGAAGCTAAAAAACACTTATAAAACTATGAAACGAATATGTAAACAAACAGCTGTTTTATGAAGCATTAACTCTTATCTGTCACTACTGATAACGCTATTTATGATTCGATATCTAAGGTCCCTACAGTTAGCACAAGTTTAAGACTAATGTTCATGTATTACATAGTTGTTGTATATTAACAATCTAACCATTTACACTATTTTAGCTATTTTGTAACGTTTTGACACGTCCGGGAACCGAACCCGGTGTACCGCACGATTAGATAACACTGATTTTAACGATTTTCACTCGCGTTTTCGAATACACTATTCACTGTCATAGTTTTAATGTCTGTCACGAACATCTCTCCCGCCGTGCAGCAACGCGCGTGACCCGTCGTGTGACGGTGCTGCAGAGCACCCGGTGAGTGACGCCTCGTCACTTGGGCAGGGGGACCAGCTTCTTAGCCGGCCGTCTGAGGACGCCTGCTGCTGTGCGCACCTCGACAGTGCGTATGGCGCCGTCGGCGCCCGGGTAGACAGCCACAACTCGACCGCGCGGCCAGGTATTGCGCGGGAGTTGGCCGTCGGCGATCAGGACGGGGTCGCCGACCTCGAGGTTGAGCCCAGACCCATGGGGCTCCCGCCGGTGTTGCAGCTCGGGTAGGTACTCGCGCACCCAACGGCGCCAGAACATGTCGGCGAGGATTTGGGCGCGCCGCCAGTACTTGCTGCTGTTGAGGTCAGCCTCGCTGAACTCGCCCAGCGGAGGGAGGCGAGCAGAACCACCGAACAGGATGTGGTTCGGGGTGATGGCCTCGCTGTCTGCTGCGTTGACGGAGACGTGTGTGAGGGGTCGACTGTTTACTGTGTACTCGACCTCACACAGTAGTGTAGCTAGGACTTCTTCGTGCGGATGGCGCTCGTGAAGGACCGTATAGAGGGCGGTCTTCACGCACCTGACGAGGCACTCCCATGCGCCCCCCATGAATGGCGCTGAGGGGGTGATGAAGCGCCATATGATGCCACGGCGACTCGCTTCCTCGGCGACGGCGTCTTGCAGTTCGAGTCTCGGGATTGACACCACCTTAAGCGGTGCCACTCTCGCCTTCGCCATAACGAGCGTCACGTGCACACGCCCATCTGGTGTAGTCGCTCGCCAGTACACCGCTGTTGCGTAGGCCGCTTCACTGGCGTCCGTAAAGACATGTACTTGGAGTGTACAGGCGTCACTGTACCCGGGGTAACACCGCGGGATGCGTATCGACTTCAACTGTTCTAAATGCTGTATCCACGATGCCCATTGCACTCTGAGGCTTTCGTCAAACTTCTCGTCCCAATTTGTACCGAGTCGCCAGGCTTCCTGTAGTATCTGTTTGGCTCGAACAGTCACGGGCGATGCGAGGCCGAGTGGGTCGTATAGCGACATAACTATTTTCAACGCTTTCCGTTTCGTAGGCGCTTCGGTGCCGATGAGTCCGTCTGGAAGCCGTGCGAGTGTAAGGTTGAAGCTCAGCTCGTCCGCGCTCGTTTTCCACATCAAGCCGATAATTTTCTCTTCTTGCCCCTTGCTGGCGAGGCCGACTGTCTCCTGGCGATGTTGACTTGGTTCTATTGCTTCGATGACGTTTCTAGAGTTCGACACCCATTTCGTGAGGTGAAAGTGCGCTTGTCTGTGTATGTCTCGCACCCGTGACGCTATACTCGTCGCTTCCTGTTCGTCCCTGAAGCTGTCCAGATAGTCATCCATGTAATGGTTATCTATGATGGCTTCTGCTGCTTCCGGGTACTCTTCTGCGTGCTTGCGAGCGTTCCAATTCTTCGCGAATATAGCTGTACACGGTGAGCTTGCCGCGCCGAAGATAATGGACTTCATACGGTATTCCTGGGGCGGTCCCTCCCGCCGGTCACCTCTCCACAGGTAGAGCAGCGCGTCTCGGTCTTCTGGGCGTACTCTCACCTGCATAAACATCTCTGTTATATCAGCTGAGACGGCAACGCGGTGTCGACGGAACCTCATCAACACCCCCGGCAACGATTGTAGCAAGTCCGGTCCCGTGAGCAGGTAATCGTTGAGTGACATACCTCTGGTCTTCGCGGCGGCGTCGTGAACTATACGAATCTTCTCAGGCTTCATGGGGTTGTGTACATCGAAGTGAGGCAAGTACCAAGTCTTCCCTGGCGTACTATTCATGGGAGCTTCTTCTGCGTATCCCTTTTCTATCAGCGAGTTCATCTGTTCTGCATATCTTGTTTTCAACTCTATGTTTCTATCTAATTTTTTCTCTATGTGTGCGAGCCTCCTTGCCGCGTTCTCGTAACTATCTGGCATGACGATGTCTTCTTGTTTCCACAGAAGAACCGTCTCTATATGTCTATCTTCTAATTGTTTCGTATGTTTTTCTAACATATCTGTAGCCCGCTTCTCGGGGTCCGAGTTCGGTCGACGTGGGTTCACTATGAGCGATTCCAGTGCGAAATATTCTTTCAGTTGCGCTTCTATGTTTTCATCTATAGCGGAGAGACCGTTGACGAAGTGTACGGTGTTTCCCAAGGTGCGTGAGCGCGCGCCGTGCAGCACCCATCCCAGCGATGTAAGCGACGCCACCGGTTGATCGTTGGGTCCTCTTCGTACTGCGTTCGCTATGAGCAGGTGCCAGTTGTCTTGACCTATTAGCACCTTTGGCACGCCTATGTCATACACCAGCTTCTTCTTGATGCCTTCGAGGTGTTTGCAGTCTATCAGGTCCTCTTCGGCGATCTTCTGCGGCGACAGGTGTAGGCTGGCTACGGTGCGCGCACACAAAGGCACTTGTTTGCTGTCGGCGCCGGCTCCTCGTATTTGTATGTCTACGCGTCGCGACGTTGGCATGTCGATCGACGTATCGCCTATGGCACGGATCGTAAACGGGTCCAGGTTCCCTTCCGCGCCGACTTCCTTGGCTATGTCTTCGTCTATGAGCGAAACGGTGCTTCCGTCGTCGAGTAGGGCGAACGTAGACGCCTCTCCCGCCGGTCCGACTATCTGCACGGGCACTATCTTTAAGTATGCTTGAGCCTTTGCACGTATGCACGAACTGGCGACCGTTTCTTGCTTTTCTATGTTCACGTCTTCGGTCCTATGGGCTCCTCTATCGTAGTGAAGCAACTGGTTGTGTGTAGCGCGGCATCCCTCTACACCGCACTTCTTGGGCTTGCACGAATGTTCTATTCGGCGTATGCGTAAGCAGCGAAAACACAATCCATGCTGCTTAGCTAGCTGCCATCTCTTCTCTGCGTTGGCGTTACGAAACGTGCTGCAGGCCGACGAGTAGTGTCCTTCGCGTTCACATATCATGCACTTTGCGTTAGACGTGTCCGTATGCGTTCGCTTCTCCGTCGCCGTCGCCGTGTACGTCCTCTGCACGGTACGTCTGCTTGGCGGCCCATCGGTGATGTTCTCAGCCGGCGCGAACGCGCTACAGTAACGCGCGTACTCTGTCACGAAATCACTGAATCGGCTGAGGTCCGGCTTCGACTGGCACTTCTCGGTATACGTCTTGTACCACTGCACACGTAGCGAGTTCGGTAGCTTCTCGGTCAACACGCGCACTAGCTCCGCATTGATGAGGTAGTGTTCCTTTTTCAACGCACGAAGTGTGACGACGCCGCTTCTAATCTTGCTCGCGAACGCGCATATGTCCTTGGGTGCTTCGCTACAGCGCGGCAGGGTCCTCAGCTTGTCCGTCTCTGCCTGTGCGATCGAGTCTGGTCGTCCGAACTGCAGCTCCAACTCCTTCATAATCTCATCTGGTCGCGCATGCCCAATCAGTTCAGAGCTAACTGTTTCTAACGCTCTTCCCTTGAGACTTCTTCTCAGTCTCGCTGTATTCTCCACGTCGTTGAAGAAATTTTTGGTGGTGTCGTATATCGCCTTGAACGACAGCCACTCGGTGTGCGCGCCGCCGAACGTCGGTAGCGTCATGATGACTTTCGAAACCGCCGGGTGTTGTGCAACTATCGATGTGTCCGGTGGCTTCCTGTCGGCGAGCGCGGCGATCGCGGAGGTGAGATCCGTGATGAACGGCTTCAGCGAATCACCTCCCTGTTGATGAACGTCCATCTTCTGTGAGGGCGGTCCATCTTCTTTATCTATCTTCTGTGCCCCGTCGACGTCCCTCTTCTTAGTGGGCGCCGATACCACTATATCTATATCTTCAGGGCCGGGCTGGGGTTCCGCATCCTCTTCCAACCACGAACGTATGTAATCTTGCTTCGACTGTCCATCCTCGTCGTAGTCATCGGAGTCCGCCTCCTCTTCAGCCTTCTGTAGTGCTAACTGTGCTAACTGTAGTTTTATCTTCAAAACTTCTTCTCGAGCCAACATCACATTTCTATTGGAGCGTCCCGTAGCTGCTGAGCGTTGGTCGTGTTCCCTCGTTGGCTTCTTTCTATCTCTATTTTCTATTATACTATGTTGCGCTGTACAAACGCTCGATCTATCGGATGGTTGCAACGTCCTTTCCTTGCCATCTTCATTTTTCGACTGCACCTCTGCTCGCTCCCTTGCATCTTGAGTGATGTTTCGTTCGTCCCTCCCCGCGGGGCCGGGGGGGGGGGGGGCGGCGGCGGCGCGTCGCTCCCGACTGTTGTCGACGGCGATCGCGGTGGCCCGTCGTGACGGACGACCGCGGCGGCTGGGTTGCGGGCAGCGGCGGCGCGGGCAGGGGTACTGGAACTAGGCCCGGCGCCGGCCGCTCCCCCGGCGACCTCGGGAGCACGACCTCTTGAACGCGTCGTAGGCATTCTTCAATCCGGCTCGAAGCGACCAACAAATGGTCGCGACAGCAACAGGCGATCCGGCTTCGACAGGACCAACAAATGTAACGGATGCCAGGAATCGAACTTTTGCTAGTCCGCTACAGTGCGCTGGTAGTGTGCTGCTGACGTGTGCCTACGACGATGCGTGTTCTTCTATGTGTGTGGACTGTATGGCTTCAATGTGTAAGGGCTTCAGAAATGAAACATCTTCATACGTTGAGAGCGATGCTGTTCAG
The DNA here is from genome assembly GCA_944739405.2 of Euclidia mi. Taxonomy (NCBI): domain Eukaryota; kingdom Metazoa; phylum Arthropoda; class Insecta; order Lepidoptera; family Erebidae; genus Euclidia; species Euclidia mi. The sequence continues at coordinate 58,765,812 of OX123198.2, forward strand.
GTGTGCGATGCTTGATGGTTACATAGGTCACAAGATGGTGGTTGAGACGCCAACAACTGGCCGAATTGGTGGTCCCTTAAGTACCTCGAAACTTTACCTTATCGACGACCATCGCACCGAACACGTGCACAGAAAATCTTTCGTTTATTTTTATTTCAAAAACAGTACAAATGTTACGTATGATTCGATCCTATTATATATACATACATGTTCTATACATCGTTAGATAGGTCTCATTAAGTTCTATCTATTGGTAAACAATACCTAAACCTAACTATTAGCGTCACTAAGTTATTCCATAAAAACTCCCAAAAAACGCTGCCACACAAGGGCCCGCCCACTATATTTTCTATTGAAAAACTATCGTATACTAAATTTATATATATAATTTTGGTAGGCCGTTGTGTGCAACTATATGGGGCATCTATTAAAACAAACACCATGAAAATATCTTTATTCAATTCGAACATATTACATGATAACTTTGAATCATAAAAAAATTACAGAATTTCTTAAGTAAATACTATCGTAAGTAAACAAATTTTATGATAAACATACGAATGTTTGTTATTATGCTTATTTTAACTATATAAGGTAATAACTAGCAATAAAAAGGTATCTAGACATGATTTCAAGTCTATATGAAGCTAAAAAACACTTATAAAACTATGAAACGAATATGTAAACAAACAGCTGTTTTATGAAGCATTAACTCTTATCTGTCACTACTGATAACGCTATTTATGATTCGATACCTAAGGTCCCTACAGTTAGCACAAGTTTAAGACTAATGTTCATGTATTACATAGTTGTTGTATATTAACAATCTAACCATTTACACTATTTTAGCTATTTTGTAACGTTTTGACACGTCCGGGAACCGAACCCGGTGTACCGCACGATTAGATAACACTGATTTTAACGATTTTCACTCGCGTTTTCGAATACACTATTCACTGTCATAGTTTTAATGTCTGTCGCGAACACAAGTTATTATAAAGGATAAAAAAATAGATTGATGACATTACATATTTATTATAGACCTTAAGAGATAATATTATTTCATTCATTATCATCATTGTCACCAATATTATCATTTTCTTCGTCACAGTTACTCCATTTGATATTGTGATCTCCTTCTTCTTCGTCAGTTTCTGTAAATATGTAAAAAGGTTAATGGGATTAAAAGTATTAAAAAAAATGAAAAATACATTGAAGTATTTATACCTGAGATAGTTTTCAGTGAATCTCTAACGAAATTTGGTAACTGATCACCTTCGAACCATTTAAAATGGTACTGATTATTTTCGAGTACCCATCCATTATTCTCAGGTTTAAAATTTGATTATTGTCATTTAAAACTGAATTCATGGATAAGGTTAATTTGATAACAAAGAAGGTTTTAAAATTAGAAGAACAATATAAATCAAACATCAATAAGACTTGCGAAGTAAAGCCGATACCCAAAAAATCAACGTTGACGTGTAACGCCATCCCAACATTTCCAACTCCTGAAAATAAATTAACCTCAAGAAATAAACCTCCAAATCGGAAATCTAAACCAAACAAGTCTCTCGGGGAGGATACAGATTCGTCTGCGGCTTCTGTCCCCAGTGCAACTAAAGTATCGTATGTGGCTCCTGTCCTCCGTGCTGAAACTTCTACATCGGTCTCAACGATCTATAGCCATGACTGTGAAGACACTGATAAAGGAAACTAAAAAAAAGTGGAGCGTAGACGTTCTCGATCTTCACTTCCTGGGGTACGCAGGGGTACCGCTGAACCTGGCTCCACGATGCTACATGCCGCTGAGAGGCGAAGATACTTGCACTTATGTTACGTGCAGGAGGGCACCACAGTCGAGCAAGTACGCGACTATCTTAAGCCAATATGTGGCAGTTACGAATGCACTGTTGAAAAACTGAAATCTCGTATTAAACATTATGTAACGGGTCTGAATCGTGTAAATAAACGAAAAGAAAGATGAAATACCTTTCTATTTGTCCCGACGTTTCGGCATGGGTTACACCAGCCGTGGTCACGGGATGACTGATGTTCGTCAGTGCTGCCTCCGAGAAGTGCGGGTTTTGGAACCTACCCTCACTTGGTCTTCACAATTATTAACTTTTATATGTTCGGAACTGTCGGCACTTCGACACACAACACTAATGGTAGCTTCACACTGGCGCGTAATATCACCTCGTCGGTGTCTACATTTGCTGATGACAGGATTCCAAGATGTAGATAAAGGGTAACCATCCTCCCGGTTGAAATTTGCGTGCTTTTTGATTTCAACCGTGCTATATCTTCCCATGCTATTCTTGAAAAATAGTGACGGTCTGTGGAGAGAACCTGGGGCCGATGTAGCTCAATCCAGTGATTGGATCCTGACTCCAACAAATGCTCAGCTATGGCCGACTTGGTGGCTTGTCGGTTTTTGACGGCCGTGATGTGTTCCTTAACTCGTTCGGCGATGGTCCTTTTTGTTTGCCCGATGTAGGAACTACCACAGCTGCAATCCATCTTGTACCCGCCTGGTGTTTGAAAAGGGATGACATCCTTTAGAGTACGCAGGTAATTTGCTACTTAGGAGTACGGACTATATACAGTCTTAATGGAGTATTTTTGTAGTACTGTTCCAACTTTATCCGTTACTCCTTTTATGTAGGGCATGAACACTGGCGCTCTGTTCACTTCAGTCAGTCTCGACCTTTTCCTTGAACCTCGCAAATTGGGTTTGTAACCGTTTTGCTTGAGTACCTCCCGAACATGTGTGAGCTCACTATCTAAGTGTTGAAATCTCGTAGCCACTACGCTTCCTTTAAGCTTGGAGTACCATTGAAATATGCCGAAAATATTATGTCTTTAGATAACTGGGCTAAAGACATATGTGTTAAGCCATGGCGGCAGAACTTTCGTGCTAAGAACAACTATCAAGTGTCGTCCACGATCCCGTGAGGTCAAAATATGCTATCAAAATGTTCGTGGTCTAAGGACGAAGACTAGTACCTACCTTAATAATGTTACGCAAAGTGAAAATGAAATAATATAGGTAATAGGCTAATAGCATTAACTGAGACTTTTCTTACGAGCTCCGTGTCAGACAATGAACTTTTCCCTCCGGGCTTTCATGTGATACCTACGTAATGATAGATCAGGTTACTGTGGATGGGGAGAAGTTTTGTTCGCATTTCGTGATTATTATAATGTAAAAATAGATACGGTCATTGATGGTAGGTATGGCTGATGGCAAAGAAATAATATTTGCTATTGTGTCATATAAAAATGTAAAAATATTATGCTGTGTCGTGTATTTGCCTCCTAACTATAAAGATGAGCAGTATTTGAATGTTTTGACATGTAAAGGAAATGTAGTTTTAACTTAGCGCTCTCCTACAGCTACCCTACATGCTTGTCTGGCAAGGGGTTGGAACTATCAAAAGTGTCTGGCTAGTGAGGAAACATCATCTACTTATTACCCAAGTATTATATATAAAAATCAGCTTTTATACTATAACGTAAGTAAAATTATAATTTCATGAACATCAAGGGTGTCTGGCAAGAGGTTGCCACGATGTTAAGTGTCTGGCAATGAATAACGTGATTTTTAATGATATTCTGAAGGTAATACCGAAAAATTGGACTTTATTATTTGACGTATTTAGATCGGTATTTTAGACACCTTTAGTACCGTTTACCTGCCAAAGCCACTATAACCCATACTCCATAATGGTCCATCGTTCTTACCTCTGTTGGGAGTATCCGCTGACAAACTTTCAGCTTTTATAAAATAACGTAGGTCTGGGGTTCACGGGCTCTTAGACTATATTCGACTAATTACTAGTCATTCGAGTGCCGTCGCGCGCTTCGATTGTCTCGAGCTATTCAATAGAGTGGCGAATGAAAAAAACAACTTCAATTTGTTTTCATATTGACGAGGGGAAGTTGTGAATAGCCCAATCAATGTGATTGATTTTGTAATTTACGTCAGAGTAAATTAGAGTTTTGTACTTTTGAAGTGGCTATTCCGTTATTAAGCCAAATAATTCACGCACGAAATTGTGCTCTGAAAATGGCAATAGCACTATTAAATCAGAAGTTTTGGTGTTTGATTTCATTGTGTACCGTAAGGCGTAAATAATAGTAGTAGGTAAATTATAGTACCATCTCCTGTCTCGTATTTGTAATACTTACGTAGACCCTGTGACTGTGACCTTGTTATGGGTCGTCAGACTTGATCTTTATAGGTAAAGTAGCCTTATACAATATCTCCACGAGCCCAAACTGACATGGTATACAACTTCCTTTCACAGCGAGCCAATCTCAATATTTATGCATTTGATCGGAGGGTGTCTGTCAAAATCCCTGATTTCATTATCTCTTTATCTCATTTGTGCTTTTAGCCTCATTATTATGATCCATTTTCCTACTAGGTACATGTATTATTAGCGCCTCTTATCACAACAGCTTCAGATCAATATGTGTGCTATAACGCGTACCAATTCATAATACCATCCTACACAATTATTATAAATCGTTTTTAGGGTTACGCTTATGCCTCAAGGAGGTACGTTTGTTTCGAGTATCTGATCCTGTACGTCGATATTGTCGACGATGTTTATTATTGAAGCAGAGACGAAAATTCACATATCATCGAATAACAGCAGCTGTACCTTATATTTTGTCGAAGTCAAAGTTCGGGTTTCAATGGAGCTGATTTTATATTTCGGCAGTGCCGCAATGTCAATGCAATATAGAATCTAGAACAGGTTGGCGCAAAGATATATAAAATTTAAGTTTGGTACTAAACTAGATTCATAAGAAGACATCTTTCACACATACTTTTTATAATATTTTAGGTACTACTGACTTAAAAACTTCTGCTGCTTCGCGCCTTTCTTATTTTTGAGGCCAAAGGTTTTGTCTTGATACTTGATGGCACGGGCTGTTTCCGCAACTCCACGTCTTGGCGTGTATTTTGCGTGCAGGTGGGAATACTACTGACTTATAGACATTACCGTCTATAAGTCAGTACACAATATAAGCCAATTAAAATTAATAAATTCATAATAATAGACACCCTTGTTATGTACCTACCCAATAAGAGACATAATGGTTAGCAAGTTATTCGTAGTAAATAAACTTTTAAAACTTATTTTAAATGGTTTCCATCATTTAATCCAGTTATACCAAATTAGTAACTCACTCAAACGTAAGTATATATTAATATACTAATTATATCAGTATTTTGGAGTAGAGCCATAGAGGCCCATGCCCTCAAAATTGACAGAGTCCCCTCATAGCAAATGACTTCTTAAATTTTCCTTTGATAATGCCTACTCTTGCCAGAGTCAAGCTCTCCTTCCCCAAAACAAAATAAGCCTCCCCGAAACGAAAATTCAGAGTCGTGAAAAAGCAAAAGACTGTATTCAAGAATACAGTGTATTTGCTTCACAACGCTTATTCTGCTTGGTTTGAGGTCTACTATAGCTTAATATCTCGATTTTTACAATACGACGTTTATTTAAAGAGATATACTACAATCAAAAACCTATGTATTTTAAAAAATCAACCTTAACCAAAGCAAAAGACCGTATAGCCAATAACGTTCAAATATCAGTTAATTTAGGAGAATACCATTAGTGACATAGGTATGACACTGATATTAGATCGAATCTATACTACAAATTTAATTTGTTAAGGAGAATTGGGCTTCTGCTCTACAGTCACTCTTTCCAGCGTTTCCGCGTTTAGGGTGTAATGAGGCTTTGCAATCAATGGGCCGAAGACCACATCGGCCCATAGTAGAATTATTCATAAACACCTTTGTCGCCTGTTAGCTGCTTTGTGAAGTTATTTGTGATCGAGATTATTTTTACAAGAAACTTGTAGAATTGGAAATTAATATCATAGTCTGATCTAAACGATCGTGAAAAATGTGTGATTTTGATAAACGTAATTTATAGAGCTGCCTTATTTCAAGTCTCTTACGTACTTAAATGATGACCAATCCTTTTTGTAACGGACTGTTGACAATATTTTCTCAGCCTCGATGAAAATTCGTAATACATAAAGTAGGAATCTTAAGGCGCTGTACTTAGTCAAAATAGGCTTCACAAAACAGTTTTTTAGCCAAATGTATACATTTTCGAGCAGCTAAAAAAAAATATGTTAATCTTGATCATATTTATGGGGGGACCATTGTGTTCAAAACACGTTTTCGGTAAATTTTCTCGATAAAAAAAAAACCATAAAATAACCATTTAAATTGAAATTGTAGCAATTGTAACTGTATTATTTATAAACAAATCTTGATAATATTAATAACAGTGATGTAATATATAATAATAAAGGGAACTGTTGTTTTTATTTATCGATTGGAATAAGATATTTGTAAGGATTAATGTATTTAATGATAAATAACACGTTCTGAACGTCCCGTCGTCGTCGCGCTTCTCTTTCTTATGTATACAATCTGACAGTGACAGCAACAGCTGAACTCAGTAGCTGTACACGGCGCCTTAAAAATAAAAAACACAATAGGCTGTGCGGCCGTGCGTGTGCCATTTGCCACTTGCATAAGTTACGAAAAACTTGAATTACATAATTATATTATGTTCGCCAACGCGCCGTTTCGCCCTCAGAACATACGTAGTATCCCTATAGTCTGTGCTCAGTACGAATTCGTGCGGCAGGGGTGGTGCACGCTCCTTGCTGCCAAGTTTCCCGCCAATATGTACGCGAGAGGTACGATTGCGTATTCTTTTCAAAATAAATATAATGTGATTTATTTTAAAGATAAAATATTTTGATATTATTTTAAAATTTAGGAGTGATTTTTGCTATTATTTTTATATTTATTTACAACTGCGTGTCTTTTGTCTTTTCAGTTGTAACATTGGTGCTAATTCTCGCTTACATAGACTGTATTTGGTGCTTTGGTAAGTTCTTTTTATTTTATTATATTAAGTATGTAATCATGATATGTAATATTTTTGAAGTACAATTAAAACTGGTCCAGAAGCAAATAGTTAATTTTATGATTTTGTACAAAGCTAAAGAAATATTTTCTGTTATATTTAAAATTAACTTGGAAAGCCTTAGTGTCGGTTTTCAATTATATATTAGTTTTTTTTGGGTAATTCAATCTTGTCCGAGAACAAGACAAATACAAAGTGTTGAATAAAATAAAACGAAAATAATAACTATATTTTTATCAATTTCACGTGTGAGTTATTTGGCATGTTTACTTAATACATAACATCCGTTTAGGATGTTGCCCATTCTACTTATTTATACGCCTGTTATATAAACGCGTAAATCTATACAATTCATCTGTGTAACTTGTGCCTATATAAAATTATTTTACCAGGGCGTAAAGGTAGGTATTATGTTTATAAATAAGATATATTATTTATTTCGACTGACTTCTAAAAAAGAAAGAGTAAGTAAGTATTTCAATTTGGTTGCAATTTATTATGTTTGTTACTTCAGAACTCAGTCCTTAACGAAAATATTTGATTTGATTTGGGAGCATATACCCCAATTCCAAACAAGTTCGGGGAATTAATTTTCTTTTTGCTAATTGTAAAAATTACTTAATTAGGAGGCTGCAATTTATGCTGTTTGACACTTCAAAAGAATGTGTCTGTAAGTGGACTGGTGATGATATCATCATCAGCCCTGTATGTATACTGTCCCACTACTGGGCACGGGCATTGATATAATTATATTTAAAAATATATTTTTGATGATGATTGATGTTTAGTGGAGATACTAACTGACTACAATGCAGAATGCGGAGGGTATCGGGATTCACAACGCGGCGCGCACCACTGACTTTTCGGAGTCGTATAAAAAGTATTAATTATCGCTTGCTTTGTGGAAAATATTCAATTTTGTGACGGAATACCTAAATTCTGTTTATACTGTCAGCGGAAATGATATCGGATAGTGTCGGATGTGTAACGGACTAAATATTAAAATATTATGAATACAAACCACATTGTTCGTGGCGAAGGCACTTAATTATTTACACTTTGACGCAAACTAAAATTATCGATGGTTTTCTTTATGTTACGGGTAAATATCGCGTAATTATTTGAAAATATAGACAAAATACCTTATATTATACCTATCCCTCAACGTTTCGGCATTGGTTATAGCAGCCGTGGTTACTAGATAAAATAATTACGCGATAGGTTTAGACCCGTTACATAAATAATTTTGTGTCCTACAACTCGCGAAAGTTTATAAATAAAAATGAGGTACATTTTTTTACAGGTTGGTACCAAAAAGGCTTTTTTTTAGATTTTCTTCAAACTAAAATAACATTTTGACTTTATTTAACATGGCTATGAACGTAATAATTTTTATTTTATTGGATATCTTAAAATATCGCAATCGGCTAAGCTCTCTCGCTCGTAGGTACCTACAGCGGACTTTCGAAGTGTCTGACAAGATGTTAAAACCATTGAAACTGTCCGGCTGTTAGGCTAACATCTTTTATATAGGTCTACAAGTAACATAATATATGAAATTTTGCTTTTGTACTATAACGAATTTTAGGTACCATTTTATCCACCTTTACTACCTGATAAGTTGATAACTGCCAAAGTAACCACAACCCAAGCTCTATAATCGGTGGTGGTTCTTACCTTTGTAGGGGGCATGCACAGGCAAACTTTCAGCTTTTATAAAATAACGAAGGTCTGGCAGTCGTGGGCTCTTGGGCTATATGTCAAATATCTTCCTCTAGTAGCCAAATCTATCTAAGATATTATATTGAAACTAGCCATCAATCGTTTTTCTATAGACGTATAAAAAAGATTGACGTCTAAAGGAGAGGTACGTGCAACAACTGCGTTTCAAAGAGCAATCCAAACGTGATACATCTAACATCCATGTCCTGGTTAGACAAGGTGGAATGACAGTCGAGCCCTTTGCATCCGACGCCATGACCACCCAACCGTCACCATTTCATTTCCGAACGATTAATCCCACCTCGCCGATTGATTTGGAAGCGGTGCACGTAAATCTCGCTTTGATACCGAACGTATCGAGAGATTTTTACGATTCATTGAATACTTTGCTCTTTGACAGACTTAGTTTTATATTTAAATTATGCCAATATTCTCCTTTCGGTCGTTAGTCGACTGTAAAATGTTGTTCGCAGACTCATCGCTGACTTTTGATGTTTGAATTCCGATAATTGGTTGGAAAGGAATCGATTGCTTATTAGTATTTTTGTTTGATTAGAATTGTTGCACTCACGCATCCGCGTCGGTGGATTACGTCCAAAGGAAGGTTAAAATGGCTTGTTCAATAGTTAGCGGCCCTCGTAACCTGCGATTTCAAAAGCAGGGTTACCACAAGCACGGAAGCACCTCAGAAAATTTCGTTTAAACAATGTAATGTACATTTTTCAAAGAGTTTTAAAAACAATACCAATTAAGTAATAAAATTATAATACTTTTAGACCCAAACTAACATTACTAGGCCTCCTGGCCTAGTAATGTTAGTTTAGTTTGTTTAATAGTTTAGTTTGAAAATGCGAAAGCTTTTGAAACAGTTCATCACCAACATTTAAAAATATAGCAATGTTTCTTCAAAAACAGTAGTAGGTACACTGTTGTGATAATAAATATTATTAAATCAGAAATGAGAAATTATGTTTCTACGTCCGGTCCGGACACTCAAAAATATACATCCATGTTTTCTTTTCGTAGGTAAGTTTTGAAAATACTCGTTTCCATATCTCCGTCCACGGTTTGCAAGTTATCATATTTACCGATACACAACAAGTATCAGTTTCAAATCGTCGCCGCTTGGTTAAGGGGCTTCCGAATGCCAACCCAGAATAGAATCACCGATATTTGTAAAGATATTCGGTTACAGGTGACAGCGGTTCGGTTGATAATACAATACGACTAATTGATTTGATCGGGATTTTGTTACATTGTAGAACGATAGGTTACAGGTTAACACAGGTTAACTAAAGTTGTGAACAAGCAAAGTTTGATTTTTCACTGACTCTTTCCTTGCGAGTCACATTCTTCAGGGTCTGCCTTTCATTGTGTGTTTTCTGTTTCATATCAATTGCATTATTTATTTTTCAACTCAGACATGCTACTGATTACTTTCGTTATGGGTTCCAAGACCGTTTGACTTTCTCCTGAACTTCACGAGTGTCAAAACTCGTCTTCAATGGTCACTGCCGCTGAATTATAACAGGCTTAGCAAAATAAACGTGATACAGTAGGTCTTCCAAAGTTATCAAAAACATATTTAGTAAAAGTTCAGTCTAATTTGAGATCAGATAACTGTGAGTGAGCTCGGATTTTTCCCCTCACCCTTGCCTAAAAATAAATAGCTGTAAGCAGAAAACCCAACAACTCCGTACAGGTACAACCCAGAAATTAGATTCGCTGCTTGGTGAATAAAAAATTCAATGCGCGTTCAGCGTACATTGATTTATAAGACAGTTAGAACAATTATAACTTACAAACAAATTTAATAAGCAGACACAGGCAGATCGTAAATAAACAATGGCTTGTCCGGACAAGTTGTTTATATTCAAGCCATGCGTATCGACGTGCTTGACAAGGGGACTACAAATTAATTAAATAATTCAAGGGCGCGATCATATATTCCCTGCTAAATTATTTTGATTAGGAATTTACATACATGTTACATACGTGTTACCCGATGTTATAAGTTAGCTATTGTTGCGTATAGTATAATATGTCTAAGTATAAATGGTAGGTACTTATAGCAAAAACTTGAGTTTGAGTTTAGGAAGAGTTAGGTATCCCAAGAGTTTCTTGTTGGATTCTTCTCAATGGACCTATCATATAGCATCGCGTAGTCCACTGCTGATCATATGGTTCACCTAACTTGTGTCACAATGGCATTCCGTATCAATAGCTGGCTTTCGCCTGGGACATCACGCTGGGCTGCCATATAGGGTTTGGTGTAGAATCTCTCTTTCCACTGATGCTATTTACATTGTGTCCTTTTGGTAGCCTCTTACCACACCTACGGAACGGAATGGTATAGCGACACTTGCATTCTTGACCCGTCCCCTCACGGACATATCATTCTCGTCATATTAACGTATAGATCATAATAATATACTTCACATCAATGGTACACTGCTTGTCAGAATAATACATAAATACATACATTTGTATTTATCAATGATGTCCGTCTCGTCTGCCATGCCTGCACTTCGCCGAGACAAAGTTTTAAGCGAAAGTGAGGGTATCTTGAATAATTTAGCGGCTGTGTACTTAACGAACTAACTTCTGACTTGTCGACACCACTAGCCACTCCTTATGATAACGAGTTACACTGTGTCTGTGTATACGGATAGATAGGACTACTAGAGGAGTACTAGGGATTGACTTCCGAATAATGTCTATGTATGGTTGGGTTTTGATCTGGTGAAGGACGTTTACAAATTTTCGGTGTTGATTTGATTAGTATAGATTGGCCTCTCGGATTGAAAAGCTATGTATAATATGCTAAAGTAGCGCAATGTATGTGCTGGAATAGAAAAGAACATGATCGCTAGGTTGTTGTAATAATTTTCTTCAGTTTTGCCTAGATGTGACCATTAGATTTTGTAAAACTTTTGTCGAGTCCACAATTCTCATTTATGAAATCTTATATACTTCAAGTTCAATGTAATTTAGAACCAAACTCCACAACCACTATTTGGCAATCTGTTTATTCTTCAAGGCCATCACAACCTTCTTCAAACTTCATTTATATATGGTAGTAATAACAAGAACTTTATCTGGAAATCAAATGTAAATCCCTGCCTTCCTTAAACCGTTTTAAAGTGGAACAACTTAAAGAGCGACTAAGTGCGTAGCGCTACTTAAAACACCAGCTTACTTGTAGATTGTTAGTCTGAAACTTTAAAGAAGAAAGAGTTTGTAGTCCAATGTGATGTTTTAGACTTGTTATAAAGTTTACACGACGGTTTTATATTGGGGCTTATGTGAGCATTATTGCTTTCGGTTTGACTTTTATGTTGGTGAAAATAATATCGAAAAAGTTTGTTAAGTTTACAAGAAACATGTGTATGAGGTATTCATTATTAAGAAGCTTATTTTACTAAGCTAGATGCTTGTGTTCACGATGCTTGAACTTTTTTTTTGGAAACTATTATATCAGAAAACTATCTCGTAGCGGCAACTTTCAGGCAGCTGAATAAGTAGTGTCAGACATTCTCCTGCAAGCCAACTCGGTGTCCGCCTGCCTCTCGAAGCGTCCTGCAGTGTCTCGTGGCTAGAACTGAGTTCTGAGTCCTATCCACATTTCCACTACTGTGTCACCTGCGTAGACGGGTCCAGTTGACACTCGTGAAATACTGAGGCCAGTCAAACTATCTTGGAACCCGAAATTAAGTTAATCAGAAGTCTTTTAGAGGAGTTAAAAAAAAACACTTCACACATGTGCACCTAGCTTTTCTAACACTGTAGTAGCATAATTATAAAGTTTGGAAGTTAGGTACGTTAAGCTGTCGTGCCTATTATTTATCCTAAGGATTATTGCTCCATTAAACTAACTCCTTTTATTTAATTGTTACTAGGTTCTACCTGCGGTCTCGCCCTCCGCGTTGTACTTATGTCGGTTCGCGATAAATTACATATACCTACACTACATGACCTCGACCTTGTGAATAACTCCACCTACTGAAATGTCCGTCGCATGAAAATCTGTTCAATAGTTTATGAGTTTATCGAGACAGCGCTAGTCTAGTGAAGTAGTACCTTCACTAGGCTATCGCTGTCTCGCACGCACTGCCATGCAGAGGATATGGGGATCGAATCCACGGCGCGCACCACAGACTTTTCGAAGTTATGTGCGTATCTATTAAATTGTTAGTTGCCCCGTACCTCGGAGAGCACGTTAAACCGTTGGTCCCGGCTGTCATGAAAATCTTTGACAGTCGTTACGGGGGTCAGTACCCTCAAATAAATTGATACTGGTCTAAACCATGGAATATCGCTATCCCCTAGGGTTTCGGAGGTCATATCTGGTTAGACTAGTAAGCGGACCCTGGGCTCCTAGGCGTGTAAGTCTTGGATGCAACCGGGATAACGATAGGGCGATGATGATGAGTTTATGAGTTTATCGCATACAAACAAAGAGACAGACACGGAGGGTGTATTTGAGAAATCGTTACTACGGAAAAGAGTAAAACATAGCTAATTGCGTATTCTATTCGGATGTTCCTATATGCGTGACTCTATCTATCAAGCTATTTAGTCATATCTTCAGTTGATAACAATCTCTACTTAATAAAGTATTGCCATGAATAAAACATGTTGAAGCAAAACTGGAAACGATTAAAATACACAGTGTTTTCCATAACGACCCGAAAATGTTCAATACTACCCTCAAACTAATACTCGTAAGTTGAACCCTATAAGATAGTCGTCGCTATGCCTCAGTGGGCGTTTGCTTTCGAAAATTACTTCAATGCGGTGAGAACGAAAGTATGTTTTGGTTTAATTTAGGTGAATTATTGCTTTCATAAGTGCCGAAATACTAGCACTTACATGTATTAAATCACACAACCCAATAGGCTAGAGCAGAGCTATAAATGCTGGTAAAAAAATTCTTAGGCACATTAGAAGAAAACATGAGAAACTGGAAACCCTAGGTTTTGGTATTTGGATAGTTTTGCCTACATGTGACACTTTGACTTTCAGGAACGACACAAAACATTTATGCGCGCTCCATTTCCTGATTATGATATTCCTTCTGTTATACATGTTTGTTGCCGCCGTTACCACTTTACCAACTTAGCATAACCCACATTGATATTATTATTGTTACGAATGGCGATATTTTAAGAATAAGGCGGAATGTGTCGCTGCTCTAAATATAATATTATTGTACCAACTTTTGTATAAACTAAATTTTACGCAAATAAATGATATTATTATTATTATTCATACTCATCTTTAATATAATCACATAACAATACAGTACATTTTTAAAGTATAAAAAAACATTTAATAAATTAACAGTTTAATAAAAAATATTTTTAAATAAATAAAAACCGACTTAAAAAAACACTAAGGAACTAAAAAACAAAAAATAATTGGTTTTGGAGCAAACATTTTTGGAGTCGGTGCCAAGCCAAGTATTTCTGATCTGACTATAAAACCTCTACACATTTTTATATAACTTTCGTTGTTGCTAGAATAGGTAGTTTGTAATTTAGTAACTTTTTGCCTGAGGGCTTGGCACCGACTCCAAACATTTTTGCTCCAAAACCAATTATTTTTTGTTTTTTAGTTCCTTAGTGTTTTTTTTAAGTCTGTTTTTATTTATTTAAAAATATTTTTTATTTTTTGCTTTTTAGTAGTACCTATACTAATAAAAATAGTAATATGTGGTAAGTAGGTACATAGGATAGTGTAGGTGGTACATGATGGGGAGGCCTTCCTTACGCGCCTCAATTCTGAAATGTAGACCTGTACCTTTTTGGCAATTCTGGCAGTATTTTTTTTGTTTTCAACTAACTAGCCTTAACACGTTCGTTTCAGTTCCATCATCAGATCCCGGAAATCATCCAATACTGAAGTGTTTGCCAAGCCAAAACAAACAAGCCTAAACACGATGAGATTGCATTATTGTATTACAATGATCCCATGGCCGTCTGATGATAGAGCATATCATCAGACTTTGGTAAACATTCAGTACTAAAGTCCATGTAAACACGAATCAAACGAGCCCAAACTCAATAGGATTGGGTCTTTGTATTACAATGATCCCATGCCCAACTTCCTGCTCCATCACCAGACGCTGGAAAACATCCAGTACCAAAGTCCATGTAAAGACCAATCTTACGACCCTAAGCTCGATGAGATTGGGTTAACTTCCAGCTCTATCATCAGACCATGGAAATCATCCAGCATCAAAGTCTATGTAAAGACGACTCAAACGAGCTCAAACTCGATGGGATTGCGTAATTGTATTACAAATATCCCATGGCTACCTTCCTACGTCATCATCAGAGTTTGGTAAACATTCAGCGCTAAAGTCCATGTAAAGACTAATCAAACGAGCCCAAACTCAATGGGATTGCGTCTTTGTATTACAAAGATCCCATGGCCACCTTCCTGCTCCTTCATCAGACCCTGCGAAACATCTAGTACCAAAGTCCATGTAAAGACGAATCAAACGACCCTAAACTCGATGAGATTGGGTTATTGTATCACAAAGATCTCATGGTTACCTTCCAACTATATCATCAGACCATGTTAATCATCCAGCATCAAAGTCTATGTAAAGACGACTCAAACGAGCCCAAACTCGACGGCATTGGGTTGTTATCGTCAAATCGCTTCAAGTGTGCCTATAAAATTTGAAGAGTTCCTTCGATTTTTTCAGGATTCCATGATCAGATCCTGACCTGATGATCATGGGACCAACTAGGAGGTATACTCTTTCAATCAAAACAAGAATTTTCGAAATCGGTCTAGGCGTCTTAGAGAAATCGGGAAACATACATAAAAAAAAAGATCCCGACTAATTGAGAACCTCCTCCTTTTTTTGAAGTCGGTTAAAAAGCACTAGTAAAACACGCTTTTATAAATGCACGTAAAAATACTTTAGTACTTGTATATATTCTGTGGTAAAAACAAGAAATAAACTATGGATCGTTCAAATTGTCTCTATTTCTGGGCTGAAGTGTAAACTATGTGCTTTTAATTATAATATTTGATTGTAAAAGCGTGGGGCGCTGGAACAAGAAAGACGTTCTTGTTTAACTTGTTCAAAAATCAAGTGAACAGATGTTACGGGAAGCAGGTTACACAGATTGGTGCTCTAACTGGAGTTGCAGCACGAGTAGTAAATGGCTCTACATTAAACAGTCTGTTCAAAGTGTCAGTTTGTCGAACTCAGACAAAACATGCGCCATCAGTGAGGAAGTCGACTTTCACCGACATTTTTAACGCCTCTTCTTTCAGAAAATTAAGTACATAAGGGTAAAGCGTCAATAGTGGCAAAATGTAGAGTTCTTGTTCGTGGACCAGATATCTTTGGTTCCATTTGGTAACCCTTTGGCGCCATAAATGCTATGCTCTTGTGCAACCTCATGCAGCCACCGCTAGAAAGGTAATATTAGTGTATGTTAACAATAAAGAATTCCTGTGAGCAAGTTGCTGGCGAATGATCCTGGATACTTGGTTATGCTTGTGCAAGTACTCGCCGTTAGCAAGACGAGAACAGCCGGAAACTATATGCCTGAGGGATTCACCAGGGTGGTGACACGCACGACAAATGTCCGTGGTGCCATCCCTCAGGATATATTTCCGGTAGTTATTCGTCTTGATAACTTCATCAGCAATTGCACAGACAAACCCTTCGGTTTCCCCAAAAAGGTCACCGAAGCTTAGCCAATTCACCGAGGCTAAAAGGTCTGCATATGGCCCATGCAGGGCCCGGTAGAACCTGCCATGAAGCTCCTTGCTCTGCCATACAAGCCTGCGATCGTCAGTGCTAAGCAATACAGGTCTGCGCCAGTTGTCCTGTCCCACTGCTACAACATCGCGATGGACATCCACGTTCGCGTGAGAAAATATTCTCTGAGGTTGCATACCTCGCGGTTATGTAGGGATTTGACATTTAAAAAGCCACGACCCCCATACTTCAGCGGGATATTATTACTATTATTATTAATGCCATCTATCAGTAGAAGAGAGAACTAGAGGAGAAGGGATATATGATTGATGGTTTAAATTGTTCCACTTATTCTCTACTAGATGGCGTTGCTGTTAAATACTGGAAAAATCAATGCTGCGTCTGGGACGTACGAGAATATTCTAGGGAAGACTAGTATGCACGAGTTATGTTATCCGGTCCGTATAAATAGCGCTCGGATTCGCGCACTAGTACAGTTCAGTTGTATAAACACGGCGATAAACATCGAGCGAAGGATTTGAAGGGAAGGAGTCGGAAATGTTTTCTAGTGTTTTAATTGGTGTTTTGTTGTGTTTAAAATTAAGTGTGTTAGTAAATAAAGTACAGTTTCAGTGGCATAGTGATTTTAATTTATCACCGAACCCCAGCTCGTAACATTATATTGATAATGGTAGGTGTATTAGGCCAAATCTTCCTATTGACTTACAGTGTTATTGTGACTCAAATCAAGAGAGGCCAGCATCCAGCAGTGGACTTCGAAAAGCTGTATGGTTATGATTCATAATAACAGCTTCCGAAATCATCTCCATTGCGATTATCCGTTCGTATTTAAGAGCGTATACGCCTCGAGCGGCGGCTCGAGTTTAGGTTTTTATAGTACCGCGGTCGCCCGCGCACCGCGGATGCGAGACCCGGCGCACTATGACGGTGTCGCGTGGAATAATAATCTTGATCCTTCTTGCCATACATGAACAGTATTCGTTTATGTAATACGTCGATTATGATATGAAAGTATTCAAATTAATTATTTTCAATGCACATGCATTTAAAGGTATCAAATAAAGATAGATATTACATATTTGTTTAGTAGGATGATGTTCCTCAGGATAACAACGACTATTTATGATAATTTGGCGCAGTTTTATTATATGATAGAAATAATTTATAATTGTCATCTACATAATTGTTACATTTCAAATATACATCTATTTTGTTATTAATGCATGAAAACCCACGAATGACACTAAATACAAAACCAAAAGAGTCGGGTAAAAGAAAATACTTAATTAATTAAAAGAAAGAAAAAAATATACAATATGTTGATTTGTATTTACAAAATATTGTAATTATACTAAATATATTCACCTAAAATTATTTCACACAGTGTGCGATGATATAAATCCCTCTTTTTATAAAATTTTACATAGATAAGGCCAATTCTCGTATTTTATATGACATTGAAATTATATTTTGAACGAAATGGGATTAGAATAGAAAGAGAATTTTTACTAAGTGACTTAGCGATAGTTCTGTCAAAAACAAATATTTTCAAATCAATGAGCGCAATGGTACATAGATACGTGTCATTGGAAACTAATATGTCAATGGATCGGATTTTTATCGATATTACGCGCTGTCAACAGGATCTTTTAATGTTTTGAGGTACTGACGCCTAGAGTGTCAACATTTGGCGTTAGTTCATTGAAATGATACATTCTTGGGCTTAACATCTTTTTATCAGAGGACAAAATTAAATTTTTAGTTATCAAGAAGGGGTTGGTGTTAAGTTAAATACAAGTTTATAGGATCGCAACGCTCTTCTCGCTGCCGGCATCTCGAAAAAGCGCGTGCAGAATATCAGATGGCAGAAAATTATTTATACCTAAAAAAGAAATTGCGTTTTCAGACTACCGTAATGTTTAATGGTTTTTGTTTAAGTTCATTCTGACGATTTCATTCACAGACAACGTAAAATCTCTATGCCTAGAAATGTTTATGCAATGTATTAGCTAGATATCTGTTATATTATTCATTGTTGGTCAATAATTTAATATTTGAGAATAGATATGCTACTTTGAGCAATATTATTTATTGCGTATTGATTTTTAAAAAATCGTGTCTATAATAAAGTAACATGTATGTACTCTATAATTAACATACATGGTACTCTATTTTTCATTAATTTACAGATTATTACGTGTAAAACAACAATAAAATTGGCCAATTTATGAACATTCGACCATTAAAACACAAAATCAAATATTTTTATTTCAGTAAAATTTAACAATGTAAATTTAAAAACATAGTGGCATAATTAGTCATTGAAAAAAAAGACTGTTCAAAAGCATAAAATCTAAAACGCAACTGTTTGAAAAAGGTTGTGAAGCTCTGAATGTTTGTTTACAAAAAGTCTATCTTCTCGTGGCACCAACTATAATTTGACTTCTATTATTCTCACTGACGTTGACACATTGTTTAATTAACAACAGGCAGCGATAGCCTACTGGAGATACCAACGGACTGCTATGCAGAAGCTATCGGGTTCGAATCCACGGTATGCTAGAACGATGATGATGATATTGTTCAATTAACGATCTAGTCACGATAACATTCCAATATCAGTTTATTTAGGAGAATACCGTTTGTGACATGATTATGACACTGACATTAGATCGAAACTGCATTTTGAACAAATATAGTTAGAAGAATTGAGTCTCAAAATAAGCTGTTAACTGGTGCAGAATAAGACTGCACAGTAGGTACGTGGGCTTGTGTGTGTTAGGTACCTGCAAGGCGAGCTCGTGGGGATCAGCTGAGCTGCGGTGGTTTGTAAGATAATATTCGATTCAAGTGTGATTTTAATTGCATTGCATAGTACGTTTTAGGTAAATACCTATTACATTGGTATCAGGCTAACGGCGGCGCGTCCTAGCTTAAAAATAACCATAATTTTGCCGCCCTTAAGAACCTCATACATGGGCTCTGTAAATTCATCGGTCGGTCACCCATCCGTACTATGACCGTGATGTTAATTACTTTACCTTAACTTATGTAGTTTGTACAAAAATAAACCTGCGATATAGGCTCTGCAAGCCAATCCCATGGTCACCCACCAAAGATCAAATGCGTCTAACAACTGTACCTGTTTATACTGTATATTGCCACTTGATTTTTGCAGCAAGGTATTATATCTAACGGTCCGTTTCCGTCAGTCTCGCCCAGCCCCTTGTTGACCGCGCTACTATACTAACCAGTAACCACTAGACTCCAGATGTCTTGACTAACACACTAGTTTAATACGTAAAACATAAATAAAGTTAGGTACATCAACTTTTCATATTTATAAAAAAATACGTTGAGAAAAAAAATACGGATCAAGAAGCTTTAGCCGCGCTATAAACGTTTTGGAATGCAATATTTACGTAAAATGGCGGACGCGGACGCGAGCGACAGGTCCGTCCTCTGAGAGCGCTCAGCGCTGAATGGCGGACATAGCATCGCGCTTCGAGCTTTATAGGTCTTTTTAAAAAAATCATATTAATTACAAACGAAAAGTTTAGATTCCAATTTTTTTATATGACTTAAAATGAATCTTAAGGTTTCTAAATATGTATATATCTTTTTAATAATCACAGTAATTTTTTAGATATAAATGCAAATTTGCGGGCTAAAATTAAGCAAACTGCACTGTTTTGATCTCCGATTTTCTTGAAAATTATGAATAAAAGTACAATTTCTTTTTTAAGGACTCGCTTGTATAGCTTTTGCTCGTACAGTTTACATTTACAGAATTATAGAACGATAAGTTTTCATAGCATTAGCGACCATGAATGCTGGCCTAAACTACAGAAATTACGAAAATGACTTTTTTAAATTCATCCGTTTTAAAATATTTACTACAGTACCCCATATATTTTTCTTTAACACTCTCTTGATAATAAACTGAACTTTCATATTTTCTATATATTTTCCATAATTGTTATTTATCCGTAACGTAATAGAACAATAAAAACTCGCAAAATCGCCTCCGACGGATTAAACGCTCTTAACGTCGATAATTTCAACGGACAATTGAATAGCTCCAATCGCACTTGGTGAGCAATTTAATCAATTATCGTCATATCTCGCGTACGGACGCGCCAATTGCGTCGTTCGGATGTATTCATACGATGTTAATCATACGTATTTGTCTAAACCCGGGAGCCACTAGTGCACGACATGTCCCCGCGTTAAATGGAGGTTTTATCGGTCAATGGCTTAGTTGGGCATGTCGAGGCAGCAATAGCCAAGTGCAATATGGAATATGAAGTATGTAGATACCAACAGACATTCATGCAGAGAGCATCGGGATAAATCCACGGCGCGCAGCTCTGAGTTTTCGAAGCTACGTGCATAAAGTTGTTAATTATAGCTTGCCTCATTCGTCGGCGGGCATCATGTGGATGTTTGACTGTCGTTATGGGGAGTCAGTGTCACTGAATAAACTGACACTGGTTTAAACCGTGGCATAATGCTATCCCTTAGGATTGCGGAGGTCAGTCAGGTTGTCAACGGTCAACGCTTGCTCAATGTCCGTTGTCTGGTTAAACCTTAGAGGGAGTGCATTCGACAGCACATCACGTTATAAAAGTAGCTTGAATAGGTTCATATCCGATAATGGATTTGTCACTGGATCGTTTATTAAGATGGACCTTGGTTACTGGACCCCTTGACCCGAAAACACAAATGTAGAGCAGCCTGGTTACAAAAACGCGACCGATATCCGCTAGTAGGAACGTACCCTAACTGGAACTAAAACCTCTACAACTCGCCTATTACAAACGCATGCACTCGCGTCCGGATCAATTCGCGCAATCAAATATTAATTGATATCGTGTTCGATGCGATTCTGCAAAGCGCCGATGTAATCCTCGCTGTGACAAGTTTTCAATTGATGATGTATGTCTGAGTTGAATTCACTTAGCACACAAAATTTCTAGGTACGTTTTGGAAGAGCAGTTTCATACACACTCACATCGGGTAAAATGTATCGAATTTACATATCGCCATATTTCGGTAATATTTTTAGATACTGATATTATAATGAATCTCACTCGTGTAATAATTCGAAAATAAAGGTGAAATCGTTCACCAGCCATGGTCACGGATGACTGTTCTAACTTTTTTATACCTTGAAATACGTGTTTGTTTGTTTTTCGTGTGAGCGTGTGGCCAACTCTGGTGTCGGAGTTTTCAGGCCGCCTGAAGGCCTCCGACATGGCCCAACGATCCTTATCCTTAGACAAGAACCGGGACCGACAGCTTTACGTGCCCTCGGAAGCACGGTAGCGCTAGATGTAAAAGCTACACACGGTCACCCATCCAAGTGGTGACCTGTGCAAACGTTGCTTAACTTTGCCGATCTGTTACGAACGGCAAGCCAAGTCTCACCATGAGCGCTACAGAAATACGTGAATAAGTAGGTATTATATAAGCTCTGCTTTAGTTTAATCATAATATATTATGTATATTCAGCGAATATCAGTACGATTTGCGAGGACTTGACAAATCGACGTCTTGATTTGAGCAGCTGAACTAATACTTTTATCTTCGAACCTATCACATCAAATAAGTAATATATTATTCAAGGGCCGTTATTAGGTATTACTTATGCTTCAAATTAAGATTCAGCTTATCTGTACATTATATAGTAGGTACTCAACAACTGTTTACAAATATCAATTTATTGAAATAGTATTCCATTGAAATCGTTTGATGTCTGACTCACAATCCCCGTTCAAACGGTTTAAAGATATGAGTTTTCAAATCTGAAAGAACATCGTCTGTTGGATAGAGATTCGAAACTTAAATCAGATACAGGATATATTCGAACTTTGAACAAGTTCAACCGTTCGAATCTTGAACTGCTTTGTTTATCAAACGTAACGTACTATTGCGATGTGCTGGATTTATGGAACCAAATGGCTAGGGGTCAAAGCTACCCAATCCTAACTTTAAGGGTCGGTACATATCTGACGAATAATGCGTCGAGCGTACCTATCATCGGTCGCGTCTATTCCGTCAAATGGATCGGTACATAGCTGACGGAATATGCGTCGAGCGTATCTGCATCGGTCGCGTCTATTCCGTCAAATTAGACCTACCACATTACCCGTCTAGTCAGTTTCTGTGTTCAGCATCTACAGTGCGACTGCATTGCGTGATATTGAATTTTAAAACACCCAACGCGTCAGTCAAAATAACCGTGGTGCGTGGCGCGCGCGACGACGACCAGCAATGCGTTGACGGAAACGGAACAGATGCCGTACGCTCGACGTACTAACGCATCATCGGTTAGGTGTGAAAGATTGAATGTTTTATTATATATTTGTCTGTTTTAGCGTTACGCGACCGATGGTACGCGACGCATTTTCCGTCAGATATGTACCGACCCTAAATAGCGTTATTTTTTATTGACTGCATTTCGATTGCGGCAGAGAAGCAACTTGGTTCAATTCATATAAGACGTAAAAATTTGTATTGAGTTCAGCTGCTTGTTACCGGCTTCAGTAGAAATGATTCGTGATCCTGTATTGAGATTCTCAACTTTGTCTATCTATACAAGAAAATACATAAATAACTACGGTATTTATAAAAAGTTGTCGGTTTGCCTGTCTGTTGGTCTTGGCCAATTTCTTAAAACCAATATTGACACCACCATATCCGTGGGAGACACCTGATGTCGTAAGGAATAGAAATGGCTTAACAGGCATTTTCTTTTTAAAACGAGTAATTGTAGATAGGTTTAAAAAAATACAAATTATTAGTTTCCTCTGTTTTTGGCACTCTTGACTGTCGTTATACATATTGCTAACAATAAAAATAAAATTGGTCCCATATTTACGATATGTACATGAACTAGACCAGACGTGACTTGAGTACGCAATATGTTAATCAGCAATAATAAAAAAAATAAGTTACTTATTTTCATAAAATACTAGGTATTTCATGAATATTTTCGTCTGTATTAGTAAGGACATTTCACTAGACGCTATCTGGTAATTTCATTAAAATGAAAAACAAGAGAATCGTGCGCTGCTTCATAACACTACATAATATAAAACTGGATGGGTGACCACGTGTGGCATTACATCTAAGCGCAACCGTGCTTCGGAGGGCACGTAAAGCTGTCGGTCCCGGATCTTTTCCCAGGATAAGAATCGTTGCGCCATGTCGGAGACGTTGACCACAGACTCACACGAAAAAGAAGAAGAATATAAAACAATGTCTGTTCGAACTTAAACTACTGCAACAAGGCTTTACACTCGAGCTAAGCTTTTAGACAGAAACAGAGAAGACAGAAACAAAGAAAACAATAACTTTTAAGATCGACATTCTAGTTAACATTTAAATGTTTACTGTATTCTTCTGTGTATGTACTCAGAATCGAGGTAAAGCAAGGACTTTGGAAAAGCTATTTTCTGAAGGAGGCATTCGAGAAGCATTTTTGCTGAGGGGTTAGACCTTAACAAACATTGCAATTAAGTAATATTGTTTTTTTGTCTCAAATAATCCCTCGATTTAAATCTGTTGAAAATCATCGTAAGTTTACTATAGCTACATTTTTATTAGCTGTCTTGAATTTTCGTGCCCTTGATTTCAATTTTCCATCACCAGTTGATAAATAAATTGTTGAAAACGATACTGAAACATCAGAATAGGCCATCATTCGCAATGGCCTCAATCATTTGATTTGATTTGACAAAAATGTTATAACGCCACGCCGCTTAAATTTATTATCCATAGCAGCTATTCCATATCGTAATTCCATTCGAGAAACAAGTAAGACGAACAGCCGGACTAGGGCGCAACGCTAGGAGCTTTGACTGGCCATAATAAATTGAGCAGTAAATTGAAACTGCAAGGCCTTAGAAATTGGAGTACAGCCTCAATCCCCCAATGCTGTGGATTCCGTCCGATGTGGTGCGGAATTATTGATGTTTCACGCTCCCGACGTTGCACACCTAATATAGTTGCCAGTGTTGAGAGATTTTTTTGTGGGCGGTTTCGGGGTTGTGCTCGATATAGCTGTTCGTGTTTGAGCGTAGTCTATCAAAGAAATTGATTGATTGCGTTTAAAATGCTCTGCGTTGAGATATTGGTGATTTTCCGATGTAAAGTAGATGTAAACATAAAGTCAATAGGTAAATCAGCTGTAGAGAAACCGCAGGCAACGCAGATTCGTGTTGGACCTCTACAATGAGTGTTGTTTTGAGGCTTAGGCTGGTATTATGAAATTCCGTTTTTCTATAATTGATCTTTTACTATCATTCTCAGTTTACTAGCGTTCATATTCTAGTGTGTCTTACTGCCTGTGTGCTACTTCGATTACAAATTTATGTTTATAAGAACTGTAGCTTCCCATCCTTAAAGGCTTCAGTAATATTTTAAATGCCTGAATTACAAAACTGTTCAACGTTTTAAATTGAAAACGATAACTTATTTCCCAAAGAGAAAAGCTCGGACTAGTCATAACTGAGAATAATTTGACGTCGTGTAACTGAAGACAAATTGAAGTATTTCAAACGTACTTCCAATTAAGATCAAAGGAAGTTCTCTTTGCAGTTTATTAATGTCCTCGTCATGAATAAGTCTTGAGAGAATTGCTTGCCTACTGAAAATACGAAAGCACAAACATAATTTTTTCCCGAAGATAGCATTTTCGATTTTGGGAGTTCATATTTTATAAACGATTGGCAATGTTGGTAAACCAATTTCCCTTTGGCTGATATTGAGCCGATAGTGTCTATGAGTCTATAGGCGCGTATACATTCGCGCGTTGTCACACACCACCAGTCATTTCAAAAATTAAATGGTTTTTGCTAGCCTAAGGGATATAAGTTCGTAACAATGATACAATGTAAAAGTCACTCTTGTTATGGGTAGTGGGAAATAATTGTTGTCACGAGCTCGCGTTCTCACCCTCTGCACGCATCACTTAGTATCCAAAGTTAGTGCTTATTCAATTCTTTACAGTGTATACGAAAGACATGAGAAGTCTGTTAAACTTGCACTTGGTGAGCGTGCTGGATAATAGCTTAATCCTTATAAATTGTGAGGGAGGCTCGTGTCGATCAGTGGCTGTACCACTAACAAGACTGAAGTAATTACTTATTGAAAGGACTTTGCAAGCCATTATATTAGTAAAGTGAACCACTCTAACATCAAGCTCCCAATAATAGCCACGCCTCTATGTTTCTGCTAAAAGCAGCGTAATCCCTGCAGTGTGGCACTTCTGTCCAAAATGTACATTTATATCGGGCCGTACATAGAATAGGCGACAAATAACAGCTGGCTTGCTATCCCAGTAGGCCTCAATGAATGCCTCAGTAGGAATCATTGATGAACCCACCTTCTATTTGTAACGTTGTGGTGAAAAGTAATGAAAAGACACTGTAAAACATAAAATAGAAAAGTCTTTTTGGAATTGATCAAGAGAATTGCTGTATAATTTAGGATTTATCTTCGGATTTGCAGTTTGATTAAAAGACTTGATTTTTGGTGATGGATTCAAAGTACATTACCTATTTAATTTTATAATGGGAACAGTTTGTGAATGGTATATGAATGTATCGTCTGTTGCCTCTCGAGAAGCAGATCTTAAGCAAACATGTCAAGATTGGTGGTATCATAAACTAAATGTTTATGAACGGTTAGATTTATTGAAATGTATTAATTGATCAGGGTCTACTCATCAAACAGACTAGATTCGGGCGGCTGCTACACATCTTCTCTATAGAGAAATTGATCACAAAATCATGTGAGTAGCTTGACACATGTCACACCGATAGGTAATACATTAGCACCATGTAGATGTAGAGTATTGTTGCCAACGACAACCCAACCTACTAGACGCCGCATGTAAGGCGAACACTTTCGGACAACACAGTAGACTTATACGTCGTATATAAGACCAATTTGGACCAATCCCAACACTAGCTATGAATTATGACGTTCCGCAAATTTGAACCGGCCAATTAGAATGCATTTTTGTCGCCCCCGCTTGCCCCGCATACCTCACCGCTTTGACAGAATTTTTTGTTTGTAGAAATGAAAACATTAGCTGTCTTACTAATAAAAATTACGACACAGTGTATACAAGTACTATAAGCATTGCGTAACAAAAACGCAACTAATAAAAAATATTTTGACAGATTGCGCGTATACATGCGTTATAAGAGATCAAAATATATATTTAGACTTACACAAGCTCTACACACGCTTGTACCGCAGTACAGCAGTTGTGTGAGTGCGTAAGAGCAAAATGGCGGCTATTTGGTCAGCTGAGGACGCTCAGGTTGTCACTTTACTTAGGTTATGCACGCAATCTATAACAGAGAGGTTGGACTAGGAAGGTTATATTTCTTTGATCTATGAAATGAATGTTATGGCGGCTCCACATTAGTGCCGTGAATTCACGCGCAAATTCACGCCGTGAATTCACGGCATAACTTGTGTCGTCCACATTCATGGGATGTTCGCAGTCTTTCGTGAGACTCGCCGCGAAATGGACGTAGAAGCTGCTGCCACAATAACTATGTTTGCTGTTCTTTCTTTCTTCTGTTTGGTGTGAGTGTGTGGCCAACTCTGGTCGGAGTTTTTAGGCCGCCCAAAGGCCTCCGAGTTGGCCTAAGAATCCTTGTCCTGAGACAAGAACCGGGACCGACAGCTTTACGTGCCCACCGGAGCACGATAACGCTCTGATAAAAATGCCACATGTGGTCAACCATCCTAGTAGCAACCTGTGCAAACGTTGATTAACTTTGCCGATCTATTACAAATGGCACGCCAATTCCACTATGACCGCTACTATGTTTGCTGTGGTAACATATTACTATTTACTCGTACAAAACAAGAGAGTTATTAGAAATAACTGGAAGCAAGGAGTATTTTTTCTTTTTTAA
The DNA here is from genome assembly GCA_944739405.2 of Euclidia mi. Classification (NCBI taxonomy): domain Eukaryota; kingdom Metazoa; phylum Arthropoda; class Insecta; order Lepidoptera; family Erebidae; genus Euclidia; species Euclidia mi. Next base: position 58,793,207 of record OX123198.2, read on the forward strand.
TTCCTTGATTTCAATATCCATTTAAGTGATAACCCGCGTCCAGGCATCTTAACACTCCTTTTTATTCCTACGATGCAGGTTTTTTGCATCCCACAGTACATTATACGTGTGGTAATGCTCTAAAAAGCGCATTTCAGTTTCGTTATCCTAAATCTTCAGACGTGGCTCTATTTTATAAGCACGCGCGCAGGGACTGCACACGTCTATACGCCAATGAAGTCCGGAGAAAACTGGCACTGGGCCGCGAATGTGGATGTGTACGCGTGAATCCTGCGCGAAAGAGGCGCGAATCCTTTGTCGCGGGACAAAATACCGACTCTGGTCGGGGAACAGGCGCGAACGCGCGTGAACAACGCGAAAACCATCCACATTCACGTTCACGCCAGTTCACGGAGCTTCACGGCACTAATGTGGAGCCGCCATTATTGTCGGTGGAGGCGTTCGGAAGCTATGAGTACAAATCAAAACATATTTATCCTTCAGAAAATAACAACCTTTAGTCTTTAGTTTTTGTACATTAGATTAATAGATAAGGTATATTTTTAAGAAGAAACTCCATTTAATATATAATTAAGCTAGTCAAATTATATATAAACTATAAAATAAAAATAAATTATTAAAACCAAGTTACGATTAGAAGTTTTTGAACGTACTTCATAAAAGGATGTCAGCATATTTGACGTACACACAGCTACACATCAACCTATACAAAACTAATATTAGCTGAACTACTCAACAACAGGTTAGTCACACTAAGGGAGTTAGCCTAATATTGGCCTTGTTTAGGTTAATGTGTAGCCGTGTGTACACAGACTACACAGCGTGAGTAGTTACACAAGCTTGTCTTTGCGTTTATTAGTAGCGATGTTGTGTAAACCCTGTATAACTCCTATACAGACGTTATACGCTGTGTAAGTATTCATACGTTAAACGTGAGAGTAATATTTTTTTATTAGTAAGACAGTAGGTGTCTAGTAGGCTGTGTTGTCGTTGATTGTTGCTATGCTTAGTTTTATAACAAATTAGCGTTACTAATTTTGGTAATTTTTGCAGACTTTAAAAGCTATGTTTTTCATTATGTAATTCAAAATATCTTTGCCCAATTTGACTGAGAACCGATTAAAAATTAAACGTGTTAATCTGTGAACCAATATTAAACCAACGCTGCAACGTTCTCATGCCGAGCACAATATTGAAATAGTTTCTAAATAGTACTAATATTATTTAGATTAGATTAGATTAGATTATACTTTATTGCACACCAAAAGAAATGTTTACAATACATTAGGCTTAAAAACTACGAGTAATGTACAATCGGCGGCCTTATCGCTAAGTGCGATCTCTTCCAGGCAACCTTTGGATGGACAGGAATGATGTTAGCAGTTTTATGAGACGATGGTGTAGTTAAAAGGATGGATACGCAAAAATAAAGACTTAAATAAAATACGTACATACATTTACATAATACATACAAATAATAATAATAAACTTTTTTCAATAAAATAAACGTCACATGTTACATAGGAAAGTATTACATTAAAAATAATAAACTTTTATGATTAAGTATAATGTCTATGATAATTGCTTATGTTAAATTGTGGTACATTGATGCGTATTTACTTTATTTGTAACGGTAATACATTATATTTGGTAAATATAGCTATTTTAATGTTTACCTGAACTAGGCTGTAACACCTGTGTTTCAGGAAAAATTGTAAATTATAATATTATAGGGCTATGCTTTTACAAAATTATCATGAACTGCTAATATGTAATAGGAAATAGACTTAATTATGATTTATTCTAACTTAGAGTAGGTACTTACACACTATTTTATAACTGTAAGCAAATTCTCTGTATCAGAGTAGGTCATTGTTTTGTAACAATAAGGTGACACTGCTTATAACTTATGCTATATAAATCTAAGGTTTTATTTAATTTATTATATAGGAAAGGTCCGAGGAAAGCAAATAATCTATTTACATAAACATGTTTAGCTCGAGGTTTGATGCAGACTAGATCTTTCCGTCTTTTGCCTGATGGGATTGGTGTATAAGGAAGAAGGGTGTGTTGTTTTAGTATGGTGCGTAGAATGAATAATTGGCGCACAGTTAGAACTCCGGTGGACTGATATAACTCATAAGTGGGAAAAATGAAAGGGCGAATGTTTGCTACCTTTAAAATAGCTCTTTGGGCTCGTTCCAAAGGCAGTAGGATCGTTTTAGCTGCCCCTCCCCATGAGGTTATACAGTATGAGATGATTGATTCACATAGTGCAGTGTAAACCTGTCTTAACAATTTAAGTTTTATCACGTCGCGTACATTTTTGAAAATGGAAATTAGTTTCCGTACTCTTTTACACAATGATTCGATATGTTTGCGGAAATTAAGATTAGTATCAAGCGTAATACCTAGATATTTTATATAATCTTTTTTTTTTCTAAAGTAGGGCAAGCGCATGCAGTGTCCACATTTGAATGAAACGTGTTGTGAGCCACTAAACAGTTAGATGAGTTGTGTCTGCTATCATTTTTCATTGTAAAATGAATGTACTTTGTTTTATGTGCATTTAGGGTCAGTAAATTTTAAATAGCCAAGTTTTGACGGTGTTGAAGCCATGTTGAGCTAGTTCATATACCTCATCAAGTGACTTTGCAGTAAAAATAAGTGCTGTATCGTCTGCATATGACATAATGACACCATTTCGAAGTTTTACGTTGCAAAGGTCGTTTATATATATCAAGAACAGAGTAGCTCCTAATATACTTCCTTGGGGTACACCAAATTTAGTGTTAGGGACATCGTTACTTATGTTGTTGCCTATTCTTACACATTGATACCTGTCAGAGAGGTAATCAGTAAACAGTGCTAACTGCTTACCTCGTATACCGACAGATTCAAGTTTCTTTAGCAGTATAGAAGACGATACAGAGTCAAAAGCTTTAGCAAGGTCTAGAAATATCCCAATAGCATGCTGTCCACTATCTAAATTAGATGTAATGTGGTCAGTCAGTTGCTCAACTGCCTGGCTTGTTGACCTGTGAGGCCGAAAACCAAATTGTCTGTCTGAAAGAATGTTGTTGGTTTCGAGATATTTTATTAGTCTATTGTTTATTATTTTCTCTAATATTTTAGACAGCACTGGTAATATTGATATAGGCCGATAATTATTTACACTGCTCTTGTCACCTGCTTTGTGCACAGGTATCACAATAGCCTTTTTTAAGCATTTTGGAAATATTCCTTCAGACATACATATTTGGAATATGTGTGTTAGTGGCGGTGCAAGAATGTGCTTAAACCTTTTAATTATGTTTGTGGGGATGTTATCCCATCCCATCGCACAAGTATCTTTTAACCCAGTAATGACCTGAATAACTTCGTCTAAATCGGTATCCAGCATAACAAAAGATTTAAGCCTAGAAATAGGTGAGGTGATCGAAGCATGGTGAGTAGATGAATGATCGGGAAAAGAGATTCTGTCTGCTAGATTTTTGCCGATATCGGAAAAGAATGTGTTGATTTCATCTAGTGCTGCTGTAGGATTTGATCGATTTTTGAGCAAATCTAAGGGTTGCTCAAATGCTTTTGCAGTAAATGAACGCCTTTTTAAGAATTTCCATAATAGTTTAGTGTTGTTACCTGCTTGATTCAACTGAGATTTATCGTAGTCGACCTTTAGTTTTTTAAGAAGTTTGTTGCAAAAGTTTCTATATCGCCTATATGTTATAGCCAGAATCTCATTTTCAGGTGCCTTTTTAACTTTTATATGTAAATTATCTCTGTGTCTAATACAGCGGAGAAGACCCGGAGTAATCCATGGCTTTATATTCCTATATTTTCGCGACAATGTTACTGTGTATGTGTTTTTTCTAATTGCGTACTGTATGGAAGTTATTAGGTAAGATATTGATTTGTTGACGTCGGCATAAAAGTAAACTGGGGCAAAATTTGTATTGCGAATGCTTTTTTCAAGGCCTTTCATATTTACTTTTGTATAGCTAGGTATGCAATTAAGTTTCGTAAATACTTACACATACATAGAATATATTATATACAGTTGGAAGGAAGTTGCGTAACCTACGCAACGAACCTGCCGATGCAAAAAGCTAGCGACTTGTTTCTTGCACTTGAGATTTCCAGGACATGTTTACATCCATAGTGATCCCTAGATTTTTCACAGTTTTACTGAAAGGGACAAATTGGCCATCAAAACTGATTTGTGGCAGATCGGACCAACAGATTTTTGACACCAGTTTAGGGCTGCCTATAATTATTAACTGAGTTTTGGCGGCATTTATTATACGTTCGTATTTCTTGGTCCACTCGCAGATTCTGGTCAGGTCTGCGTTAATAGTAGTACAAGCTTCTGCCAGCTTATTCAACGGAGCTTGCGTGTATATCTGCAAATCGTCTGCGTAAAGGTGGTAGGATGAAAGTAATTGGTTTGAGATGGTATTTATAAATATTGCGAAGAGTAGAGGAGAAAGCACGCCACCCTGTGGCACACCGGCATTAGTATTAGACCAAGTGGAATAAGAGTCTTCGATGCGTGTACGTTGCCGGCGACCGAACAGGTAACAATGAAACCAGTCAATTGCCGATGGAGATACGTTAAGAGAGCGTAGAATGCCAAGTATGATGTGAAAATCTACGGTGTTGAAAGCGTTACTAAAATCAAGTAACGACAATACCGTTAGATTTCCACTGTCCATGCCAAGCCTAATGTCGTCAGTTACATGAACCAGTGCAGTGGTAGTACTGTGGCCAGGGCGGAAGCCGGACTGATATGTATTTAGGAGAGAATTTTATGTAGGAAGGAACTGAGTTGAGCGTGAACTAAGCGTTCCAGGACTTTCGACAAGAAGAGAAGTAAGGATATGGGTCGATAATCTGAGAAGGAACAGGGCTTGGGTTTCTTGGGCAAAGAAATTATAGTTGCATCTTTCCAATCGGATGGAAAGATGCCACGGCTAATGGAATGGTTAAAGATATGACATAAGACGGGAAGGATTTCATCGCGGATGGGAAGGATCATTTTGCGGCTAATACTATCACCGCCGACTGCGTTAGACGTAGCAGCCAGAACGTTCTTCTTAACATCACATGCTATAAATTGCTATAAATTAAAGGGAGAATAATGCGGAGTTGGTAAAGATGAAAGATGTAATAAGGTAGCACTTTTCATATTTCCATCAAATTTGGACGAAGTAGTGAAATGTAAATTAAGAGAATCAAGGTTAACATTGTTTGGAATCGATTGATGCCGTGTCTTACCAACTTCCAGACTTTTAAGAAATTGCCAGACTTTTGCTGGATCACTGTTTTCCACGGATTTATGAATATATTGGCGTTGGGCATTCCTACACGCCTTGTTGCAGAGATTTCTGATTGCTATGTACTTCTCATGGTTTAAGGTAGTAGATCTGTACTTCAGTTTAGCCTTGGCAGCAGATTATTTGGCCATGATTTTCCTAATGTCATCTGTTAACCAAGGTGCCGGTAAGTGCTTCAGTTTAATAGTACGGATTGGCGCATGCACATCATACAACTTGATAAGATTTGACGTGAGTTCCTGAACTTTGCTATCGATACACTCGGAGGTAAACAAAGGGAGCCAATCTATATTAGAGACATCGATGCGCAGTTTGTCGAGATCCATGCCACTAAAATTGCGCTGCAAGACTATCTTGGGCTTCATTTTGGGTGTGCGTATTTTATATGAGACAAAGATAAGGTCATGATAGGAGAACCCATCCGCAGTACATTGACCATGCTTATGAACCAGATTGGACGAAGATACCAGAATAAGGTCGAGAAGAGAAGGGGTGCAATTGGGGAAGTGATGAGTTGCGTTTAAGTCAAGAATTGACAAATTGCAAGACTCTATAGTATTCCGAAATAAAGATGCACGGGAGTCTTGTTTGAGTAGACAGGTGTTGAAGTCACCCATTATAATGGTGTGGCTATATGCAGGAGTTAAAGTTAGTTAGTCTAAGATTTGCTCAAAAGATGGAAAATAGTTTACGCGACTTGAAGGAGAGTAGAATACGCCTAACAATACTTTTATGTGGTGAAGTTCTACTTCTAAAAATAGATGCTCGCCAGCATTCGGCAGTGGTGGCTGTGGAGACATACTGACTATGTTATAAGGAACATGATGTCATAAATATATGGCAACACCGCCTCCAGTGCCGAATGCGCGGTCATTCCTAACTAATCTGAAACCTGGTAGTGAATAAGACGTGGAAGGGAGACATGGTTTCAGCCATGACTCGGACACAAGGACGGCATGCATGTGTTGTGAAGAAATTAGCCAGCATATCTGGGAAATGAGCTGGAATACTCTGCGCATTAATATGGACTACATTAAAGTTCTTGGGTACGTCTGAGAACTGCGACCGAAAAATGTCTCCTAGAGAGGGGACACTTATAAAACTATCATTTAGACTTGTAGCAGAAAGAAAGGTATCATCGCTATTTGAGTTCGTATCTGACATTTAATAAATATCTGAATATAAATATATACAAAATAAATAAAATGTAAATAAATATATGATATAAAAGTAAATAAATCAATAATTATATTTCTAATTATCGCGACAAGCTTCGCTCATTGTGTCCACGCGCTGGTTGCGCATATACAAAGATTGTTTAAAAGAATAATCGCATATAAATTAAAACTAACAAAAAAGTAAAAAATATTATATAATAAAGAAAACAAAAAAGAACCAAAAAAAATGTCTTTTGAAGTCTAAAATACACATGTTCATGTAGCGCGTAACGGAACGTTACTCTTTACTGACAGAAGTGACAGATTGTGTTTGTGACAGTGACAGGTTAGTGAATGTCAACTATGTCAAGTTGCCAATTATAACATTTTTAACTGCACGGTATGGTTCAATTCAACCCACTATTCCTTCCAAACCCTGGTTTTTTTAAAACAAGAATATCAATAAACTGGCTACTTCTATCATCACCCGTTTGCGCTTAGGATTTGTATGCTCCCCAGTATTCTTGGCCAAGATTCGGGTTAGGGATAGCTCTTTATGTGAATGCGGCCTAGACGAGGGTACCCTAGAACACATGTTCTTTTCTTGCCCAAAATTATCAATTCCCCTCTACGATCTTCTACCTAATTCTATTCCTAGACCCATAAACATAGCTTTTCTTTTATCTCTGGCCCATACTCCCCTTATCAAATGTCTGTACAAATTTATTACAATAAAATTAAAATCTAGAAAGCTCACCTCTTGCCTTTTCACACACTTCTACTACTAACACCTAACAACCCCAAATTTGCTTACTAACGTTTGTGTTGTTTGTTTTCCAGAAAGTCAGCCTCCAAAGAGAAACCACTGCTACTCCGACCGATCAATAGGCTGTTCTTACTTAAAATATACTAATATAACTATCTGAACTCTTCTTCCACCTTGACATTGGCAAAATCATCGAAAAACGATGGAGCCATACTAAAAAAAAAACAAAAAACTGCACGGTACCTACATGAAAATGATTTAATAAAGTTATAAGTAAATGTTTTGAAAGTGAAGGTGTATAAATGCGACTGAGTACATACGATACAGTAACAAGGGCACAAGCTTACTTCTTCGATGCTGCTCAAACTCAAACTCAAACTCAAAATCCTTTATTCATTTAGATCACAAAGTGACACTTATGAACGTCAAATTTAAACATTATTACTGTATGCTTCTACATTTACATTTACTGCCACGTTCGCAATGCAATAGGTAGAACCATGAGAAAGAACGGGCAATAAAACTCACGGTCACTCTTTTTCAACGCCAGGTTTTTAATAATACATAACAATTAAACTTTTGTAAGGTGCTGCAACTGTTATACCTTCTATGTTACTTGTATATATTTACTTTACATGATACTCAAGCATAATCAAGTTAAATTTTGATGTTCATTTAGTTAGCCTCCTGAACATAGACATGGTGAAACAGGAGCATCCGCTTACATTATGCACCTAACAATGCAGGCAATCCGCGCAAATGTTCAGAACCATGATGGAAATGATGAAGTTAAATATAAATAAAAAAATATACCAGCCCATAAGACCGCCATCGACCAGTCATCGCAAGTAGCACCCGTTCACGAGTATGACGCATGTGCCAGCCATCATCCCTCTCGCCATATCAGAGGGACAGGGATGACCCGACACACGACGCCACCACAAGAAATGACATTTTAGTGAGCATGACGACAACGGTATACGAACCGGCAGTAATAAAATTAACAATCTGTTGGTATACTGACCATGAACGCGAATTACCTCCATTTTCCAGATCATTAATTATAGCATAAATTTGTGAAAACGTGTGAAGAAATGCAAATGTAGTACCCATATTTAATTGACGTGATACCTTTTGAAATACAACCACCGATCCAACTGATTGAGTACAAGACAATAAAATTAAACATAATAAATAAATAGTATCTAACGACATGAACGACATCTAATGATGTGGTGGCGATTCCAAAAAACATCATTTACTTATATAATTTTATTGGGAATAGAATCATATTTAATTACATGTCATGAAAATTTTAATATTATCTACCTACTTACCTTATTGCCAAGCGCATTTGTCATTAAGGTAATCATTTAAATTGTAATAAGCCTTTTGCATTAGGTTATTTTTAATCGTTGTCTTAAATGCGCTAAACGGCAAGTCTAAAATACATATCGGTATCTTGTTGTAGATGCGTAAACTTTGTCCTATAAAAGAATTATGAGTTTTACACAAACGGAAATACGGAACACATAATTTATGTCTATTTCTTGTATTAATAGAGTGAATATCACTATTCTTTGAATATGAATTTATATTCCTACGCACATGCAAAACACTGGCATAAATATACTGAGACGCTACAGTTAAAATACCGATGTCCTTAAATCTTTCCTTGAGCGAAACTTTTGTTCGTAATTGGTAAATGGCCCGAACTGCTCTTTTTTGCAATATAAAAATACTTTCGATATCAGCAGCTCTACCCCATAGTAATATGCTATATGACATAACACTATGAAAATAGCCAAAATATACCAGCCTAGCCGTATCGACATCTGTTAAACTACGCACCTTCTTAATGGCATAAGCAGCCGAACTAAGTTTCGCTGACAGATATGTAATGTGTGCGCCCCATTGCAACTTTGAATCAAGTGTTATTCCTAGAAACAACGTAGATTCAGTTGTTTCCAGTACATCACCATTTAAAACGATGTTAGTACCAAGGTTTCTGACGTTTGGCAAAGCAAACTTAACACATTTGGTTTTTTTGGCGTTCAGTACTAAGTTGTTTACAGTAAACCATTTAGTCACCTGAATAAGAGCACTGTTTATTTCGGTAAAGTTTTCCTTATTTCTATCTACTTCAAATATCAATGAAGTATCGTCAGCAAACAATACCACGTCACAAATGTTTCTCAGGTAAAATGGCAAATCATTAATGTAAACAAGAAACAAGAAAGGCCCTAGGATACTACCCTGCGGCACTCCCAATTGTACTGGTAAACCACTGGATTTTGAGCCATTTATTTCGACACACTGGATTCTGTTATTTAAATATGCCTTAATAACATCCAATGCTTTAGTCTGGACGCCGTAATGTTTAAGTTTGCACAAGATCGTATCATGGCAGACACAATCGAATGCTTTCGAAAGGTCGCAAAAGACACCAATAGCATTCTGAGATTTCTCCCATGCATTGTAGACGTGTTTGAGTAACGCTACTCCTGCATCCGTCGTCGAGTGACCCTTAGTAAAACCATATTGCTCAGTATGAAGGAGGCTGTTTAAATTAAAGTGTTTCAGAAGTTGCTTGAGTATGATCTTTTCAAAGATTTTACTAAAAGTGGGTAGTATTGAAATTGGCCTATAATTACTAGGATCATTCTTACTACCGGATTTAAACAGAGGTATTATCTTACTATGTTTCATTAAATTTGGAAAATCACCTGATTCTATACACTTATTAAACAAGTTACTAAGATAAGGAGCTACTATATCTATTATACTTTTCAATATCTTAACAGATATTCCCCAGAGATCACCTGTATTCTTAGACTCTAGAGATTGAAAGGTGTTTATAATGTCAGTAGAACTAATAGGGCTGAATTTAAATATTACATCACATTTTTGTACACTTGATTCTAATAAATTTTCTGCACCTGAAGCTGATGAGTTTAGACCTCTAGTAGTAGTAATAGGTATGCTAGCAAAAAAATTATTGAATGTGTGTGCAACTTCTTCTTTATTGTTAATAATTTTATTATTATCTAGCAAGTTAACATTGGTGTTCCTTAAGGTTGTCTTGCCCGTTGCTTCGTTAATAGCTTGCCAGGTGGCCTTAACTTTATTAGAAGACTTCCTAATTTTGTCACTAATGAATACTGCCTTAGCTATACTGCATACCTTTTTAAATATTTTAGAATAATTTCTGACATACTCAGTGAAGCTCGCATTAAAATTGTATTTCTTCATACCATACAACTCATACATCCTTGCTCTGCTTTTGTGAATACCTACAGTAGCCCACTCACTAAATGCTCTAGACTCCTTGATTACTTTTTCCTTGGTCTTAAAAGTACTTCTAAATTCGTTTTGCACTATATTAAACATAGTATCATAAATCTTATTAGGTGATTTAAGCTCCATCATATCAGGATTAATACCTATTAAAATTTTGTTCCTACATTCAATAAATTTACGCCTAGGTAATGGCCTAACTGTCACCTTATGTACGACTTTTTCATGAATATATGAAAAACCTGCCAATTGACCACAGTGATCCGAAGTTAAGTCAGTAGTAACTAATTTATGTGATACTGTATGATTACTAAATATATTGTCAAGGCAAGTGGAAGATGATGCTGTTATTCTAGTAGGTTCAAAAAATAAATTTGTCAAATTAAATGATTTAAAAAGGTTTAAAAGCCTACTAGTCATTGGTGAACTATCTAATAAATTAATGTTAAAATCACCACAAACTATGATACCTTTTTTATTGGTCCTAATTTTACCAATTGCGTCTTCCATAGTAGACTCAAACACATTAAAGTTACTTAAAGGAGGGCGATACACACATATAACAATATACTGTTCCATCACAATGCAGGACATTTCTATAGTTCGTTCTACAGACAAGGTGCTTATGTCCTTTCGCTCCTTACATGGTATGGTATTTGAAACTAGTATCAAGGATCCACCATGGATAGCTTGACTCCTAGTGAAAGCATTTTGCACAGTGTAATGCATGTTATTTAAAAATTTAATTTGATAATCCTTTAACCAATGCTCCGTTATGCACATAATTTTAATATTGTGGCTTTCTAAGTATAAACTTAATTCTAAATGTTTGCCAGATAGACCCTGTATATTTTGATGTGCTACATTCAATTGACAATGTCTATCCTCTGTCCTATTCTTAAGTTTAAAGAACTCGTGTCTGTATTTAAAATAGAAGGAATGGTAAAGACAGAATTATTTACAGAAACCGTTTTCTTGGATACCCTGCATGTACCTGTGTCATATTGTATATTATATGCTAATAATTTAGCAATTTGTCGTTTATAAAATAGTGAAAGATACATAGTATCTTTGGTCAATGTGTAATTATATTTATTAATGAATTTATTTATGTCAAAATATAAAATAATATCTTTATACTGCCATGTCATATTGTATAAACACAAATTAAGGTCAAATATATGTTGATTTACCTTTTCATCTAATATACTTGAATAAGGTAAAGCACAAGTAATAAATTGACATCCTAGTTTTTTATGAAGTGATAACATTACTTCTGTTAAATTGTAAATATCTTTTTTGTTCACAATTTGGCTGTCACCATATATAATAATTATTGTTGAATGTCTATCTAATGTTGTTTGTTTTAAACTATCTATTAAGTGTGAAAAAGATGATCCTGGATAACAATAATTAATGATTTTCTGTTGCTGTAAATGACTACTCATTAAGCTACCTAAACCTACACCTAACCTATCTGAAAACATGTAAACTTTTTTTGTGCCAGAGTTATCAACTAAGGGTGTCTTATCCTTTGGAATATTGGTTGTACTAGAACTAGAACTTGAACCTGAATCACTATCACCTATAATTTGAGATTCATTACCTAACAAGCATGATTTTGAACAATTTGAGTAATTATTTGTAATTGTCAAGGCCTTTACATATTCCAGATTATTCTTACCAATTCGTGCAATCTCATCATATTTACTTATATATACCTGAACCTCTTTCTCATACTGGATATTCATCCTATTTAGTTGTGACTCTAAAGCGCTGATTTGTGATTTGAGATCCCTTGTATGCTGATCATATAACATCCTACCATTAATTTATTCTATATTATAATTTTCTAGATCCTGTAACAATTCATTACGTTCAGAAACTAAATTTTTGTATTGGTTTGTTATATTTTTTGATTTATTATACTTTTTCAAGTTCTGTACTAGTTTACTAATATTTTTGTTTATGTTACATAATTTCCTTTGTTGCTTAAAATTTTTAACATAACTTTTTAGTTGTATACTATGTTTATTAGACCCTAAGCATAATTGCTGCAGTTCTTTTGGCCTTTGTTGTCGTTGGCTTCGCGACGGGCTTCTCCGAATCTGTGAGCTTGATCTTACATAGGTCACTAACGGAGGTGATGCGATAGCGTTTACCATCAGGGCCCAAGATGTGAACGTATCCCTCTCGTATCCAGCACTTCGCGACTCCAAACTTTGCTCGTGCAGCCATAAAAGCCTCGTGTCGAGGACGTGTGAGAAACTCCGACAGAGTGATACCCGTATCCTTGAGCTTCGTCTTTGCGAACCAAACGCTGTCCCGCACCGCTGCAGAAGCAAATTTCACAAGAATGGGCCTCGCCTTGTCGCTGGAAGTCCGGCGTCCCATCCTGTGGCAGCGTTTGATGTCCTCAACCACGAAAGTTGAGACGCTGCTTGACTCTATTCGCGACCTGCTGAGATGTCTCCTCGTCCTGACGTTCCTCCACTCCGTGAAGCAGCAACATCTTGCGGCGACTGCGCATTTCCATCGTGTCAATCTCTCGGCCGACGACTTCAAGCTGCTGTGAGAAGGAATTCAAGGTCTTCATTATAAAGGTCTTGAACGCAGCAAATTCATCAGCCAGACTCCGAGTGCTTTGAGGCGACTTCTTCTGTAGCTCAGCTTCAAAAGTTGCCATCCGCTCTTCAAAATAAGCTTGCATGTCCAGGATTTTAGATGCATTGAATGTAATTGTATCCATTGTGTGTGTTTATGTGAAAACTTGTTAGAATTTAAGGATAACGCTAAACCAGCAGGTAAGTAGTATAATGTTTAACTGTTATGCATTAAAATATATTTATTATGAAAATTAATTGTTTTATTTAAATTTACTTGAAGAGCTATTTTAAAAGTTACCGGTAATCTCAACTACCCCCACCTTAATCATAACTGTTTACAATTTATTACATAACTGTTTACATTTTTAAATCTATGTACTATATTTGCATGTTCTCGTAGAAGAGAGCACATTGTGTATACTTTCAAGTATTCTACCTAAGAATCCAGGTTGTGATTCTGAATCTGTGAAGTAGAGTCGGTAGTATCTGTCGAGGAAGAAGCTACACACTTCGCTTGTACCTATTATATTTCAGTATGTTTGTAGCCAGTATAATTATATTATGTGGTGTGTTTTAACAGTAATTAACCTATATTGTGGAGGTGGCACCTCCGTTTGCGAAATTTAGTAATTTTGGCTCGAGCACTGTTTTCAGAATAATAACGGCCTGCATCGCGATTACGACGACAATTAAGTATAATTAAGAAATGTTAAGTATTTGATGACTTCAGATCGCAGGTTTTCAAGTGCTTGTGGTTTTTGTTTATAACTGTATATTAAATAAAGTTTTGTGGTAGTGATAGTCTAGTTGATATACCGCAAGACTGTCGTGCAAACGTATCAGGTTGTTATCAACGCGCGAGTAGTAGTAGTAGTATGGCCGTATTAATTTTTTAATTATCACTTGCCCCGTGTTTCACATACCACGTCAAACCGTAGGTCCCAGGTGTCATGATGATCTTTAACAGACCTTACATGTAGTCAGCACCCTCTCAAATAAACAGTCTGAACATAAGTTACATAAGTCAGTCATAGAATATCGCTATTCGGAGACGGAGATCAGACGCATGTCGCTATATGAAAATAGTATCATGGTGTATAATATGAAATACACCATGAGTGCTCAAGCGAACTGTGAATTTTAATATGTGATGAGTTGCTCGAGATATCCGTAGGTATAGTTATAGTTTGCCCGAAATAAATCTTTTATTCAAAGGCCGGCTCTGGATTTTGGAATTCCATTGAATTAGTCCCTCACTTAGGTTCAATTAAACTTTTGAAAGCCTAGCACTAAACTTATTTTCCGCTTTCTGTAAATCAAATGAGGCAAAGTTGTTTTAAGAAATTTAAACTGTAAAGCTCGTGCTCCCAATTCGAGCGGTTGTTTGAAAGCCGTCTAATTGATTCAACTTTGTAAAGGGATCATTGGCTTACGAACAAATTATGGGTAAAGACTTTGCGAAATTGAGCGCTGAGTTATTTCAAGATGATTTCAAAATATTTGTACTTGAATATTCGTTTTGAAAGGCTTTAAAGTCTGATGTTGGTACTTGCAAGAAGTAGTTTATTTGAATTTAAGAAGTGAATTAATTTGCTGATATCATTTTATTGCTTGACTACATGCATGTCTCTTTCTATTATCGAAATATTAAATACATCGGATCACGAATCTCCTTTATACCCACAAAAGATTTACCTCTTTATAACATTATAAACTGACGAAGCGAATACACCTTCAAAATATAAAACCCTCAATTAATGCCCAAAAAACAAAACCCAGGGTTATTTGTCGCCTCACCACTCGTGATGCATGAATTATTCATGCACCATCAGCGCTCAGCCAGAATAGAGTGGTTGCCTTACACAAACGAGGCAGCCATTTTAAAGAATATCTGAATAAAGACACCGAACAAAAGAGACAGAATTTTTTAGTTAATAAATTTTAATTTTTATTTTGACTTACATTTTGTACATTTTGGTCTAGTGGTGAGTGAGCCCAAACTACTGATGGAGATTGTGGTTTCGATTCTCACCCAAGAAAAAATTTAATATTACGATCCCAAGTATCACAGAACGTACTATCAGAGTAGTAAATCATCTCATCTCATCGGCCTATTGCAGTCCACTGCTAGACTTAGGCATCCCCAGCGTACCTACGCTTCAAGACCCGATCTCCAGTTTTTTTTTAATATATGTTATCTGGTTACCAGAGTACAGGTTCTGATAAGTTTGGCTAGATCCCAGTAGGCTATATTATATTATTTAATGCCAAGATTTTTTTCTGATGAAGCTGATCAGGATTTCCTTACTTTACTCTCTGAGATTTTGAATTGAGTGACGAAAGCGATTGCAAATTACTTTGCAATCGCTTTCGTCGCTGCAGACCCTATTTGCTAAATATGTTTGTTTTTCTTCTTACCCACAGAAAATCTCCTACGTCACTAACAGATGGGTTTTTGTTCCAAAGACACACGTATGCAGGAGCATTTATCACCCCTTTCATAAACTCATTTCTACCTACTTTTTCCGTAACCCTTACGTTATCGGTACTTCGGGTAATACATCTTCCGTTCGCCTCAGGGACGTCATAAAGCCGAATGCGATTTTAATGTGTCGCACCTCTGGTGATTCCAGGATTTGCATTATTCATATCCCTTCCATCGAAACTGATCGATTCCCGTTCCTATTCCAATAAAAATCCAACACTTCTAAGATTGATGCGAGTTTTAAGACGAAATTAAATATTGAAGTGAGCTCGTTCGCGTTTTAGAGTAATCGTATCTCGCCGTTAATAGGTGATAAAATGGTTGATTAATGTGTAGAAAAATTAATTCTGGCTCGATTATAGCATTTATTTCGTGGAACATCCCTCCACGTTCTCTCGCGCTCCCGACGCGGCGTAGACGCCGCGTAGGCGCCGCGTCTAAGACGAAAAGACGAAAGCATTCTCAAAGAACGCTCGGCTGACGCGACGTAGACGCCGCGACGAGGTGTCGCTGCGTTGACGCTGACGCTAACGAGAGAGCGGTCTAATGGTTGCAAGTTGCACTTATTAGGCCAGAAGACTGATTTTCTTCAGTATTACTTTATCATCATGATGTCAGCTGAAAGACGTTTGCTGCTGGACATAGCCCCCCCCAAGGCTCTCCACTCTCCACGGCATAACTTACGTCGAGTAAACTTCGTTAGCGCGATTCGGAATTTGTTTTTATTTTCGTAGTTTTGCTGTAGTCCGTCAGATGTCGATAGTTGTATCTTAGTATACATTGAATATAATTTAATGTTTTTTTACCATTCAGGTACTATTACTTCGCTTTGTTTGGCATTTAGTACGCCAGTCATTTTTCCGAAATGGAATCTATTAACTTAAACAAAAAGACTTCTTCTATTACAAAAGGCAGAAAGGTGCCCAAATTATAACTTTCCGTAGACTATTGTTCGTATCAGTTTGTCTTAAACCGAGATTATCAGTGACGTAGGATGACGTACAACACTCTCGAAGCCAGCTCTAATCGGTTCCCTTCTCAAGTTGCAGCGTACTTACGGCCCTTATCGATAGCTTGAATTATTCATAGCTCAGGAAACTGCACTATTGATACTCTCTATTCGATGAGATTTTAAAAGGATCCGAATATTTTATGTTGCGATGACTCTTAAGCTATCAACTGGATAGGATACTAAACTTATGAACGGAAAGAATAACATAGACAGTTAGGTAACCTATGTTACGAAGGACATACTATCCATTATAGTATCGGGTAACATAGGATAGTTAAGAAAAGTAGTTTGTTTTGTGTCTTGTAGTATACTTTCGTGGGTAAAGTAATGATATCTTAAGTTTTAATAAATAGGTCCGCTTGCTTGCAAGTTATATAACATGACATTTAATTTCATCCACTATGGCCCGAGATCTCAAAGAATCTAAATCTACGTGACAGCTCTTTTACAGCTTGTAGATACATAAAACCCTAAATACCTGAATTAAAGTAAAATAGCCGGCTCTTATACAAGTTTTACAGAAATCTGCCAAAAGCCAACATTTTAGTATGGTAATAGTATGTATGTTAGTCTATAAGGTATATATCTGTATGGGTTTTATTACCTGAAATAAATAAATATTATTATTATTATTTTACACTTCGGTCATAATTACGGGCACGCTTTAAAGTTCGTTTAAAACTTAAGCGAATTATGTTTTAGCGAGCCTAAATTTTATATGCGTATAATGTTTAGGGTGCTTTATAAAGCTCTTATTATGAAACTACGTGGGTTTCACAAGGCAGCAAAATTTACGCATAAATACTTATGTAGAGTATCTCTAGGACCTAAATTTCGCGGACCTATATTTTCTTCGCCAAGTTTGAGCAATAACTCATGTCTCTTCGTTTTATTTATTTTGTTCATCTTGAGATTTATGGATTGCTTAGTATTTACATGGTTATATCTTGGTACTTGTTTAAGCCAAGCGTGAATTTAAGCCAAAATGCTACAACTGATAGCAGCAGAGCTACTTAGCAATGAAATCATGTGTGTCGTAATAACTTTTGACTTAACTTTGACTGCTGGCCTAAAATTTGTAGACGGCCTTATGCTATGCGGCCAGTACGCATATCCTGCGTGTATCCGCACCCGCAGAGCGTGCCCAGCCTCTCGTGCTAACGGCACGCAACGCGCGTGCAGGTCGAGTGTGTGTATGTGCTGACGCGACACGCGACATGTGAGCTTAACGTACCACTCGCCAGAGCGTCCAGCCACAGTAATTGTGTTTGCACATCAACTACTTTAGTTACGTAGTATATGCCAGTTTGAAAGCAGTTTGCTTTAGTTGCTTTACAAAAAAACACACATGAGTGGTCGTCAGCACATGTGTAGTATGGGTATGATTCACGCGTCGCGTGTTTCGGCAGCACGCTTGTATATTTTTCCCCTAAACACGACTATTGTGGGCTAGCCGCATCGCAGGATCCGACACTTGGGACACACCATATACGTTTCCAGCAGTCAATGTGTCAGCAACGCAGTGAAGGCGTATTTGTCGGATATTTGTAGTGCTTACTATTGGGTTTGCTGCAAGCTATTGCCGGTGCCATTCGGTGAAAAATAAACACGGATTATTGTAAGCCCTCACTTGGCCGGCCCCTACTGGGAGCAGACAGTATTTTTTCCTTGATGCCCTCAGTACAATATGCTGGGGTGATCTAAAATTATAAATTCCTTTCTGTTTCCAATTTACAAAATGTTATTTTTTAATATTTTATGCAGTGGCTGAGTTTGTGCACAGAATATGTTGTGTTGCTTAAAAATATGTCTAGAGAGAATAGAACTCCAATAAAGAACGACCTGAAAGTTATGACTTTTGGGTCAATGTCACTTCAATCTCTTTCAGCTCTTTTATGTTATTCCATTAACGATATTACTGTCTGGACGTTTGTAGTTTGGTGGACAATTAAAATGTTTTCAATTCAATATAATCTCAGCAGATGTAATCCTTTCAAGCGATGAAAACCTTTAGATTACGATCGAAAGTAAGTGCTTGATTGAAGTGAACTCACTTTTTAGTAAGAAATTTGTTCGCGTGTGTTCGATTCTGATTTCTGATATCGGCTGCTGGCGCTGGGTCATATGGTACATAGCTAGTATTTTCTATTTTCGATAAAACTCCATCTCCTCCTTCACAAGGAAATTAAATTTTGACTTGCATGGTATGGCAGCATCGTAGTTTACAAATGATCTCGCAAAATATAATCAATTTATTACTTATTTCTTTGAATAATGTTGATTTTAATGTACCTATTCTGAACCAGCTCAATTTCTTTCTCATTGATGATTAGACTACTTATTTGAGTAGGCATGATACAAAAGTAAACAATCTCGTGATGTCTTCGTAATTTTTTACGTAGATCTAATCAATTACCTTTAAATGAAAACTAATACGCATATTTGAGCTTCGATATATGCAGTCAAACTTCGGAAGCTATTTGTCATAATTTGACTGTAATGAGCTGTAATGCGGCACCGATGCCAATATGACAGCGTAAATCATGATGTGATATGATGGCATTGTGTGATTGATGCATGTGTGTATGATATTGACAGCGCGCATGATGATAAAGGATCGGTTATCTAATATCTGAGGTAATAATGCCGCCTGTAGGCTTGCGGTGACGATGTTGTTTTCGTTTATACGTTTTGGTGTTATGGATGTCTTTAGGTAAATAGGGTATTGTTTTTTCTGAGGGTTGAATGGCTTCGTAAGTCTTGACCAAAAACATGACCTGCTGGGTTTTTTTTTATAGTAATAGGCGGCAAACGAGCAGACGGATTGCCTTATGGTAAGCAATTACCGCCGCCCATGGACACAAGCAACACCACAGGAGTCACAAGTGCGTTGCCGCCCCTTGGGATTAGGAAAAGGGATAGGATGAGGAGTGGGATGAGGGAGAAGGAATAGGGGATAGGGCCTCCGGAACTCTCACTCACCGAACGAAACGCAACAGCTTAGGTACTGTTACTTTACGTCGATTTTCTGTGAGAGAGTAGTACTTGCCCGGTCGAGCCGGCCCATTCATGCTGAAATCAGCAAGGCTCTACTACCTGTAAAAAACATAAAAATGTTCAGGAATTGAGTCATCATTAGCAAGCGGTACAGGCAACACAAGTAATTTTTTGTTATGTAAAGGGTAGGCTATAGACCACCAAACTGCCAAGTACAGATTGGCAGACTTCACATGACTTTCGAGTATATTATAGAGACATGCAAGTTTTCTCACGAAATTTTCTTCACTGTATAGCAAGCGATAATTAACAATTTATATATACACATAAATAGGTCTGGTTACTTGTTATTTTATAATGTTATTTTGTTGCAGGATCAAGGAATGTAGTATTTACAGTAGTGAGTCAGTCGGAGCCGTACCACGCAAGCGTGGCGAGGCGGCTCAAGAACGACATAGAGCAACAAGTAATGCAATTGGAAAATGTAAGTATATGGCTTTCTATCCTTTTCTTTTACTTTGTTGATTTGTAGGCAAAGCTATGTGAGTGTGTATCAGAGAAGTAAAAAGCTACTAAGGAAAATATTCTGTAATATTTCTCATTTAGCAGTCATCATCATCGTCATCATCATATCAGCCAAACGACGTCCAATGTTGGACATAGGCCTCCCCCTAGGTTCTCCAAACAGACCGGTCTTGAGCCGCCCGCATCCAACCGCCTCCCGCGATTTTGACGAGATCGTCGGTCCACCTTGCGGGGGGCCTACCTCTGCTGCGTCGTCCGGTACGTGGCCGCCACACCAGAACCTTTCTGCCCCAACGGCCATCGGTTCTTCGAGCTATGTGCCCTGCCCACTGCCACTTCAGCTTGGCTATCCGGAGAGCTATGTCGGCAACTTTGGTTCTATTGCGGATCTCCTCATTTCTGATTCTCTTATAGATCTCGCAGGGAAACTCCAAAAATAGCTCTCTCCATCGCCCTCTGAGTGACCTTGAGCCTTCTGATAAGGCCCATAGTGAGCGACCACGTCTCTGATTCGTAAGTCATCACTGGCAACACACACTGGTCAAAGACTTTCGTCTTGAGACATTGCGGGATATGGGACGAGAAGATATGTCGTAGCTTCCCGAACGCTGCCCAACCGAGTTGGATTCGACGATTGACCTCCTTCTCGAAGTTGGACCCACCTAATTGGACTACTTGTCTCAGGTAGATATACTTGTCGACAACATCGAGCGTAGAGTTCCCAACCTGAATAGAAGCAGGTACAACATGGACGTTCGACATGATTTTCGTCTTGTCCATGTTCATCTTAAGACCTACTTGTTGGGAGACTACAGAGGCCATCGAGCATTGTGCCTAGGTCTTCCATGGTCTCAGCCATGACTACGATATCGTCTGCGAATCGAAGGTGAGTGATGTACTCGCCGTTGACGTTGATGCCGAGTCCATTCCAGTCCAAAAGTTTGAAAACATCCTCCAGCGCAGTGGTAAACAGTTTCGGGGATATGACATCCCCCTGTCTCACCCCTCGCTGGAGTTGAATATGTTTCGAACTCTGGTCCTGAGGCGGACTGACATAGTGGCGTTTTCATACAAACACTTCAGCACTTCGATATATCGGTAGTCAAACCCGCACCGTTCGAGAGACTGTAGCACCGCCCAGGTTTCGATTGAAGCGAAGGCTTTCTCATAGTCCACAAACGCCAAGCATAGAGGCTGGTTATACTCCTCAGACTTCTGTATAACCTGCCGCAGCGTATGTATGTAGTCTATGGTACTATAGCCTTTACGGAAATCGGCTTGTTCGGGAGGCTGGAAGTCGTCTAGCTTGCTCTCAAAACGATTCGTGATGACCCTCGAAAACAGCTTCTAGACGTGGCTCAGAAGTGTGATGGGTCTGTAGTTCTTTAAGAGGGTTTTATCCCCTTTCTTAAAGAAAAGCACCACCACACCTCTATGCCACGACTGTGGCGTTTTACCCTCGAGTATAAAGGAATTAAATAGCTTCCGAAGGGCTTGTACAGCGGGTGTGCCGCCGGCCTTCAGAAGCTCGCTCGTAATTCCGTCATCACCCGGCGCCTTGTTGTTTTTGAGCTGTTTGAGAGCCACACTAATCTCGTGCACGCTGACGTCCGGGATATCTTCGGTATAGTGTCGGGTCAATCCAGCTCTAGGGTCTGACGCTGGAGTACTTGCGGGTTGTTGCGTTTTCGTGTATAGCTGTCCATAGAACCTTTCGATCTCCTCCAAGAGCTCAGGCTTGGAAGATACGATTCTGCCATCTTCCGTCTTCAGCTTTGTCAGCTGACTCTGCCCAACAGACAGATTTCTCTGGAACACTTTGGATCCCTTATTCTGCTCGATCGCCTCACGAACACATTTTGTGTTGTGTTGGCGGAGATCGCGAGTCAGAGACTTAGAGATCTGTCTGTTGAGGTGCCGATATTTCGGCATGTCGTCGAAGGATAGCAGAACCAGCTTGCGCCTTTTCTCTAACATCTCGAGGATCGCACCCGAGATCTTGCTGGTTCTCTTGCTTTTCTGGGGCTTAAAGAATTTAGCTTCTGTTGTATGGACAGCATTTAGCAGAATTAATTTAGTTTTCAAACTTTTTCGTAGAGCTGTACCTCGCATACCAATTAGCTCGAATGACTTTTGGTGGATGGCCTTATAAATCAAATAGTAAACCGTTTACTCAAGCAGTAACAAAGATTATAAAAAAATACTGAAATACTCAGACTCAGAAGAATTCAGAATTAACAAGGCTCGGCTTAGAGTACCGGTCTTATCTTGTTTACATTTATTTTATTTTATTTCTGTTTGTCCCTTACCATGCAGCGGAAACCGAAAATCCACCTAACACACGAAGATTTCCCGGCGCCGGGTGGGTGGACGATACTCCCGCTGCTGTCGCCACTGATCTCCAAGTACAAAGGCAGCGAGGTGCGATGGGTACTGTTCGTTGAAACCCACACCGCTGTCAGGTGCGACAAACTGTTCGAAGCTTTAGCCGCCGCTGATAATCAACCAGTTAGTAAAATCAACTTTCTTCTACATAGATATAGGGTTCTTTTTTAATTACATATGTTTGTGCCCACAACACAATAGACGTTATTTAAATATCCGCAGTCTATATCAGACTCGCATAGCCAGAAGGGTATAATAGGTCCCCGTCGCCCGCAGGCTGAAAAACTGGCGAAAGAGAAAGAGCATTTTTCAGCACTAAGCTCATAAAGACTTCTATGCGCCAGGAAGATACAACGCTACAATCACTACTGCACATAAAGAAAAAAACGTGATGTAATTTAATAGGTATAAGTCATTGCTAGTGATGTTTTAAAATTAGCAACGATAGTGGAACTGCTTTTCTGGGCAGCAGCTGACTGCTAGTTTTGAGAGCTTTTATAGAGTTGAGTGAATCAAACACTCATGGATTTAATATATTTCGGCGCCGTGGCACCATCGTCAGGACACCCCCAGAGGATCCACAAATGAAACCACACAATTTACTGAAAACTGCATTTTAATCTTGAATTCTTCATTCACTATTATACATAAGCTGTAAGCGTTGCAATAAGTGTTACCATTTCCTGTGTTTATCTATGCCGGAAACATCCACTGATTCAGAGGCATGTAATGAATGGAAATGTCCTGAGTGTCTCAAATTAATACCAAAGACCCCAAAGAAAGACTCTACTCCCGTACGGAATGTAACCATCACAAGAGGGAATAAGAATAAGGTTTTAAACTCGCCCCCCGTGGCGAAAGCGATTACCAGAGAGGATGTACGAGATATTGTGCAGGATGTCGTCAAAAGGGAATTAGCGGTGATGATGGAGCAAATAAACACTACGATTATCACTGTTATCAATAGGGAACTAGAACCAATCAAAAACGATGTCAAGGACTTAGCCGAATCGCTCAATTTTCACACTAGTGAATTTGATAAACTACAACAAGAGAATGAAAAATTGAAAGATAGCGTCGCATTATTAAAGAAGGAGAACGATGAATTAAAAACAACAATGACGGACGTCAGACAGCGACTCGGTTACCTCGAACAGCAGGCCCGCTCGAATAATCTCGAGATTCAATGTCTGCCTGAAAATAAAAATGAGAACCTGGTTTCCATTGCCAAACAGTTAGGGTCAGTTGTTGGATGCGTATTGGAGGACAAGGACATCATGAAATGTACACGAATAGCCAAACTCCAAGCTACCGGTACCCGCCCACGCTCAGTCGTGATTCAGCTCACGTCCCCAAGGACTCGCGATCAATTATTGGCTGCAGTCATTAACAAAAGAAACCCAGAAAACAAACTGAACAGTGCAGATTTCGGCCTTGCAGGTAACAAAACACCGGTCTTTGTGATTGAGCACTTGTCGCCAACTCTTAAAGCGCTACACGCGGCCACTAGGATTAAGGCTAAACAGATGAGCTACAAATATGTATGGGTAAAAGGTGGTAGAATTTTTGTAAAGGAAAACGAGGAATCCGATTACTTATTTATAAAAAACACAGACACACTGAACAAAATGATTTAATCTAATTTCTATTGTTATTTTATTTGTATTTTTTTATGCTTGCGTTTAGATACCTCATATTAAAATTCAACAAACTAGATATATATTATCAAAATTGTAGAGGATTAAGAACGAAAACTCACAGTGTTTATTGTAATATAGCTAGTCAAAATTATGATATTGTTATATTATCCGAAACTTGGCTAAATGACTCCGTAATGGACGGCGAGCTATTTGACAGCAGATACACGGTATACCGAAGGGATAGGGAGAGTTCTAGTCTTCAATGCGGCAAGGAAGGCGGTGGAGTGTTAATTGCTGTCAAGAAAACTATTTCATCCACACGCGTAAAGGCTTGGGAGAGTAATTATGAGGACCTCTGGGTATCTATAGATCTTCAAAGATTAGGGAAAGCCACTAGTTTATTCCTGTGTGCAATTTATCTACCTCCTCCGGTACGACGTACTTATCTAGATCAATATTTGGATCACATTAATTCTATATTTGAACGAATTAAAGATACAGATAAAGTTTGTATAGTGGGAGATTTTAACTTGGGAAACATTGACTGGGCTGCGGGAGTACACTCGGGTTACATTAGTCAGGGTTTACCGATCACGAGTGAAATTTTTTTAGACTTCACATTTACTAATCAATTAAAACAGTTTAATTTTGTTGCTAACTGTGCAGGTCGCACGCTTGATCTCGTATTATCTACGCATTTGCTTTGTGAAGTTAAGAGAAGTTTGCAGGAACTTAGCAAGGTTGATCTATACCATCCACCATTTGACATAATTATATCCCTAGATGAGGAAACCATGCTACCAAACAATCCCAACAACTCTAGACCAAACTATTATAAAGCAGACTACAAAAATATTCGTGCATACTTAAGAGAGCAAATCTGGGACCAGTTGCTTGCGCAGGGTGGTGTGGATGAAATGGTAGATACCTTTTATGAAATTCTTGCTGCGGCTATTAAAAAAATGTACCTGACCTGCAAAGGAATAAAAATAAATACCCACCATGGTTTAATCGCAAGTTAATTAAACTTCTAAATAACAAAAACAAAATACGTAAACGTTTCTTGAAATATAACAACCCGTTAGATGCTATCGAATTAAAAATACTTAGTAAACAGTGTGACAAGCTAAAAACGGTTTGTTATAATAACTATTTAATTAAAGTAAGTGAAGATATTGTGTCAAACCCTAAAACCTTCTGGACTTACATTAAGGCTAAGCGAGGTGGATCCAGTGCGTATCCTGCTACTATGACTGATGGATATACGACAACTTCAGATGCAACTAAAATATGTGACTTATTTGCTAACTATTTCTCATCTGTTTATAGTCCTATTCAAGTAAACAACGAACTCGACGAACCTTACTATTCCGTTTTCTTGCAAAACTTATACAATAATAGTCTTAACTTAACTAGACCATTTATACAAAATGATACTTTGCTTCGTAAACTAAAGGGCTTAGATTGTGGGAAAGGTGCGGGACCAGATGGAATACCTCCTATTTTTGTAGTCGAATGCGCGGACGAGCTTTCTCAACCTTTGCTATTGATCTATAATAAATCACTGCACTAGGGAGTATTTCCTTCTAAATGGAAAACTGCCAAAGTGGTACCGATTTTCAAGTCTACAGATAAAAATATGGTATCAAACTACAGGCCCATCTCAATTTTGTCCGTTTTTGCAAAAGTCTTCGAATCGCTAGTATGCCCGCACATACAGAATCATTTAAAATTGTATTTAAGCGACCGTCAGCATGGGTTTGTACAATCTAGATCTACAGCTTCAAATTTGCTGCTTTACACAGAGGTTTTATCGAAGGCCATTGACAATGGACGGCAAGCGGATGTTATTTACACTGATTTTAGCAAGGCCTTCGATAAAATTTCGCATGCTAAACTCATTCAAAAATTGCGTACTTACGGTGTCACGGGTTCTTTCTTAAACTGGCTGAGGTCTTATCTTGAGAATAGGCACTTTTTCGTGGTAGTGAATGGCTTTCATTCTAACTCACATAGCATCTCTTCCGGTGTCCCCCAGGGGTCGCTCTTAGGTCCAATTTTATTTAATTACTTAATAAATGACCTGCCCCAATTTCTTTCCCATTCTGAGATTTTTATGTATGCGGACGACCTTAAATTTGTAAGAGTAATCGAGAGTGATACAGACGCATGTCATCTGCAGAGTGATTTGAATGGACTTATGAAATGGTGTGTCTTGAATGGGATGCATTTGAATCCAAATAAATGCTTTCATATAAAATTTTCTCGCAAACATAACATATTTAATTCTAATTACTACATCAATAACCACAAACTAGAAGAAGTCGATACTATTCGCGATCTTGGTATCATATTTGACTCTAAATTAACTTTTGTGCCACATATTCATAGTGTAGTTAAAAAATCTTCCAAATTATTGGGCTTTGTCATAAGAAATTGTAAAACTCTTAGAAATAGTAAAGCGAAGATCATTCTCTACAACAGCCTTATTCGAAGTCACCTAGAATACGGCAGTGTAATCTGGCGGCCACATTATGCAGTACACTCATTGCGTTTGGAACGCGTGCAAAAGCGTTTCCTTTGGCATTTAACGTATTCCACCGGATTGTGTAGGGAGATTCGCTCTTATAATAAAAGATTAGAACACTTTAAAATGAAATCCCTACACCAACGTAGACAATTGTTGGACGCTATGTTTGCGGTTAAAATTATAAAACATGAAATTGACTCTTCTCATCTGCTTGCACTATTCAACTTTCGCGTTCCGGCTAGATTACCACGAAGCCCCATTACTCCACTTTGCCCACCTCGCAGCAGAACAGTGTTGGGAGCTAACTCACCGTACGCTAGGTTATGCAAAATAATCAATAGCTGCAGTGATATCATAGATTTACATGCCGACTCAGTAGCTAAACAAAAATCCAAAATTATGAATAGCCTCTACGAATAATGTATTTAATCAATTATGTACCTATATACACCCACTCTTACTGCAATTGTTCCGTGAATCCGCTGTCAAATATCTCGCTTCCTATTGTATTCTGTATATTAATTTATAATTACACTAATAACTAACACAAAATAATTCCTGTTTATTACTTACGCATATTTTTCTAGTACAGTTATTAAAAAAAAAATGTTATCAGTTAACTCGCAAACTTATATGACTATGTTGTGTTTACCTTTAAGTGTTTGTTACACTAGTATTTTAACTAACTTGAATGTTATCTTGTACTTTATTTGTGTATACAAACGTTGGTGAACCTTAATAAATAAAAAAAAAAACTATGTCAAAGTCCGATGAAAAGTGTCATGGCCGCCCGCCGTCGCATCAACTTTACTTACTCAGTATCAAAACATTATACTTTTAATTACGTTAATTAAAGCATCGTATGTATGAACTTTAAATTAATCTTTATAATTAAGAAACAATATAGAATTCCAGCTACTTTAGCTAAAGCGTCGAAATACATCTTGATCAATTTAATTAGTTAAAAATTACCGAAATGTGTTGGCGGGCGACAAAGCTAAATCAAACTATTAAAGACGATATCAACCAATACTGCGTTAAGAAATATATATAAATACAGAAATGCAACACAATTTATATAATATTAATTACAAGCAAATGCAATTAATATTTTACTGGTTATTTACTTAACATTACATTAAAATAATATTAACTGCCGGGTTTAGGTTTAGTTATCATTTAGTCATCTAGATGGCTTTGCTCTACGTTTATGCCTCTACAATATAACAAACCATATCACTGCGCCCATACGGCCATACTGACAACAAGCGCGCCCTCTGCGCTTGAAAATTACAAATTATAAAGGTTTTATGACTCTACATTCAGGCGGGTAATTGATAAATTACTGGTGTGCGTCTTTAAGATGTGTAGTTATAATCTTAACCAGTCACATGCTAGAGCAAGCACCAAGTTACTATCACAATATAATCTTATCCAGTCACATCATGCTAGAGCAAGCAACAAGTTACTATCACAATAACAACCTCATACAATGACAATACAAAAATGAATTACAGGTTAGTACAAAAGTATAGAATAAACGAAAAAGTAAACAGTTTAGACATCAACACACAGTTATTATCAGTGAACTGTTATCAGCAGACAGTTACTGGCAGTTACCAATGTGGTATCAGTAAAGAATACAAAATCAGCAATAGTTCTCTAGATTTAAACAGCTTCCAAGTTAATATAGTAATCACAATAAACAAGTAAAGTATTGCAGCTTTAACAAAGTACTTTATAAACAAAATGTAAACAATTTTATCATCAGCAGACAGTACAATATTGTCAAACAGTTATCTCAGTTGCAATTACATGTTTACACACACATAGTAACGAAAGTTAAAAATTATAGCTTGTATAAAATTAACAAACAGAGATGGTAACAACTGAACCACAAGGGACAGTTCAATTCTCAAACAGATTCTCACATTAATAAACATACTATTCAAACAAATAGTTTACAACATTAATAACAGGCAATCGCTCATCTCGAGTCTAGCCTTCCAAACTACAGGCATTACCCATCCCAGGTTCAGCCACCCAAACATCAGGCATCACCCATGGCTAAGCCAACTTGTGGCATCACCAACATATGGATCTAGCCCACAAACGGCATCACCCATTACGGGATCTAGCCAACACACGGCATCACCCATCACGGGATCTAGCCAACACACGGCATCACCCATCACGTGATCTAGCCAACACACGGCATCACCCATCACGGGATCTAGCCAATACACGGCATCACCCATCACGGGATCTAGCCAACACACGGCATCACCCATCACGGGATCTAGCCCTTCAAACAACAGGCATCACCCATTCCGGGATATAGCCCTCAACAAAATGACAATATCACAATTAAAAGAGCACAGAAAAATAACACAAATACAATAACACTGTCATAAAATCACAGATTACATGAGTGCATAAAATCAGTTTAAAAAACGCAGTTACGGAGAACACAGTTCTATAAAACATTTATATAAAAAACATTTATATAAAACACATTTATAGAAACCACAGTTATAGAAAACAATGTTATATAGAGCAGCACAGTTATATAAAACTCAGTAACTTATATAAAACACAGTTACATAAAAATACAGTTTAGTCATTATACGCCCATACGGTCAACTGCTCAGTCAGTTGTTGATGTTGATCAGCAACAAAGGTTAGCAAACAATGCTGGAGTCCAGTTTAGTACAGCGCTCATGCGGCATGTGTGCGAGTAGCCCACAGACGAAACCACCGACGTCAAAGTGTTGGGCCACCATTATCCATACATATTAATCAGTAAAGGACCGCTCGTCCATCCTCTCTTCACGCTAAGTCTAGGACCCAGGTCATCTGCCAGGATGTCATCTTCAACCTGTAACACTCAAAAGGCAGGTGGTGGGCAACATTTCCCACCCAAGTATTAGTTCCATGAACCTTTGTAACTGTAGATGAAATAAACTTCTAATCTTGCAAAATGGTGCGGCCTATTAAGATTTATCTATATATCAGGCATGTTCGACCTGTGCGTTGGTCTGTAAGTTAGCTTTGCTACAAGAGTGTTGGAGCCCATATTTTACACCTTAGGTAAAATACTAAAGACACTGAATTTCCTCAGGTTCTGTCTGACAGTGCCATTTTAGATAATCAAATATTAAATTTATCAGGATATCCATTTGTAGTTTTGATAAAGCAGTTAAAACTTAATAAATTCAAAATAAGTTTTATCCAAACAGGAAAACAATATGGCAAGAACAAGGAGAGGCCTATGTTCAGCCGTGAACAGTCAGACTGTGGATGATGATCATAAATATGAAATGATTTCAAACCATGTTGTAGATTCAATGATTTCAAAAATACCAGTGCTATAATTATTACTCATGTAAGAACAAGTTGAATCCATTATTGAATATTTTTAAGTATAGTGCAAGCTGTGAAATTCTCTGTTTGCCCATTGAGCCATAAAAGAGAAATTTACAAGATACCGGTATTTCAAAGCAAGATTAGTGCTTTCTTATTTCTAAAAATGATTCCGCTCAGTAAAGGAATTTACTACAATCAACCATAATATAAAAGTTAATAAAGTCATTCAGATATTGGTATTTTATAATGAATTCAACATTTTATTTATATAAATAGACCTTTCTTTTCTGAAATAAATGTTTTTATTTATGATTTCTCTACACATTAACTCTTTCATTCGGTAATTCAACTTTAATTTTATATTTTGTTTTATTATTTATTAATGTGTACAGTAAATATGGTGGTGAGTTTATATCTATTTGACAGTATATTTAAGGAGATTTTTCAAAATAATGTTAATATTTATTTTAAACTGTTAACATGTGATGTTAATGTAATTCTTATTCATTCATACACAATTAAGTAATAATTGTTTATCTGAATAAATAAACTCAAACTGACTCTTATCATAACTGACTTGGAAATAAAGCACGAGTAGTCCATTCAGTTACTTTTATTTGCTAAGAATAGATACTGCTAAATGGGAAAAGAGACATGGATTTTCACATCATGTTCTTTAAACCCACTTATCATTATGGTAATAAACTAATAATCATATTCCTAACCATAAAGTAAAGTCTAAGTTCCTAACTGTCATGTACCCCACAAAAGCTAAGCAATAAGGTTGGCACTAAATTTTATTAGTTTATCACTGATTGTCATCATGGATATAGATGCCACTAACTTTACAAATGAACTCACAATTAAAATAAATTGTATTTACCAAGTATAACACTAAGGCTTGGTATTTATAAAAGATTAGCAGTCATCTATCTTAAGACTTTCAACCTAAAATGCTTAGAGGTGGACTATTGTAGAACCTAAGTGAATGCCTATGGCCTAGGCATGGGCGTTTTCAGATTTTTCCGCAAACCGATACAAATTCGATTTCAGATACTGAAATCGATTTCAAAAACCGATTTTAGAAATCGATTTCTGTAGCGGATGTCGGAGCGACGAGCGTAGTTACTAGTTGCGTAGACAAACGCAAACAATCGAATTCTTATTGTATTGTCATGTCATGCGTCCATATTTCGCTTGGTTTGCGTGACATATTGAAAAAGAAAACCTACTAACTACCTAAAACTATCTAATTGTTAAAAAACTCAGTCGCCAAACAAACTAAAATTACACAACACAAATTGTTTCTATTTGTTTACACTTTACAATCCTAACCTACTAACTACCTAAAACTAATTGTTAAAAAACTCAGTCGCCAAACAAACTAAAATTACCTACACAACACGAATTGTTTCTATTTATTTACACTTTACAATCCTAACCTACTAACTACCTAAAACTAATTGTTAAAAAACTCAGTCGCCAAACAAACTAAAATTACGCAACACCAATTAGTTTCTATTTATTTACACTTTACAATCCTAACAACGTAACAATAAAACTTTTTAAATCCTAATAGTATAACTTTCACGAAAACCAAATATAGGTACTTGATTTTATTATTATTACGCGCGCACCGCACTGCACGTGTCACCTAGGTCAAGTGAACAAATAAACATTGATCAAGTCAAACTCAAAACTCTCCAAACATAAATCCCTAATAACTATTAAAACTATTTGCAATTTTCAAAACAAACATTAAATAGTTGCAATCTGAATTAGATATTATCGCCTCGATGTTTAGTTTTATTTTTTCTATTCAATCTGCAATTCATAAAACCGCCAAAATCCATAACGCACTAGGTACTACGACTGGCTTGCTTGGCAACGATCGATATTCGCTTCATCTCTTTTGCTCTTTAAACGGATCACTAAGTAAGAAAGAAAAGGATATGAAATTCGCTCTCTCTCATTCTAACTAAGTAGTCGTTGGGTAGAGTGAAAGAGAACGAATGAATATGAAAACTATCAAAAACGTAAGCTTTAGATTTACTTTGTAGTTTGGTTGCGCTTGCACAGTTTCCGTTTGGTTTGGATTAGATTGTTTGCGTTATTGTTTTACGTTTTCTAAAATCGGTTTTCTCATATTGGAATATCGATACGATACGATTTCTGACTGCAATCGGATTTCAGTTTCGTTTTGATATATCGGTCTCATGCCTACTATGGCCATAAAGGAATCACTATCCAGATCTCATGTTTCTAGCTACAGTAGGTAGTTTGGGTTAAGCAAGGAATTATCATTATGGTTGGGACAAATCATTCTATATAGTTTTAAAATTAAACGACAAATATTAATATAATTATGTTGGTTTCCGTTATCTGTTATTATATTACATTAACTTGAGGTCCAAGTTGACATAACAATTTCAACATTATGTTAAAAGGGAATCATGTAGGCACCTACAGAGTCCACATATATTTATTAAAACCTATTTTGTAACTTTACAAATATTAGTTTTAATGTTTTACCAATGAGATAACCTATTGACTACCAATTGAATGCATATTCAGCACATAAATTAGCTTATTTAAACTGAAAGCAAATCAGGTAATTTATACAATGGATCTATATCAGAGCTTCAACTTGAAAAGGGCAGTTATACTGTTCTTTACTAATAATTACATTAGTAGAACCACTTAACAACAAAGTTATTTTCTCTTTCTTGTGTAATAAGTGTGTGACCATCCCTGATGTCGAGTTTCACAGAAACTTTCCGACATGGTCGACGTGATTATAAGCACAGTAGCACTGTTATGTAGTTTGGTACCAAACGTGGATAAACAACAGTTACTTCATTTTTACTGTATGTTTATCTGGTAATCCTTACGGGGGCAATAGGTAATCATGTTAACAAACAGCACCATGATTTATAAAAATGTTAAAGGATGCATCTCAAAAACTCTAATCAAATCAGCTCTGGATAAATACCTCTGTCAGTGCATCAACAACCCGCATCTGCAATCTCTGGTAGAGCTCAAAGCAGAACAGCGTTCGCGCCACAGCACACCCCGGTGACCGGCGTAGTCGTCGATAACTCCGACACACCGTGCGGTCTCCGAACAGGGTTGACAAGCGCCAAACACGGCTTCCAAGTGCTTGTCGCATCAGTCTTCAGGTCATCATTGGTATTGGCGGCCAAGCCAAGAGCAAGAGATCCATTACTTTCGCGCCAAATGTATTTCTCGATGTCTCTTAGGGGGCGCTGATCCCACCGCTGCTTTCGGCGCCGTGGCACCATCGTCAGGACACCCCCAGAGGATCCACAAATGAAACCACACAATTTACTGAAAACTGAATTTTAATCTTGAATTCTTCATTCACTATGTCAAAGTCCGATGAAAAGTGTCATGGCCGCCCGCCGTCACATCAACTTTACTTACTCAGTATCAAAACATTATACTTTTAATTACGTTAATCAAAGCATCGTATGTATGAACTTTAAATTAATCTTTATAATTAAGAAACAATATAGAATTCCAGTTACTTTAGCTAAAGCGTCGAAATACATCTTGATCAATTTAATTAGTTAAAAATTACCGAAATGTGTTGGCGGGCGACAAAGCTAAATCAAACTATTAAAGACGATATCAACCAATACTGCGTTAAGAAATATATATAAATACAGAAATGTAACAAATTTATATAATATTAATTACAAGCAAATGCAATTAATATTTTACTGGTCATTTACTTAACATTACATTAAAATAATATTAACTTCCGGGTTTAGGTATAGTTTAGTTATCATTTAGTCATCTAGATGGCTCTGCTCTACGTTTATGCCTCTACATTATAACAAACCATATCACCACAGTATAAAGAGCATACAGTAGTTTGACGCCTTTGATCTCGAAGAAAAAGCCGACAACGTCTAGACAAGGGTAAGGAGGCTAGGGCTGCCACATGTTAACAATACCTACTTATTCAAATACCGTCTATTTATTATAGAAAAATAAAACAATTGCTACGTTACATGAATATTATACTGTAAATCACTTATTTATTATATTACAATAATTAACGATAAATAATTGTTATAAAACAGTTAGCATTTTTTCGTGCGGTGACAGCTTTGCATACACAGTCAGCACCTATTTCATCCCACAGGTGTCGTGGGAGGCGGTTAAGAATATGAAGCATTTTTCATTTGGTCTTTATCATACAAACCAAGTTAAAATAAAGCGATTGACATAGCGGTCGTTTAATGGATGGGTAACCGTGGGATTAGCTTGCAGAGCCTATATCGATATGAAGTATTTTGCAGGTTTATTTTCGTGCAAACTGCGTCAAGGTAAAGCAATAGATACCACGGTCATTTACTGGATGGGTCTCCAGGCTATGAGGTGACGGAGAACATGTGTGGGGTTTATAAAAGGGGGCCAAAAATATGGTTATTTTTGAGCTAAGCCGCGCCGTTACCAAGATACATAATAATATGTGATAGGTACTTACCTAATACGAAAATACTAGGTACTTATTGCAAGAAATTAAAATCACACTTGAATCGAATATTTCCTTAAAACGCATATTTTCCTTTGCCTTGTTGTTTACGCACAGTAATTACTACTTTATTCTGTGACTGGGCCAAACATGAGATATCGTAAAATGTCAGTAGATTAGTAGGTACGTGCATATTATTTTAAGTGGTTATAGGTAAATACATTTCAAAATAATTTAAATACTTAATTATAATTAATGAAATTTTATTTTTTGGTGTAAGTAAATTGATGAAATTGCAGATTTTTTAAATCCTTATTTCTTTAAATCTTTAAGCAGCATAAAGCATTGCAATCTCTCATAGTACAAGTCGTATGCAGCATCTAAATTAATATTCATAAGCAAATAAATAAGTAACGAACAAAAAACAAGCACGCGCCAGCCCCCAAAAATATGTACCTAGTTGGGAACTAAGGCGACATACGTAAGTAGGTACCGCTCTTCCCGCGTCTCACCTCTTGCCCTCCGCACGATTGACCCGTCTAGACGCGTTCGTCGAACGACTGTATGGATTATTTGACTGTGATATCACTGCGCCCATATATACATTCTCAGATTTTGCAAAGCCATTGTTTGTTTATAGATTGACCTATATCTAAATACTAGAATCATAAATTTAAGAATGTAGGTTTTAGAAAAACACTTACCTATCACTACGTACCCTTACGTCGTAACTAGTCAAAATGCCATCTTCTTTATTCGATGTATATCAGCAGATCACTTCGTAGTAAATTAAATATGTAGGTACATGGGAATATTTGAAAGTAATTAAATTAGTACTTCCCTTGCAGGATATGATGTGGATAGGCTATCCATTAAGTGATGAAGAGCCCACGATTATCCATCACTTCATGTTCTACGAGGATTTGGAGGACGAGGGTGGGTTCATGTACCCTAACTTTGCCAGCGGGTTCGCTATGAGAATCAAGTTGATGGACATGTAAGTATAATAAGACTGTTTAAAAGAGTGGTATTTAGAACTGACTGAATTGAAATTCGTTATTGCAAATCTAGTTCTTACAAAAAACAAGCATTAGACAAATAACTTCTACTTTTGAAGAGGTCTTACACCATTGCGTATTTTCGCGGGCTTTTTTTATCTCGGAACTAAGTACGGCGCAGCTTTTATTCTTACTTTACCTTAACACTTTGACTGGAAGTGGTCACATAAGTAGTCTAAAGGTTTCACCGCTGAGTGATAGGTTCCTGCTAAATTAATTTGGCAGATGGCTCATCCAAGATTCATTCAAATTTATTTAGAAGATAAGGTTTATCTACAGTTAATTAAACTGGGTGTGTTAGTCTTACGCTTGTCTTAAAGAGTTAAAAGGAATACTATTCAGTAAGTTCCAAACAAACAAAGAACTTGCAAATAGCAACTGCGATTGGGAGGAAGAAACTGTCAAAGCAAGCAATACATTACACCGATAGCGCAGTACAACAAAGCAGACCAAAAAGGCTTCTGGCTTGCATTATTAATGAGTATTTATCTTCTTTAATGTTGATTCATGCCGAAGCTATTTCTCTTCTAATTGCCACATCTCATCATCGTCCTAGAGTTATTCTGGTTGCATACAAGACTTTCGTCTTGGAGCCCGAGATCCACTCACTAGTCTAACCTGATTAACAGAATATTAGTTTTTTCTCAGAGCGACTGCCGTTTAATCATTTAATCCTTTAATCATTATTTATTTGTTAAACATAGGTCATACAGGTCTTACAGGTCTTACAGGTGTCAGCCGTCTGACTTCCATCCATCTTCCTCATCAACTATTGAACTAGAAAACTTATTACTACGATGATTTTAGGTTACTACACCAAATAGAAAGTGGTCAACGTAAGCTAGAAGCTGACTTCTCAATAGACCCGGCGTTTGAGCTGGCTCAGCTGGTGTACGGCGATGGCAAGGACCCCGGGCCTCTGCTGACACCAAATCTAAGCTTTTGTATAGTATCTGGAGAAAATTGTGCGACCTACCCGAGGCAGTTTGATATATGTGTGAGTATGAACACTAGCTACATCTTTTTTATAATACAAAAGCGGCAAGTGACGTCCCTTGTGGTGGTAAGTGTCAACATATAGACGTCTGTGATACTAGGGAGGTATCACTCGCGCGTTGCCAACACAAGTGAAAAGAAGTTGTTGAAGGTTCCTCGCACTCCTTTCCTCTTCTCATTTGTCTTGTTCTATAGGAAGGGAAGAGATAATTAAATAATTGTTTGGCCTTCGACGTATTTTTGTTCTTTAGGGCTAAATTTAGACAGGTTAAACTGGAAATTGAGATTTATGATTTTTTCTGAATTGTCATTTCTTTGTATTTTTTCGCTTGCCATCTGCATGTATAACTCCTAAATCGTACAAAAATAAACCTATGAATTAGTAAAATTACTAAATGGAAAGAAATAGAAATCGAATATAGGACGACGTGGATGTGACGTTGAAAAGCGTTATCGTCTCTGTATCTGCTTTGTGATGTTGATGTTCGTAAGTGTCCTTATCGCCACGTTATCGGCAGGGCAGTGCCATACCCGAAGAGTCGATATTCTTCGCCGTTAAGACGTGGAGCGGCTTCCATCAGACCAGAGCCAAGGCCGTCAAGAAGACCTGGGGCAAGCACGTCAAGAACTTGCTGTTCTTTAGTGATGCTGATGGTGAGTGGAACATTTCCTTCTGTTTCTTTTTGACCATCATTTGGTAACTGTACATGCTACAACATCCCCCTTGTTCAAGTAGGACTCATTATTTAAATATAACTTAAAAAAATGGAACTGTCGTAATGACTGAGTCAGTTTCAGCTTTTCTTCTCAGGAGGTCATTTAGCTAGAAAGAGCCGGCTTTGTCTAGAATAGGGTTTTGGCTTGTATAAATGTTGTTAACAGCCAAAGTGCACAAATAAACTGGTTTTATGTCTGGGTATAGCACGTCACTAGGGCATTA
Organism: Euclidia mi; assembly: GCA_944739405.2. Taxonomy (NCBI): domain Eukaryota; kingdom Metazoa; phylum Arthropoda; class Insecta; order Lepidoptera; family Erebidae; genus Euclidia; species Euclidia mi. Next base: position 58,830,807 of record OX123198.2, read on the forward strand.
ATAACAGCTGTTGCCTTGTTTTATTTTCACTAGTAACCTCCCATTTTAGTTAACCATCCATAGCATTTTTTATTCTTTTCCAACGTTCATAGACGCGTTCAAATGGCAAGTTAAGGATTATAATCTGGGCCGGCGACATCTGAACTTCAGAACCATCGACTCGAGAAGAAGAAGAAGAATTATAATATTCAATTACATCTTGCCTAGATCCGCATCTACCAGCCGTCAACACCGGCGTGCCTAACAGCAGGACCGGACACTGCAGCAAGACCGTGGCCATACTGCGACTAGCACTGAAGAGAGTCAAGGACATGCCTCATGTCAAGTGGATATTTTTAGCTGACGATGATACTATACTCGGGTAAGTCTAGTTAGAAATACAACATTATGTATCTATAACTGACTTAAAAAGGCGGTTCTCAACTCGATAGATTTTTTTTATGTCTTACCTCAGAATTTTTCTCTAGGACTTATTTTTATTTGAATTTTGGTGAAGTAACCAAAATTCATAATTTAGGTTACTTCTCTTCTGATGCCATTTAAATTTGATCAAGATCTGACCATAGTTTTTGAGTTAGCATTAGTATGCATTTTTGTTTAATGTATTCCGGGGAGCATCTGCTTTTGTATTTTTTTTTTATAATTTTGATAGTTTCCCATTATTTTGGCAAAAAAAAGTTGTTTAAATATTTAGGTTAAAAATAATTCTTGTTTTAGGGTGCAAAGGTTGTGTGAATTGCTAAGTTGCTACCGGGGCGGTGACGATGTCACAGTGTTAGGAGAAAGATATGGCTACGGGTATGGGAAGATTGAAACTGCTTCTAAAGGTTAATATATAAATTTTTATCGTTATCCTTTAATTCTTTCCCTTTATAATCATCGGTTTTGTTTGCTTTCTTCTATGAATAGCTTCAGCTAGTGAAGTTCGACTTCAGCTACCGTATGTTTTAAACTCATTAGAATGACGTTTGTTTTACTGTTTTCCTGACACCAAGTCATGTGACGATTTTGAAGCAGGATATTCACTGCTCCGAAAATGGCATTCGAATCGAGTGCATTTCATTTTCAAAGTTTAGCACATACCTATCACCATCTTCTTCTTCTGCCTGCCCTGATCCCAAATTACTTGGGGTCGGCGCAGAATGTCTTTCTTTTACATTCTCTCCTATCATTCGTCATCAGATTATTCACTCCCTTTTCATTCATGTTATATTATCCTTCACACAATCCATCCATCTTTACTTTGGTCTTCCACTTGCCTTTCGTATCCCTCATCACTTTCCTATTCCTTTACATATTCACATATTCTTCTTTTATTAAATGTTTCCAATATAGAAGTAGCTATACATTGTCTGTTTTGTTCATATAAGGCTACGACTATATAACGGGCGGCGGCGGCACAGTGCTGAGCCTGGGCGCCGCTCGCTTGCTAAGCACGTGCACGTGCGCCGGCATCTCGGCGCCCGACGACATGACGCTCGGCGCGTGCGCGCGCTTCAGGCACAACCTCACCGTCACGCACTCGCCGCTCTTCCACCAAGTAAGTGACCACGGAATGTGTATGGCTACGGCTACATAGCAGGCGTTGGGTGGTACATCGGGTCACAGATAAAATCAAATCCAGAAATACCCAGGGGCGGATCCAGTGGGAAGCCGTTAGAGGTCTCAAACCCTCCCTAAATAATACTTTTCAGTGTTTCTTTGGATAAAATCGACCTTCACTCCTGGGCTGTTACGTTGCATTCGTCACCGCGACAAACTTCATAAATCAGCTCATAATTAGCCCAACAGTAACATTTCGCAAATCTCATATAGACTTTCATCATTCAATTTCATTTCAGGTCATAGAGCCTTGCTGATTTAGTAATACCCTCTAGAAGTACTACCCTCTCACAGAAAATCGACGTAAAGTAACGGTGCCTAAATTGTTGCGTTTCGTTCGGTGAGTGAGAATGCCGGAGGCCCATCCCCTATTCCTTCTCCCTTATCCCATTCGTCCTCCTATCCCTTTTCCCAACCCCAAGGGGCGGCAACGCACTTGTGACTCCTGTCGTGTTGCTCGTGTCCATGGGCGGCGGTAATTGCATACCATCAGGCGATCCGTCTGCTCGTTTGCCGCCTAATTATACATAAAAGAAAGCAAAAGACGTTACAGGAACTTCTGTAATAATCTACTCCGTAAGCTTAAAACAGCACACGATAAGTTTGAATTGGAAAAAGCTAAAAACAATCCCAAAACTCTGTGGCATAAAAGTAAAGAGATTACAAACACGAAAAAGGTGAGTTCACCTCCTCTAGAGCTATTAAATTCCTACCCTGACACGAACCATGCAGCCAATGATGTATGTAAGTTTTTTGCAACCATTGGTGCGAAACTAGCTTCTTCAATACCACCCGCCTCACAGCTATTTACCCCACCAAAACCTTCCCCTCGGACTCTTTTGCTATTCTTAAAGTGGATGACGATGAAGTTGATTCGTCTATTATGAATCTAAAGCAAGATAGTGCCACTGGTTGGGATGGTATATCCTCTACTGTCTTAAAATACTGTAGAAAAGCTTTGGTACCATTGATAACGCATATAATTAACAGCTCTTTAGATAAAGGAATTTTCCCCGACGACGAGAGTGGGGATAGAGACTGTGTAAATAATTATAGACCCATCTCAGTACTCTCGGCTATTTCTAAGGTTATGGAAAGGTTGATAAATGCTCGTCTGGTAAATTACCTAACTAAATATGAAAACAGCACGTAACCAGTATGTATTTAATAAAGGTGTATCAACCGAAGACGCAATTATTGATCTATCTGAATGTGTTGCGAGAAAGTTGGATGAACAAAATAAATGCGCTACCATATTCCTGGACTTAACAAAAGGCTTTGACACAGTCTCTGTCCCCACACTCCTCTGCAAATTGGAACGCATAGGCATTCGTGGTAAAATGCTTGATCTTCTCAAAAGCTACCTCCATAATAGGAAACTAATTGCCAAGATTGATACGTGCGACAGTGATGAGGAAACTAATACCTACGGAGTTCCACAGGGCAGTGTGATTGGTCCTACATTGTTTTTAATCTATATAAATGACCTTTGCACACTGCCTCTATCCAATACCAAAATATTCACCTACGCTGACGACACTGCGATCGTTGTCTATGGTGATACCAGGAGCGACGTCAAATATCATGCGGAACAATAATTGCAAATGGTTATAAGATGGCTGCAGAGTAATCTCCTTTCCCTAAATATGTCTAAAACGAACTTTATTCCCTTTTCCATCAGTCACAAGACATCTGCCCCATCACATTTTATCATACAAGCACATACTTGTTCCGACTCCTCTTCGTGCTCATGTAGTACAATATCCCGTACGACACACACAAAATACCTGGGTGTGATACTTGATGACGGACTAAAGTGGTACACTCACGTGGAAAATCTAACTGAGAGGGTCAGGAAACTCATTTATATTTTTAAGTCGCTTAGACATTGTGCAGAACCAAAAACAATTAAAATCGTTTATCTTGCCCTCTGCGAGTCCGTTATCAGTTATTGCATCCCGGTCTGGGGTGGCACCAGTAAAACTAAATTACTTGCGCTGGAACGAGCACAGAGAGCAGTGCTTAAACTGATGCTGGGCAAACCGTACAGATATCCCACTTCTAATTTGTATGCGGACAGTAAGGTTCTCTCTGTGCGTCAGCTATTTGTGCTTCAAGCTACCCTTAGGAGACATAGCCAGTCCCCAATGTCAGATGGTACAGTCAGCATCGAAAGTTGATGACCACATTTAGATTTTCAATATCGCTGTACACCATAATACACCTAAATTGCTCAACATGACAAGCGCCAGAAATGAATGATTATCTTAAAAGGGCATAAGTAGGTGACCATGACTTTTCAAAAGTAGCTAAACAAAGTTATGGTAAAAAAAGCATAACACCACGTCACCAGTCATTCGGCCAGTACGGCCAGTGACGTCCGAGAACTAAATAAAGGAGGTCGTTACATTTGATAAACTAATGTGATTAAATAAATTATTATTGAAGTATTATGAAGTAAATAATTTTATATAATACTATAGTCTTTTAAGCTAATATAATATTTTATAGATGATAAATAATTGCAACCGCGATGGTCTACATTCGATACAAAGTGATAATTAAGTAGAAATATTATTTTACATTCAAGGGTAAACAGTTTTACAAAGAATTGAATTAAAACAGAATTTGTGTGAATTTTGAAAATTATTCTTATATGTAGGTATATCTGGGTCTACCAAGAGTTTGTTTTTCAAACAAACCACGAGTTTTGCACGCGATCGTCACGGAAGTTGCCTGCATGTGAAATAAATTATACAAGTTTTTTTATCTAGTGAAACATGTCAACATAATAGTAGTTTCATACATCAATTAATGTTAAAACTTAATTTAACATTTTTTTATCGTTAATTTATTGATAATAAGTATTCTACTTGACAGCAAAACACTATGACGTCACTATATCATATTTCATACAAAACCCTTGACAAAGGTCGTTTTTGACATTTAATTAAAAGTGCTTGATTTGACTAGTTGGAAACAACCCTATTTTCATAGATTTTCTAAAAGCGCCCTTATCGGATAGTAGCGATCGATAGAGGGCGCATTAAGGAAATGTATGAAAACTGTTCCCGTCAAAAGGCAGCGATAGCCGAGTGGAGATACCAACAGACTGCCATGCAGAGGGTTTCGGGTTCGAATTCACGGCGCGTACCAATGACTTTTCGGAGTTATGTGCGTATTGAATTGTTAATTATCGCTTGTCCCTTGCCTCGGAGAGCACGTTAAGCCGTCGGTCCCGGTTGTCATGAAGATCTTTGACAGCCGTTACAGGGCGTCAGTACCTTCTAAATAAACTGACACTGGTCTAAACCATGGAATATCGCTATCCCTTCGGGTTGCGGAGGTCAGACAGGCAGTCGCTCTGTGGAAAAGCCAATATTCAGCCAAATCCGTTTAGACTAGTAAGCGGACCCCAGATTGAAACTGGAATAACGCTAAGAGAATGATGATGAAAATTGTTCCCGTCGACTAGCCTATCATCACCGTGTAAATTTCATACTAGACTCTCGGATTGGGTTCTAATTCAATCGTAACTATAAAAATCATAAACTAAGTCGACGGTATGAATTTGAACGGAATCTGCGTTTTTGAAAATAAGTCTTATTACTTTACGAATAAGGTTACAATTCAATCGAACTAAAAAATCTATAATTACGTCGATGGTATAAATTCAAACTGATGATTCTAAATGTTTTCGGATATTATAACGATCAGTAATTTTTGACAAAATGGTGTTCAGTGACCTTTGACAAGTAGTGTTCAGTTAGTTTTGAACTTTAATGATGTTTATTCAATACTGGCGCCCTTCTTGTTGAGCGATTTATGGGTGATATTATGTTCATTGATTTTGAAAATCTGAATGTGGTCATCGACTTTTGATGCTGACTGTACCAAGCGTCGAGTCGCTATGACTTGTAAATCAGTTTCCCATAGAACGACTTTCGCTAGCCGCCAATTCCATGTGATTAGCTCACTTATTTACAGAAAAATTAGTAAGCACATCCAAATGAATAAGCTAAATAGGCACGAAGTTAAGAGTAAATTAAAAAACTGGCTGTTTAGTCAGGACTATATTACTACAGAAGACTTACTCACCTATCCATGTTATGCTTACCTGCTCTCTCACGAAAATCTCAATGATAGTCGCTCTTATGTGCTAGTACAATATACTACACGTATACATGACATCCTTACGTAGCTTTTGAATCACACTCTAACACCCACACCATCACTCACACATACACATACACACTCAAACACATTTACTATCACACATACATTCACATACACTCTGATAAAACACTCACATCCATATAATTAAGTGTAGTTTTTTGTTATTTTGTTATTCTTTTTACTTAACAATATTTGCTAACCCACTTTTGTTATTAGGTTAATTATGAACAACACCCACTAAAGATAAACTGAAAGACCCCAAAGCAACTATAGAACACTGACTCCTAAGTCACAGGTTTTTCCTAGTTTAGGAGGTAGGGTTTCCTTCATATTTAAGCTAGCTTTCTTTTTTTTGGAATGTATACACATTGTATTCTTGAATCATGTACTTACCTATATATTCTGTAACCTAATTTAAATGTTTTGGAGCAAAGGTTGTTTGCATCAATAAAGTTTTATTATTCAGAAATGTGAAATGAAACTGATTCAAGAACAATACCTACAACAATTACCTCAATTCTGTTTGTAACCATAGCTACATACAAAATGCCATTTATCTTACAATAGGCGGAGGGGAGATATTGACCTGAGCTCCTTCGATTCCTCTATCCGCTAGTTACTGTTCAACATTTAAGATCTTTGTGATATCCATATAAAATGAGCCATAATTAAAAACTATCCTATACAATCCTAGGCTCGTCCACAAGACTACGCCCGCGAAGTGCTTGCGCGGGACAGACCGGTGTCCTTCCACCGTCACTCCTCCCCCGAACCCAGCAGAGTGTACGCCACGTGGTTCCAACACGACGACCTGGCCCTCAGACGTACGAAGAAAGACGAGCTCTGAGGTACGACTGCTGCTATCTAGATTACCTACGACTATTAGAACTGAGTTTATTATTTTTTTACAACGCCATCTATTATAAAACTTATGAAAGCGAAATCTTGTGATTTCGAAAATGAAGTGTATGCTCACGCCATCTTGTGGTTTGAAGAAAAGTATAAAGAATTGCAATAAGTAATAGATTTCCTGAATATTTACAACTTATTGGATTTAATTTTTAGTGGCATTCATAGCTTTCATCTAAGTACGTTAAATGTTGGCAATACTTTCCATATTTTAAGTCACATTTTTAAATACCGAAAAATATTTTTCGCCGTCTTTGCGGGGCTAATATATAAATTTTTGTATGGAGTTATTTGGAGTAAATGCGTAGTGTCAAAATTTAAAAGCAATTCTGTTCGTTTTTACAATGTATGTTATCGAATCGTACTATTAATATGTTAAACTTGTCACAAAAATAAGTCTTAAGAAATGTATACTGTGTTTAAAAGGTCATAATTTAAAGTTCATGAGAGCCGCTTGCATTGGGGGCTAGTAGGTTTGGTTCAAGTGAATCCATGTAATGCCACACCATGACTGAATTGACGATCAGCACGCTGATTGGTTATTTCGATTCCATCAACAATTTTACCTTGGTATACCATAATTCGATGAGCAGATTTATGTTTAGCACATAGAATAAAATGGCAAATTATGTTTTTTCTAATAAATACTGCATTAAATTTCTCAATTTCACAATAGTTATTAGTTTGACCTTCTTGATTTGATGTTTTATGTACCTTTCCACCAATCTTTTAAAAAGAGTTTTACCTAAATATTGATGTATGAATAGTGATTTTTTTTAATGTGGTTGTGTAGTAATTGTTTTTATATTTTATGCATTTGTTTAATTACTTACGACTACTACAACATGTAGGCAAGTTTTATGTAAGAATACTTCACAAAATGTTGTGATCACAATTCTAGTAATAAAACAAAACATCACACTTTGTAACTCGACATTATGTTATTGCCTATACTTAAATATTTTGACAGTGTCATTCACTGTTTAAATCGAAAGATCTAGAATCATATTTTCACTATTACCTGTCGTTTCGAACGCTTTATAAAAATCGTGGTCACGACTTTATAAAATACTTCAAATATTTCTGTATAATGATGGTAACATTAAAACCGAAAAAAATCTAATTATAATTTCAATGATTCACAACGTTTCGGTTGCTTTTTAAAAACTGTTAAAGCCGTGACTATCAAAATATTTTTGTACTGTCTTCATGTATTTCTCGAATCTTTTTCATTATGTAACGAACTCGTCAAAATGTTGATTGTTAACTGTATTGCATTTATTAGATCTAATTATAACATTTACATTTGTTAATGTTTGTGTCATTTGCTCTCTGTTATTTAAAATATGAGTAAAATTATAAAATTAGGTAGGTATTCAAATATTATCGCTTTTATAACTGTTTAAAATGTTATATTTTTCAAAATGTTTTACCTACAGGCATCATGTATCATTCGATAATTTTTTTAACTTTCCAAGAACCTAAATAATGACGGAATATAACCCCAGATTTAGTTTCAGATCTACATTATTTTAGAACATGTATCAAACAAGCTTGTTATTCAAGGTTTCTGTCATATTTACATTCAACATTTTCTCCAACGAATTTTAAAGACAGATGTAACTTAAAATTATACTAATTGTCTACGTAACCTTTAAAAACAGTACCGCCAAACTAGGACTAAATTAAATCAGGAATTGAGTTCGAACTATATTTAGTTCGAAGTTAATTCCTGGTAAACTGTATTTAGTCCATTTTAATAGAAACAAATCTACCAGGACTATTTAGCCCGCAATTTATTAATAAGACTCCAAATCAAATACAATATCAGGTCATGTTTTCCGACCTACCTAATCCTATTTTCAATAGCTCAAGTTAATTCAACACCGGTGTCTATTAATCTGCCATGATTAACTCAGTCGCAAGGCTAAGAATAGTGGGTAACACATAAAGTGGGTCTACGAGACTCCATGATTACATTGCGCGACCGCAAGCAATAATTAACCCACAATGAATTGGGACCTATGGATTTGGACACCTCGTTATTCGAGATTGGTGTGCCTATACAGTAGTAAATGCGAGAGATGTGTGTAGCATTTTGTTACTAAGATAGTGTTGAAGATTCTGGGAAGATTGTTGACTGAGGACTTTTCTGTACCTAAACTTAGTTTATTACATTCTCAGATGGACTAAAAAGTTACTCACCTTATAGTTGATTGAATCAGGCGTTACTTGGCGGACCTCCATTGTAACCTAATGGAAGGAAAGAGGAACCCACCACGCACCCTCGGATTGACTACCCCAACTATTGCAATAGAAAAAGTTTGACAATACCGAACTCCTCTAAAAGGATAAGGGATATAGGAATGGTATGGGTTCCAGGAAGATACCTGATTTGCAGTATCCCGCTGTATGCGCCGACTATTCTTCGACACGTGTTTCGCCTCTGCACGAGGCATCCTCGAGCCCGCTCAGTCGTTGCCCATCGCTCCTGTACTCACCTTGTTTGTTCTGAGTTATCTACCTAATTCTACTTGATCTGAGCTGATGCTGTTAAATATACCTATACGTTGGTCACAAATTATAATTTGTGATATCGTTTGCAAGAAAAGGTTATAATATTCTTATTCTTAACTCTTAACTACAAATAGGAACATATTATTTTTTGTTTTTATAAATGACTACCATTAGTAATAGAGACATGGACTTCCCTTGAAAGCTGTCTAGTAATGACCACCAGAAGCGTGCGAAAGGATTACCTTAATAATTTGGTATTTTTGTCTCTTTCTACAGGGTGGTCAAATAAGAAGGTATTTCACAGTCCATACCTCTGTCTATACACTTTTTAAATTATAATCGTAGTTAAAAGTTTATAATTATTATTTACATATATGGTCACAAAAGCTGTTACGAAATTATTCATGAAATGATTAACGTATTGTATTTATGTAAGTTGTGTTACAGTATTGTTATTTTTTAAGAACGAACTAACATATCATTTGTGTATACTTGAAATATATGGATATTTTTCTATAACTATGTTGTTTTATTTCTGACTTGAATTTTGTCAACAGAAACTTGGAACACAATTACATTTTGAGGCATTTTACGAAAGACAAAGATAATAAGGAAATATATATCTATAGTTAAATTAAAAACTGTTACATACAGAACCTAATATCTTATAATATCTAGTAATAATAAAATCTTAAAAGTATTTCAGTAGGTAATTCAAGGTAACGTAACAGTTGTTTTCGAGTGAACAAAACATATACTTCTGCAAGAAGTTTTAAGAGCGTATACACCTTACGGCTTTTCATACAAACTTTCAAGTCCTTATTTTTCGAAATGAATGAACCGATTTAAATGAAACTTCATACACGTAAGCAGGATACATAGGTCTAAAAAGTTAGTTGAAAATATTTTCGAAAAAATGTGTAACAGCTAAATTAGGCCGATTTTAAATTTTCCATAGAAACAGATATTTCGAATTATCTTTTTTTAAATAAGACATTTCGAACCTGTAACTATTATTTATATCAGTTTATCAGTAATCAATAGTTTAAAAATATATAAACTTTTTTGTCCCTTCAAACTATCTTCGTGTATCAATAAAAACAACTTTTAAACTATAGATTACTAATAAACTGATTTAAATAATAGTTACAGGTAGCACGCCACTGCGTAATGTTGATGTTGTGCATGTAATGTTAGAGAGAGATGCAGGGGGCCTTTAATGTTGCGTTCTCTCTCCCACCGGCGGACACGAATAGGCCCCACTCTGCCACTCTATTCTAATATCTCTATGGCCGTATCTTGTAATCAGGCAGTTTTTTGTAATCTTGAGTTTTTGAGTTAATTATAGTAATTAACAACCTCGCAACCGTCGCTATATGAAGTTGTCCGACGAGGTTGTGAGCGATTGACAAAAGTAAATTAATACCCGCGGTTTTGTTTCTCTCGCGTGGTTTTGTAATTGAAATAAATTGTTCGCCTTTTGGAAAGCTCGTCCTAGTAGCTCGCGAAGTGATAAGGAATTATAGGTAACCTTATAAGGAACACATGTGTGAATTTCTGGTTGGTGCCCGAGGAGTAGGACTTCGCCGAATTGGACCCTGTGGTATTTATTCGATTTGCTTGTTATTTTGGCCAAAATTATGAGTTAATCTTATAGGTCCACTCAAGAGCATCATCAGGAGCATCAGTAAGATTTGGTAAGACATTTTATTAATATTAGTTGTAATTAGGATTATAATTCATCGCTGTGCAATCACAGTAATATATGTTTAAACCTTTGCCTTGGACTGAGACTGGACAAATTAATCGCTTCCACTGATCTCTGTAAAACTTACCTAATCTTAGCCCAAACTCTAGACACTGGCAAATAGGGATTAGTTATGCCTTAAATATCTTATTTATCGCGAGTAAGACCCGCTAAATAACTTTGTATAAGTAATTATATAATCCAAGCCTTCTGAAACAAATAAAGAAAAGTATACGAAGCTTAGAAATCTCTGCAATAGGGTGTGTAGGGACGCACAACGCCAGCACATTCATAGTTCTGTCCAGAATGGTGACCTTGCGAAAGTATGGAAATTCCTTAGATCAATAGGGGTTGGAAAGCAAACTCAAAACAAGAATTCTTCCAACATTGATATTAATTCGCTCAATCAGCATTTCTCTGCTTCGTCCGATTTTAATAGGACATCAAAAATGAATACCTTAAATTATCTTTCATCGCTTTCAACTCCTGCTTATACTCCTTTTGTCTTTAGTCAGTTTACTGCATGTGATGTTAAGAAGAGCATCATATCCATAACATCTAACGCAATTGGCAGTGATCGTATCACCCGTAATATGATTCTCCCTATCCTCGATGAGATCCTACCTATTGTTTCCCATATTTTTAACCACTCCATTTCTAGTGGCGTGTTTCCAACAGCTTGGAAAGAAGCTCACGTCGTTCCTCTACCTAAAAAATCCACTCCTGTTTCTTTCTCAGACTATCGACCCATATCTATACTACCTTTCCTTTCCAAAGTCCTCGAACGTCTCATCCACAACCAACTTAACTCCTTCCTTTCTAAAAACAATATATTAAATCCCTTTCAATCTGGTTTCCGCACGGGTCATAGTACCACTACTGCCCTTGTCAGCATTACGGACGATATCAGGTCAGGAATGGAGGATGGCAAGCTAACTGTTCTCTGCTTGCTTGACTTTAGCAATGCATTTAATACGGTTGACTTTGACATTCTCCTTGCCATTTTAAGCTCTCTTAACATATCTCCATCAGTGACTGACTGGTTTCGTAGTTACCTGTTTGGACGCCGGCAGCGCATCCAACTGGATGATACCTTTTCTCCATGGTGCAACAATGCTGCCGGTGTGCCTCAGGGCGGCGTTTTATCTCCTTTACTTTTCTCAATTTTTATAAATTCAATCTCTAATTGTATATCTTCCTCCTACCACCTATATGCAGACGATTTGCAAATTTACTCTCAAGCGAAGGTTGAAAACTTGTCGTCAGCTATCTCCATTATTAATAATGACTTAGCTAAAATATCACAATGGACTAATAGGTATGGACTAAAGATTAATCCTGCTAAAACCCAGGTTACTATTATCGGCAGTTCTAGAATGATGACGAAAGTTCAATGGCCAATGCTTCCCCAGGTGTCTTTTGGTGGTGTTGTAATTCCTATCAGTAATGATGTGAAGAATCTGGGGATATACATTGACAAAACGCTGTCTTGGACTGTGCAGTTGCAAAATGTTAGTCGACGACTCTATGCTGCCTCAGCGTCCTTGAGAAGATTGCGTAACTTCCTGCCGATATCCACTAAAATTGCACTGGTGCAATCTATCCTTCTTCCTATTCTTGACTATGCCGATGCCAGCTATCTAGATCTCAATGAGGACCAGCTAGATAAACTTGAGCGACTTCAAAACTTCTGCATAAGATTCATATACGGTTTACTTAAATATGATCACATCACTGAATTTCGCAACAAGCTCAAGTGGCTACCAATCCGCCTTCGACGGAATACTCATATTCTTTGTCTTCTTTTTAATATTCTTTTTAATCCTTCCTTTCCCTTGTATCTCAAAAATCGGTTTGAGTATTTACATAATACACATTCTAAGTGCTTACGATCATCAGAAAATCTAAAACTGAAAGTTCCTACTCATTCAACGATTTTCTTTGAAAAATCTTTCACTGTGTAGGCTGTACGCTTATGGAATGCGTTGCCCGAATCTATCAGACGGGCTAAATCCTTAAACATATTTAAAAAACTCGTCACTCAGCATTATATGACAGATTCATCGTGACTGATATACACACATATATAGTTTAGTTTATGTATTTATTCATCCATGTATTGTTTATGTATATATTAATATTAGTAGTTTATTTAGTAATATGTATTTATATATTTATATATATATATTTATTTTATTATTATTTATTTTATATAATGTTTTATTTTTATTAATTATGTATTTATAAGTATAGAATTCACACAACTTTATCTTCTTTCTATTTTTTGCTTTCGCACTTTTCCACAAGGTACGCCATTACCCACTATTTTACTTTTATTTAAATAATTAATTCCAAACTAGGTTGCCTGGAAGAAATCGCAATGTGCGATAAGGCCGCCCTTGTACCACTAGTTATAAGTTTGCAATGTAAGTTATTGTAAAATTATTTATTTACTGGTGTACAATAAAGTGTTTAATAATAATAATAATAATAATAAGTGCGTTCGATTCCCATACCAAACTATAATAATTTGTGTAATACACAACTAAATACAGAAATCGATCTTTCTAGTCTGGGTGCTCTTTGCATCAGTTGATTGAATGTTTGTGAACTACCCCGCGACTTAGTATTTATTCCTAGGGCGGGAGATGTCGCCGCAATAAGAAATAATTTAAGTATTTTTCTGAAACGTAGAACACGATCTGTCTTTTTGTAAGTATCTATAGGCTCACGCCAGTTCACATTAAGACCGGTAGGCAATTAGCATGAAACATTTCCCACTGAATATACTTTTCCAGTAGAGTTTGGGTAATTAATCAGCCCCTTGTCTTGGCTAATGGACGCATTGAGCGCAATGACTTGGCACGCTTTAGCCAAGTGACGTTACTTAATAAACAGGGCCGCTATACTTGGTCAATCAGGCATCAGGCTCATCGTGAATATGATTTACAAGCCGTGCATGATGGGCCAAGTATTGGCTAGCTTGTTGGTTCAAAATATTGGAGCTTCAAGTTCAGTATTTTACATATTTTTCATTCGACGCTAATAGATATCTTGAAGGCTGTGAAAAGTTTTGCAGCCGTAGCAATTTAATAACAAGAGTATTGTTCGTGCTTCGGAGGGCATGTAAAGTTGTCGGTCCCGGTTCTTGACTAAGGATAAGGAACGTTAGGCCATGTCGGAGGTCTTCGGGTGGTCTGAAAACTTTGACACCAGAGTTGGCCACATACTTAAACGAAAAATAAGAGTATAATATCACCTTAGCTAATAAATCGTCGAAATACTCTTTTCGCCACTAGGTCAATTAAGGTTAGGGTACCATCCACCACGCTAGTGCGTCAGATTTCATACACAATTGAAAATTAATCGGCACTCAGACATGCAGACCGCCAAGGTGTACATACTGTATGCGGAGTGCCTAGAGCATTAATTAGGTGTGTGCACGAAAGACCGTCACTACCTAATAGTTTGGCCGGTCAGTTTGAGTCACCAACTACCAACAAACAGCAAGTAGATGTACATAAGTCTTAGTATGTTGGCGCAACGAGCTTGCCCATCAGCTTGGCCCAATGTGTAAAGCGTCTTAGGATACCTGATTTAGATATTCATAGATTGACTTATCTACGATATAATAGTTAAGCTTCGTTCTAAAATCTAAGCAATAACACTTACCGAAACTCAATTTTGGAATCAATGGGCCGACTGAAGTAAGTACTACACTATTCATGTACCTAATCACAGGGAATACCTACCTACACAAAAGTGTTTTGAGTATTTCTTTGGTCTTCAATTACCAATAGCAAAGTAAGGTGTATCAAAGAGGCAGGTAAGTAGGTATTTATGAAGCTTGCCAATTGGCAGGGCGTCTCTCTTTTCATAAGGACATTGAAAATAAAGGAGAATGGGCAAAATGGTACCCGGCTCCAATAGATATGATTGTAGTGTCGTTTAAAAGGTCTTACCAAGAGGAACAATATTTACTATAGTCGCCAGTCTCAAATCTGATTGTGTTTGGAGATAAACGACAGTCTTACTAACTAATAAAACCCTGTTCCTTCGGTTTCCCTTTGCGTTCGAGGGCCATTTTAACCTGTTTAGACAGTCTATGTAATGTCTATGTAAGAAAATGAGTACCAAGGTAATATTTTCTGCATTTCAGTTCATGTTTTCTATTAATAACGCGTTTACGTAAGACTTTGCCATGCACCCCTCCTTCGCAGACGAATTCGTCAATATCATAAGGCAGAAAATAGATACCCCGAATCTTCTGCATATGTATGTAGAGAGAAAACTGCTTAATCACAGAAGAATAGATTTTCAGAGGATGGAAGCGAGCCAGATAAAAAAATTCCCTTCAATGACGGAGGAGGATATAATTCTACTAGTGCTAAGTACATACCAACTCAAGCTGAGCATTTATCAAATGGTCTGTATATAATTGAAATGTACAGAGAGGGAGCACTTGAAGATCTGCCAGACTATGGCATACATGAAAATGCCTGGTTATTGCGTGGACGAATCCAGTCGCGACATGTCCGTATAAAAACATATTTTTGTTATATATTGATCAACAGTGCAAATAATATTGTCCAACAGTATTGTACATGTTTAACCGGGTGACGTACGATGGGCACTTGTGCACATATTGTGTCCATCGTATGGTACCTAAGCTATGCGAGGCATACGGGATTTACTGCTCCGGCATCTTTCCTCAATGCTGTTATAGTTGATACCGATATGTAATGTTTTAAATCTACTCACTTATTGCTAAAATATATGATTTTTATTTGAAGAACGCTTGTTTTCTTACTTCTTTTAATAGTGTGTATTTTCTTACTTCTTTTAAAAGTGTGTTATATCGTCGTCTAATTCTATCTTATTCCAATTTTATTTTACTAATATAAGCAGTTTGTAGTAAATTCTTATTTATAAAACTTAGTGAGATTACTGCTTCCCAAACGTGAATAGGGACAGGCGCTATGGTGGACGTTTTTCTGCATCAAAATGTCTTTTCAAATATACACCACAATTTTTTAATTAGTACAAAAAAATTAACGGGGCACTAAGTATCTTTAGCTGATCTTATTTATTTAGTTAAAAAATAAAAACACTAAGTCCCAAAACTGTCTCAAAACTGTCCACAAAAATTCTTAATAATTGGTTAATGCATAACTAAGACTGTGACCGACCCACGTACTATTAGTAGTAACAGTAGTAAACTACTCCATTGATAAATTTCCCCATGTCCCTCTGCGCGCTCACCGCGCCCCGATGCGACAAACAGTGCTAAATTGCTAGCGGACGTGAGCGCATCGATTTTTTTCGCTGCAACAGTTAATTGTTTGTCTACGTTTGCCCGACGCGAAGGCTTATCAGTTCATATCACGGGAGTATGTAGCTATGCTTCGTGTGTACTTTTTGAGTGGAGGAATCGCGAGTGCAGCTGTGTACCCATGGACATCATTTTGTGAGTATACAAAAGTGAGCCAGTTAGTGTCGAACAAGTAAAACAGCGCATAATGGACGCTTTTGACGAAGTGAAAAGACTGTGATCTGTGTATAGACAATGGTGGTGGTCATTTCGAAGGACAATGAAAATACTTGTAAGTTGAGTAAATAATACCTACTTAAGTAAATAATTATTTGAGGCGGGCGGCTCAAAATCGGTCTGTGTGGAGAACCTTGAGGGAGGCCTATGTCCAGCAGTGGTCGTCTTTAGGCTGACATGATGATGATAAAATAATATTTGTAAATAGCAGATGATTCAAACTTCATAAATACGCCAAAATTACTATTTTCTTTTATTACAGAATACCTTCTTTTATTTTGATATGTGTTTATTTGCTTTCTAATTACATACCTCCGTATTTAATTACTTGTAAAACGGTAAATTTTGCCGGTCCTAAGCCCGGATAAACTATGAAGGAGAGGCTAGAATTTAGAAAATTAAAAAGGTACTACCTACACTGATTATTTTGCTTCATTTTATTGTCTTAAGCTGCGCGTCCACCGGATCAGAATCGGAGCGTATGGAGCGGAAGGATTTGTTGCTTTGTATTAATTTCTATGAAACTGCGTGCACTGGATCGGCATTTCTGCGCCTGAGACCAGTATTTGTGCTGATGACGTCATCCGCAGTGAACGCATCATACGGATTCCGAGCGTTTCAAGTTCTGACGTGTTTGCGACGTTAAACTGTAGGCAAAAATACTTATTCACGATGAACGACGATGTTTTAATTTGAATTTGAATTATGTTAGTGGAAAGGTATGAAGAACTTTATAATCTAAAACATGAACATTAAAATAATCAACTTAGGAGAGACAATATTTGGGACGAAATTAGGCAAATAAAATCTATTTTCATCTTCTAATAAATCAGAATATAATGTATGATATTCTCCGAAAATTAATCTAATTACAACAATATCCTCGTCACTGTCCTCCTGCTTTAAAAATACCTAAATTGCCGATGCTGAATCCGAATGCAGTGGACGCACCCCATCGGCATTTTGTAAATGACGACGCTCCGTCCGCTCCGATTCCGATCCTGTGGACGCGCAGCTTAAGGCTACCTACATTATAAGTGCGACGGAAAGAATGCGTAAGAGTAGGACGGAAAGTAAGTACTATCAATGAAGTAGTGAATGGATTGTAAAATATGTCTATGATTTAGGTGAGATTTTCTACAAAAAACAAATGATTATAACTTGGCTATTTATAGCTATTATGAAATTCTTATGTCACATATACGATAATAATGTCTTCGCTAATATGTCCTTAAAGTTTATGTACTAATTAAAACATAGTGGTGTAAATTAATGATGACTATTGGAGCGGGTACCACGTTCCATACATTTTTGCCCATTCCCCTATTTTCACGTAAAATATGATGGAGCGTCTATTATACCCTACATATATTTATAGGCTTTTAATTTCCTTCGCAGGCTTAGAGGCTTCATGCGTCCTGACGGGTAACCACAAAATTAATAATACGTTAACTTAAGACTCAATTTACTCAGCAAGATTAATTACTGAACAATCGCCAATTCGCCGAACTCTTAACATACTTTCAAACATATTTTCTTACCGCGAATACTTCAGATTATAACTTGTTCAGAAAATTACATTTATTCTTCGCCAACTTTTAGGGTACTTAGGGTAAAGTTGCGAAAGGATCAGTGCGGGTCACGGCGGGCAATTTGTCATTCAACACGCGATATCCACCGTAAGTAGCTCCTACACTCTAACTTCGCAAACTTACATTTTTCATTACCCACAACTTTTGAGTACGATCCTGTGGTACGCCAAATCCACATGCTACTTCCAACCTTATATCATAGTGTTAAGGTATATTTTTGTGTGGTAAGTTGTCAGTCAGTGACGAAAGATTGTTCTCACTTTCAGTTTGTGTACTTATGCATTAATCAAAATAACATTTATTTATTTTATTACTTCATATACACAGACTATATAGGCGGACTTAATGCCATGGGCATTATCTACCAGTCTACCTTAGAGTGGTGCAGAGAGATAAGCAGTAGGTGTATTATATGATGCATCGAAATAATTGTAATTGTCGAATTATTGCTGATAATAAACATACATACTTACATAACTATATAATATAAGAAAATACATAAACGAAATACATACACAATTAATACATAATTACGAATAAAATCACAGATAAATTATACTTAGACTTACATACACTAATACATAGAAATATACATACATATATACATAAACATAATATATACCTAGTTCAGATAGCGACTTATGATACATTCGCCTCAGCCAACAACAGTTTCTTTACTTTGGCCTTGAATGTGAATTTTGTTTTGGCCATTCTGATCTCAAGAGGAAGAGCATTCCATAAAAGAATGGACTGAATAGTGAAAGAAGAGTGAAGAAAATCAGATTTGTGAGAAGGCACCATGAGTTGAAGATTATAAGCAGAGCGAAGATTTCGCTCATGATTAGAGTATAAGTATTGAAAGTAAGGAGTCATATACAGAGGAGAAGTAGGAGATGTGAGAATAGTGTATAGAGTAGTGAGAGCACGCAAACTACGGCGCTGACGAATAGGGAGCCATTTTAATTGGGAGCGATAAGTAGACACATGGTCATACTTACGAAGATTAAAAATGAATCGAATGCAGTTATTCAGAAAACGGTCAAGTTTATTGAGGAGATCTGCATTAAGGTCTAAGTAACATACATCACCATAGTCGATCAGTGGGAAAACTAAAGTCTGCACAAGCATTGTCTTAGTCTCGGCAGGGAGGAAGTTTTTTACGCGGTAGAGAGCGCGTAGAGTGCCGGTGACTTTGCGACTTACCTGTGTCACCTGAGCTTCCCAATTCAGCCTGGCATCCATATGTAGCCCAAGATTCTTAACCGTAGGATACAGATCGACGATAGTTCCGTTAAAAACGATGGCTGGTAGTGTTGTTGAGTCCAGTCTGCTTAGTAATCGTTGACTACCTACGATTATAGCCTGAGTCTTAGTAGGATTTACAGTGAGACCAAACTTGTCGGACCATGACTTTATGGTCGCCAAATCCCTATTGACCTTGTCGATGGCCTCTGCTACGCATTCCACACTTACATGAGTTACATGGGAGTAAATCTGCAAGTCGTCGGCATACAGATGGTAGGAGCACTGAAGATATTGAGTTAGGAGGTTTATGAAAATAGAAAATAAAAGAGGAGAGAGAATACCGCCTTGAGGAACGCCAGATGTGACGTCGAACCACCCCGAAGATGACTCATCGAGGCGGACAGACTGTTGACGACCTCGAAGATAAGTTGAGAACCAATCCAGTGCCCCAGCCGAGACCCTGAGATGGGAGAGGATAGATAAAAGGACATCGTGACTGACGGTATTGAAAGCATTTGAAAAATCGATCAACACTAGAACAGTGATTTCGGTGTTTTCCATAGCCTCTCGAATATCGCCAGTCACTTTAAGGAGGGCAGAGGTAGTGCTGTGACCAGGCCTGAAGCCTGACTGAAATGGACTCAGCAGATTATTGTGTAAGACAAAACGAGACAATTGTTTGTTCACACAGACCTCAAGCACTTTGGATAGGAAGGATAAGATTGAAAGTGGACGGAAGTGTTGAGGAAGGGTAGGATTGGGGATTTTAGGTAAAGGAATTATATGGGCTTTGCGCCACAAGGAAGGAAATGTACCGGAGACAAGTGAAAGGTTTATGATGTGGGATATTGCCGACAGGACCTGATCTAGGATCATTGTGATCATACGACGGCTAATGTTGTCGCATCCCACAGCATTGGACCTTATGGAGAGGATTATCTTTTTGATCTCAGCCGGAGACTCTGGAGAAAAGAAAAACGATTCTATTTTGGGTTGAGGTAGCCCGGCTAAATAATTGACAGTGAGACTCGTAGTTTGGTGATCCAGTTAATCAGAAGAGGTGAAATGTTTGTTGATATCATCCAAACTAAGAGTCCCATGGTAGTCAAAACGCCGCTGTTTGCCAATACCTAGTGTTCCAAGGAACTTCCAGATATTGGCAGCTGATGAAGAGCTGATATTATCGTGAATGTGTCGGCGTTTTGCGTTGCGTACCATCTGATTGCACAGATTCCTTGCAGACTTATATAGTGCCCAGTTCTCCTCACTACGGTCTCTTTTATATCTCCGATATGCTCGATTTCTACGGCGCATTGCTATCCGAACACCCGTAGTTATGTGCGGATTAAATTTGACTGCACGGTTGCCGTAAATAGTGGTATAAGCGACTGCCTTGTCGGCTGGTGTCTCACGACTGCCCAAGACGAGATAATCACTGTATTCTTGCCCCTTGTCGTAGCGAATCATCATCATCGTCCTAGTCTTAGAGTTATCCCAGTATTCCCAGTTGCATCTAAAACTTACTTCTTGGGGCTCGGGGTCCACTTACCTACTAGTCTCACCAGATACCTACGTCTAAAATAATGCGCGTGAAGTCAAGATCATCCTTCTAAACACTCTTTGAATTTTATGGAAAGACGAACATTTAAATTGATCTAGAGGTCATCATTATACCAAGATTTGCTTGTTGAGCTAGTTCTACAGTGATAGCTTTTTTGGAAAGTCACCAACGGACACAAGCGTCAAATATGCACACACACGTGGGTCATGCCTTCTTCTAATTGCTTCCCACAGTATAAAATGCATTATTTTTACCCGTAGGTTTTTAATTCTCCTCTTTGTAGTAAACGAGAAAAGCTAGGATAATTACCAATTGTTACACTTCATTAAGGAAGAATTAAATATTTCTCTTATATATTTAGTAGATTAAATCGGTAGACATACTGAAAGTTGGCAGAACTGTCAACGCATAAATATTGGCGCTCGGAAATAATGAATGTGTTTATGTTTAGAACGAAACTAAATAAATTCTTTT
Source organism: Euclidia mi (assembly GCA_944739405.2). Taxonomy (NCBI): domain Eukaryota; kingdom Metazoa; phylum Arthropoda; class Insecta; order Lepidoptera; family Erebidae; genus Euclidia; species Euclidia mi. The sequence continues at coordinate 58,852,178 of OX123198.2, forward strand.
AAAATTTCTCGACTTGCACATAAACTTATAATGAGAAGCTATATAGCGTTTTCATTTTGGAAATAGATTTTTAATATATTGGTATGCGATAGACATAATATTGAAATACAAATCCCAATGTATTTACGGGACTTTACGGAAGTCATTGCATTTATTCATTAAGTTGGCAGTCATTTCGGAGTTGCAAAATATTTTATTGTAGAAAGAGAAAAGTTAGAGAAATTATTTAACATTTTAAATACGAAATACATTGGTCTGATAAATGTAAGTTTTAATCATGATCGATAATATTAAAGCATTTGTGCTTTAATATTATAGATGAGTTAGATGGCGTTATTAAATAACGCCATCTAGCTCATCTATGAATATGTATGTTTCCTGTCAGTAAAATTATATACGTCTTTCTCGTTTCATTTATCTTAAACTCCATCAATTAATTAATAATTAATGGTAAAACTCCGTTTTATATTTTCAGTGTAAAAAAATTAGTAATCAGAACTAGACAGAAAAAAAAATTACTGCATAATGCCATACAAAATCATTTGGCATGTATGTTCCTTGAGGAGGGTAGGGGTGTTTGTACAAAATATTTTAAGTAATCGTATTTTACGCGTGCGAAGCAGCGGGCAAAAGCTGGTAAATAAATAAACAGATATCTTAGTAATATTTTTCGTGAAGTCGTTTGAACGGAAAGCGAAATTAATTAAACTAATTGCTTTACAATTCTCTCCGACAGAGATCAGAGCTGGCTACAAGGTAATATTTTTTTAATTAAATTGATCTTCTGTGCTCTGCAATACAAATGAGCATTTGGTTCCTTTCAACTACTTGTTAACTCATATTTCTACCGAAAAGAATTCAAGTTAAATTGGAAATAAGTGCACAGTAGCTACACTTTAGTTCGCAATATAAAATTCTACGAGAAAAATGTTGTAATTATTTTTCAAGGAGATCTTTATCGTGTGATCTTTCATGCCTCTGCCGATGGCTATAAAGTGCTAAATATTGATTTTATGTGCGACGGAAGATTTCCTATGACCGTTGCCTTGAAATTGATTAGTTCACATTGAGGACTGTTCCTGGCAGCTATGAATGAGGTTGAAATTATAGGATTTTTTATACCTACTACAAAGGTAAGGATTTTTTTTATTTTTTAAGACTTAGCTGTTATGTAGGTATCTGTGTGGTACTAGATCCACAGTTGAATTAAATACTTTTGAATGATTGTAAAAGGTCAGATCAACAAGAACCAAGGCCAACCTGGCACTGGCCAGAGGCGCTTGAAGTAGTGTAAAAGAGATCTTTGCGTAGTAGTGGCACAATATCGGCTAAGAATAAAATGCAAATGTTCCCACTGGTTGGTGTTGAATTGATGTCTTGTTGGCTTTTTAGGATGATGTTTCAATGTCGTTTATTTCTGTATACGTTTTATTCACAGTTCGACGATGGATTGCGAGATTCTGATAAAGATCTTCTTATTCTATACGTTTCTGTGTAAGTTATTACTTCTTTACACACTTTTGTAACGAATAGATGGATAGAGTAGAGTCGAGCAGAAATTAATTAGCGAGCAAAAAGGCCAAAAATGAGCTCGCTCACTTCTAGAAAACGAATTTAAGTCTAAGAATGGACCTCAGGGTCAAATATGGTCTGTTTCTGATTGTCTTGAAGTCAACACGTCGCCTATTTCTAGAGTTATGAGACGCCATGAAACATATATATTGCCATGTATATTTATAAAATAATTAGAAAATAAATTTGGTTTGGTAATATGGTTTGCTCATTCTTATGTTTAATTTTTCTTTTGCGATAGTTATCATACAACTAAACTATTTCTTGCTAGAAATAAAACTTTACATAATTAAATTCTGTAGATGGTTAGCCATTTTCGCCTCATTACTCTCGCGCGGCGACAAGTTTTGTCTGGGCGTTCCTTGTTACTCTTGTTTGAATGTTAGTAGAGTCTTTCACAATACGGGGTTCTCTTAAAGAACCTTTAAAAATTTACTTGTTTTGTTACGAAGATCACAAGAAATAGAGTTTTATTTTAGGTAGTTTATAAACGTTATATTTAAAATGATCGCAGATTCAGTTAAAGCAGAGAAAAATAATATAGAAAAGAAGACGATGGGCATAACCAAGAAATCGGTCAATAACTCTTCAGGTTTGTATGCACTTTTTTTTGTTTAATTATTATATGATGAAATTATATTCATTGATTGTGCTTGGGTTGGTGTATTTGAAACAAGTAATTATTTCTAAGTTCAAATAGCTTATTTAATTATATAAAAAGATTGTTATTTTTTATTTATTTAATATAGAACACATTATATTTGGAATATTAAATAAAAGGTAGAGTAGCTGATGTACGGAGTTTTAGGTTTCTTCAATTTTGAGAGTTGTGGGTTTCAGATGATTAGATATGTTATACCTAAAAATATTTGCTTACGAACTGTCAGTCTTTGTTTAGCTTTGCTAACAAAAGAAAATAGCGCATACACTTATTTTGCGTGTCATCTTACGCATACAAGAATATGCAATTCTTTGAATGTTTTAACGTTTGTTTTTCCATTGAGACATTTACCTACTGCAATAAACCTTTTTTATAACGAAGGGTTGCAAGACGTAGGTTACATGCCTATTTTTTACTTTCGAAGTACCCTTGCTACCTCTATCAACATAAACAGCCCCCTGTAGACTGATGATTTACCGATGTCATCTTTGGTGTTAGAAAAGGCAGGTAAGTAGATAGGCGATCTCTCGGTGGGATCTCCACCTTGTCGTGGTGGGGGGGCTCAGTAACCGTGGATTGGTCACCCGCGGTGAAGCTAAGAGGGATCCAGGAGGGGACGCTCCGCGTGGGCTTGGAGGGGCCTGCGCAGGATGCGTCCAACGGTGCGGGTGCGGGGGACAGTTCTGTCTGTCCCTCGCAGTCGGGTGCGGTCGCGGGAGGAGAGGCGTGTCGGTGTTGCATTGCCGCGCGCCCTATCTCCCGCGACCAAATGGGGGCGCACCATTCGATGCGTCGCGGTGGGGCCGCAGAAGAAGAGGAGATGCGGTGTTGCGTTGCCGTCCTCGGCGGAGTCCAACACCTTAATCCGTCCCCAAGGGGGTTTTGTTCGGGGCCCGCCTGACCATCTGGCGGGCCAATACCCGTCGGAGGGTGGCGACGAGTGCTTAGGTGATGCCCCACCCTCCGACACACGGGTACATGGCGGCAGTCGAGGTGGTTTTTAGTGAAACACCACATACTCCGGCTCTTATTTCCCCGAACAGTCGGAGATCCGAAGGGATTTTCCACCTAGTAAAACAAAAAAAAAAAAGGTCAGTAGATAGGCACACAAACGGACAAGAAAGTGATCCTATACGTCTATTTTACCTCCTGATTTATGCAGTATTAATGCGCCATATGTGCACCCAAAATTACAATTTTTAAAACCCTATAATTTTATTAATATACCTATTGGCGGCAGCCATTGCTGTCAATCTTGTCGCAAGTCTTGCCAATTATCCATTTCTAATATAACCATATTATATACATCCATTTCTAATATAACCATGGTATAGTCGAGCCTTGTTAAAAGTCATTAAGGAGAAAGCTAAATATCACAGTTTATTCAAAAATTATCGCAATCCTAGAGATAAACTCACTTATGAATGCTTGAGAGAGAATAAACTGCATCGAGCAGTTTATTCATTAAAGAGTGTTTTACACATTTTTAAAAAGGAATCTATAATCTGCGTCGCAATCCTAAGTACGGACTGCAATGTCTGGATGGGCGACGGGAGTTCAATTGAAACAACTGATTGGTTCGACTGTCGTATAATGAATGTGTTCCACAATACAGTGCTTAAGACTATACACTAATAATGAGGTAGAGGTGCACTACACTACACCTCCCCCCTTTATTAAGAAAAAAAAAACAATAAACATTTTTTTTTACAGAAATAATACAATTTTAATAATAGAAAACCAAAAATATTTCAATGTATGTACTTATTAGAAATATAATTTTACAAAACCTTAAAATCATATTACATTCAACAATAATTTTGTTAATGTATATAATTGTAAAAATGTTTAAAATATAGTAAAGGTAATTATGAACAAATAAAAATATTTGCTACTTTTTTTCGTTATTCAATTACACAAAACAGAACATTTACAAAACAGAAACGTCTCGTATATTACTTCATAAAAATATATGTTTTAAAATTATACAAAAATAAAAGATGTAAAAACTTTGAGTAGACGTTCTTATTAAAAAGAAAAAGTAAAAATTAAGTGATTGTTTACAAAACACCAGAACGATATATTTACGAAAATCAATTGAAGTATAACGTTTTTCTTAAATTCTAAAGGTCGCTTGAATGACAATAATTATGGTATTATGATTTGTTACTATAAAATGATGTCTTAGTAAATTTATATTCGTTATCTAGTACAATATGGATTTATAACACAAAATTGTTTACGTATGCATTCTTAGTCATTCATAGCTGACACATTTTCATTGGTCTCATTACATTGCCGTAGCTTTTATTTCAAAATCACAATAATATATATATATTTCACTGGCATTACCTATCTTTTCAACGATAAAAATCCTTATTTAATTCCATCACAATTTCTACATATTCGTCATATCTCATTATCTAACATATCTTTATTAAACTTAGTCACGTCATCACAATACTTACCTACTTCATATTTTTGGTAGGTACATACATTATTTCTTTTAGACCCGGGCCCGGTCATATTATAACATCTCACTTAGGTACACTTCTTTATTACATATAAATCATCATATTCGTCACATCATAATTATATCTCATATAACTCATATATTTAAGAAACATATTTAAGACATTTCTACGTCTCCAACAATTTTCACGGAGAAGAACTCGCTTACTGCCATGATCAAAATGAAGGACTGTTCTTAATTGTACCATTATTAATTGTGTACCTTTTTTATCATATTATCATTTATACATTCTAATTCATTCAATAACACTACACATAATCTCGTTCGAAATGAATAATTAAGTTTAAAAGAGTTCTGTCGCTATTGGGTGATCAGTCCTTTGCGTACTTGCATCTTGTAAACAAAATCATTCCCTACTTATCAAAAATCTATACCTATACAAACAAAACCATCTAATTACTTCTATCCAAATCCATTTTCCATCAATTAATCCTTTCCATTCCATAATCTCATAAATAAAAATGCCATACTCATACTAAAATATATCTCTCGAAACCATAAAAATCAAATGCGTATTAGAATATCAAAACTTTTAAATAAAACATTAATCATATAAGTACTTCAAACTGTTACAAGTCATTACAAGATAAGCTAATTATAGACATAATGTCGTTCTCAGTAATGAACGGTGTTGAATTTCGAGACCTAAGAATGCATCGCATACTTGCACACCTGCATCATATTGGCTTATAAACTTGATTCTGAAAATAGATTTAATTAAAAGTACATAGTAATATCATTGTTTAAAATTTGCCTTTGCCAATTTAATTAATTTAATTTATCGTACTCATAAAACTACAATATCTGTAATATTATACTCGTATGTAAGGCAAATATATAAAAGACATCTGATTCTTTACACGATGAAAAATTATCTGATACGAGATAATGCATTGGCCGCTACATTATTCGTACGTCTAACATAAAGTTTATGAACATATAATTATCTGATCTGTATACTTATAACTTAAAAATTTACTTATTACCTTTTCACAAAACCATTTAGGAATTTACTATTTATTACATAAGACTATCTTTTACGAAAATTTAAATTCAATTTGATGATACCATAGTCATAAGCGAACCTTTTATAAACTAATGTTAACATTATATAAGACTATAATATAATTTGCCTCTAAATAATTTTTAAAAATAATATCTTTCAATGAGCAAACAAATTACCAAATTTAAGAAATATGTTAGGAATCGATATATAATTTTACAATTTAATAATAAAAGTTTCTTTATTAGATCTTTCACAAAATTTATCTTATGAAAAATAAAATCAATTGAAATAAAAATAAGTTTTATATAAAAAATATATTTAAATTTTGTGTTGGCTAGATTTTAATATGCAATAAAATTATGAATCTTTCGAAAAAAAAAAGATATATTTTGTTGAATACCTTTTCTTTCTTCTTAGCTTGCCTTACGGTTGTCAACCTTCTTCAACCATGAAGTTACGGAGTCCTCTTGACCCGAACATCTCCCAGCGCCTTGCAAATTCCTTCATCAGACTCGATCAACTCCCTGCGCCCAGCAAAATCCATCATCCGACTCGAACATCTCGCGGCTCCCAACAAAATATATCCATCTCATAGAAATCTCTCCATGTCCAGAATATCTCAGCTATTCTTTTACAGTTTATTGTATAATTTTCTTTCTTCAATAAATCTATCCAATGTCATTTCTTCAAAATTTTGTTCCTTTGTTTGCTCATTTTTGCCGTAATTCTTGCCATGTCGTCAGATTATCGGATCCACATAGTTATATTTTTTTTTTTGAATAATTATATTCTACGCCGAGCGCTGCCCAAGGGCAGCACTGGCAGGGTCGCCATGCAATGACTGGATGGGCGACGGGAGTTCAATTGAAACAACTGATTGGTTCGACTGTCGTATAATGAATGTGTTCCACAATACAGTGCTTAAGACTATACACTAATAATGAGGTAGAGGTGCACTACACTACAGGACAAGCATCGGCTATATTCCTAATAAAATTACTTTAAACGATACTTATTATGCCAGAGGTGGTCAAGAAGTTTGTGACTTGTTTTCGGAGCATTTTCAATCGAATTATAGAGTAAATTCTGACACTAATATTACAAGTTTAATATCATATGTTTCATATATTAATAACACTTTAAGCTAATGTTCAATTAGTCTCGAAGAAGTTTCTGATTATCTGTCATCCATGAATGATAAGGGTGCGGAGCCTGACTCCATCCCTCCACTTTTTCTAAGAAAATGTTCAACCAACCTAGCTGCTCCACTGACTATACTGTTTAACCATTCTTTATCACAGGGTTGTTTCCCAGATCAGTGGAAAATTGCGCATATCACGCCCATTTTTAAATCTGGTTGTATTAATAATGTCGCAAATTATAGGCCAGTTTCAATACTTTCATCATGTGCTAAAATTATTGAATCTCTTGTCCAAAAGAAACTGTACTCTCATATCAAAAATGCACTAGAATTCACTAGATGATAACCAACATGGTTTCCGACCCCGTAAATCAACCTTATCTAATTTAGTTGAGTACGTTTCATATATTATATCGACTCCTTTGGATGGTGGTAAAGAAGTTCATGCAATTTACACCAATTTTAAAAAAGCCTTCGATTTGGTAAATCACAATTTACTAATTGCAAAATTGGAGAGTATGGGGATTCATGGGTAGTTACTGCGTTGGTGTGAATCATACTTGAAAAACAGATCGCAGCTAGTATATCTTAAAGGCTTCAAATCTAGGCAGCGTTTCGTACCATCAGGAGTACCTCAAGGGTCACACCAGGACCACTATTCTTTTTAATCTTCAATAATGATTTAGGCTGTAGAATTAATTCAAAATTTAACTTTTTGCTGATGACCTGAAGATATATAAAATCATAGACAGTGAATCTGATATTACTCAACTTCAATCGGGTATAAATAACGTGTACAATTGGTGTATACAAAATGAAATGACATTGAATGAAAGTAAATCTTACTTCATTAAATTTAGCAGGAAAAGGAGTCCGTTACCAGCTTGTTACTTAATTAATAATAGCCAACTCCAAGAGGTTGACAGTATTAGAGACCTTGGCATTGTGATGGACAGCAAATTGAATTTCAGAAATCACTTTGACCTCATAATAAATAAGGCTTCTAAATTGTCCGGTTTCATCAATAGGGAAATTAATTTTTTTAAAGAACCAAATCTCACAATATGTATATACAACAGTGTTATTCGGAGTATACTAGATACTGTAGTGTAGGTTGGAGTCCGTTTTATCAGGTACATTCCGATAGAATAGAGCATGTGCAAAAAAGGTTTTATATACTTAATGTTACACGGATAACAAATGCCGTATTGTTTGAGTCAGTATTTGTATGAGTCATTATAAAATGAAATCATTAAGCTCACGTAGGAAAGTTCTAGATATAATGTTTTTATTCAAATTAATTAATGGTTTTATTGATTCGCCTGAGCTATTGGAAAAAGTTAATTTTAATGTCCTACGTAGTAGTAGCTGATTAATAAACAGGAAAACATTTATATTGCCCCAAAATCGAAATAACTTAGGTCAATGTTCACACATACCACGTATACTTTCCTTAGCTAACACCATCCCACAGAGTACCTTTTTATATAGGTACGGCACCATCCGTAGTGACACTAGTGACATAGATGTCTTCGTTGGTTCTTTGGCTTCAGTCAGGTCTTAACTTAGAGTCATAATAAATTAATTGTTTATGTGTTTTGATTACTTTATACGTAATCGTTTTATCGTTAAATTTTAAGTTAGTAGTATAGATAGTGTGTCTTGATTACAATAATTATGCATGACCGATTGACATCTAGTAGATGTCAATCATCATACTGTGTTTAAACTTGTCCTGATTGTTTTTGTGATTGAACATCAGTTTTGTGAATTATAATTAAAAAAGTAATATAATTATAGCTGCAGCTGTTAACGAGGCTCGTACTACTGGTAACTTGTCTCGAATTGTTAGTAGTATTTAAAAAACGGTTTTTATTTCCGCAGACAGTCGATCACAATTTTCAGCAGCAAAAGAGTGCGGATGCTCGTCAGAAGTGAAACCAGTGTGCGCCGACAACGGTGTTACTTACAAGAACTTATGTACCTTGAGATGCGAGAACCAGAGACGTAAGCAGAACCAGGAGCAGCAGTTGTATGTCAGGTGTTACTACGATTGCGTTGTGTGCATCGTCATCGAATGGTATAAGCGGTCTAATGGAATACCTTATGCGTTTAAACTTAGAGGATTGCAGCATACTGAACCTTCGTGAAAAAATACTTCGCTTCATTTCGATGTATATTTTTAATAGGACTCTAATGAAAATTGTACTCAAAATATGGCCTTAAAAATTATGAAATGTGCCAAAATCGAGTAAATTACACAGAAAATATTATTTAGGTATAAGTGAATATTAAAATGTTATTTAGTAAATTAAATAATTATGCGTTTTCGCTTGCAGAATTGAGTCTGGTATTGCCAGCATTTAAGCGTTAGTTTGTTAAACAGTATGTTTTTTAGTGCGCTACAATAAGACAAATTGAATTAATAAACATCTTCTTAGTCCGTAGTGGTTCAAAATATTCTAAGTCTTGGATTAAATCTTTAGTTTTATAACACTTTAATGACCAATCGTGTATCGTAGCACAAGTAAATCTGTATCATATCTTAATATATAAAATCCTTGCGTTACTGACTGACTGACAGACACGCTACAGCCGAAAATATTTGGCGCAGGAAGCTGAAATTTGGCATGTATATTCCTTGGGGACCGTAGGGGTGCACTAAGAAGGCATTTCCCGAAATTCCCACGGACTCGGCCAAAAGGCGTAAATTTAAAAAAAATGCAGGCGTAGCTGCTGGCATTATATAAAATCCTTGCGTTACTTACTGACTGACAGACACGCTACAGCCGAAACTAATAGGCGCAAGAAGCTGAAATTTAGCATGTATGTTTCTTGGGGACCGTAGGGGTGCACTAAGACGGAATATCCCGAAATTTCCACGGGATCGGGCAAAACGGGAAATTCGAAAATATATGCGTGCGAAGCCGCTGGCGTTGACTAGTATAATATAAGAATCTATCTTCATATCGTATTTGAATTGAAGTAAACGCTAGAAGTACAACACTCGTGAATATTGTTTTTATTTAACCCGTCTGATGACACATAACTGACATAACCCATCAGGGCTGGACCTACCATAGCTAAGGCTAGTCCATATATTGCCATCAAGTAACATTTAAATAAGCTTTAAGGAAAATAATCCACTTTACAAAATGCAACGGCAACGACAAAATTTTAAAATTTTGGGTACTTGACATTATCCTAAAGGGGATAAAGAAAAACATAATTTTGCCGAAGCGCGATTGTTAGTAAGTTTTCCTTCACGTTAATTATTTTTATATCCGCCAGAGTCTGGCAAACATATGCGTTTTTCTTTATGTCGAGTACCTACAACGTTCAATAGTATTTCTGTCAAAGTTGGGGAATGGATTTATAATAGCACACGCTTTGCTCTTTATAGATGTTTGACTTCAGAATTGAGAGAATGGTAAAGAGGTGTTCACATATCGTATTTTTTTAGTTCTTTTTCGTATTTTAGTTATCGTCTAAATTACTGAACTGGCTGAAACGCTTCTTTTGCATTTTATGTATGACATAAAATGCAAAAGGAGCGTTTCAGCCAGCAATGAACGTCAGGCAATTCAAAATCATAATCCGAATTATTTGACTGTTTGCTTTTTTATTTAGTTAAAACTCAGCTATTAACGATATTGGTGCTTACGACAGGTTTATAATCTAAGATGTCTGCATATAATTACATCAATACAATTAGTCAAATGTAATTAAAGAGGAGCTATTAAAAAAAAACACAGGCAAAATGTCTGATGACCGGTTCGATTGCTGAAATTATTATATTTTACACAAACATTGCAACGATCACCATATGGGCCTAATAAAGGTCTGCAATTTGCGGTGCCCTAACTTGTAAATAAACTTATTGAAGCTCAATGAAGTCATATTTAGTGACAGACTAAGTATATCAGAAATGCAGAAGTTTAGCATTTTTAACCGACTTCAATTAAAGGATTAATTCCATCAGTATTTTTTGTTTTGTGTAATATTGGAATTCAGTTACTATAAGAACAGCAATTATTGAAATAGTACATTTTCATTAATATAAAAAACACATGAATCTCATCTATGAACCTCCATTCTGCTTGCGCCTTTATTTGTGTGGTTTGAAGAACACTTGTGCGAAACGAGGCAGCCTCTTTAAGCCAAATGCAAATAAAACGATGGTTTTGAACCAAATCGTAAATCAAGCTATTCGAGCTGAGAGCCTCCATAGCAGTACATGTATTGGTACATGCGCAATGTATGTACTTACAAATTGCTGTTAAACGAATGGCGGAATGTGATTGAACGAGATGAAGCAAATCGGATGTTTGTCATTTGGTTATAAGGCACCGAATAATGAGAAAGCAAGTACATGTTAGATACGTAAGTACTGTGGATGTTTTTTTCGTAATAAAGTTTTTTATCATATACATAAAATCATTTATCCAGAGGCATTTCACGCAGACCCCAAACAACTGAAGATAGAAGCATGAAATTAGGAGGGTGGGTTTCGTTTATGAACTTTATGCCGTTGACAATCACTTATGAAGAGTTTTTAGTATTCCTTCCCGCAGGTAGATAAGTCACCGATTTTAAATTTGGCGCTATGAAAATGCTGGCATCTGCTAGTATAATGATGCAAGAGTGGTAAACAATTCGAAGCCCAGTTCATTTGGCCTGCGAACAAGGAGCACTAAATCCTAGTGCAAAACAGAGAGAAGAAGGGGAATACATCTTTTTCCAAACCGCTGTCCCTTATCATTTTATATCCCTTTGTTTGCCTATAATTAGTACATTACCATTATACATACCAGTACAACATACTTAGGTTGGTTATGACCGACACAGGCGGAGCTGCATCCATCTTACGTAGTACATTTCAATATGTATCAAAACTATCTGAAGCTGTTGCTTCAAAAGCGAACATCTTGATATAAACACCTTATGTACTTTTCCGGATCTGACGGCTCGACCGGCGAAATGACATTTCTCTAAGAAGATCCAAATAAAATAACATCGGCAAAAGGCTCGCCCCCTATTACGTGGGACCTAAAAATTCACGGCGAAATGTGGGTGTAATATTACACCTCTGCCTACCCCTTCGGGGATACAGGCGTGAGTCTATAAAAAATATAACATTAGGTTCCTGTTTTTACTAGTTATGTTATATACATTTTATTGCAGAGTAGGTAACACTTCAATGGTGTGGCTTTATATTTATATTCCTACTCTATTAAAGGCTTATTTTTCTTAGAAAGTAGTTGCATTTCGTCCTCCATAATAGATGCTATAATTTATGCGCTAATGAATATGCGCCAGACAGATATATCAATAATCAGCAATTTGTTAAAAGCAACAAGAATACATTAAACGCCAACATCGTTGTTGCGAGTAGTTAATAACTGAAAATAGAGCAAAAATGGTCAAGAAACGCCGGTTTCATCTTTCGGGTTCTGCGTCTGATTTAAAAGGATCCATTGTCGACATAGTCTCTTCTCGGACTTTCTATGCTGATATTAAAAACTTGAAAAGTGCCCATGTGGACCAGGAATATAATAAAAGAGACCTACAGGCGGGCACGGCACGGCACACCTCTTCTTCCTATAAGAAGGGTTAGTCCGTAGTCCACCATGCTGGCCAAGTGTCGATTAGTTTCCCAATCGATACAATCTGCTACGTCCTTAGCCGCCTCTGACAACCCTTCACAAAATGAATTAATCCGTGACGTTCACAAATATTTTAATAGAATTTTTTTCTGAAAGGTTCCATTTCTATAGATAATGAATACAAGGAACCCTATAAAGGTGTAAGTGAAACAACAGCCAGTTGACCGGAAGCAATTTGCCGAGTTTAATGAGTTGTGCACATTTTCCCGTAGGTACAATCAAACAAGTCTTGGCTCGCTCATAGGCGGGTTTTCCTGTCACGCTGATCGCACGCCGACAGTCCGCGCTGATGGATCAATATGTATGAAGTACTTCGGCTGACAGCGCTGAGCGGTCAGCGCGACTCAAAAACGCTGTAAGTATTTAATGCATATTGACCCATCAGCGCGGACCATCGCGTCGGCGAGCGATCAGCGTGACAGGAAATCCCGACATACAGTCGAGGCACACTAGAAACTGGTTTTGTATACGAGTGTCAATGTGCGTGTAAAGTAGCGCTGGAAGCGACGATGTCTTGCTGAACGATTCTCGCCCTTATGGTGGTCTAGCGGGAAGTTGTTCGACTGTACATATTTCAACGAACATTTTGACTTGGAGTCACAATTTAGTCATTCAAGTTAATAACTTACCATGCTTTAGATATTGATTTTTTGAACCTGGACTAGGTTTTATGCTTCGTAATATTAGATCTATGTGTAGGGTAAAGTGAATAATTTACTCCATTTGTTACAGAAGAAAAGAGTCGATTCCAACAGCAAAATTTTCTCCTCATTGATGTAATCAATATTTTTTCTATAGGTATTAGGTATTTTCGTTATTAGGATTGTAGATTGATAGAAAATAATGTATTTTTCTTTTACAGTTATAAGACCAGAAGTACCTACATTGATTTGTAATTATTTTGGTCTTACCGTAGCAACAGTTTTCTGTGTGAAACAAGGGAAACGTTGACAATAGAAAATATTATCCTTCTACGTCTTTAGGTTTAAATTTTAAAAGACAATGAAATAGGTACGTAGATATGAAAAAGTAATTTAAATTCAATGTGTAACATTCGCGTATATTAGAAAATACTCAGACAATATACACAAAACATATTTCCCACACACAATAGAAAGAACATCTAAAACGTACACAATACGAAAACCGTTTAAGTGGCCATTCATTCACATTACGAAGTCAAAATAAGGGCAATCCGTGATAACTTTGCGGTCACGATACACCCCTATTCACGACAATACTGTATATTGTAGGTTTATCTTTTATACCCGACGTATTTACAAAGGATTCTGAGAGACCCGAATAAAACATAACTAAGATTATTGACATAGGGTGCCAAGGGGTTACCATAAAAACTCGATTGCATTCTACATATTTTATACACGATAATGCGTCTAGAGATTTCGATATCTCTCATGCTCAAGGTATCGAATTGTTAAATATTTATTTCGTGTATTTTGATGACGTGTCTTAATATTTAATGGAGAAAATTGTATAATGTTTGTGTTACAATGTGGATGAACTAATCTTTTTTTATACGTAGTTGTATAACTACATACAGCTGATGTCATCTGTCGTACAGCGAGGAAGACATAAACCTAAATCGCGCTATTAGAAATATCTGAGATAGTGATATTTCTAAAAGCTCGATAGACGCAGTATAATGTACTGCGTCTGCGGCATTCTCACCTAATCCGGTCTGAGGCCTCCCTATAGTTGGAGATACATCTCACCTGGTGCCTTTACGGTAATATAGTATGAGTTATAAATACGAATTGAAAATATTCTAGCCATCTCAATAAGTTAAGTCCTTAGGTTATTAATATTAAAACACTACTTTGCATCTCTTGCAGATTCTCTCCAGCAAAGTAGAATCTATATTGTTAAAAAGTATCACTCAAATACTGTTTTCCAATTGAATAAAGAAATGTGGAACGCTATATTGATTTAATATCAAGACATACAAAATACATGCGTTTTAAACTGTTTAATAGCTTAATAACCAAAGTTTCACAATAGCCGTAGCGCTATTAAATGTTTAAAGTTTACCAACTCTAATACATTAATGATAGAGTATCAGGCATTGGCTATTTCGACAAACTTATGAATGTAGTTGAAAAAACATCCTACTGTATCAAAAGAGCAACATATTGGAGCAGGGGAAGTAGATTAACATTTCACTGAAGTGCATTAAATAGTTAGTAATTTGTAGAAATTCACCAATTCATTTACGAAGTTTAGTAGGAAAATATATATCTGGCTGTACTTTTTTATTTTTCAGTTAAAGAGGAAATGACTATACCTATCTCTAAGCAGAAATCAATGTTTTATGTTCCAATATTGTAATTCAGTATTTGGTCATACTACTCATTTCAGGCAGAAATAGCCTGCTGCCCGGTCAGATTAGAAAGTTCTTCGTTTATTAGCGTTTGTATTGAGGCAGGTTATAAGCAATAAAATACGCGAGGGTTTTAATTACCAATGAGCATTAAACTTGTTTGTTTTGTATTATTGCTAGCTTGCCGTATTTTTTGTGGAAATTACATACTCTATCATTTTCTTTTCTTTATTTTCTACTGATAAATCTAATTCATCAAGTAAGTCAGTATCTGGGTGAAAAATCAACAAATGTTTTACATTTGGACATTTGCTTTCTAAAATTATAAATCGCAATTAGAATCGCATATCTAAAAGACTTGAAGTCTTTTTAGAAAATAAGATTTTGCTGGCATTATCTTTTTTTTTATCTAATTCTTTTTAACAGAGCCAGCTTACCCAATTTTCCAAAGATTAGTAGAATAGACATCAAAACAAATAGTTATCTTTATAAGTATCAGAAATGAGATCCCGTCTTTACGAGTGGTCGCTAGAAGAACACAGCGATATAAAGAGCAATAAAATAAATTGGACTCGTTCCGGACGCGTCGCAGCGCTCCCGGACTCAGTATATTATTATAGGTATATTGTGTTTGTGCCTTTACTATTTAGCCACCATCTTTGTAGATATATAATCTAGTCCGTAACAATGTCAAATGGCGTTTGATAAAGAAGATAAATGCAAAAGAAGCTAGCAATTTGAATAAATAACATTTTTGTTTTTAATTTCCTTAAGGCTTTTACGAGCTGGATGTTTACATGGTCAGATCATCTACCGCAGGCAATTAATGGAATCCGTAAAAAGTAAAAATACTTATGTTATAATCATCATCATTATCATTATATCGATTTCGGACTAGTTGCCTCCAAACCTCATAGAAGACAGTAGCGTAAATCTCAGTATGATTAAAATATACAGGCAAAGACAAATCAGTTAGCACATCTTCTGCTGTTGCTTTTAAACGATATTGATTCACAAGCATTTGGGCTATGAATAATTTGATGAGAAATGGAAAATTTCTTGTTTGCACTAGTAGGTAGGCAGCAGCTAACACTAAGAAATCGGAGATAATGATTGCTTAAGTACACAAGCCCTTTGAACATGAGTACCATATCCATCAGATAGTTATGCAACTCCGTGAGTCATTCCAACGTGAGGTATTTGTATCGCTTTGTCACACGTTTCGTATATTCAAAACATCTCTCAAAAAAGGAACACCTGCCTAGTTAAAGCACAGTTCACAAAGACATTTATTTTCTCTGTAATTGACGCACAAAGCTTTGACAATCGACATCGTTCGCGCGCCCAGTTTATTTTTTATAAGCTCGTGCTTGTAGTCCGTCCCTGTACTTGTCATGTGTCCATTGTGATGTGTTACGAGTCTTTTTCAAGGATTTGTAACTTAGGCTTGTTTAGACTGCAGGTAAAGCAAATATTCTTATGTATGCATACCTTGACAGGTAATACCTATCTATATTTTGTAAATAAATGGGCTAAGGAGATGAAGCTATTGCGAATCCTCGGATTGACCCCTATAGTTATTGGATGGAAAATGGTATGTAAAAATATTGCACCAACTATTGTATGGAAAATTATAAAAGTGCTCAACTTTTCTGATGACCTAGATAAGCATTCTTCTCATATTGAGAAGAGGCCGACGAGAAGAGGGAGTATAATTATATGGCTGATGATAATGATGAGATTTGCATGGATTGTCAAGTGTTATTGTGATTCTGCTTACATTATAAAAACATGCATGCCGACGACTGAGTAGAAAAAGTCCACAGAAAATACAAAACGACTATTTTGAAAGGCAAGTAGCAATCCAAACAATGTTGGATAACAACTTTAAATTAGGTTTCAAAAGAGTCAATAAAACCAGAGTGTTAATTATAGCGAACAATGCTGTGTCATCAAATTCACAGACAACCTCGATAATTTGACAATAAAGTCTCGAAGACGATGGATGTAGCAAATTATTTCTGTGCAAGTTCCACTTTTATGACCCGGTGATCATAATCCATGGAACTGACGTAATTGGACAAAACTACTTTGAGTTACCTACTCCATCATAATCATTGTCATCGGCCATAGACCTAGCGAGCGTTATCCCGGTTGCATCAAAGACTTTACGCTTCAGTACACATTTTAGTCTAAACAAATTTGACAGAATATTTGCTTTTCTACCTAGAAAGAGCTAGACCTAGAGCTGACTGATTACTTACTACCTAAGTTAATATACGAAGTCCACACATTTATAAATATATTCATAAAGAATTGAATATTCTAGGGTTAAATAGACATGCACTAAAGCGTTAGGTGATGGAATGGCTAATAAAACAAGACTATGGTAAAACTGAATCATTGCTCACGTTTATTTATTTATTTATTTAATACTTTATTGTACACTTTTAAGAACACCCATCTCATAATCCAAATAATATTTCGACATTCACACCAAACACACACTCACGCACACCTGCACACGCACACACCCTCACGCCCACGTTCACACAGAAATACACACACATACACCCGCAAGCACGCACGCACACAAACACATGCAACCACACATACCCACACACAGACATACCTTAAATGCAATTTCTTTTTCTCATTTTTCCTTTTTTAGTATATATTATTATATAGTAAGTAGATAAATATATTGTAAGTTAAATTACTAAACAACATCATACATAACAGTGATACAGCTCTGCTAAACCACATGTAGGTATGGCTTGTACGTAGGTACCTACTCTCTCTTAAGGCACAGGTTTTTACCTACTTAGTTTAAGAGGCAGGGTACATATTGTATTATGTCTCTAAGGTTTGCTTTGTAATATACATACCTACCTACTATGTACCTGTTCAAAACTTACCTACAATTGTGAAACTTTTAATGTAGCAACTAGTGTATTGTTTTTGAAAATAAATTATTATTAATATTATTAAAAAAAATACGAAAAAGAAAGTTGTGTTACAAGTAGTAAAAATAAGTGAAGGTTACAGCAGGACTGACCCTTCTTAGCCAGGGTTGTACCACCTTCCCCCCCCCGTGGGATCTCCACCTTGTCGTGGTGGGGGGCTCAGTAACCGTGGGTTTGAGGTACACCCACGGTGAAGCTAAGCGGGATCCCGGGAGGGGGCGCTCCACGTGGGCTTGAGTGATGCCTGCGTAAGTGCGTAGGATGCGGCCAAAGTGCGGTTCGCAGTCAGGTGCGGTCGCGGGAGAAGAGACGTGTAGGTGTTGCGTTGCCGCGCGCCCTATCTCCCGCGACCAAATGGGGGCGCACCATTGTTGCGTCGCGGTGGGGCCGCAGAGGAAGTGGAGATGCGGTGTTGCGTTGCCTTCCTCCCTATTCTCAGCGGCCGCTGGGTGTCTTGGCGGCGGAGCCCAACACCTTCATCCGCCGCCAAGGGGGTTTCGTTCGGGGCCCGCCTGACCATCTGGCGGGCCAATACCCGTCGGGGGTAGCGAGGAATGCTTCGGTTAAACCCTACCCTCCCGATACATGGGTACATGAGGAGCACGGGTTGGTTTTTAGTCAGTAAGAGTCTGACAGTCCCCTTCGTCCTTCCCCCCAGGGCAGAGGGACTCCATGAGGATTTTCCAACCCGACCTCAAAAAAAAGAAAAGGGTTGTACCACCTTCCCTTGGTTCGCTGTAAAACAATAGCAGCGAGAGTTCAAAGAGTAATATATTCCTGTCCTCTCTTCCTCGTTTATGACATATAACTCTTTACAAAGTTTACTCAGATTCAAAAAACGTTTAATTGTTTTTCATGATGAAAGTCAAACATCAAGTTTTCGGTTTTACAAATAATTTAACCTTAGTAGGACAGACATTTCTGTTACCCAGTTGAAAAAGTCCTCGTTAAGGCTCGTAGGTACTTAGCAGTGTATAGTAGGATAGGATTTTTTGAGAAGTAATATATCCCCTATCGAGTCAATAGGTCCAAAAAGAATATATAAAAAGTCTTAATCAAATTAATCTTAATCTTAATATATAAAATCCTTGCGTTACTGACTGACTGACAGACACGCTACAGCCAAAACTATTGGGCGCAGGAAGCTGAAATTTGGCATGTATGTTCCTTGGGGATCGTAGGGGTGCACTAAGAAGGGATTTTCCGAAATTCCCACGGGATCGGCCAAACTGGGCAAATTTAAAAAAAAATGCAGGCGTTGCTGCTGGCGTCCTCTAGTCACTAATAAAGCCTTAGTTTGCAGCTAGTTTGAACACACTCTGCTGTACACCTAAGATGCATGGCGTGTCACCGGTGTGAGCAAACTACCAACTAATTTGTGCACATGAAGGATCGCCTAACTCGGTCCCCGCTTAATTATCTCGGCAAGTTATTAGTGTGTCCGTAGAGCCGGATATCGGAGTAGATTGGCGTTAATGCAGTTTGGTAGGGTTCTCGTGCGTCGTTTATCATATTTCTTTAAGTAACCCGACTTAAAATTTGTGTGACAATACATTTCGAAAATACAGTTTGGTTCATATTTTATATCCGCTTTAAGAACCGTTGCCCGGACTACGTTGTATTTATACAACGATAGCCTATGGAAGATAGACTGCTACGATATCTCGAGTTCAGACCCATGGCGTGCACCACTCACGATTCTTAATTATGTGTGCATGAAATTGAAAATTTTATTGCTTGC
This sequence comes from Euclidia mi, assembly GCA_944739405.2. Taxonomy (NCBI): domain Eukaryota; kingdom Metazoa; phylum Arthropoda; class Insecta; order Lepidoptera; family Erebidae; genus Euclidia; species Euclidia mi. The sequence continues at coordinate 58,871,802 of OX123198.2, forward strand.
CCAGTTGTCATGAAGTTCTTTCATCATCCTCTTAGCGTTATCCCAGTTTCAATCTGGGGTCCGCTTACTAGTCTAACCGTATTTGGCTGAATATTAGCTATTCCACAGAGCGACTGCCTGTCTGACCTCCGCAACCCGAAGGGATAGCGATATTCCATGGTTTAGACTATTGTCTATGTCTTTTGTATGTAGAAGGTACTGACGCCCTGTAACGACTGTCAAAGATCTTCATGACAACCAGGACCGACGGCTTAACGTGCTCTCCAAGACACGGGACAAGCGATAATTAACAATTCAATACGGACATAACTCCGAAAAGTCATTGGTGCGCTCCGTGGATTCGAACCCTAAACCCTCTGCATGGCAGTCTGTTGGTATCCCCACTAGGCTATCGCTGCCTTTGTCATGAACTTATAATAATTTTGTAATACTCTTCAAAATACTGATACTGGTCTAAGCCAGGAATATCCTTATCCCTTTGTGTTGCTGGCCGCTGTCACGTACAAATAGCTTGATATCTGATTATTTTATTACGTTACTTACGAAGGTATATTTTTATTTGCACAATCGGAATAAACGTTGATATTATAGCGGACCTCCAATCTAATATATATAATTCGATTAGAACCCTTTCTCGCCGCGGCTGAATAAAAGAGAGGAGTTAATTAACAGCCAATACGATACGACCCAACGTCTGGCAAAATATTTTTTATTTTGATCGAGTCATTTTCATAATAACATATTTTCGCTTATTATTTTTAGATTTATTTACATATATATTCTTAGAAACGTACATCTTGAGTAAGAGTCTCTATATTAAATACTTATAAAATCATTCGCATTTGTTAGACTTCTGTGTTTATTTAGCAACAAAATCCTTTAATTTTTAACTAGTATAGGTAGTTTTTTGAGATTTACTTCGGTTAAATGCTTGTATTTTAGTTAATTTTAAATTATATTTTATCAGCACAAAATAGTAGGTATACATATTCAAATTTGTTTTATTATTGCGGTATCCTTTTTCATGTGTGTTTGTAATATTTAGATCAGTAGCTCCTCGCGCTAAACCAGTGTATCACCTTTCAAATTAAATTAAATGATTCCAAAGATTGAGAAATGTGTATTATAAAGTTCCTTTCGCATTTCCATTTTTTAACCACGTTCGTGTGCAAAGTTATATAACATAGGTACAATAACAATGATAAACAAATTAAAAAACTATTGATTCTATTGATATAGATTCTTATTATTCCCTGTCTGTCGTCACATGCGTTGGACCAGCACGTGCCCAAAACGGCCACAATAAACAATATTCACACAATAAGTGCTTGATTGGGTAACCCGCGCGAGACCTGAATATTTACTACACCACAAGTTTGGACATTTGGAATATTCGTAGACTCTTCACAGTTTATTTAAAGGGTAAGGAAAAATGATTGTTTAAAGTATTATGCTACTGCCTAGTCAAGTAGATGTGATGTAACGAATGTCATATTTTGGATATTTGTGGATGCGAATGCGGATACGAATATCTGCTGCCAACATTCGCGAATGCGAATGCGAATCTTCAGTTTTTGTTAATATTTGGTGCTATTTGTCTTTGGCTTGGTGACCTGGTGGCAGTCCCGTTCGAACGAAGTGCGTACCATTTGAATTTTGTTCCGAGAATAGCAGAGTTGATACGAACGCATCCTACTGTAGTGTCATTCCGCTCAATATTGCCAGATTATTTAACGCCAATGGGGCTCCATATGTCCGTGTGGTGACGGATTAAGAATACGCAATGTCACCACCCCATATCATTCCATGGGTGTCGTAAAAGCCGACAAAGGGACCATACTATGCAGAGAACAGCACTGTAAGAGAAGGAAAACTTAAAACAAATCCTATACCAACCCGTTTGGCCAGCGTGCTATAGTAGGTAAAGGTGCTCGTTATATTACATAGCAGAAAAAAAACGCCGTTTACAAAATATAGCAGAAGCAGTCTGCTCTTTATTTCTACTCCAATCTGCTATGCTATATTCCGTATTTATATGCGGACGAAGGTTACTTGAGTATAGACAAGTAACGCCATCTTTGCAAATTTTTTATTTTTATTTTTTATGGAATAGGTGGCAAACGAGCAGACGGATCGCCCGATGTTAAGCGATTACCGCCGCCCATGGACACCCGCAACACCAGAGGAGTCACAAGTGCGTTGCCGGCCTTTTAAAAAGGAATACGCTCTTTTTTTGAAGGTTTGAAGGTCGTATTGGTTCGGAAAAACCGCAGGCGACAGATCATTCCACAGTTTACAGGTGCGAGGCAGAAAGTTTCTAGAAAAGCGCACCGTTGTGGCTTGCCAACCATCTAAATGATGGGGATGGAAATTCTGTCGCGTAGAACGATAGCGGAAAGAGGCGGCAGGGATTAATCCGAACAACTCTTCGGAGCACTCCCCATAGTAATAGCGATAAAAGATGCATAGCGAGGCTACATCTCTACGCAGCGCCAAGGGGTCTAACTGATTGCAAATATCTTGGCAGTCGACAATTTGAGCGGCTCTCCGTTGGATGCGGTCTAGAGGGAGAAGCTGGTACTGGGGTGCCCCTGCCCAAAGATGAGAACAGTATTCCATATGCGGCCGGACCTGCGCCTTATAAAGGAGCAAGCGGTGGGCCGGAGTGAAATACCGTCTCGATCTATTTAGCACGCCAAGCTTCTTCGAGGCTAACTTAGCCTTACCCTCTAAGTGACCGCGGAACTGGACTTCGCTCGATATGTCGACACCAAGTATTCCAATACTGGAGGAGGCAGTCAAGGGGGTGCTCTCAAAACGAGGACATACGACCATCGGCAGTTTTTTTGCGGTGAAAACGCAGACTTGTGTCTTTGTGGGGTTAAATTGGACCAAATTAAGTCTTCCCCAATCTGAGACCATCTCCAAGGAGGTCTCAATTTCAGACACAAGTTTATGTCGCCTCTCGATGACTTTTTCCCGAGAAATGTTGGCGTGGCCGGTATATAAAGCATCACCTGTGCTGTCATCTGCATAACAATGAATGCCGCTATCTAGCAACATATCATTGATATGCAGGAGGAACAGAGTAGGCGATAGCACGCAGCCTTGAGGAACACCAGCATTTACAGACAAGGCGTCAGAGCATTCACCGTCAACTACGACCTTTATGCTTCTGTCTGTAAGAAAGCTGGTGACCCATTCGCATAATTTCTCGGGCAGCCCATAGAAAGGGAGCTTCGAAAGAAGCGCTTTGTGCCAGACCCGATCGAAGGCCTTCGCTATGTCCAAACTGACCGCCAAAGCCTCCCCCTTTGTCTCGATCGCCTGTGCCCAACGATGTGTCAGGTATACTAGAAGATCGCCAGCCGACCGACCCTTACGAAAGCCGTATTGCTGGTCACTAAGCAGCTGATTATCCTCTAGAAACCGAAGGAGCTGGCAGTTAATAATGAACTCCATTATCTTCGAGAAGAGGGAGGTTATGGCTATGGGTCTGTAGTTGGACGGATTAGAGCGATCGCCTTTTTTAGGGATCGGGTGGACCAATGCTGTCTTCCACGATGTTGGGACTACGCCAAATGAGTAGGAGAGACGAAAAAGGCGTGTCAAAACTGGTGCCAACTCTGGAGCGCAGATCTTCAACAGAATAGGAGGAATTCCATCAGGCCCACTTGACTTATGGATATCGAGGGACAGAAGTGCCATACGGACTGCGTGTTGGTGGAACCGAATATCCGGCATACAACCCTTCAACAGCGGTATAGTAGGCGGTTCCTGTCCCCCGTCATGCAAGGTCGAGTTGGACGCAAAGAGTTTGCCCAGAAGATCGGCTTTCTGCTTTGCGTCGTGGGCCAAGGAGTCATTTCCCATGTGTAGCGGTGGAAAGGATGGCTTACAGAAGTTCCCTTCGGTAGCTTTGGCAAGAGACCAGAATGCGCGAGTTCCCGATGGAAGGCGCTCAAGCCTCTCGCCAATTCTACCGATGTGCTTCGTCTTCGCACTAGCAATGTCTCTTTTGAAGGACCTGGAGGCAAAGTTATACTCCTTTTTTAATGCGCTGGTATTTTCATCACCCGCCGCCACCGCAACAGCCCAGGCTTGGTAAGCTTCCTGCTTCCTGCGAGAAGCCTTTTTGGAAGATGAACCAAACCAAGGTCGAAATTTGCCACCAATGGGGACCACAGAGGATGGAATGAAAAGTTCCATACCCTGTAGCACCACATCAGCAACAGAATCAGCAGCGGCGTTGGGATCATCCGGCGAGAAGCATATTTGTCCCCAAGGATAGGACGCAAAGAAGTTCCGCATCCCATCCCAATCTGCTGACTTGTAGTGCCACACACGGCGACTGCGTGTAGCCCGCGATCGCAGCGAGCACGTGAGAGGCACCACACTCCGTACAAAGCAGTGGTCTGAGGAGCCAAGTGGGGCGCCTACGGATACCTTGTAGCCGTCCGGATTAGAAGTCAGCAGAAGGTCTAGCAGTGAAGGATTCTGGCTTTCAACGTCTGGGATTCGCGTGGGCGTGGTAACCAGTTGTGTCAGGCCATAAGCCAGTGCGAAGTCGTGAACAGATCTCCCCGCATGATCAGTTTTACTGGAACTGAGCCAGTCGGCGTGATGGGCGTTAAAATCGCCAAGCAAGATGATCTCTGCTGACGGGATCTGCTGCTGCACAAAGTCTGAAGCCATTTGGATGCGCTCAATGAGTCGGTCAGTTTCGGTATCACCGCTATGGGACCTATAAAGGCAAGCATAGACGCGAGGGTGGTCGTCGCTATCTATACGTAGCCATAAGGTGGAAACCTTCAAGATTTCTAAGTCGACGAGAACTGATATCGTCTCTAACATACACGCACACTCCGGCCTTGGACAGAAAGGAGTGTTCAAGTCCATACCCAGGGTAAGTAAGGTATGAAGTGTCTGCTGGAGGCGATATCTGCGTCTCAGTTAAGAAGAGCAAGGCTGGCTTTGTTGTCTCGAGGTGGTGGTGGACAGCATTAAGGTTGGTGTGTAATCCCCTGATATTGCAGAAGTCCACAGCCAGTGTGGCAGGGGGTGCCAGGATATTTTTGCTCCTTTTTAGGGACTTTTCGAGCGCAGTTTTGCCCCCCCCCAGAGTACGAGGGGCGGCCTGGGCGTCCACGCTCAGATGCGTTGTGTCCTGAACGCGGACGTCCAGAGAGGGATTCTCCAACGCTAGCGCAGTTGGTACCCTCCTGGGGTAGCAAAAAGTTTTTCAACTGCACCATCATAGGGGGGGGGGGGGGGTTGGGGGATTGGGCCTCCGGTATCCTCACTCACTCGGCGAAACACAACGCAAGCGTTGTTTCACGCCGGTATTCTGTGAGGCCGTGGTATCACTCCGGTCGAGCCTGACCCATTCGTGCCGAAGCATGGCTCTCCCACGGTTAAGCATGATATATTAATACAATCTGATGGCATCATGATCGATGTTACCTGTTAGTTTTATTGCGTCGCCACTAGATGTCATCGTGTCTTGTATAATCAACTTTTGCTCCATTAAAATAAGAGCGAAAATCAAATGCATACAGATTACATACTGTCATGTCATTTTGCTCGCTCTTTCTTTCGCAGTTTAAGATTTGCTATCTCTATCAAATGTATCAAAACGAAAAAGCGCAAGTACTTTAAAAGCGCAGGCGCGGATAAAAAGCATTTCAAAAGCGCAGTTCATTTTCAGTTCTGTTGTCAGCGTGCTGCCGTGTTACAAATTTTTAGCTCTCGCGCATTTCGTTTTGAACTTTTGAATCTCTATGTCTGCTCTGTTGCGTGTATGCATATACATGGTTAAAAGTTGTTAATTACTTGTAATAAATAGTAGATTGAAGTGTAATATAGTTAGTCAATACAAAATAATTGTTGTAAATATGCCTAAAGTTGGACAAGTGTGGAACCATTTTGATGTTTCTTGTACGAAGTTGTGGGCAAAAACTAGTTTCTACATAAATCAAAATCCGCGCTAGATCAAACGAAACAACACTTCGTCACATATCTGCTATCTGCTGCATGCAAATAAAAAGCATGGCGTTAAAACGCTAAAAACGTAAGGAAAACGAACGCTGTCGCATTTTTGCTACAATGTGTGTAACTAATATATTATAGCATAAAAAATAGTCTGCTCTTAACACATAGCATAACGTTGAAACGCGTTTTTGGTTTGTAGCCGTTGTGAACATGCCTAATAGTAGGCCAATTCCTCCTTTCAAAGGAGAGGCCTAGTCCAGCAGTGGACTGTAAGGGGCTGATGATGATGATGGTGCTCTCCCTTACCGGGCAGCGATAATATATTATCCGTTGGCTATAACAGGCTAAGCTATCTCGGGGTTACACGCGCGCTCCATCCAGGCGATTCGAGAAAATATTCTGGCAACCTTGATTCCCATTCCCCACGCTATTACCCGCAAAACATTGTGGTAAGTGCGGCAGTGTAAGCGACTGCGGATCTTGATATCTCGTGTTCGATTCCAGAAAAACCAAAAGTGATATTGGGTTTTTCTGCTAGGAATTATGCAAAAGAAGTTGGGAGTCAGGGAGTTGCACACCCCCGTGCCTCGAAAAGCACGTTAAGCTGTTGGTCTCTCTCCGATCGTGTCGCTTGTGGCATCCCATCGAGCTATGAGAGTGCGGGCATATAGAGTGCACTTGTGTTTGCATACACACTTGTGCACTATAATATGTCCCGCGCAGTTGGCAAGTCTCATATTTAAAGCCAAGCCGCCGTGGCCGGAACCGGTCTGAGTACATTATTACTCATTTTCACCCTTATTCATTACTCTCAAAAATTGTATATTCGCAAAACATTCGCAGTAATTTCGCGAATGCGATTGCGGATATGCAAAAATATGCGATATCCGCGAATGTGAATGCGAATATTCGTTACATCACTAAGATGTATGTATGTAACCAAAAGTTAGTAAAGTTATCAGAAAAGTTGTATACTGTGAATAAACTATACTTAGTTTTCCGGATCAATTAAAAATAGCCAGGATAATTCCTATATTTAAGAAAGGATCTAAGACAGACCCTGGCAATTACAGGCCCATATCCTTGTTGCCAGTACTGTCAAAAATATTTGAAAAGATATTAAAAACAAGAGTTGTTAGACACCTACATTCTGAGAAAGTTATTGACTGTCAGCAATTTGGTTATCAGAAATGCGTAGGTACCCTTGATGCTATAGACTCATTAATCGACTCGGTTATACTTAATCTCAATAATAGACTCAAAGTAGCGGGCCGATTTCTAGACTTAAGCTCTGCTTTTGACAACGTAGATCATAAGATTTTAATTATGAAACTAGAGCATTATGGAATTAGGGATAATTTACTTAACCTGTTTCGTTCGTATTTGCATAATAGGAAACAGTATGTAGAATTAAATTCTGTGGTTGAAAAGCAAGAAACTTCTTTTAAGTCCAGCCTAGTAACAATAAAAAAAGGCGTGCCGCAAGGCTCTGTTTTAGGACCTATCTTTTTTATAATATGCATCAATGATTTGCCTGCATTTGTTCATAACATCATGCCAGATATAAAACTCGTTCTTTTTGCGGACGACACTAGTGCCGTTATAGCCAGTAATAATGTACAAGATTTGGAAAACAAAATCAAACAACTTTTATTAATTTTGAAAACTGGTTTACAGCCAATATTCTTACGATAAATATAAAAAAAAACGAAGTGTATTTAGTTTAAGACCACTGCAAGACAAAATGAAACGTTGAAGTTGGTGTCTATGTAAAACAAAGTTGACTTGGTGGAGAGTTTCAAATTCTTAGGAGTAAAAATAGATTGTTTGTTGAATTGGAAGTCCGAACTTACAGTTATCACAAATACACTGAGTAGTGCTTGTTATGCGTTACGAACTTTAAGAGACGAACTAACTGTACCTCAGATACGGCCTGTCTATTTCGCTTTGATTGAATCTAGGTTAAGATATAGCATCAAGTTCTGGGGTAATAGTTTTATGTATAACATATCTGCAGCATTTGTGATGCAAAAAAGGGCAATACGAACTATGCTTCGATTGAAACAAATTGAGTCATGTAAAGATCACTTTATTCATCTTAATATTCTTACAGCACCCTGTCTTTATCTTCTTGTATTAATAGGCCATTTAGTTAAGAACCTTCATAAGTTTGAGACACCAGAGGATAGAAAAACAAGATTACTAACACGAAGGAAGGATTTAGCTTACACTATTCAGTATAGATTAAATATAGTCAAGTACTGCTCTCGGGTGCAATCTATTCTTTTATTGAATAAGTTGCCTATAGAATACAAAACTATACTGAGTTATAATATCTTTAAAACCAAATTAAAATCCTATTTATTACAGAAGTGCTATTAGGTACAGTGTGGACGAGTACATCAAAGACAAACCCCATTGACATTATGTTTTACAATTTTGTTTTACTTTATTTTATTGTATTTTAATTTTTGCATGACATTCAAACTCAATATATTTATAATTAGGTATGTTTAGTATTTTAAGTTGACATATTTTTTTTCGTAATAATATAAATTATTGGATTTTCTATTATTTATTGACATAACTTTCTATTATTAATTGACATAACTATTTTTTTTCCAGTTGACATTATATTAATATTCACGTATTGGAAATAATGAACACGTACACTTTGATAATCCACAAATTTATATTAGTGTTGTTTATATTTAACGATATTGTGTAATTTTGTTTATATTTAAATGTTCAACACAAATAAATGTTGTTAAGAATGAATAAATAAATAAATTATATTTCAACTAGGTAGGTACTTCAAATGGCTATGATTCTCGGCAAATGAAGTAGTTCCCTCAGTGGCATAACTACTTAGGTGATCCTGGCACACTGGCAAATTTATACGACCATAAGCACTATCGCTTTCGGGCTTTGAATTAATAAGTACTTTTTTCCATAGAGTGTGCCGAGGATCTTTTTGAAATCTTTTGCACATTCTCCGCCGTGCTTTCCGAGACTGTTGTTTCTTCAGGGTGCCTTGTATTCTGTCAGTTTTGTCTCCATTATTGTTATAGTACTGACCACCTTTTAAAAGAACATGCATGATATACAGCCAGTTCGTAGACAGATGGATAGCGAAGTCATAACAGCTTTCCGATCGCTCTTCGATACTGAACCCTAAGAAGCCTCTCTCCAAATATTATATCCCAATCTACTATCTCCAACACAAGATTAAGGCACAAATCTTATTAATGTGGCGAGTGTGCGGCATGTGTGCGGCTTAATATACAAAGGTATTGACACAATAAGTGCGAACGATCCGCCGCTAAATTCAATGTAAGATTTTGAATGGATCTTCAATGCTGGCAAGATTTAGCTACATGTTTCATAAGCAAATGAATCGGAGAGTAGTGTGAAGTGAGACAGTGAACTTTATCATAAGTGAGTAATCATAAGTGAGTAAGTAAAAAGGAACAACATTTCACAAATAAAAAATCACTGTTGTGCATCAGAACTAATACGTAAGGATGACCACTCTGATATCCATCCCGTTCACGCTTCCGCAGTAATTGCAAATGGCATTAATTGAATGTTTGCTCTTCTGCTGCATGCTTTTTACCGCTTCTGCCCGCTCAATGTTTTAATCTCAGACTTGGTCGGAACCATATTTACTATGAGTTCATGGTCTTTGCATTTAAAATAGTATTCCGTAAAAAACTTTAGTTGTCCTCCTAATTTAAGCAACATAGAGTCCCTGGACGATGTATACTACTTTTGTCTTTAATTGCAACAAGTTGTATGGTCAGTTTAGCTTATTATTAAGAACTCAACCTTGATTATTCCATATTTCTATTATACCTAACAGTGTAATCCAATGGGAACAAAATCTAAACACGTACATAACACAGGAGGCATCCCAAACGAGCTCTTAATAATGCCTCTATGATATCGCGTCTGGACTCACTCGGCGTGTTGCTTACTCATTTCTGATTTACGCTATATACACACATTTACAACCCTATTTTTAAAGCACTAAGGGCTAATATTGTCGGTCGGATAGCCTCCAAAGGGGCAGTTACACTCTGAATTGAATTTCGGATGTGCCACGATAACATAACGACGTGAAAACGACTGTCTTGCGTGAAAATAGTAATGGGAAATTTCGTGTTACCATTTTTATGGTTTTCTTTAAACGTACGGTCAAGGTACGTTTTTTATTACATGTTACTGCCACGTATTTACCATATCGCAGCCGTAAATATGTAAATGTTGTTTGTAAAACGCCTTGGCTTCATAAAAACTTGATTGCTCTGAAATATCAGGTAAGTAGCCGGTGTATTTATGACTGTTGTAAATGTTACTGTGATTTTGATCGCATTACTGATGTTTTTGGAAGTTTTGGAATGTTGTTCAATTTGAAATTGTCTTTTTTGCAAAGTTCGATTGTGGTGATCAAACATTAATACAAAATGCTGTCAATTTTTAGGACGAAGGCTGAAACATTATTTCAGTAATTAGTCCATTGAAAAGTTACATTTGGGGTTACATTTGTCAGAGGACGCACTTTTATTTTGTAGATGTCTAGAGAGGGCTAACTTAAAGCTTAATCCAAATTTGTGAGGTCGTACCTCATAATCGATTTTAAACTTTCGCGATTTGTATACATCATACAATATTATTTAGCGGGTCTTTGCCGCGATAATTTACTTATTTAAAGGCATAAATACCTCTGTTATTCTCCTACGTTTCTTCCGGCTTGCAACGGTTGTGGTCGCGGAGGGACTGATGTCAGCTCAGCGCCGTCGTTGTGAAGCGCGGGTTTTGGCAGCTACCCTCACTTGTTTTATATTTTTTTTATTTTCTCCGCACTGTCGGTACTTCGACAAACTACACTTATGACGTCTACACACTGATGATTTGTGTTACTGCGGCGTTGTTTGCATTTGTTAATGACTGGGTTCCAAATGGTCGATAGTCTGTATCCTTCTATATATAAGGGATAGCGGTCTGTCTAACGAATACGCCGTTCTATTGCAGAATTGCTTGGAGGGTAAATACTTCATATATCGTGGACAACATTACCTCCAGATCGACGGAGTGCCAATGGGTAGCCCAGTAGCACCGGTGATGGCCAATATCTGGATGGAACACTTTGAAGAATCCATAGACATGCAGGCTTCAAATGTAAAGCTATGGAAGAGATATGTCGACGATGTATTTTGCATCATGAAGGGCAACAAGCAAGACATAGAACAATTCGCAGACAAATTGAACTCCATACTTCTGAACATCCGGTTCACATTTGAAATGGAGGTAGACGGATCGTTACCCTTTCTCGACGTCAAAGTGACGGTGAGAGCTAAAGATACACTTGGACACACTGTATAAAGATAACCGACATACATTGACAGGTATCTAAACGCATGCTCGAATTACCACCCGCGATATTTTGAATCCATAATGACCTCGTTAATGAACAGAGCGTATGACCTCTGTGACCCTGAACACTTAAACAGTGAATTGTCACATGTTCAGGAGGTACTAAGGCGCAATGGATACAAAAAGGAGATACCCCGTCGGAAGAGGAAGGACCGCAAACCTGAAGTAAGTAGAGTACCGGCTTACATGCCTTATATCAGGGGAGTGACGGACAAAGTTGGAACAGTACTACAGAAATACTCCATCAAGACTGTATATAATCCGCTCTCCAAGGTAGCACACAACCTGCGTACCCCAAAGGACGTTATTCCTCTACAAACACCAGGCGTCTACAAAGTCGATTGCAGTTGTGGTAGTTCCTATATCGGACAGACCAAACGAACGATCGCTGAAAGGGTCAAGGAACATATCGCAGCTGTAAAAAATCGACAAATGAATAAATCTGCCATAGCTGAGCATTTGCTAGAATCTGGACCAAACCACTGGATAGAATTACATCGACCACAAGTCTTATCCACCGATCGTCACTGTTACTCCAGGATTGTACGTGAAGCGGTTGAAATAAAAAAACATAGAAATTTCAACCGGCAGGACGGATACAGACTATCGACCACTTGGCACCCAGTCATTAACAAATGCAAACAACGCCGCAGTAACACAAGTCATCAGTGTGTAGACGTAATACCTAAGTGTAGTTTGTCGGAGTATCGACAGTGCGGATAAAATAAAAAAATAAATAAAACAAGTGAGGGTAGCTGCCGAAACCCGCGCTTCACTAGGACGGCGCTGAGCTAACATTAGTCCCTCCGCGACAACAACCGTTGCAAGCCGGTAGAAACGTAGGAGAATAACAGAGGTATTTATGCCTTTAAATAAGTAAATTATCGCGACTAAGACCCGCTAAATAATATTGTATGTCGTACTTCATGTTCCGCGGCCGCCATTGAAAAAGTGGTGGAGCGGATTGTTCTTCTTATTTGTCTAGTAAACAATTGGGCACACTGATATTGGATATGTTCAAGCATTTTTTGTTATAAATTAAATTCCCTAAAACTTTGGTTCTGATACTGTTTTCATAAACCAAAAAGAAAAAATATATTTTTCCTTGTTAGTGTTTTATTTTGGTAATTACAGAGTTTCTTCATTATTACTGTGTCCTTCGTCTTTTTTCTGAGCTAGGCTTTAGCTTATGATCTTAAAAATCGTCGATATTCAATTGTTGATAAAAAATATATATTTGTTGGTAAATCAAATATTAATTTGCTGCATCTCTCCCTAGAAAATTAAGGGACTGCAGAACCTTGCACTTTCCTTTACACGGGCAGAATATCAAGTTTAGAAGCCCACGGAGTGCTTTAATTTTAGAGTCTTGTCTATATTTTGCAAACTTATGTTTTCAGGGTCGATGTAATGAGTGAAAATTAGACCTTATGGTAGTCGTGGAGGCTGCGAAGTCTCAAATTGGAGAACTGGGTCTTCTTTTGGAAGGAGTACACAAATTAAATGTATTCTTTGTTACTGACGACGAAAAAATTACAACACATTGGAAAGATTTGTTTTTACAAATTTCTTTACATTTTTGTTTGTAACTTTGTTATTTTTGATTTTACGACTAAATGCTATGGGACCAAAGCTGTAGAAAATTTAATTGGAAATGAAACGTGCCTTGAAATTTTACTACTCATCTATATAAAATTGCGTCCTCTGACAAATGCACGCTAAGCCCAACAAATTGTAACATTTCAATGGACTAATTAATGCTATTGATCAGTACAACATCAGATAAATCTAGAATTCTATATCTAAGACGACGCTAATGTCAGGCCAATTCTTCTTCTTCTCTGCGTCAGTAGTTTTACTGTTCTGAACTATATGGCACCCGCATAAAACTCGGCCACTATAATTGCCACTCTAAACAGAGCAATAATAATAAAGCAAACAGACTTGGTAGAATTTTGTTTTTGAATGAAGGATTTTCAACGCCTTGAAAGGGACAGGCACGTCGTTCTGTTAGGAGATAGTGTGTTGGTTGAATGTTTATTTTTCTGCTATCCCTAGTTGAAAGTTATACGTGACTTTTAATGTTGTTCTTACAAGATCTCATAAACTACGTTTTCGCATTTTTATACTACAGGCAAGGAAAAAATTATATGTAAGTTTAAAAAAACAAAAATAAAAGAAAGACTCACGCAAAAACGATTGTACGCGCATGGGTGTCTCTCCCGATAAGCTAGTACTCGTATTTCGTAGTTTTAGTCATCAACAGTCCTCAAAAAATAGTGAACAGTCTAGAAGACTAAACGAGTTCAGTTTTTCAATTGTATATTTTCTTAAATTTAAATAAAGGTAGTCTACTTGCAGTCACGGAAAGTGTAGATCAGTAATTTTCCAATGTCCCAGAGCCTATTGATCAAGTACTGGATATAAATCACAAAAAATGTGACGTACGCTTTGTTACATATTTTGTAGTGATAACAGACTCTGCATATGATACCTAGTCGAATAATAACTTTTTTGACATGAAATATTCGTAAAAGCAAATTATAACCGAATGCTGGCGAAACATGAACAGATTGAGATCCACAGATACTCCTCGAAAAATAATCAATACATTTCACCCAGAAGCACGTAGCGTTCATAGCGAAACTTAGCTTGCCGTTCGTAACAGATCGGCAAAGTTAAGCAACGCTTGCACAGGTCACCCCTTGGATGGGTGACCGTGTATGGCATTTACATCTAAGCGCGACAGTGCTTCGGAGGGCACGTTAAGACGCCGGTCCCGGTTCTTGTCCAAGGATAAGGATCGTTAGGCCATGTCGGAGGCCTTCGGGCGATCTGAAAACGCCGACACCAGAGTTGGCCACACACTCACACGAAAAACAAACAAACAAAACCCAGAAGCACGGCGTCTTTAGCAGGAAGGCCTGAAAATCTCTCATCCGAAAATAAATTTCTGCCTTTAAATTTGCTAAAGGTAGTCTATACCTAAGTTTTTCTCATGTTGTGTTGTGTTTCCCTCAATGTTAGTGCTGATACTTAGCCTGCTGATGTATTTTTGACGCAGGTATGTAAGGGTCGTCAGTCAGGTGTCGGAATCACCCTTCATATCTCAATCGCACTATCAGAAGCAAACTAAATAAACACCTTTACCACCATACAGAAACTTGTACTTGTAATCACAGAGTCTAAGGGCCTGTGCAAACCACGTTTTTTAAACGCGCCATCGACGCGCGTTTTTAAAACGTGCGTCGACGGCGCGCTTTTATCGAGATATTATATTTTATCGAGATAGTAGTTTGCACAGGCCCTAAGATCTAAGCTATTCGTGTACGTTAACACTTTGTAAGTCAGCCACAATACCCCCGTCGTTGAAGTTTGGACAGTCGATCGGCACCGTGGACACGTATTAAACTCCATTCAACTGCAGTCGCAACTTGCCTCAGACATTTAAGTGCTACACGGGTATTTAGCATGGGCTAAAAAAATTTACGGCTTAAAATTTTTAGTATGTAATATGTACATATATTAAATATTTTTAAACGCACTAAATATAAACTGTGCGGAGATCTAGAACTTACCCAGATCGGTCTGTGAGAAGAATCTTGGGAAATGCCTATGTCCTGCAACTGACTTCTCTATGCGGAGATGATGATGATGAAATTTAAACTACAACAAACTTCAACATAGCGGTTGAATGATTGTGGAGAACCTTCGGGTAGGCATATGTCCTACAGCGGACGTCATAGGCTGATATGATGACGATGAAACATAAACTGAATACAATGGATTCATCATGGCATACCTCTGTAATTATTTGCTTACAGTTTTGATAGTGGCCGACCTCGTAGGACGACGTCGACCAAATTGGTGACGTTCTGAAAAACGGAAAGATCCGAAGCACCCGGAACCGGCGAGCATGTATGAAAAGAGTAATGGATGTAGAGGAAGCGCCTGAGCTTTTTAAGGATAGAAGCAAGTGGCGTTCCGTTGTCTCTGCCTACCCCGACGGGAAAAAGGCGCGAGTAAATGTATGTATGTAGTTTTGATAGTACCATAAGATATGTATGCCTCTACCTAAGATAATGCAAGATGCCGTTTTAATTAAATGCGACTAAAGTAAGTTTTTCTTTTATGTCATTAAATAATCAGGAATCTCTAAATTTCCTTGCTTGATGCTTTTGATAGGTGACACATTTATAAATCATGTAACTGCAACTATTGCAGCCTGAAACATGCAGGCAGAATAGACAATTTGATTAGATTGAAAGATGAACACTAGATAAGTTGTAATGCTACATTAACAACGGACCTATTTAAATAATTAATATTATTATAATAAAACACAAATGGCATAATATATCAAAAATAAAATAAAAAACAACACTATGCAGGTGTCATAATCAGGAAAGCTCCCTAGTGTAAAGACAGTTTTGATAAATAAAAGAGACAACTATCAAATCATACTTTCATTTATTCAGTTTGGCTCAAGGATATATCTTTAGATTACGTCGTGATCCTATATTTACATTTAGAGCCCAGTTCGCAAAGCAAAGGCATAGAACCAAGAGAAAGAACGGGCAATAAAACTCTTGGCCATTCTTTTCAATAAGTAATAAAGTAATAATTCACAAATAGTGGTAAAGCCAATTTATATTATTACAAATATCAATGTTGTGGGTAGTTTTATATTACTAGAAAGGTCTGTCTTACAACATAACATAATAAGCATTAAATAATGCCCATGCATACACAATTTACCAAAGGTATATAATGAATCTCATTGGTACAAGTTGATCCACAGTATATTATTCTATCCTATATTACAATCTTTAATATCTCACAAACGATCAAACTACCTACAATATCAATAAGATAATGATTACAGTATCTTACATTGTTTCCTAGATGATGAAACAAAACAACAAGCAACACAGAATATTGAAACACAGTGGCAGTTAAATAGTCAGAACCATATCGTACCTAAGCCGTCATCGAAGGAGAATAGGACGAACTAGCCGAGATTGTCGACTTATATAGCTAGCTTAAACCCTATTTACACGTTTGACAGTGTTATTTAACTGCCACTATCCTCTTACATATTATGTATAAATACTTGGATATCAGTAATTTAAGCCCACAGCCCAAATACATTACCATATCTCTTACAGGCGACTGCGTAAATCAAATAGGTACTGCACTTGAAAAGTATACAATATTCTTCCTTGAAGTAATTTACCTTGCATAACAGCAACTACTAAGACTTAATATAACAAATGAACAAAAACAAACTATTACACACGCTTTGTCTCACTCTTAACCAAGTTCTCAAAATTAAAAGTCTATGTATTCTGATATCGTATTTAAGAAAGAAATTTCATCAGAGTCCGTTATATTTCTAGCAGTTTCTTTCTTCTTTACTTCTGATACCTCTCTTTCTATCTTATTGTTACTAAATGTAGAATGTTTTTCATATTTGTTCAGATTCAAATCTTGCATAGTTTCGTTTGTAATATTCTTCCATTCATTGTAAGGTTTTTCGATAGGTCCACACTGCGAGTTGTATATAAATTAGGGCTACAATAACGAAAACAGCTTCATTTTAATTTTAAGCTATCTTTTTTGAACCTGTATTATTATTTATTAAGCGTGATTACTGAATTTTGCTGATTGCTTGAGTTGCCACAATGAAAACTTGACTGCACGGTTGGCGTAGTGGTTTAAGCGGCCGCCTCGCAGCCTGACACTGCGCCGAGTGCTGTGGGTTCGATCCCCACACGAGGCAACACTTTGTGTAATTTATAAATTGTTGTTTCGAGTCTGGGAGTTCATTGTGTCCGTTAGTTGTATGTTTGTAAAGTCCCCGCGACACAGGATTTAGTCCTAATGCGGGAGTTGACTTTAAAAAAGAAACTGTTAAGCTAGTAAGCAAACTACTACGACGTTATTGGAATGAAATGTTTATTTTATTGTTTAGTAATGAATTATGTATACAATTATAGAGTTATAAACAGCTTCATAAATTTGTGATAACTTAATTTCCATTGGTTTTCCAATGATAAGAAATTATCTGTGTGTCGAATAGCTATTTATGTAAAGGAAAGTACGATATCCAAACAATTCATCACAGATACTGAAGTTTGTGGAGAGTTTATCAAATAGTAGTAGTTCCTCGTATAGTCTAAGACCCGCGACAAATTATTACACTCATCGAGTATTTGCTAAAAACCAATTTTTTATGTATATTGATGATTAGGAGAATACTAATCTACAGGGTTGCCTATTAAAATGTGGCCGCTAGTATTTTTAATAAAATTATTCGTTATTGATTTTTGGGAAAACATTACGTTCACTTGTTTTTTTAATAAAATATCGTCTACAGCACGGCAATAGATATAAAAGATTCTGAAAAATCACGGTTGCTGTTGACCACCTCGCCGCACCTTTTCACAGCCAGGTTTAAACAGGTATGATTTGGATACATATTTATACGTTCATAACGTACATTTATGGATTAAGAATACGAAATTTCACCACCCCATATCATCCCATGGGTGTCGTAAGAGCCGACAGAGGGAGCATATTATGCAGAGAACAACACTGTAAGAGAAGGAAAACTTGATATAAACCCTATATCAACCCCTTTGGCCAGCGTGGTATAGTAGGCCAATTCCTCTTTTCAATGGAGAGGCCTAGTCCAGCAGTGGACTGTTAAAGGCTGATTATGAACGTACATTTAAGATTTATAAATCAAATTAAAGCTATTTTTTCTAATTGTTATAATATATGGTTGCCTAATTAAATCAGGCCGCAAATAAGGGTAGGCTGCTGTTGAAGATGTTAAATATTTAAAGTAGAATGAAAGAGAGTTATACTATAGTTAGACCCCAACGAACATGCATGCCAAATTTCAGCTTCTTGTGCCTAATAGTTTTAGCTGTAGCTAGTCTGTCAGTCAGTCAGTAACGCAAGAATTTCATATAAACAAATAAAAACAACTCTGTTTTGGCGTTCGTAATACACAAAGTTTTATATTTATGTTGTTGTTTCATTTGTGCATAACTAGGTGTAAAATATTATTTTAATGTTTTAATTCCACTTGCGTTTACGGCGCATTTATGATAAAAAGCCGGTTTCCGTAAAGGCTATAGTACCATAGACCACATACATACGCTGCGGCAGGTTATACTGAAGTCCGAGGAGTATAACCAGCCCCTATGCTTGGCGTTTGTGGACTATGAGAAAGCCTTCGATTCGATCGAAACCTGGGCGGTGCTACAGTCTCTCCAACGGTGCCGGATTGACTACCGATATATCGAAGTGCTGAAGTGTTTGTATGAAAACGCCACTATGTCAGTCCGCCTCCAGGATCAGAGTTCGAAACCTATTCAACTCCAGCGAGGGGTGATACAGGGGGAAGCCCGTGCAGGTCAACTCGTACTTAACACCTCTGAACTGCACTGACTTCTACTCCCTACACCTGAGTCCGGTGCAGGGAGTGGCGAATGGCCTCAGGGGTAGCGCAGGTCGCGAAGATCCCCTTAGGCAAGGCTGGTGGACTATCCTTCCCGAGGTTGCCGCCCGTTCTTGGTCCAGTTCCTTCAGAAATGGATGCAACCAAAACCTCCAGCCGAAACACAAACAACAGGCACTTTACACACGCACAAACACACACGTACACACATGCGCGCACACATCCACATCCAGGAACACATCTCTTCACCACGCCCCCGCGTGGTCGGGTGGGCGCGGGCTCGTAGTAAAAAGTAACGGGTAAGAGAAGTTGACCACCTGCGCTAGGACCTGCGCAGTCGAGCGCCGTACGCGGGGATGACGGAGTCCTGGGGGGTTGAGCCGAGCGGCGCTGGCGGTAATGTGACCGTGAGGCAACACGCCCTCTTTGGTCCCGATTTCACGCTAAACGGTAGCCCCCGCTGTGAGCCGCAGCGGGGGAAATGGCCACCGTGTCCCGTCAGAGGGCCACAGGCTAGGGACGTAGGGTCCACATCAGCAGTTGGAATTTATTTCGGCTGTTGATGTGGTAGGTGAAGGCTATACGGAGGGCGCAAGCGAAGGATAACGGCTAGAGTTGGTAACTCGGCTCAGGCCGTTGACCCGAGCGGGCGCCCGAAGTCGTGCTGTAAACCAGCCCCGCGTTCCTATATCCCTCTGGTAATCCTAACGTCCGGTATGACGTTCCCAAATGCGGGCTCCATGGAGGGTGGGAAGCCAGAGGGATGAAGTCTTAGTAAACTTGCATGGATACCGAAATCCCATTTATTACCCCAACCGCGACGGGGACGGCGAAAGCTGTTCCCGCCGCCACAACCACAACCATACAGATGGTTGACGCCGTGGCCCCGGCTGCAGGTGTCACACCATCCCCCAAGGACGTGACTTCAGCGCTGGCTAACGCTAGTACTGGTCGCGTCCTTACAATCGTCAGCACATTTGAAATAAAGCGGGAAGACGACTCCTCCTTCGCGGGCTGGCAAGTGGTGAGTCACCACAAGGGCAAGGGTAAGGGCAAGACCACCGGTCCTGTTCGACACTCGCCCACCACGCAACCGAGTGGCCCCGCTGCTACCAGCTCTGCGAAGAAGAAGAAGGCGAATAAAAACAAGAGGCAGCGCCTGGCAATAAGGCGTAAGGCTGCACAAACCGCTGCCGCCGCCGGTGCTGCCTCTACAAAAACAGCGGAGCAGGCGCAGTACGGGAAGCCGCCTGCCGCCAAGCGGCGGGCCGGCCACCCTGGACGGCATCCAGCCCCAGCACCACCGGGAAACACGGCAGGTAAAACTGCCGGAAACAAGGAAAGAGGTGAGGCCAAACGTGCTCTCAACGAGACCAGCTCGCCTCGAGGGGAGCACAAGAAGCCCCGCCTCGACTCCTCCAGGACACAAGGTAAGTCCTACGCACAGGCCTCCAAGGCGTCCCTGGGCGTTGCAGTAACATGCAAACGCACAGGGAACTTGCCGAAGGAGTTTGTGGACCGGATACTCACGGAGATTCAAAGGAAGATCCTGAGTGACGCCTGGTCGACTAAAACCCCCAAACGCCCCGCTCCTGCGTTCACCGGGAAACCCATGTACGCGGACGGGGTCCTCAAACTCTGGTGCGCCGACGAGGCAACGCGTACCTGGCTGACGGAGGCGGTCTCTCTCCTGGTCCCACCACCGGGCTTCGAACTGGAGGTCAGGGGCCAGGAAGAGGCCCCGAAGAGAGTGCGGTGCGGCATTGTCGTTCCTAACGAACAGGGAGTCTGGGACGACGTGCGAGACGTGGGTCGGGCTCTGGATTTCCAGAACCCCTGGTTGGCGGTCGACAAATGGTCGCTGCTGCACTCGGAAAGACAGTCAGGTGGGTGCTTCCTGGTCGTGGGCGTCCCGGAGGAACAAGTCCCGGTCCTGGTGCAGAACGAGCGCCGCCTCGCGTTGGGGCTGGGTGCAGTCTACGTCCGGTTCCGGGACTCAACAGGCAAGTATGTCGACCATCCTCCCGAATGCGACAACGCCACACAACCACATCAAGCATCAGACACCAAGCCAGCGTGTTCCGCGGAACCCGGCCCGTCAGAGCCGGCCGCATCTGGCTTGGGGGCTGGCCCGTCAGCCGAGGGTAACTCGGAAGATGAGAGCCTGCTCCTGAGTCCGGTGCGGCAGGACGACGGGGTGGGGGCCGGCGACATCCTGGCTGGCCTAACGCAGCTGAAGGTCGGGGAGGAGGGGACATCACCCATAGATGAACCCTCTGCCTAGTGACGTCAGCTGCCTGCAAATCAACCTCCATCATAGCCAAACGGCCACTGCGCAACTGCGCAAATGGATGGAGGTCCAACATTCAGCCATCGTGCTCATCCAGGAACCTTGGATAAGGGGTGGCCTCATTAGAGGCCTCTCCAGCCTGGGAGGTAAGATTTACTCTTCTACTGACCACACACATCCAAGAACCTGTATACTTACAACTAAAAACATCAGAGCCCAAGCTTTAATGGAGTTCTGTTCCAGAGACATCACAGCGATACAAATTGAAATAATACAGCAGCCAAGGAGTATAGCGGTCGTTTTCGCATCGGTCTACATGCCCGAGGCTGAAGACCCGCCTCCGTTCGACCTCACGCGTCTGGTTAACCAGTGCGAGAGAACCAATACGGAGGTCGTAATAGGGACGGACTCCAATTCCCACCACCAAATGTGGGGCATGGACTGCAACAATAACAGAGGTAAGTCACTGGTTGAATACCTATTCACCACTAATCTTACCCTATTAAACACAGGTACGGAGCCCACCTTCGTCACAAAACGTAGTCAGACAATTATCGACTTAACTCTCGCAACAGAAGGAGCGGCTGAACGCATCAAGGGATGGCACGTCTCAAAGGAGGCATCATGCTCAGACCACAGATGGATCAGCTTCTCCATGAAAGTCGATATACAGCCCACACAGCCCCGCAGGAAACCACACAACACGGACAAATCACAGTATGTCCTATTACTTAGAGATAAACTTACCCTTACCGCTACGCCGACGGTACTGGATGACACTGAACAGATCGACGAGCAGGTATGCACACTGACGCAGTCGATGCTAGACAGCTACCATGCAGCTTGCCCGGAAACCACTCCGCCTTCAACCCCGGGGAAACAACCCTGGTGGGGCGCTGAGCTTGAACGCAAGCGCAAGAAGGTAAGAAAGGCTCTAAATAGGGCAATGAACACAAGCGCGGACGCTGATTGGGACGCTTATAAAGCGGCCAAATCAGACTACAGGAAATGCCTCAGATTCAGACGCACCATGGGATGGAGGAAATTCTGTGGGAGCATTGAATCCTGCCAACAAGCAAACCGGGTAAGGAAACTACTGGCTCAGCAACCAACAGTTGCACCAGGTACTCTCCGTAAACCGGATGACACATACACCACATCGGAGGAGGAGACAAGACGCGTCCTACTCGAAACACATTTCCCAGGCTGCGTCCTCACCCCGGTAATAACGTGGCACGATACACCAACAGTGGCGACCGAACACGAATGGAGACACGCAAACAACGTGGTCACAGAAGAAAAACTCCGATGGGCCATCGATAGCTTCCATCCATTCAAAACAGCCGGACTGGACGGCATCTTCCCAGGGTTATTACAATGGGGAGGGGAACCTGTCCTTAAAAGACTCCTGGCAATCATGAGGGCTAGCCTGGCCCTCAGATATGTACCGAAGAAATGGAGGGAAGTCAAACTAATCTTCATACCAAAACCAGGCAAAACAGACTATACCAATGCAAAGTCCTTCAGACCAATAAGCCTGACCTCCTTCATGCTTAAAGCCTTGGAAAGGCTTTGCGAGAGGGAACTAAGAAGTGGGCCTCTTAAGCACTTACCCCTACATGCCAACCAACATGCATACAGCTCAGGGAAATCGACGGAATCGGCCTTACATCAGGTCGTGAACCAGATAGAAGCTGCTATACAACAAAAAAGCATCTGCCTGGGCACCTTCATCGACATAGAAGGAGCCTTCGACAAGACAAACTTCTTCAGCATAAGCAACGCCCTAGCCAGACATGGTGTGGATCAGATGCTCATACAGTGGATCCAAAACATGCTCAGCAAAAGGGTAGTGCGCCTACACGGCGACACTCAGACAGCCTTGATAACTAAAGGGTGCCCGCAGGGAGGTGTACTCTCCCCGCTACTGTGGAACTTAGTCATCAATGAACTCATAGACAAACTCAACGCGAGAGACTTCTACACAATAGGTTATGCAGATGATCTAACCATACTCACCTCAGGTAAGGTAACCAGTACAGAGTACGACCTAACCCAACAAGCGCTACGCATAGTAGAGTGGTGGTGTAATGAGTACGAATTATCTGTAAACCCGACCAAGACCGAACTAGTTATGTTCACACACAAACGCGCGCTGGGCACTTACCGACTGCCCAGGTTATTTAACACAGAGCTTAAGCTGTCTACCGAGGTCAAGTACCTGGGTGTCATTCTCGACAGCAAATTAACATGGAACAGCCACATGGAAAATAAGCTCAACAAAGCAAGCATTGTCTTCTGGCAGTGCAAGAAGATGATAGGCAAACGCTGGGGCCTATCCACCAAAATTGTCTTATGGCTCTATAAGACAATAATACGTCCGATGATAAGCTACGGCGCAGTAGTGTGGTGGCCTCGGACCAACCTAATAACGGCCGCCAACAAGCTCCATAAGCTACAAAGACTTGCATGCCTAGCGGCCACGGGCTGCATGAAAACTACACCTACAGCGGCACTCGAAGTGTTGCTGGACCTACCCCCATTGCACCTGTTTATACAACAAGAAGCAACGATGTCGGCGGTCCGGCTAAGAGCTCTGAAGCTCTGGAAAGACACCAACACACCGCACACTAACAACTTAAATACACTCTTTAGAGAAGTTCCTCTCACACAAGCCATTGGCGACCAAATACCGAAACAATTTGTGTTCGACAAGAAATACAAAATCCAACTGTACGAGGATCTACACGAAGGAGCGGTTAATCACAACGAGCTCACGATCTTCACAGATGGGTCTAAGACGGATACAGGTACAGGTTCAGGAGTATTCTCCGAGGACCTAAACATCAACATCGCAGCACCGCTGGGAGCCTACAACACGGTCTACCAGGCCGAATGTTTTGGCATAATCCTAGCTGCCACAGCAATCATGGCACGTGAGGTAAGGGAACGATCCATTAGGATCCTCTCAGATAGTAAGGCAGTCCTCTCAGCCCTCAAAAGCCATACTATCACCTCGGCGCTCACGCTTGAATGCCACCAGAAACTAACAGAGGTAGGTAAACAAAACAAATTAACACTGCAATGGATCAAGGGCCACAGTGGCTCTAGAGGGAATGACGCAGCCGACGTACTTGCCAGAAGAGGGGCCACTTTAGAGGTGGTGGGACCCGAGCCCATTATTCCCCTCCCTTCTGGATTTTATCGCAACCTGGTAAGAAATAGGACCAGGACCCAACACAACCAGTCCTGGATTGGTATTGAAACATGTAGGCAGGCCAAGGAGGCTCTTCCCGCAGTAGACGGTAAGATAGCTAAACAAATCCTCCGGCTGTCCAAACAACAACTGCGGACAGTCACGGCCGCCTACACAGGACACGGATTCCTTAATAAACACCTATTTACTTTAGGCATCACCGACAGCCCGCTGTGCAGGGCCTGTATGGCAGCAGACGAGACGGCAGCCCACCTGCTCCTCGACTGCCCTGAGGTCGCACAGTACAGGCAGCAGTACCTGACAAGACACAGCACCCTGAGGGAAGCAGTGGGCCACATCAAGAGTCTGCTGGCCTTCCTCGAAGAGCTGGGGTGGCTGGAATGACGACACCATTCCCACCCGCACGCAAAATACACGCCAAGACGTGGAGTTGCGGAAACAGCCCGTGCCATCAAGTATCAAGTCATATCCCCGAAACTGTTTACCACTGCGCTGGAGGATGTTTTCAAGCTTCTGGACTGGAATGGATTCGGCATCAACATCAACGGCGAGTACATCACTCACCTTCGATTCGCAGACGATATCGTAGTCATGGCTGAGACCATGGAAGACCTAGGCACAATGCTCGATGGCCTCTGTAGAGTCTCCCAACAAGGAGGTCTTAAGATGAACATGGACAAGACGAAAATCATGTCGAACGTCCATGTTGTACCTGCTCCTATTCAGGTTGGGAACTCTACGCTCGAAGTTGTCGACAAGTATATCTACCTGGGACAAGTAGTCCAATTAGGTAGGTCCAACTTCGAGAAGGAGCTCAATCGTCGAATCCAACTCGGTTGGGCAGCGTTCGGGAAGCTACAACATATCTTCTCGTCCGATATTCCGCAGTGTCTCAAGACGAAAGTCTTTGACCAGTGTGTGTTGCCAGTGATGACTTACGGATCAGAGACGTGGTCGCTCACTATGGGCCTTATCAGAAGGCTCAAGGTCACTCAGAGGGCGATGGAGAGAGCTATGCTTGGAGTTTCCCTGCGAGATCGAATCAGAAATGAGGAGATCCGCAGTAGAACCAAAGTCGCCGACATAGCTCTCCGGATAGCCAAGCTGAAGTGGCAGTGGGCAGGGCACATAGCTCGAAGAATCGATGGCCGTTGGGGCAGAAAGGTTCTGGAGTGGCGGCCACGTACCGGACGATACGTGCGTGGCAGAGGTAGGCCCCACGCAAGGTGGACCGACGATCTTGTCAAGATCGCGGGAGGAGGTTGGATGCGGGCGGCTCAAGACCGGTCTGTGTGGAGAACCTTGGGGGAGGCCTATGTCCAGCAGTGGATGTCGTTTGGCTGATATGATGATGATGATGATGATAAAAAAATGTCGTGAAAGGAAGAAATAAAGATTTCAACGGCTTTTTTGCCTTTTAAAGTTAGAAAACAACTTTGCAGTCATAAATAGGATATAACTTCAATTTTATTTTTCCTGATGGTTTTGATATATTTTTTAAAAGTACATGCAAAAACAAACAATAAAAGAAATTGCTTAATTTAATAAAAATGTCATGGCACAGCATGGGTTGATCCACTTGTAAATAATCACCTTATTTTTCATCAATATTTATTTAATTTTTTGCAAAGTCCCTTTGAAAAGGTCCCTAAGAGACTTATCTTTTGGAGTGTTTATTAACGGCCGATTTCATAAATTCGATCTATCCATGGATTTCGAGATTCGAGATCCATATTAGGTATGTTTTGTATGGAGCTTATGTCAAATATGAATCTCAAATCTCAAAAAAATAGGTAAATCAAATAATGAATTCAGCGATAAATCGTCTTTGCTACCCCCCGGTGGTTGAGAACACTAGCACTGGACGCATGCCCAATGGCTAATCGCTATCCTTGACAGACAATGAATGATATTAACTCTCTTTCACTCTTCCATAAATATTTACCATCTTCAATTTAATTAGGCAACCATATATTATAATACTTAGAAAAAAAATTGCTTTTATTTGATATATCTTTATCTTTATATGTATTATATATTTTTTGTGTGGATGTGTATGTCACTGAACTCCTCCTAAACGACTGAACCGATTTTGATAAAATTTTGTATGTGTTCAAGGGGACTTGAGAATGGTTTACATTCACAATTTAGTCCACTGGAAAATGTTTATTTAGTTAATTTTTAATTTGTAAGTAGTTGTTGATTTTGGAATGTTTCACATTGAAACCGACCGACCGCGCTACCATCGCAGTGTCAAATCTATATTAAAGGAAAGAGAACAGTGCTAGGAAAATAAATTTGGACAAAGCTATAAAAAGACCGAGCTCTAAATCTTCCCATAAGTAATTGACTAGAGTTAGGACTAACTCTATCTTTTCATCAAAGGATTACAGCAAAATAATTTCGTCAAGGGGTACGTTAGACTCGATCGAAACCTTACCTGGATAATAAAACATTAAAAAATAAAAATTTCGAGTCGTATATCTGCAAAATTCGGATTGTCGAGTATTTTGTTAAATTGTAATGGTTCTGACTGACAAATCGCAGTCGCCATATTATTGGCCACTATAGCGAAACTGATACCGGATAACATTTTGAGTACTACTACGTCTTAGTACTCTTAGTACTAAGTAGTTTGTATGTGTAAATACTTTTTGCAGTCATATTTCTTAAACAGTTAAAAACAACAATTATAGAAGTATCCTATATATAATGTATCGTAAAGGAGATTTGTGTTACCCCGAACATAGATAATATACTATAACTAGAGAACCCCGAAATTACGCGAGCGAAGCCGCGGGCAAAAGCTAGTAAATCATAAATGTACGTTATGAACGTATAAATATATCGAAATCATACCTGTTTAAACTTGGCTGAGAAGAGGTGCGGCCAGGTGGTCAACGGCAACCGCGATTTTTCAGAATCTTTATATCTATTGCCGTGCTGTAGACGATATTTTATTTAAAAAACAAGTGAATGTAATGTTTTCCCAATAGCAATAACGAATAATTTTATTAAAAATACTAGCGGTCACATTGTTCAAGCCAAAACGCCTGCTTGAATTGTAGGAGTAACGTAGCAGATACGTTAATGAGTCAACGATCTATAATTTAAGGATCTTTCCGTACGAGTTTTTATAATGTTCATTCACTCATTCGTGTTCGACCTCTGTACGCCTTTGTGAATATACTTTTCTGTTAACCACGAACCAGTCCAGACTTTTATTCCAGCAATCCCGAAATTCCACGATCACACATTTTAATAGGCAACCCTGTAGATTAATATTCTACTAATCATCAAATATATCTACATAAAAATTTGGTTTTTAGCAAAAACTCGATAAGTGCACTAATTTGTTGCGGGATCTTAGACTATTATTATTACTATTCAATATGACATTTTTCTAAAATGAATAATGATTTTAAAGCGCCTTACAGAGTTGCAAAATATCATACAACAATATCATAGGACCACAGAATTTTGTTAGAAAAATATAAAATGGAATATGATACATTTCTGCAGTAAACTTCAGTCTAGCTATTAGCAATTTAACTTGCTTCAAAATGAAATTTTCTTATTCTGATTAAGAATTTGATCCATTATTGTTAAAGTGGGTAGTGGGAACTGATGTATCCTCCTACATGAGTTGTGCGAAGTAATCCAGCAATCCCGAAATTCCACGTTCATTTCTGGTCCATAACGAGCCGTATGCTTGGAAAAGCGAAGAGTTTAGCTGATAATAAGCGAAAATTGGAAAAAGAACCATTATTACCGGTGGAATATTTTTTGAGGATTTTGCACGGCGGCAACGTGCTTGGAAAAAGTTTCTGGACATTATATTAAGCTTAAATATTATCACCCAACACTCGATCAGGTAGTATAAGCGTATTTAAGGATAATCAAGGTTAGTGTTTCACCTAATTTTTGTGACTTTCTACGTAGTAACCTACTTGCGACGTGAATAGTTTATACGAACATTGTTATGTCTAATGCTCGTTATTTAGCAAATATATCGATTATACGTACTCTTGTATAGCAGTACAGTAGTTTTATATACTACATTTATAATTGTATAATTGCAATATAGTTAACTATTCCATTTTGTAAATTTTGCATAGGTTTTGTTAGTGTAGGTAGGTCTTATGTTGGTGTAAGATAATTTTAAGAGATTAAATAGCTTATGTAAGCTTAATTCAATAAATTTATCGTAATTATGTGGTTAATTAGTCAATACTACTAAGTTATGTTAGTGTTAGTTATGCTAACTAGTAATGTTACATAATGAAAATAATAAGGTTTTAGATAACAATGTTTTAATTTTTTCTGACCAATTAGGAATTGGTATGGGTAGCCTGATTAATAGTTATACTGATCGGTCAATACAAAATATTTGTTCACCAGGACAAGGAATGTCTATGTTAATTAATAAATTAAAGTATGCTAGACTAAATAAACATTCTACAGTTATAATTTTATATGGGGATAGCCTACTAGTTACCAAGAAAGAAATATTAGCTTTATCAGATATTATGATAGAACAAAGTTCTAAAGTGGGGTGCAACTTTATTGTCTGTGCATTACCATATTCCAATAACTTATCTTATAAAGAAAATAGCCAGATAGGTAAATTGAATCTATTATTATATAATAGCACTTGTAGTCATAGTGACCATATTTTATTTTTTGACTCTAATATTTTTATTAGTAATTTCTTTTTAACAAAAGATACTATGTATCTCTCTTTTATATATAGGCGACAACTTGCTAAATTATTAGCATTTAATTTACATAGTGAACGCAGTACTACTAGAGTACTTAGGAATTTGGTAGATAATAGTTATACCAATAGTAGTATTGACAAATCTATTAGTTTAAACTACTAGATGAGACAACAGATAGGCATTCATGTGTTTTAAACTTAGCTCATCAAAACATACAAGGCCTATCTAGCAAAGAATTAGAGATAGATTTATTTTTAAAGAAACATAAGTTGCATGTATTATGCATTACGGAACATTGGTTAAGAGGTGACCAATTAATATTCAATAATGAATTTTATACAGTGATTAGTGCATTCGTAAGAAAGAACGCTATTCGTGGTGGCTCTCTCATATATGTTTGTAATAGTATTAAATGTAAAGAACGAAAGGACATAGCCGAACTTTCTATCGAGCGCACCGCTGAGATATCTTGTGTTGAACTTGAGCAACACGTCATAGTCTGTGTATACCGACCACCGCAAAGTGACTTTAGCCAATTTGAAAGCATCATGGAGGACGTCTTAAAACACTTAAGTTCCAGCAGGAAGTCAATAATCGTATGTGGTGATTTTAATGTTAACTTGTTAGAACAATCACCAACTTGTACTAGGTTAGTTAGTTTATTTATGTCATTTAATTTGAATGTTTTATTTTCTGAACCAACCAGAACTACCTCACATTCTTCTACATGCTTAGATAATATTTTTTGCAATTGTTTGTACTTAAGTAAAGCTGTTTTGAGTGACTTGACATCGGATCACTGTGGACAAAAGGTTGTAATTCCAACTAATACAACCCCTACAGTACAAAAAATCACATGTAGGCCTATGACCTCTGCTCGCCTTAATCGCTTTAGTGATGATGTTGCTGCTAAGATCGCCAGCATTGACTTAACTCACGATGATCCAGATGAATTATATAAGTGGTTATTTGATGTTATTAAAAATGAGTACAATAAAATTTTTAAGCAGAAGACATTTGCCAAGAGCTCTTAAGTTAAATTTTGTGATTGGGCAACAGTAGGAATATACAAAAGTAGATCTAGGTTGTATGATCTGTATGGTATGAAGCAATACAATTTTAATCCTTCATTTATTGAATATGTAAGAAATTACTCAAAAGTTTTTAAGAGAGCATGTGCTTCAGCTAAGTCTATATTTATAAGTAATAAAATTAAAGAATCCAAGAACAAAATAAAAACAACTTGGAACATTATTAATAGTGAGACTGGTCGAGCTAAGTTAGTAGATAATAGCTATGAATTAAAATGTAATGGAGAAATAGTTACAAAGAAAATTGATGTTGCTCAGGCTTTTAACAACTTCTTCATAAACATACCAGTGAAAACAACCAAGTGTTTAGACTCATGCCCAAGCAAAGCAGAGATGTTAGTTAGGGGCAATGTGAATGAGTGTGATGTGCTGTTTAATTTTAAATACATTGACACCAATGACATCCTCAAGACATTCAAGACCATCAATATTAAGAAATCTATTGACTTATGGGGTATTTCAGTTAGTCTTGTTCGCCAAATCATTTTTAGCATAGCTCCATATTTAGCTGCAATATTTAATAGATGCGTGGATAAAAGGGTATTTCCTGATTTAATGAAACACAGCAAGGTGATACCACTTTTCAAAAAAGGATCCAAGAGCGACCCTAGTAACTTTCGGCCAATTTCTATCTTGCCTGCAATCAGTAAAATTTTTGAAAAGGTTATTTTGCATCAGTTAGAGAGCCACTTTCTCACAAATAATTTATTGCACAGTGAGCAGTATGGCTTCACTAAGGGTCGCTCCACCGTTGATGCCGGTGTAACTCTATTAAAACATATCTTTAACGCTTGGGAAAATTCGAAGGATGCCATTGGTGTTTTTTGCGACTTGTCAAGGGCTTTTGATTGTGTTGAACATGATACACTTTTACGTAAACTCAACCATTATGGTATTCGAGATAGCGCACTCAATCTTGTTGCCAGTTACCTTAGAGATAGAGTTCAGTATGTAGATGTTAGTGGAAGTAGGTCTCAAGGTTTGCCAGTGGGAATGGGCGTTCCACAGGGCTCTATTCTTGGTCCGTTTCTTTTTTTAATATATATTAATGACTTGCCATTCTTTGTTAGAAATCTATGTGATATTGTTCTTTTTGCTGACGATACTTCACTTATTTTTAAAGTTGATCGTAATACAAGTAACATTGACAGCGTAAATAATTCTCTTGCGCAAGTACTACATTGGTTCACGACAAATAATTTGCTACTCAACTCTGGCAAAACAAAATGTGTGAAATTCACTTTGCCGAATGTCAAAAATGTTCTTACTAATATAATTTTAAATAACGAAACAATTAACCTAGTTGATTCAACTGTATTTTTAGGTTTAACTTTAGATTGTAAGCTTCAGTGGGGTGCCCAAATATCCTGTCTGGCAGTCAAACTTAGTTCTGCAGCATTTGCAGTTAGGAAAGTTCGCCAATTCACAGACGTAGATACTGCTAGACTAGTTTACTTTAGTTACTTTCACAGTGTAATGTCTTACGGGATACTATTATGGGGTACGGCGGCCGATATTCAGACAATTTTTGTTATTCAAAAGAGGGCCATACGTGCAATATATAAGTTAGGTGCTAGAGATTCTTTACGAGATAAATTTAAAGAAGTAGAAATATTTACAGTTGCATCGCAGTATATATTTGCTAATTTAATGTACGTTAAGAAAAACTTAACTCTTTACCGTAAAAATAGTGACGTGCACAAAGTGAACACAAGGAATAAGCATAAACTAGTGGGCACTAACTACCGTCTACATAAAGTTCATAACTCATTTGCGGGACTCGGTATACAATTCTTCAACAAATTACCTCTGGAAATAATGAATTTACCTCTGCACAAATTTAAAACCACTACTAGGAATTTTCTTTTAAAAAGGGGTTATTACACTATTAAAGAATTTCTAGATGACAAGACATCATGGGTCTAGTTGCTTTTTTTAAATTCACCATTATTGTTATTTTTATGACTGTGTAAAATACTCTCTTCTTAATTAGTAACATGTTAAGTGGAGGTGCCTCGTGAACACATGATTTTTGCAGGATTTGGATATTATTACGATTTGTTGAATGTAGTTTAACATTATTTATTCCTGATCATATCGTTGTTCACTTGTCACCTTCACAAAATTCTTTCTACATTTGCATTCCTTCACGCGGTCCACTGATTTATGTTCATAATAACGATCTGGAAAATGGAGGTAATTGGCGGTCATGGTCAGTATACCAATAGATTGTTTCTTACTGCCGGTTCGTATACCGTTATCGTCATGCTCACTAAAATGTCATTTCTTGTGGTGGCGTCGTGTGTCGGGTCATCCCTGTCCCTCTAATATGGCGAGAGGGATGATGGCTGGCACATGCGTCATACTCGTGAACGGGTGCTACTTGCGATGACTGGTCGATGACGGTCTTGCGGGCTGGTATTAGATTTTAATATTTAACTGCATCATTTCCATCATGGGTCTGATCACTTTCGCGGATTGCCTGCATTGTTAGGTATATATAATGTAAGTGGATGCTCCTGTTTCACCATGTCTATTCTGAGGAGACTAACCAAATGAACATCAAAAGTATTATGCTTGAGTATTATTATGTACAGTAAATACAAGTGATATAGAAGGTGTAACAGTTGCAGCACCTTACAAAATGTAAATTATGTGTATTATGCAAAACCTGGCGAAGAAAAAGAGTGACCGTGAGTTTTATTGCCCGTTCTTTCTCATGGTTCTACCTATTGCTTTGCGAACGTGGCAGTAAATGTAAATGTAGAGTCTTTAAGTAATTATTTTATAAATTTATTATTTTGACGTTCATAAGCGTCACATTGTGACCCAAATGAATAAACGATTTTGAATTTGAATTTGAATTTGAATTTGAATTTGAATAATAAGTTTATGTAATACTTAAATTCCGACAATAGGTCATTGTGGTTAGGCTTTGAGAACTTAAACTTCATAATATAACATTTCAAACAAAATCTTTATTTGTATTTACTTTTTTACATTAGTAGTACATTCCAGTGACTATAATACGACATAAAATACTGTATTTACATCTTTCTTACAATTGTTAACCATTGTTAATGTTTGTAGGCCTGTGCCATAAGTTATCGAATAGAATATACTTAAATTTTCATTATATAAATTCCAGGTCGACTAACACTCGCTTCCCAGAATGTCCGAAGAACGAGAACTAGTTAAAAAGCGAGGCAGCTTCAAGGGACGCTTAACTTCCTTTATTAACCACCTAGAAGCAATAAGCGATAAGCCGTTAACTAGCTGTGAAGTCAAATAGTTACAATTGCGTGTGGGGAAGCTGGAGACTTTGTATGATAGTTACGATGAGGTACAGTTGCGGTTAGAATGTTTGGTAGAAGATGTTAAAGCTCAATTATCTGAGCGCGCTGAGTTTGAGTCACAGTATTACAAAGCGTTGTCTAAATCACAAGATTTGCGAAGTAAATACAATAATGATAATGAGTATGTGAGTTTAAGTGATAAGTGTAGCCGTAATAGCAAACATTTGCCTGTCAAGTTGCCCACAATACAACTACCTAAGTTTGATGGGTGTTATAGCCATTGGTTGGAGTTCCGTGACACTTTTACTAGTCTCATTTACTGTAATGATGACATTGACCAAATAAACAAATTCCATTATTTGCGAGCATCGCTGGAAGGATCAGCTGCTGTGGTAATCCAAGCGATTGAGTTCTCTGCTAGTAATTACCACATAGCTTGGAAGCTTATTTGCGATCGGTACGATAACAAACGATTGTTAGTGCATAATCATATTTCATCCTTATTTAATCTTAACGCCATTACTAAAGAGTCTTCTATTGCGTTAAAAGGTATGATTGACCAACTTAATAAAAATCTACGTGCTTTAGAATCGCTAGGTGAGCCCGTCAAGCACTGGGACACCCTATTGATTTATATTGTTACTCATAAGTTGGATCACAAAACTTACAGGGAGTGGGAAGAGCATAAAGGTAATATTGATATGAATAGCTCAATTACATTTGAAGCGTTTATTCAATTCATTCGCATTCGCGCTGATTTGCTGGAGACATTGGAGTTACCTCGAAATCACACTAATTCCACGCCCAGTAAGCCTAGTAACAAGTTAAAGTCTATGTTTGCGTCACAAGACCAAAACAATGTCGTCACTGATTCTTATAAGTTGTGTCCGCACTGTAAATCTGATCACATGCTCAGTAATTGCCCACTATTCCTCGCGCTTGATATTAATGCTCGTCTCAAATTAATACCGAAGTATAAGATTTGTTACAATTGTTTTCGTACAGGTCACTTTGCCAACCGATGCAGAAAGCCGGGATGTAAGCTATGTAAACGTCGGCATAACACTTTAATACATACGTCGGAGAATAAGGCTGTTGTAAATAACAACAACACATCACACAGTAGCTCGTCTCATTCCGTATCAACGTCGTCGCACACTGACGCCGTAACATGCACTAATACGAGTGCAAATAATATGACTTTGTCTGCAGAAACCGGTCTGTCTTGTGGCGCACGTAAACAACGCGGCGTGTTATTGTCCACCGCACTTATTAAAGTATACGATGCTACCTATCGTGAATATATAGTTCGAGCTATGCTAGATAGCGGTAGCACATCATGTTTTATTACAGATAAATTATGTAGACGACTAAACTTAAGTACGAGTCAGGTAAATGGTTCGGTCTATGGCATAAACAACGTGAGTTCTCGCGTCGGCAAAATGTGTCAACTTAAAATGACATCTTTAAATAATAGTTACACTGCTAACATTCATTGTTTTATTTTGCCATCATTAACTTCAGTTGTGCCTTGTCGTGATATCGACTTAACCGACCTACAGATACCTAATAATATTTGTTTAGCCGATCCTACCTTTTACAAGTCATCAGAAATTGATGTTTTGATTGGTGCTGACTTATTCTGGGACTTGGTAGGTTCACAAAGAATTAGGCTAGGGGTAGATAAGCCAATCTTGTGTGAAACATTATTAGGCTGGATTGTGTCTGGCCCTGTTACCTATTGTAATGGTAAATTATTATCGAATAATGTTTCTTGTAACTTTTCTCAAACCGATTCTAATAATGTTGGTTTAGATAAAATTCGCACCGATTTAATGAAGTTTTGGAATCTGCAGGAGATTTCCTCACAATCCTCACATTATTTACCAGAGGAAAAATTGTGTGAGGAACATTTTGTGAAGAATACGACACGTTTAGAGGACGGCCATTTTTGTGTTCGTATTCCTTTAAAAGAAAGTCCTTCTGTATTGGGTGAATCGTTCCAAAGGGCTTCTAAGTGCCTATATTCACTGGAACGTAGACTGA
Source organism: Euclidia mi (assembly GCA_944739405.2). Taxonomy (NCBI): domain Eukaryota; kingdom Metazoa; phylum Arthropoda; class Insecta; order Lepidoptera; family Erebidae; genus Euclidia; species Euclidia mi. Next base: position 58,907,361 of record OX123198.2, read on the forward strand.
AATCCAAGCCTGAGTTTAGTAAGTTATATAGGGATTTCATGTCTGAGTACGAGGCATTAGGGCATATGACCGAAGTTAATAATTTAAGTGACAGCCCTAATGGATATTTTATACCACACCATGGGGTATTGCGAGAAAGTAGCACTAACACTAAGTTGCGTGTAGTCTTTAATGCGAGCTGTGCAACTTCGTCTGGAGTTTCCTTTAATGATGTCCAAATGGTAGGTCCTACGGTGCAGGACGATCTTTTATCTATACTGCTTAGGTTTCGGCAACACAAGTTCGTCTTGTCAGCTGACGTTGCAAAAATGTATAGGTGTATCTACGTCCACCCAGATGATAGGCATTTGCAGCAGGTATTGTGGCGCGAACATCCCTCTAAACCAGTCAAGGTGTATAAATTAAATACCGTTACTTACGGTACAGCTAGTGCACCTTTCCTTGCTACCCGGTGCCTTAAGCAAATAGGTATTGATTACAAGAACAATACCTCTTCGCAGTTGGCAGACGAGTCATACTCATGTGGTAAAGATAAGGTTGCTGACGTCATCTTGCACGACATATATGTCGATGACCTTTTGACAGGTGGGGATGATTTAAATGAAGTCATGTTTATACGCTCCGAGGTCACAAACGCACTAGCGTCTGCTTGCATGCCACTCAGAAAGTGGAGGTCCAACGTACCTGAATTAGTCAAAGAGGTCTCTCAGTCGTCTTTAGATCTAGATATGGGATCTAATGGACCCAATAAACTGCTAGGTCTTGACTGGTTTTCGAGTTCAGACGAGCTAGGGTTCTCATGCTCGACGTTACCCTCTAATAATTCTGTGACTAAGCGGGACATACTTTCTGTGATTGCACGCATTTTTGACCCCTTAGGACTTTTATCTCCATGCGTAGTTACCATGAAAATGTTATTACAGAGGATGTGGTTAGATAAACTCTCATGGGACGAATCACCATCCCCGGCATTGAATGCTTCTTGGAATACTATCGTGAAAGAACTGCCTCTTATTAATAATTTTCGTGTACCGCGCATTGTTTTGTGTGATTCTTATTACACCTCTGAACTCCATGTATTTACGGACGCATCTGAGCGTGCGTATGGCGCGTGTGTTTATGTACGCAGCGTCAATAATATAGGTCAGTGCATGGTTCGTCTGTTAGTCGCTAAGAGTCGAGTGGCGCCTATTAAACCAACCACCATTCCAAGACTGGAATTGTGTGGAGCTGTGGTAGGAGCTCGTTTATGTGAGAAGGTAATAAACTCACTTCGTATCAAGTTCAATCGAGTCTTCTGCTGGACCGACTCCACCGTCGTGTTGGGATGGCTTCAGATGTTACCTTCTAGACTTCAGCCGCAGTACGCAATCGCGTAGCTGAAGTCTTAGATAAGGTGGGCCACTGCACTTGGTCACACGTCCCAACCGACAAGAACCCTGCAGACCTGATATCTCGAGGTGTCGATATTAGCACCCTGCAATCATTGGACTTATGGTGGAACGGTCCCAGTTTTCTGATGCAAGATCAGTCCGATTGGCCTTCTCAACATAAGTCGTTTGAGTTAGACAAGTTACCTGAAATACGACCTCATGTTTCGTTAAGCGCTAGTGTTACTAAGAGTCAATGTGAAGCATTCATAGACTTTGACCGATTTTCTAGTTATTTAAGGCTCATTCGTAGTGTAGCAACTGTTTTAAGATTTATTAAACTGTGTAGAAAAATGCCCTCTCCTGGGAAGTTTCTATCACAGTCAGAGTTACAGGATGCATTAAATGTCATTATAATTAGAAGTCAAATTGAGTCTTTTTCCGAGTATAATTTGCTTAGTAATAATGAGAAGTTACCTAAGAAAAGCGCCCTCATTAAATTTAATGTATTTTTAGACGCTAATAAAATAATGCGAGTTGGAGGACGCTTAGCAAATTCAAATTTCTCTTACAGTAAAAAGTATCCTATATTATTACAGTCCACTCACAAGTTTACTAAATTACTATTTGAGTATGAACATATTAAGTTAATGCATGCTGGCCCAACGCTTTTGTTGTCTTCTATTAGGGATTCGTATTGGCCCATAGGCGGACGAAAATTAGCCAAGCACTGCTATCGTCATTGTGTGCGTTGTTGCCGCATGTTGGGTAAGACAGTGTTACCATCGATGGGTAACTTACCGCAGCAGCGCATTCTTCCAGGCGGTTACCCATTTCAGAGTACCGGTGTAGATTACGCTGGTCCCATCATGGCAGCTACTAGACAGGGTCGCGGATGTAGGCTAGTAAAAGTGTACATAGCACTCTTTGTGTGTTTTACCACCAAGGCTATTCATTTGGAGCTGGTGAGTGACTTGACCAGTGACAAATATTTGCTAGCGTTATACAGGTTCATCTCGCGACGTGGCAAGCCGAGTGACATTTACTCCGATAACGGTACCTGTTTCATTGGCGCTAGTAATGAACTCGCAAAGTTCCTGAAGTCCAGTTGTGATTCCTTGGCTGCACATCTGGCTAATGACGGGATTGAGTTCCATTTTATCCCCGCATACACGCCTCATTTTGGTGGTCTCTGGGAAGCGGGTGTTAAGGCGACAAAATTTCACCTTAGGCGAGTGTTGGGAAATTGTCACTTAACCTTTGAAGAGCTTAACACCACACTAGTCCAGATAGAAGCCATTTTAAATTCTCGTCCACTGACGCCGCTATCTTCGGACCCAGCTGATTGCAACCCACTGACTCCGGGTCATTTTCTCGTTGGCCAGCCGCTTACATCATTGCCGCAGCCAGACTTTCAAGATTACTCCGTAACTTCCTTGTCTCGTTACCAACGGATTGAGCAGCTTCGCCAGCATTTTTGGGATCGTTGGAGCAAGGAGTACGTGTCAGAGCTGCAGCAGAGGACTAAGTGGCGTACCTGCAAAGATGCACTGAAGCTGGGCATGTTGGTTGTTGTGAAGGAGGACCATCTACCTCCTCTCAAGTGGAGATTAGGCAGGATTGTCGCAATTCACCCAGGATCTGACGGAATTGTACGCGTGGCAGATATCCAAACCAACTCTGGCATCATCAGAAGGGCGTTCAACAGGATTTGCCCACTGCCCATCGACTCACAGTGTGGTTGAAAGCGCACCTGCTGCTTCCAACGTCCGGGGGCATGTTCAAGCCAAAACGCCTGCTTGAATTGTAGGAGTAACGTAGCAGATACGTTAATGAGTCAACGATCTATAATTTAAGGATCTTTCCGTACGAGTTTTTATAATGTTCATTCACTCATTCGTGTTCGACCTCTGTACGCCTTTGTGAATATACTTTTCTGTTAACCACGAACCAGTCCAGACTTTTATTCCAGCAATCCCGAAATTCCACGATCACACATTTTAATAGGCAACCCTGTAGATTAATATTCTACTAATCATCAAATATATCTACATAAAAATTTGGTTTTTAGCAAAAACTCGATAAGTGCACTAATTTCTTGCGGGATCTTAGACTATTATTATTACTATTCAATATGACATTTTTCTAAAATGAATAATGATTTTAAAGCGCCTTGCAGAGTTGCAAAATATCATACAACAATATCATAGGACCACAGAATTTGGTTAGAAAAATATAAAATGGAATATGATACATTTCTGCAGTAAACTTCAGTCTAGCTATTAGCAATTTAACTTGCTTCAAAATGAAATTTTCTTATTCTGATAAGAATTTGATCCATTATTGTTAAAGTGGGTAGTGGGAACTGATGTATCCTCCTACATGAGTTGTGCGAAGTAACAGGCTATCTATACTAATATTGTAAAGCTGAAGAGTTTGTTTGCTTGAATGCCTTAATTCCAGAAACTACTGGTCTGCGATAACTTATTTAAGGTATAAATACTTACCTATTTGTTTCACTCGTCTTGCACTAAGCGTAGTCGCGGAGAGACTGATGAGAGCTCAGCGCCGTCTTATGGAAGTGCGGGCTTTGGCACCTACTCTCACTTCGTCTTTATTTAAGTTCGCAACGTAGGTACTCCGACACACTACACTAATGACGTCTACACACTGTTGAGATTTATCACTGCGGCGGTGTTTACATTTGCTGATGACTGGATTCCAAGTAGCCGATAATCTATATCCATCCTCCCGGTTGAAATTGTTATATTTATCCTGGAGATTACTCCAGGATAAATATAAGCGTACACTATTAAGTGAAGATCGGTGGATAAGACATACATACATACATAGACTCACGCCTGTTTCCCCGAAGGGGTAGGCAGAGGCATATTAAACGCCCGCTGTGGGTGAATCAGTTCTATCCAGTGTTTTGCTCCAGACTCCAACAAATGTTCAGCTATAGCCGACTTACTTGGTAGCACGGGCTGTTTCCGCAACTCCACGTCCTGGCGTGTATTTTGCGTGTGGGTGGCAGTGGTCTTGTCAATCGAGCCACCCCAGCTCTTCGAGGAAGGCCAGCAGACACTTGATGTGGCCCACTGCTTCCCTCAGGGTGCTGTATCTGGTCAGGTACTGCTGCCTATACTGTGAGACCTCAGGGCAGTCGAGGAGCATTGAGCCACTGTGGCTCTTGATCCATTGCAATGTTAATTTGTTTAGTTTACCTACCTCTGTTAGTTTCTGGTAGCATTCAAGTGTGCCGTGGTTATAGTATGGCTTTTGACGGCTGAGAGGACAGCCATACTATCTGAGAGGATCCTAATGGATCGTTCCCTTACCTCACGTGCCACGATTGCTATGGCAGCTAGGATTATGCCAAAACATCGTGTTGGGGCTTGCAGCGGTGCTGCGATGTTGATATTTAGGTCTCCTGAACCCGTACTTATATCCGTCTTAGACCCATCTGTTAAGATCGTGAGCTCGTTGTACAGTTGGATTTCATATTTCTTGTCGAACACTAATTGTTTCGGTATTTGGTCGCCAATGGCTTGTGTTACAGGAACTTCTTTGAAGAGTGTATTTAAGTTGTTAATGTGCGATGTATTGGTGTCTTTCCAGAGCTTCAGAGCTCTTAGCCGAATCGCCGACATCGTTGCTTCCTGTTGTATGAACAGGTGTAATGGAGGCAGGTCCAGCAACACTACGAGTGCCGCTGTAGGTGTGGTTTTCATGCAGCCCGTGGCCGCTAGGCATGCAAGTCATTGAAGCTTTTGAAGCTTGTTGGCGGCCGTTGTTAGGTTGGTCCGAGGCCACCACACTACTGCGCCGTAGCTTACCATCGGACGTATTACTGTCTTATGGAGCCATAAGACAATTTTGGGGGATAGGCGCCAGCGTTTGCCTATCATCTTCTTGCACTGCCAGAACACGAAGCTGTAATATAGTAGTAGATAGCCGACTTATTAATGTGTCGGTTTTTTACAGCTGCGATATGTTCCTTTACTCTTTCAGCGATTGTACGCTTAGTCTGCCGGATATATGAACTACTAGTACCACAGCTGCAATCGACTTTATAGACGCCAGGTATTTAGAGAGGAATGATATTCTTTGGAGTGCGCAAATTATGTGCTATATTAGAGAGCGAACTGTATACAGTCTTGATGGAGTATTTCTTGAGTACTGTTCCAACCTTTTCTGTCACGCCCTTTAGATACTGCATGTACCTAAGCCGGCACTCTGCTTACTTCAGGTCTACGATCGTTCCTCTCCAGACGGAGTATCTTCTTCTTGTATCCGTTACGCCCAAGTACCTCCTGAACATGTGACAGCGCACTATTTTAACTGTTCAGGGTCACACAGGTCATACGCTCTGTTCACTAACGAAGACACAACGGAATCCAAATGCCGCGGATGGTGGTGCGAGTTCGCGTTGAGATACCTGTCGGTGTGTGTCGGTTTCCTATATGTACACAGTGTGTCTAAGGGTACCATTATCTCTCACTGTCACTTAAACGTCGAGAATGGGTAATGATCCGTCTACCTCCATTTCGTAAGTGAATCGGATGTTCGGATGTAAGTATGGAGTTCAATTTGTCTGCGAATTGTTCTACGTCTTGCTGGTTCCCCTTCATGATGCAGAAGATATCGTCGACATATCTCTTCCATAGCTTCACATTTGATGCCTGCGTGTCTATGGATTCTTCGAAGTGCTCCATCCAGACATTGGCCATTACATTCAGTTTATTGTCGATACCGTCAGGGCCGGGAGCCATATCTTTTTTCTAGGTTTTCTACTAATATATATGATAATTATGTACCTTTTTACCTACATGAATGCTGCTATTTATATCAGTAATATCTATTTTGTTATAATACTGTATAAATTCTCGAGCCCAAGACACTCTTAGCCGGCCTGACATATGACTTGTATTCGTCATGTTCCAGTACTCTTACACATATTTCGTGTCCCAGACTTTGAAAATTTCGGCCTTTATTTTCGGCTGAGCGTGAGCCAAGATTTGAAACGAGTGATTGAACTCTGCGACCACTATAACGTCACAAAGTTGACTGATGTTATTTGAACAACATCGGTCGTAAACTGAATTATTTTTCCCTACCTCGTTTCGATTTTTAGCAAAGAGAATAATGTAAATCACGAACGAGTTTAACAATCCGAATGAACGTTTTTAGGCACACAGTACATGGGAATATGCCGAAATAATATCCATTTAATTTGTTATACAAGACAATCTCAATACAACACCAAGAAAAAATAAAAATGGGAATGCAAAAAGGTAACAGAGAGACACTTAAAAAGCCAATCACGAAATGGAAGCAATGCAATATGCACGTAAGCTATTAACTCGGCTCGAGTAATAGAGTCTGCTCGGAGTCCGACGCTCCCCACCGCCAATAAACCACCCTCTTTAAAGCTCCAGCAAAAATTATACAAAAAGTTGCATTTCATTTAATGAAAATTCGAAAAAGTAATGGAATCATGCGTGGTGGCCGTGCAGTTGTAAAAGAAATGGTTTTAAAAAGAACTTTGTGGTTTATTCCAATTTTGAAAAAGTGTTATGGCTACCTGATTATTCTCTTGACCAGCTTGTCTTTAATGCTTATGCTTAAGCCGTCGACTGTAACTGTCGCAACGAATAACGTGCTGATTAGATAGATAGGCAGGCTGCGTAAACTATTATTGTCCATCATTGTGATGTTTGTAAGAGAACTCTCATGCATGTATTGTTAATTCAGCAGCCATCCTTAATTCAACAACGAGTGAAATTTACCCAGCCATTCTCGTGCAGTGACGTTATAAACAATGGTAAAAATATGATTTTCTAAAACAAAACTTTATAATATAGGTACCTTTTTACATGGCAAAGAAAATTTCGTCAGTTACTTGAGAAGCGAGTACCTAATGCGTAGATGGGCTCGTCAATGGTCAGTCTGCAGACTACGGCAGAGGGAAATTACTTGGACTATGAAAGAACAGGATCAGAATTATGTCTGGCTTAATATTTTTGCTAAACATAAACTCAAGGTTTTAGAACATATATGTATATTTGAGTTAGTTTCAGCGTGAAAGGAGTAGCTAGGCTGAGATAAGGCGAAATAAGGAATGAAAGCAGTTGTTATTAATACTTTTTCTCGCTTTAACCTTTTGCTTGCTTTATCTCCACGCAGCTAGTGCCTTTTTTGGCAGCAAAAATTTGTAGTAGGACCACGAGTACACAGCTATGTCTATGATCAAGAGATATAGAAAATGCCTTCAATAGAATACCGAAAATTAAACCTCAAGGTCAATAAAGCATGTTTTGCTAAAGGCCTTCAGCGCGAAAGTAAGTAATGGTTGTACTGTAGAATATTGAACGAATTCTATTGTCTTTTACAATGGCAGTTCTTAAAAGGTATTTGTCAGTCACACCTATGTCGCACGGGTGATTGGTTTGTAGGTGGTGAGCCAGACTCAATCACTCGCCGATCAAAAAAAGGAAGAAAATCAGGTTTTACTTACAAATGAAAACACTTTTAGAATAGTACACTTCACAATATAATTGCCTATATAGGTAGATACAATGCAGCTACTTTAAAACTAAGACTTTTACTGATAGAGAACATGAGTAAATTCAGGGCGTGGTCCGACAAGTATAGTTAGGTGTTCACTGGTGTTCCGAAGGCCAGGGTCTTGATAGGAAGAAGACTTAACTGATGGCCGTGATCTGGAGCAAAGGGCCGATTGAACAGCGTCGCACGCTTATATATGGCGTGCGGGGGCGCGCGGGCAGAGGCACTCCCACTTTCGTTCGACGTCACAGTTCAGACGGAGGGGCACGACGTCACACACCCCCCTCTTTAGGGCAGAATTTTTCCTAGGGAAAATTCTCTGGGCTAGCAGCTAGTTGAGGATTACCTGTAATCAAGTAGTGGAAGTGGTGTCAGTATTTTAAGTAAACAACCAAACTTACATAATTACATTAGCTATAAATATAATATATTACCCGCAATACGCACGCAACAACTGCCCTATAATAAACTAACACACCCGTCATCCATAAAGCCGCCACACACTACATAAGTGCTTAGGCCATAACATAACAACAGAATATGAGAGACAACCATTGGCGTGAAGCGCTTAGGGTAATACACGAGATAAAAGGGACGTCATTAAGAATGAGTTACAGGTAAGAGAAGTTACGTCTAGCCCTACGAATTATTATTCTTGGGTTCGGCACCTTGACCACTAGATAAACAAAATACTAAGTCATAGTTAGGCACAACTAACAGAATTTATATAAAAGTTAAACAAAAGTAAATTCAAGTTGCAGACTACAAAATGACTACTGAATTACAAAAGAACAACAAAATACATAATTATTTTGCTCAATTTAATTACAAAGACCACGATTGTCCACGATGAATGAACTCACTATTAAAGTAAACAATGATGAATCATAAGTTCGGTATAATTATATCAACCAGCGCGTCACTGAGTGAGCGCGTGCGCATCGCAATAACAACTAGATATATTTTAGATATAATTAGATAAGTACTATTTGACTGTTCCGAGTTCGCGACACCCGTGTCCGTATACGCAGCAGGACCCTGCGTTTAATTCGATTGAAAGTTAACTTTTTGCGTGCGTGGTATTTAGTACCTTTCGAATTGTATAAGTAAAAAATTAGTACCTTCATTGCTACAGCGAAATCTTGAATTATTACCCAGCAGGACCCTCCGCTGTTTGAAGGTTTTCAGACCAATAGTATATGTCACCGTTTAGCGATGTATTAGTACCTTTAAAATACCTTGGTTTCATTTTAATATAATTATTAGTTTATGAGGAAAGCGCCTGCAAAACTTTTATCATGCCAGCAGGACCCTTTTTTGTTTTAACGCTTTCGGCCCCGACAGTCATATTTCTTAATAGCATTTTAATAGTACTTTTCAAATAACCTTACGTGTAATTCAAATATTTTGTATTATAGCAGAAAAATTGTTTTAAAAATTTTAAATATTTTTTCAGCGACTTAACGTTTAGTTTGGCCAATGTAGGTATGAGCTTTCATAACTTTTAGCATGGTGGCATTAATCAAAGAGATGTTTATTAATTTAAACCGATGGTTTTAGATGAACTTATATATTTAATTTTTATGAACACAATTTAATAAAATTCCGTTATGATAATATGATTATTATTTATTTTGCATTTACCCTCAATTTTAATAATATTTAAGTGCCATAAAAATAATAGCATAATTGGAATGGTATAATCTTAAGGTCATCGTGAAAATAGATTTAAATCAAATTGCTTGTTAAACTACAAAGTATTTGATTTGAACGTAAGGTTATTTGAAAAGTACTATTAAAATGCTAACAAGAAATATGACTGTCGGGGCCGAAAGCGTCAAAACTAAAAAGGGTCCTGCTGGCATGATAAAAGTTTTGCAGGCGCTTTCCTCATAAACTAATAATTATATTAAAATGAAACCAAAGTATTTTAAAGGTACTAATACATCGCTAAACGGTGACATACTATAGGTCTGAAAACCTTCAAACAGCGAAGGGTCCTGCTGGGTAATAATTCAAGATTTCGCTGTAGCAATGAAGGTACTATTTTTTTACTTATACAATTCGAAAAGAACTAAATACCACGCACGTAAAAAGTTAACTTTCAATCTAATTAAACGTAGGGTCCTGCTGCGTATACGGACACGCGACACCCGGTCAATCACACACAATATTGCTTTATAAAAGTACCTACCTATAATAACAATTCGATTATAAAGTCGATACAAAATTATGAACAACAACAATAAAAAGAACTTCAGAACCAAGCACAGCGAAAAAAAATAATACGCCGACAAAGTAGACAATAAAATAAAAAGACTTCCAGAAAAGACAAACGAGAATCGAACTTGTATACTCGGCTGACAGTGACCTTTTAACCACTGATCCACAGGGTAAAAAAAACAATATATTTAGTTTATGGTAAGACTTTTTAAAACAATGTTCAACACAACATTTGGGTACATAACTGCGCAGCAATTTAAAAAAATAGTGTATTTTACGAGAAAAAAAAATATTTGCTACCCACAACAAAAAATATTAATTTATAGTAGACACTACTACAAACGGTAACATAAACTAGAGAACATTCGTTTGGAAAAATAAACTATGTATAGGTTATAAGTATAATTTCCTTTTTATGTAATTTTATGTGTTTTTAAATCTTTTATAAGCCATTCGCCAAGTGGTTTAACATTCATAACATTTAGTTTTGAAGAATTCTACCGGTTTACGGCGAAGATTATAAAATAAACAATTGCGTTGATGAGCCGACAACAGAGCTGAGTGTACCTTCTCGAGAATAGAAGATAAATAGTTCAACGATTCGGCATAACTTCACATGGCTCATGCACCATATTGGAATTGAATTCCATGTCAATATACTGAGAACCAAAATATCCATTGAGTTTATGCACAATGTGAGGCGTAGGTAGTTAGGTAGGTACCTATACAATGGCGTATAATTTACATTTAGAACACTTCATTTCAACATTAGATTTTAAAATTAGTGCCAATAAATATTAATCATTGTTTATTATAAGATAGATTGTGGATGTAGTAACATGCACAAAAAAAGCAACACATTTTATTTTATCACTTTGTTATTAAAGTTTATGTAGGTATTTATGTATGTTCAACAAACATTTTAAAACAACAAATAGGCATTTGTATTGTGAAGGTATTTATGAGTATGAGCGAATACTCATCGCACGAGTTTATGTAGGTATTTTACAACGAATGCCAGACACCTGGCAATTAGTGATTACGCGCAACGCGTTAGAATAATATAACAAAGAGTTGACCAACAGTGGACAAAAGATACTGGGTTCTCGGCTCCAGTAGTGACCCAAAAAGAAAAAAAATATACATTTACACATTATATTATTATACATATACACTAAGGTCAGGCAGAATGACCATCATACACTAAAATTATTAAGTAAGTGTGGGTTAAAATCTTATATAAAACGACTTAACCCGCATTTTTTTTTTAAAACTTACATTTTTTGTTTATTAAAACACATAATTTATTGTTATTACCTGATAGACAAAAACATAAGAAGGGTTACCTAGGAACCCTTTTAAACACCAAAAACCTTTAGTCGGAACTTGATAGTTTAAAATGAAATGCCAAGAATCGTTAGTAGAACTTGAACATTTTAAGAACGAGTCTTCACCACGTTAGTATTGTAGTGAAAACAGGTATAGAACAACTAAAATATCAGGTAAAAACACTAAAAGACAACAAAAATCATCGATAAATCGACGCAACCTCGCAGTCTAGCCACCGCGGTAATTCAAGGTTAAAACTCCAACGTTTTAAAGAGGCGTTGTCGGTATAAACAACAGACTCCATTACACTTTTAACCCAACAATGCCCGTTCTTCACAGCAAGAAGAACAGAGAAATATAGCATTCATCTCTTGTTTAGCAAGAGCAAAAGTACCATTAGAAAATCGCAAAACAGAGCACATACATTATCAGAATCAGGTAGCAAACAGCACCCAATCTTCTCCCATTTAGCAAGAGAAGGAGACCATTTTATAAACGGCAAAACAGAGCACCATCGGAATCCGACAGCAAAAAGCATCCATGCGCATTTAGCAGCATTTAGTATTCCATACGCATTTAGTAGCATCCGTACAGATTTCACATAGCAAATAGGGTCAACACACGGCTAGTAGACGCCGCGTGGACTACAAAGCACTCCGAATTATCTGGTTAAAACAGCAGAAAAAAAATAAACAGCCGACCAAAGGCCAGACAACAGCACAATATCAAAGACTAGCAAAGGCTAGAATAGAAATAGCCTTTCCCAAAGCTACCAACTCAGCAAACCAACAGCAATAGAAAGAAAAAGAAAATTAACTTTAGAGGTTAATTAATTGATTTATTACTTTTACAAGTAAATAATTTAGTTATTTATTATCTATGTACCTTCATTAATGATATAAAGATACGAGATTTTGAGCAAAGTTATTTGTATAAAGCAATTATTTAAGAAAGAGTTTAGTAAAGACTTTAAAAACTTCTTTAAAGCTATTTTACAGTTTAATTTACACAATCGCATGAGACAAAATATAACAGAGAAACGAACCCATGAAGAATAATGGCAAAAAAAATTATAATAAATTACACTGCAATGTTCACTAAAATTACACACATGCCTACTAGTGAAAGAAAATAAAGTGCGTAATTGCGTATTGTAGGAAGAGAATGTAGTAAAATGTAAAATGCGTCCAAGAGAAATTGCAATTGTAGGTAGATAAAACACGTGGCTTCGTTCAGCCGGCGCGGCGCGGCGTCGCGTCGCTCGTACGCCAAGCGGCCGAGGATAAAATAGGTAATTACGTTTGATAACATTGCGCGATGCAATTTATCTAGCAGATAGTTCAAAACATATAATTAGTTAGAAAATACAATTAAGCGACTTGTGGCTGACAAGAAAAAGATATAGGTTACTCCTGGACGTATTTAACACATAAAAATATATAAAAATACACAAAAATATATAAAAATACAGAAAAAAATACCACTCACCTTCGGAACACCAATTTAGCTTTAAAAAGAAATCCTATTGGGCGCCAATGTCTCACGGGTGATTGGTTTGTAGGTGGTGAGCCAGACTCAATCACTCGCCGATCAAAAAAAGGAAGAAAATCAGGTTTTACTTACAAATGAAAACACTTTTAGAGTAGTACACTTCACAATATAATTGCCTATATAGGTAGATACAATGCAGCTACTTTAAAACTAAGACTTTTACTGATAGAGAACATGAGTAAATTCAGGGCGTGGTCCGACAAGTATAGTTAGGTGTTCACTGGTGTTCCGAAGGCCAGGGTCTTGATAGGAAGAAGACTTAACTGATGGCCGTGATCTGGAGCAAAGGGCCGATTGAACAGCGTCGCACGCTTATATATGGCGTGCGGGGGCGCGCGGGCAGAGGCACTCCCACTTTCGTTCGACGTCACAGTTCAGACGGAGGGGCACGACGTCACACCTATCATAATGATTATACGGAGTGTGTCTTGTACCTAGTAGAATTTGTATGTTCATATTAGTCCGGTTAATTTAGACATTTGAGGGTACAATAATTCGCACCCAGCTGAATACTGACAGGATTGTTCAAAATACAATCATAAATGAAATCTGAAAATACCTCATCGATCCGACACCTGGATAAAAATTACACGGTCAAAAGTCACAAAACGGGTTATTGCAATTTTCAGCAAAACGGTATTTTTTATCATAAAATTTGCTTAACAAAAATTGTAGATAAGACAATTATCTATTTAAAGCATATATTTTTTTCTAAATTTGTCACTCTTATTTTAAGTAAGATTGGAGAGACGTCTATTTTACGACTTTGAACGCTCTTTTCTTTCAAAAGATTTGACTCTGTTGACAGAGCGATCCTCTCCCATTCACTCGACATGTCCTAGCCAACGAAGTCCCTTTTTTATATCTTCCTTTTTTGTATAGTCTATTATTTCCCGTATATTCTTATCCTGGTATTTACATTCTAAGAACACACGAAGACAAACTGGGAACTTAAAACTCGTGGCCGTTATGAGCTATTTCATAAAATACCTATAATGTTTTCAAAACCAAGTTCACCCGACTTTACTGTGCAGACGTGTCTGGAAGAAATTCTCTCAGCAGTTTTATGTGCCACCGCAAAATGTTCACTTTCATATTTTACATTATTCTATTTTAAAATATTTTAGGAATATGTCTGTGTTATACTGAACTGAATACTAATAAGTCATTCTATGCATAATATGTAAACCTACGCTTATGATTTAGTTGCGACGCCTGTAGTTAATCTGTAATTGGATTAGCTTTGTTGTGTAGTTTATTAATAACTTGAAATGTCTGTCAAAGATTTTGAAGTAGCTGTTTTCTTGAATGCATTATTAGTTAATTACATGATACCATAAATCATCGTACTGCCTTTAGCAGTCCACTGCTGGGTACAGGCCTCTCCTAATGTGTTAAGCTTGATGGTAGTTGAGAGATCCACAAGCACACTTTCAACTCGTTCAGTAAAATGACAAAAGTCTTTAAAATAAAATAAACCTCAATTCACAAATAATTTGTATGCATACTTCCATCTCGATTTCGCAAACAAGTATTCAGCGAAAGGTCCTATTCGACTAATTAGGTACTAGTCATTCGAGTGCCGTCGCGCGCTTCGATTGTCTCGCGCTATTCAATGGAGTGGCGAATGAAAAAAATAACTTCAATTTGTTTTCATATTGACGAGGGGAAGTTGTGAATAGCCCAATCAATGTGATTGATTTTGTAATTTACGTCGGAGTAAATTTGAGTTTTGTACTTTTGAAGTGGCCATTCCGTTATTATATACTGGAAGCCAAATAATCTAGGCACAACATTGCGCTCAGAAAATATCAATAGTACACTTACATCAGAAGTTTTTTGTTTGATTTCATTAGATCAGTGGTTCCTACCCTAGGGGTAATTACTAAATATCCTGCGGACGTAAAAAGGACACCGTTACTTATATGGTGTCCACGGTGTCCACCATATAACGGTGTCTTTTTTACCCCCGCATCCTAATCCTATACACACGTACGAAGCACTTTGTTTCTTCTTTCCTCACGATGTGTAAGTCTTTGCCTAATACAAACTGGGTGTTTAGAAGTAGTGGCATCTAGGCAAGCGTGAGTAGCGTGCTCCATCGTCTGCCATATCATAACTTTAAATACCAGGTGAGATCATGGACAAACGTTTGTGTTGTCACGGATCTGTCATACAAACGTAATCCCCGTGAGTCCCGTGACCTTGCTATGGATTGTCCAGTTGGGGGAATACCGCCTACCTTACACAATCTCACCACCAGCCCGAACTGATATTTCGAAATATGGAGGGAAGCGCAACTGCGTTTCCAAAGCGCGATAAATAATGTAAACTAAGTATCTCAAATCTAAATATTACTGCATTTGATCTGAGAGTGTCAAAACCTTTATGTCATTATCTTTCCTCGACTCTCTCTCATTTTTGCCTTAAGCGCCAATCTAATAATTCATTTTCCTTCTTCTTGTATTTTTAGCCCCTGCTATTGTAACCGCTTGAACCCAGTTTGTGTACCTATAAATCTATCAAGGCACACAAGTCGGTGGTGGCTCTTTTATATGTAATCGGCAAGTCTGGCTTTCACACACATTCAAACAACTGCCTTTAGTCAGAAAAAAAGGAGGGAGGACTTCGAAAGTGACTAAAGAAGGAAAGTGTTCGGATTCATCGAACGAAATGCCACGTGAGATCTTAGGTAGCTAAAGCCGTACTAACTCAATTATTATAAGCCGCCTTTATGGATATGCTCCAAGTAAGTGCGTTAGTTTCGAGTATCTGATCCTGCAAGTTGATATTGTTATTAGATTATTATTTTTGAAGCAGAGACAAAAATTCACATAATGCCGCAAAATAACAGCAGCTGTAGGTACCTTATATTATGTCGAAGTCAAAGTTCTGGTTTCAATAGAACTGAGTTTATATTTCGGCAGTACCGAAATGTCCCAATTTATTTATTTAAGTACTCAAGATAGACTCTAGAACAGGTTGACGGTATATAAAATTGAAGATTGGTACTAAACTAGATTTCCAAGTAGGTATATTGTGTACCCACACATCATGACCAAAATAAAGAAAAAAACGTAATAACGAATACAAATACGGCTTTTTTGGTTTAGTGGAAACTCCTTTGCGCGCTTTTCTCGCAATATGGGTCTGAGTGAAGGAGGACTGAAAGACTCCTCTAGAGGCGTTTGTGTCTACTCACTAACACCACTACAAGGCGCCTAGAGGGAGTCGGATTTATAAAATATAACGAGCCATTATGAATTCAGTTTAAGTCTGAAATTTGAATTTGAATTACATTATAATAGATACCCTAGTTATGTACCTACTTAATTAGAGACAAAATTGTTGGCAAGTTGTTCGTAGTAAATTAACTTTTAAAACTTATTTTAAGTGGTTTCCAGATCATATGTCCATTTCATTTATTTAATCCAGAAGGAACAAATTAGTAGGTAACTCTCTTAATTAAATATACACACCTACTTTATTTTGGAATAACCTACTTTCAGAAAATACTAAACTATTTAGTATTGGATCCATAGGCATAGAGAACCCCCCGTCTGAGTGCTCCCTTAGAAGGGGGGTCCTTTTTTCCTTTGAAAAAGCCTAGTGCTACCAGACTCAAGCTCTCCATCTTCATAACAAAATAAGCCTCCTGAAAGTCCTGAAACGAAAATTCTGAATCTGCCACAGCTATTAACAGTTTCGAGAGGTCAAACAAACATAAAAGAGTATCAGTTCCACAGCCACCTTTTCTAATCGTGTTTAGAGTGTATGGCCTATGGCAGAACTAAATTGTTCTTGAAAACTTTTGACGTCTATCAGCCCCTTTGTGAGTTCGTGACCTTATTTTTGATGTGATTGACTTTATCATAATGTGAATCGTCATTTTATACAGCAATAAAAAATAATATCATGGTCTCACCTAAACGATTGTGAAAAGAAAAAAAATGTGATACAGCTCATTTATAGAGCTGGCTTCTTTCATTTCTTACGCACCTAAATGATGACCAATTCTTTTTGTTACGCGCTGTAGACGATATTTTCACTTCTCCACCTCGATGAAAATTCGGTACACAAAGTATCTTATAGAAAAATGTCCATAATAGGCTGTGCGGTCGTGTGCCGCTGCCACTTGCATATGATACGAAAAAACTTGAATTATGTTCGCCGGCTCTGGCTCGGCATTTCGCATTTTCGCCCTCAGTATCAATTCGTGCGGCAGGGGTGGTGCACGCCCTTTGCTGCCAAGTTTCCCGCCAATATGTACGCGAGAGGTACGATTGCGTTTTCCTTTCAAAATAAATTAAATGTGATTCATTTTAAAAGAAAGAATATTATAATATCAATTTAACTTTTAAAAGTGAATGTTTGTTATTATTTTTATATTTATTTACAACTGCATATCTTTGGTTTCAGTTGTAACGTTGGTGCTAATTCTCGCTTACATAGACTGTATTTGGTGCTTTGGTGAGTTGTTTTTATTTTTATTATATTAAATATGTAATAATGTCATACAATGATTTAAAAAACGGGCCGTTAATTTTAGGCCCGTTTTTTAAAAGCAAAGGGCGTGCACCACCCCTGCCGCACGAATTGATACTGAGGGCGAAAATGCGAAATGCCGAGCCAGAGCCGGCGAACATAATTCAAGTTTTTTCGTATCATATGCAAGTGGCAGCGGCACACGACCGCACAGCCTATTATGGACATTTTTCTATAAGATACTTTGTGTACCGAATTTTCATCGAGGTGGAGAAGTGAAAATATCGTCTACAGCGCGTAACAAAAAGAATTGGTCATCATTTAGGTGCGTAAGAAATGAAAGAAGCCAGCTCTATAAATGAGCTGTATCACATTTTTTTTCTTTTCACAATCGTTTAGGTGAGACCATGATATTATTTTTTATTGCTGTATAAAATGACGATTCACATTATGATAAAGTCAATCACATCAAAAATAAGGTCACGAACTCACAAAGGGGCTGATAGACGTCAAAAGTTTTCAAGAACAATTTAGTTCTGCCATAGGCCATACACTCTAAACACGATTAGAAAAGGTGGCTGTGGAACTGATACTCTTTTATGTTTGTTTGACCTCTCGAAACTGTTAATAGCTGTGGCAGATTCAGAATTTTCGTTTCAGGACTTTCAGGAGGCTTATTTTGTTATGAAGATGGAGAGCTTGAGTCTGGTAGCACTAGGCTTTTTCAAAGGAAAAAAGGACCCCCCTTCTAAGGGAGCACTCAGACGGGGGGTTCTCTATGCCTATGGATCCAATACTAAATAGTTTAGTATTTTCTGAAAGTAGGTTATTCCAAAATAAAGTAGGTGTGTATATTTAATTAAGAGAGTTACCTACTAATTTGTTCCTTCTGGATTAAATAAATGAAATGGACATATGATCTGGAAACCACTTAAAATAAGTTTTAAAAGTTAATTTACTACGAACAACTTGCCAACAATTTTGTCTCTAATTAAGTAGGTACATAACTAGGGTATCTATTATAATGTAATTCAAATTCAAATTTCAGACTTAAACTGAATTCATAATGGCTCGTTATATTTTATAAATCCGACTCCCTCTAGGCGCCTTGTAGTGGTGTTAGTGAGTAGACACAAACGCCTCTAGAGGAGTCTTTCAGTCCTCCTTCACTCAGACCCATATTGCGAGAAAAGCGCGCAAAGGAGTTTCCACTAAACCAAAAAAGCCGTATTTGTATTCGTTATTACGTTTTTTTCTTTATTTTGGTCATGATGTGTGGGTACACAATATACCTACTTGGAAATCTAGTTTAGTACCAATCTTCAATTTTATATACCGTCAACCTGTTCTAGAGTCTATCTTGAGTACTTAAATAAATAAACTGGGACATTTCGGTACTGCCGAAATATAAACTCAGTTCTATTGAAACCAGAACTTTGACTTCGACATAATATAAGGTACCTACAGCTGCTGTTATTTTGCGGCATTATGTGAATTTTTGTCTCTGCTTCAAAAATAATAATCTAATAACAATATCAACTTGCAGGATCAGATACTCGAAACTAACGCACTTACTTGGAGCATATCCATAAAGGCGGCTTATAATAATTGAGTTAGTACGGCTTTAGCTACCTAAGATCTCACGTGGCATTTCGTTCGATGAATCCGAACACTTTCCTTCTTTAGTCACTTTCGAAGTCCTCCCTCCTTTTTTTCTGACTAAAGGCAGTTGTTTGAATGTGTGTGAAAGCCAGACTTGCCGATTACATATAAAAGAGCCACCACCGACTTGTGTGCCTTGATAGATTTATAGGTACACAAACTGGTTTCAAGCGGTTACGATAGCAGGGGCTAAAAATACAAGAAGAAGGAAAATGAATTATTAGATTGGCGCTTAAGGCAAAAATGAGAGAGAGTCGAGGAAAGATAATGACATAAAGGTTTTGACACTCTCAGATCAAATGCAGTAATATTTAGATTTGAGATACTTAGTTTACATTATTTATCGCGCTTTGGAAACGCAGTTGCGCTTCCCTCCATATTTCGAAATATCAGTTCGGGCTGGTGGTGAGATTGTGTAAGGTAGGCGGTATTCCCCCAACTGGACAATCCATAGCAAGGTCACGGGACTCACGGGGATTACGTTTGTATGACAGATCCGTGACAACACAAACGTTTGTCCATGATCTCACCTGGTATTTAAAGTTATGATATGGCAGACGATGGAGCACGCTACTCACGCTTGCCTAGATGCCACTACTTCTAAATGATGCCACTACTTCTCCTGCATGTCTGAGAGTTCTCCATAATGTTCTCGAAAGACATGTGAAGTCTGCCAAGCCGCACTTGGCCAGCGTGGTGGACTATGGCCTTACACTTCTCATAATGAGAAGAGGCCCGTGCTCAGCAGTGGGACAGTATAAAGGGCTGATGATGATGATGATGATGATGATTGCTTTTATAAGTGCTTAACTATAAGCACTTAAATCACCTTCTACCAACGTACCACTCGCCGACGCAGTAGAGTTCACCCGTACTACCTGGAAGCGTTCTCATCTAGTACGGTGCGCTTCCAGCGATCTTTTCTACCACGTACGTGTAGGCTCTGGAATGAACTACCTGCTGCGGTGTTTCCCGAGCACTATGACTTGTCCTTCTTCAAACGAGGTTTAAAGAGAGCATTACTTTCACGGTAGGCAGCGGCTTTGCTGTGTATACCCTGACATTAGCGAAGTCCATGAGCAGCGGTTACCGTTTACCATCAGATGGGCCGTTCGCTCGTCTGCCACTAGCAGCAATAAAAAAAAAAAAAAAAAAAAAAAACTTAAATACAATACAGTAAATTACATAATACAATAGGGTATAGCAGCGCAATGTTAAGTGCTGGTAAAGAAGTAACTTTATTAGGCTTATTAAATGAGATTATTACCGAATGAAAAACGATATGTTTCGGAATTCGTATAGTTTTTCCTAGATGTGACCCTCGGACTTTCGAAAACGCCATGAAATATTATTGCGCGATCGGCATTGCCTAATTGTGACCTTACTTCTGTTATGCATCTATGTTTCCTCCGTTACTAACCATAACCCGGATTGATATTCCAACCCGTCTGGCCACCATGATATACTTGCACGAATCCTGCAATTGACTTACAATGTTATTGTGACTCAAATTAAGAGAGGCCAGCATCCAGCAGTCCCCCCCGTGGGATCTCCACCTTGTCGTGGTGGGGGCCTTAGTAACCGTGGATTGGTCACCCGCGGTGAAGCTAAGAGGGATCCAGGAGGGGACGCTCCGCGTGGGCTTGACGGAGGCCTGCGCAGGATGCGTCCAAAGGGGCGGGTGTGAGGGACAGTTCTGTCTGTCTCTCGCAGTCGGGTGCGGTCGCGGGAGGAGA
The DNA here is from genome assembly GCA_944739405.2 of Euclidia mi. Lineage (NCBI taxonomy): Eukaryota > Metazoa > Arthropoda > Insecta > Lepidoptera > Erebidae > Euclidia > Euclidia mi. The sequence continues at coordinate 58,928,287 of OX123198.2, forward strand.
GGCGTGTCGGTGTTGCGTTGCCGCGCGCCCTATCTCCCGCGACCAAATGGGGGCGCACCATCGTTGCGTCGCGGTGGGGCCGCAGAGGAAGAGGAGATGCGGTGTTGCGTTGCCGTCCTCCTTATCCTCTGCGGCCGCTGAGTGTTTTGGCGGCGGAGCCCAACACCTTCAGCCGCCGCCAAGGGGGTTTTGTTCGGGGCCCGCTCCTGACCATCTGGCGGGCCAGTACCCGTCGGGGGGTAGCGAGGAATGCTTTAGCGATACCCGACCCTCCGACACACGGGTACGTGAGGAACACGGGTTGGTTTTTAGTCAGTAAGAGTCTGACAGTCCCCTTCGCCCTTCCCCCAGGGCGGAGGGGACTGTCCCATTATCCGTTCGCATTTAACGTGAATAATTTCAACTGACTATTGAATGGCTCCAATCGTACTACAATTATCGTCATAGCGGCGTTCGGATGAATTCATGCGATGTTAATCATACGTGTTTGTCTAAACTCGCCAGCCACTAGTACACGATCAGTTAACGCAGAATATAGATTTTAATGAAATAAAAATCTATAAAATTGAAATGCCCATCTAAGACTTCAACGCAGCGATAGCCGAGTCAAGACAGCAGCAGACTGCCATGCCGAGAGTATCAGGTTCAATTCCACGGCGCGCACCTCTGACTCTTCGAAGTTATGTGCTTGTTCAGTTGTTAATTATGGTTTGCCTTATGCCTCGCAGAGCATGTTAAGCCGTCGGTCATGTAGATTTCTTGCCAGTTGCTCTGGGGAGTCAGTATTCCTAAATAAGCTGACTCTGGTCTAAACCGTAGCATTTTGCTTTTGGATTGCGGGGGTCAGACAGGTTGTCTCCGGTTTTCGCCATAACTGCCTGATGCTGCGCTCGCTCATTGTCCGTTGGTTGGTTAAACCTTAGAGGCAGTGCATGCGACAGAACACTCAGCCGTTACAAAAGTAACTCGCTTAAGTTCATACCCGATATTGTACATTCTGTCTCTGAACAACCCTGTTTGGGTTATCATTTGAAAACAAGGATGTCGATCAGCTTGGTTACAGAAACACGACAACGATGGCCGCTATTGGAATCGAGCCCTAACTGAAACTAAAACCTCTACAGGTTCGCCTATTACAACCGCGTGCACTCGCGTCCGGATCAATTCACGCAATCAAACATTAATTGATATCGTGTTCGATGCGATTATGCAAAGCGCCGATGTAATCCAACGCTGTGACAAGTTTTCGATTGATGATGTATGTCCGAGTCGAATTTACTTAGCACACAAAGCTAGGTAGGTACGTTTTAGAACAGCAGTATGATAAATAGTTGAACTGGGTGAACTGTATTGAACACACATATCGGCGGCTGTTTTTATCTAAAGTGATTTTTGCTGTATTTCGGATAAATTTTTAGATACTGATATTTGTATAATGAGTCTCCTCGTATAATAATTCGAAAATCAAAGTGAAAGAACATGTATTTGGCTTGCGTCGTGGATTACACGTAGGTACACCAGCCGTGGTCATGGGTTGAAAGCTATAACTCTTTTATACCTGAATAAGTAGTTATACACTCTGCTATAGTTTAATCATAATATATTTTGTATATTCATCGAAAGGTGCAAAGGATTCCGACCAAGAACTTAGGGTCCCAAGCCAACCTCACCTGCAAGTGGTGCACCTGCTGATCAACGGACGAGGGTCTGGCAAACAAAATGTCCCAATAAGCGGCAATAGGCTCGCCACCTATTACGTGGGATCAAAACACTGGCAAAAAGTGGGCGTTTAATATGCCTCTGCCTTCGGGGAAACAGGCGTAAGTCTATGTATGTATGTATTCGTCGAATATCAGGACGATTTGCGAGGACTTGACAGATCGACATCTTGATTTGAGCAGCTGTACAAATACTTTTATCTTCGAACCTATCACATCAAATAATTTATTATTCAAGGGACGTCGAAAGGTATTACTTATGCTTCAAATAAAGATTCAGCTTATCTGTACATTATATAGTAGGTACTCAACAACTGTATACAAATATCAATTTATTGAAATAGTATTCCAATGAAATCGTTTGATGTCTGACTCTCAATCCCCGTTCAAAGAGTTTAAAGATATGAGTTTTCAAATCTGAAAGAACATCGTCTGTTGGATAGAGATTCGAAACTTAAATCATATATAAAGGACATATTTATTATACTTTGAACGAGATACGAAATGAGTCGAGGGTATCTGCATCGGTCGCGTCTATACCTCAAATTAGACCTGCCACATTATGCGTCTAGACATTTTATGTTGAACACATCTACAGTGCGGTTGCATTATGTGATATTGAATTTTAAAACACCCAACGCGTCAGTTAAAATAAACGTGGTGCGCGGCGCGCGCGACGACGACCGACAATGCGTTGACGGAAACGGAACAGATGCCGTACCGACGTACTAACGCATCATCGGTGAGGTGTGAAAGGTTGAATGTTCTATTATATATCATTTTCCGTCAGCTATGTACCGACCCTAAATAGCGTTATTTTTTATTGACTGCATTTCGATTGTGGCAGAGAGGCAACTGTGTTTACTGCCAATGTATTGGACTTGGTCCAATTCATATAAAACGTAAAAACTTGTATAGAGTTCAGCTGCTTGTTACCGGCTTCAGCAGGAATGATTCGTGATCATGTATTGAGATTCTCAACTTTGTCTATCTATACAAGAAAATACATAAATAACTACGGTATTTATAAAAAGTTGTTGGTTTGCCTGTCTGTTTGTCTTGGCTAATTTCTTAAAACCAATTTTGACACCACCATATCCATGTGAGACACCTGATGTCGTAAGAAATAGAAATGGCTTAACAGGTATTTTCCTATTAAAACGAGTAATGGTTTAAAAAAATACAAATTATTAGTTTGCTCTGTTTTTGGCACTCTTGACTGTCGTTATACATATTTATGGCTAATAATAAAAATAAAATTGGTCCCATATTTACGATATGTGCACTAGACCAGACGTGACTTGAGTACTCAATAGGTTAATAAGCAATAACATGGGGTCTCATTCCTTAGAACGTTTTCCGTCATTCTTAACTCTCTCAACAGATGGCTTTACTAGTATCGATTGTTATTGATCACTTTCATGCATAAATGATAAATAAGAAAATAAAGTTCTAAAATATGATATTTATTAATTAAAAAATCCCTTTATTACGATTAAATAAAAAAATTAAACATTTAATTGAATATGACTATTTTTTTTAAATATGATGTGCACTTCGTTGCTCTGGTGGCCAAAATACGTACTAGCTTGTAGTAAAACGTTACAATGAGTTAACTTTCACTCGGCATTCATAGATGGCGCTTTTACGTGTATATATTTATTTTTATTTAATTTGGTATTAATCTGTAGATGGTAAAATAAATAAATATTTATTAAATAAACATCAAATATTTGAAAAAGTAAGATATTATGTTAACCAATGAACGGCCATGAGCATTTATTTTAAAAAGTACCTGTATAGTTACCTAGTCGAGCGATTGCGTTTTGTTTTTACATTTAAGTACGTAAAAGTAGTGTAATTTAAATTTTATACATAATAAAAACTTACTGTGTTTGTAGTAGTATTATATAATAAATTTTCATAAATTATGTTAATCAATATGCGTCTTACATTTATAGGTACCTACCTATAGTCTGTTCAAGATACGAAAAAATAAAATGTAAACAAACCATAAAATGGTTCTTTTAATGTCGCCTTCGCAACAAAAGTAGATTTAAGTTAAATACTCCAAGCGAAAGATGCAGTTAGTTTTACAAAACACAAATACGCCTGTCCCTTCAATTCATAAATGATACTGTATATTTTTTACCTTTTATATTTTTCGTAGGTATCTTGAACAGACAATAGCAACTAATAAACAGTTGATGTTGAGTATGTTGTAAATCAAGCTAATGAAAAAAACAAAACGCATTTTTAAACTTTGATAGCCGACTTCTCTCGAAGTCTAGAACTCATTCGCTTGGTTCCCGATAGGTATAGTATTAAATTTATCTATGCCGATAGTCATGACTTCATGAGTCGCACAATTGCAAAATCGCGTACCAAGTACACCAAGTTCGTCTCTATAAAAATACCAGGGTCGAAAACCAGGTATCAATATACTTGCAAGTTTTTGGGCACTCGAGTATAGAAAACTTCGTGTGACGCCCTGGTATTGCAAGTTTGTATTGAAAAATAAACCTTATCTTAATATGAGTAAGGATGTTTATCGCAAAATTTGGTAATGGACTTTTCTAAATACTTTCATGGAAATTTATTCCTTACTACCATATATTTAAGGAACTTTGTCGCGCAAAACCTTGCAATTTTTATTTCCTGAGTACTCAAAATACTTTCAAGTATTTTAGTGTTTTGTGCGATAAAGTTCCGTAAATGTATGGCAGTAAGGAATATTATTTCATAAAAGTATCTGTAGGGTAAATACGCCATACGTCGGCCCCTCCCCAAACTTCGGCCGTCTGCACATTTTCGGCTTGCGTTCATTTAAAACGTATTGAAGTTACAAATTTGCCACTCGAATTACAATCTTAGTTCATAATCTATATGTACAACCGTTACTTTCCGATTACGTTACACACTCTTCGCACACTGAGCGTCAGTAGCGATTGCGCCGTCGAAGCGTCAATTTCATATTTAAAGTACCTTACTTGCTGTGAATATCCACACTTCGGGGATTGATATTAGAACGGTCAGACATTCCTTTTTTATTGTTTTAAGCATTATTATTAGTAATTAGTGATTTTTACTATATTTTGAGATAGATTTTTCAATGTTTAACGTATTGTTTTAAGGGAAAATAGGAGGCCGCCAATAGAATACCAATTTTGAATTAAAACCGGATTCTCGGCCGTGGCCGACTAAAAGTAAATGCAGTCTGTTTTATAATTTCCAATTGTACTAATTCCATTGCCTTAATAAGAGAATTTGCAACGCATATAGGCAAATAAATCTATTTTACGTTTAATCGCCAAATACCGGCCGGGGTGATATTAGTTGAATCTCGAGAAATAATGTACACAAAATAGAGGCTGGCTTTAGAAACATTAAAGATCGTAATGTCGACCAGCCTCGAATTCGAGCCCAACTATACAGGCTGATTACTTTTCTTATTTTCTCAAAATTAAATATTTATTATACGTTTATTTATTTATAATATAAAGAGTTAAGTTTAAATGTAGGAGTTGATATTATTGAAAACATTTATATTAGCTTATTATGGTATGGAAATATAAGATATAAATTGCTCTTTGGAACTTGCTACCTTAACCCATGTTAATTACGTAGCTTAAAAATATAAATACAGGGTGTAACAAGACCCATCACCAAGCCGAAGTCTACTCGTTTTGCACATCATGCCAAGTCATACTACGTGAAAATAATACCGGGGAAACAAAAAAAAATTTAAAGCTTAAAAAAATTTACAACTTTTATTACCGGCAATGTATAGCGCGCGCTTGCAGTCATCGTACCTATGCCGGCCGTATCTACCTACGCCGTGCGCCGCGGTGGCGGCAGTTTATGATCACGTGGTCGCGCGGCCGAGGGGAATGACCTCGCAGCTGATTGATGGTACGCATACACTACGCGTCGGGAACTTTAAAGCCGTTTACTTTAGGGAAATATTGAAAATTTTGTTTATGTTTATTTGGCAGAAAGTGTACATTTATCATTCTAAACAAGATTTTGGAATTATTCGAAAAAAAAATTCGTGACTTTGAGCCTCAATATCTCCTGAACCAGTAATTTCCCAGGTATGGTGCCGAAGTAAAAAATGATCGTAATAATTGGTACTATATGGGGTTTCAGTTTTCGTTAAGGGTCTTTTTACACCCTGTATATTCAATAATGATACTCTGGGCCAAAAATGGTATGAATTATTTTTGAAAAGATATCCAGAACTAATTATAATTATTTTGATGTTTACTTTGTTATAAATTGTAATACTTACCTAACGTTATTTAAGTGCAAATAAAAAAATACTTTACCTACTATTAAACAAATACGATTAATAACGTATACTTAGTGAGACTCCTGCCAAAATAAATCATATTAATAATATTTATCCGTCTTAATTTAAAACATCCTATACCTGGCCGATATTTGGGAAAAACGCGACCGACCATGGCCCGTGAATGGCCGACTTTAGGGATTTTTCGTTCTCGACGCATATAAACCTTAGTACTTTTTCCTTGTAGTAGAAATGTCAACCTTATGCCCATAAACATGAAATAGATTTATCAAACTATCCAAAACCGCATCGGAACCTATCCTTTCGTTGCAAATTGATGGTGCCAGACCGATTCCAAAACAGAAAAACCGTAAGGATGCCGACATTTAGCGTATTTACCCTACTACGTTACGGTCGGGAGTCGGTAATACGCGAAACGTGTCCGCGTACGTTCAAGTAAAACATACTTTGAAAGTGTTGCAAATATTTTATGTAAATGTATGGCGGTAAGGAATAATATCCCATGAAAGTAAAAGTACTCCGTTACGATCGTGGATCGGCAAAACGCGAGACGCGATCGCGTACGTTTAATTCAAATTAGAAAAACTTTGGAAGTGTTGCAAGTATTTAAAAAAAAATCGTTACAATCAGCTTCAAAATTACGAATCCTACAAAATAAATGATTTTATAATAGTTAAATTTAGTTTTTTATCTAATTCTGTTTATCCACTTTAATAGAGGAATAAAAAACGACCTAATTTATCAATTTAAATATATTAATTTGCCAACATCTGGATTTGAGTTAATTATATAAATAACTAACTTGCACGTTTGCATAACTTGCTTGTAAGACCGAATTAATAAACCAATTGTAATGACTAGCTTTTGCGCGCGACTTCGTTCCCGTGAAAGTTGAAGATAAAAAATTCCAACGTTTTTGCAAGATTTTTTGTTAGTTGACGAGGTATCATGGTTTCATAAATAAAAAAATAAAATGAACTGTTGTTTCATTTCTACATTTTAATAGTTACCTACCTATTCCCCTTTTGCAATCTCGACGTTCGCTTCGCCAGGGGTTCGCCATTTAGGTTACATTAATTTCGCCTGAATACCAATTTAATTAAGAATATAATAATACAAATAAAGAATAACAATTTTCACGAAGCAGAACTCAAAGGAAAGCTCCACCTAGTATAGTAATGTACCTATTATATTATCTGTAGCATGCACCACAGACCCTGGGACCACCGACCATCAGACCAAGGCAACCTCACAAGGTCATAGGTTTTGTCAAGTCTATTCAAACTAGCCCAAACACTACTAGTATCTCATGTGTAGTTTAGGAGTTTCAGTGACCACCTGCCGGCTTCATCATCAGACCAAGGCAACCTCACAAGGTCATAGGTTTTGTCGGTTTTATCAAGTCTTGTCAAACGAGTCCAAACACGACTAGTTTATCATGTGTAGTTTAGGAGTTCCTGTGACCACCTTCCGGCTTCATCATCAGACCAAGGCAGCCTCACAAGGTCATAGGTTTTGTCAAATCTATTCAAACGAGCCCAAACACTACTAGTTTATCATGTGTAGTTTAGGAGTTCCTGTGACCACCTTCCGGCTTCATCATCAGACCAAGGCAACCTCACAAGGTCATAGGTTTTGTCAAGTCTTGTCAAACGAGCCCAAATACGACTAGTTTATCATGTGTAGTTTAGGAGTTCCTGTGACCACCTTCCGGCTTCATCATCAGACCAAGGCAATCTCACAAGGTCATAGGTTTTGTCAAGTTTATTCAAACGAGCCCAAACACGACTAGTTTATCATGTGTAGTTTAGGAGTTCCTGTGACCACCTTCCGGCTTCATCATTAGACCAAGGCAACCACACAAGGTCATAGGTTTTGTCAAATCTATTCAAACGAGCCCGAACACTACTAGTTTATCATGTGTAGTTTAGGAGTTCCTGTGACCACCTTCCGGCTTCATCATCAGACCAAGGCAACCACAGAAGGTCATAGGTTTTGTCAAGTCTTGTCAAACGAGCCCAAACACGACTAGTTTATCATGTGTAGTTTAGGAGTTCCTGTGACCACCTTCCGGCTTCATCATCAGACCAAGGCAACCTCACAAGGTCATAGGTTTTGTCAAGTCTTGTCAAACGAGCCCATACACGACTAGTTTATCATGTGTAGTTTAGGAGTTCCTGTGACCACCTTCCGGCTTCATCATCAGACCAAGGCAACCACAGAAGGTCATAGGTTTTGTCAAGTCTTGTCAAACGAGCCCAAACACGACTAGTTTATCATGTGTAGTTTAGGAGTTCCTGTGACCACCTTCCGGCTTCATCATTAGACCAAGGTAACCACACAAGGTCATAGGTTTTGTCAAATCTATTCAAACGAGCCCGAACACTACTAGTTTATCATGTGTAGTTTAGGAGTTCCTGTGACCACCTTCCGGCTTCATCATCAGACCAAGGCAACCACACAAGGTTATAGGTTTTGTCAAGTCTTGTTAAACGAGCCCAAACACGACTAGTTTATCATGTGTAGTTTAGGAGTTCCTGTGACCACCTTCCGGCTTCATCATCAGACCAAGGCAACCTCACAAGGTCATAGGTTTTGTCAAGTCTTGTCAAACGAGCCCAAACACGACTAGTTTATCATGTGTAGTTTAGGAGTTCCTGTGACCACCTTCCGGCTTCATCATCAGACCAAGGCAACCTCACAAGGTCATAGGTTTTGTCAAGTCTATTCAAACGAGCCCAAACACTACTAGTTTATCATGTGTAGTTTAGGAGTTCCTGTGACTATGGTATGGTACAGCCCTATAATAAATGATATTGTATGCGACTGTATTAACGTGTATTCTATTCATGTAACAATTGTGTAGTTGAGTAATAAACGGGGTTTTGCTTGAGATGGACGTGTTTCAGTTTACTCCTTTATAAGAACCTCATATGGCGACCCTGCCAGTACTTACAATATTGTATCACGTCACCGAGTAACTCGAGTCGATGCAGGTGCACTATTCGCGGTGTCAGCAATTTCGTGCGAACTGTACTGATAATTCGTGTCTCTGTGCATCGTTTTATGTCGCTTATAATAATGCGTTATAAAACTTGTCGTCGTTCGTGGTTGCAACAACGCGCATGTTTAGTAATTTCGATCGAAAATCGGCTTGGATCAAGATGGGCAACAATCAAGCAGTAGAAAAAGAAGAAGTTATTGTGGCACAAACGGCATCCGGTGCCGGGACAAATTCTGCGACCGTCGACCAGCTCCGAGAGCACGCGGCTACCACAAACTACATCCTTGCTGCCATTTGTACCTTGTTGAGTGCAGGGGTACTGATCATTCTGTACAAATTGTACCGAAAATGTCATCGCGATTGGATGGACCAACAGCTACGTGAGTTCGCATGGAAGCGATCTGCGAGCTACTTCAAGAAGCTGCAGCACACGCCACCAACCGAAGGAACTGTTTAAGGTGTACGCCGTCGGTATTGGCTCGTAAAAAAAAAAAAAAGTGTTGAAAGTCTGAAATCGTTATATAGTGCGTTGTGTGCCGGTTAAAAAAAATTCGGGTGTGCGTATGTGTCTATCGTAAAAATTTAAAATATGAAGAAAACTTGAAAACGACCTTGGACTGAAAATGGTATCGACATAATCATTTTATTTTTCTAGGATATTCTCGCAAACCCCTTGGTAGATATTTAGATTTACTGTAAGGTTATTAGCTCTAAACGATGGGTATTTTTTTTTCTTAATTAGTATGTGTTTTGTGTATTAAATTGAGTAAATAAATGGCAGATGAGCTTATACAATTACTTGAAAAGTTCAAGTATATTAAAGATTATTTGACTAAATTAGGTCCAAGTAGAAGAACTGCTAAGGTAAAGAAAGAAAAATACATTGAGTTAGAAAAGTTAAAAAAGGAATTTGATTTCATATTAGAAACTGTTACAGTTTTGTCGGAATCGAAAAAAATAGATAAGTTAGAAGTAGAAAGGATAGAAAGTTTATGTGATAAGATAAGTAGATATTATATTAAAATAAGAAATTTGTGTACTGATACAGATTCTGTTTCTGAGGAGACTGTTTCAAATAGGTTAGTAAAAATGGAAAAATTTCACCTTAAAACTGCTATTAGTCTCTTACCAGTTATGGATAACACCGAATCGGTTACGAAACAATTAATTTCTAATATAGAGATGTACTCCGATATGATAGAGGTTGAGGAGCAAAAAAAACTAATAACTTTTGTTTTAAGGTCAAGGTTATCTGAAAGTGCAAAACTGCGCATGTTCGAGACTTATGCTACAGTTCCAGATCTAGTGAAGGACATGAAAAATCGGCTACTCACAAAAAAGTCAGACACGTCATTGCAACAGCAGTTGCAATGTGCTAAGCAGAGTGATAAAAGCGTAGAAGATTTTGGTAAGCAAATTGAACAGTTATTCGTTGATCTAACTATTTCTCAAGCGGATGGAGATTCGAAAAAATATGAGATTTTAAAATCTGTAAACGAAAGAAACGCCATTAAACGTTTTGCCGAAGGTCTGAGAAATAGTCGAATCAGCACCATTATACCAGCAAGAAACTACAGTTCGTTAAATGATGCGATTCGTGCTGCGTTGGATGAAGAATTATCGTCATCATCCGAAACAGGAGCCCGAGCAATGAATTTTCACCAATACAGAGGTACGTCAAATAATTTCACCCCTCGTAATTATTTTCGTGGTCGTTTTAACTCAAACAGAGGTCAGCGCATTTATTATAATTCTCAAAACTATCGAGGTAGTAGCGGCAGACAACAAAATAATAATTTTAGGTTTAGAGGACAACAGTCGTATAACAATACGAACCGTGGTACCCGTAGTCAGAGTAGCCATCGCGTAAACATAACACAATCGCCGAGAGTAGACGATAGTCAAAATAGTGTTCATTTAACGCAAACAAACAGCGATGTGAATGAAACGCAATTGCCTAATTATTTTTTTCGATCCCAATAATTTAATTTGTTATTATGCCAATATAAATTCAGTCACATTCAACATTCATGATGTTAGTTATTCGTGGCTACTCGACACAGGGGCCTCGCTTTCTCTGGTTAGATACGAAGCTATGGTCAGGGACCAGATCCCTTACCATACTGAGAAAATTAAAATCAAAGGCATAGGAGGTGATATATTATCAGAAGGGTTTGTATTTTTAGATCTTTGTTATAAAGGAAAAATATTAAGCCATAAGTTTTACATATTTAAAAATTTACCATGTCGTTCAGATGGAATTTTAGGTCAAGACTTTATTAGTAAATTTAATTGTATATTAAACTTTGAGAAGAATATTATAACAATAAACCATGATGAACAATTTACATTGCCCTTGCAAATGGGACAAATAGGTCATAATAATTATATTACTTTACAGCCTAGGTGTGAATCAATTCATTTCATAGATTTAACTATTAATCAGGAGTGTATAATCGCTCCTAGTGAATTATGCGAAGGCGTGTTTCTTGCCAGTGTAATAGTAAGCCCACGTCAAGGGAAAATACCAATTAAAATTTTAAACACTAGAGATGAAGAAGTTCAACTTAGTTATTTCATTCCAGAATTATTAAATTTAAGTGATTACTCGATATGCAGTTTTGAAAAAGGATTAGGTAACTCGGATAGGGTTAAGAAACTGTTTTCGATGCTAAATTTAGGTTATTTAAATGCCGAGGAACAGATATCTATAGAAAATATTTGTGCAAAATATTCAGACGTATTTTTGTTACCAAACGATAAATTAGGTGTCACAAATTTATATCAGCAAAAAATTCATTTAAAAGCAAATGTTACCCCCTCTTATGTTAAACCATATAGATTACCAAAATCGCAAAAACAAGAAATAGAAAGACAAATACAACAAATGTTGAAAGATGATATCATAGAAGAAAGTCAGAGTGAATGGTGTAGTCCTATTTTGCTTGTACCAAAGAAAAGCGAAGATCCTAGTAAGAAGTGGCGTTTAGTAATAGACTATCGAAAATTAAATGAAAGAATTATGGATGATAAATTCCCTCTTCCGAACATAACCGAAATTTTAGATTCTCTATCTGGTGCAATTTATTTTAGTCATTTAGATTTATCACAATCTTACTATCAGTTATTGTTAGAGCCAGAAAGCAGAAAGTACACAGCTTTTATAACTGACAAACAATATCAACTTAAAAGGTTACCTATGGGTCTAAAAATTAGTCCGAGTGCTTTTAGCCGTCTTATGACAGTAGCTATGGCGGGTTTAAATTATGAAAAAGCTTTAATTTATTTGGATGATTTAATCTGCTTTGGAAGAAACCTTGAAATTCATAACAAAAACCTAATAGATATTTTTGAAAGATTAAGAAAAGTTAATTTAAAAGTTAATCCTAGTAAGTGCCAATTTTTAAAAAAAGAATTATTATATTTAGGACATTTAGTATCGCCAAAAGGTGTTCAACCAGATCCAGAGAAGACTAAAATCATAAAAAGCTACCCAAAGCCGCAGTCTAGCGATGAAGTTAAACGTTTTGTCGCTTTTGCCAATTATTACAGAAAATTTGTACCTAATTTTGCTGAAATAACACTACCACTCAATAAATTATGTCGGAAAGGGGTTAAATTTGAATGGACAAATGAATGTGAAAATGCCTTTATACATCTTAAAGAATTATTATGTAAACCCCCTATTTTACAATACCCAGATTTTTCAACGGAAAGTGAATTCATTTTGCGTACCGATGCGTCAGGCAAAGCTATCGGTGCCGTGTTATGCAATAAAGATGATTTACCGATTGCATACGCAAGTCGTACTTTAAATAAAGCAGAAATCAACTATCCTACTATAGAAAAGGAGCTCTTGGCTATAGTATGGTCAGTCCGGTATTTTCGTCCTCCGTTATATGGAAAACATTTCAAAATATTTACAGATCATAAACCACTTGTCTATTTATTTTCTATGAGTAATCCCTCCAGTAGACTTTTAAAATTTAGATTAACTTTAGAAGACTATAACTATACAATTGAGTATGTTAGAGGTACGAGTAATGTAGCGGCCGATGCATTATCTCGTATCATTGTTTCATCAGACGATCTGAAAGAAATGGGTGTGCAATCTGTAAATGTGATGACAAGATCTATGACAAGAAAATTAAATGAAAATGTTAGTAACAACCCCTTGGTCGATAAGATTTCTGCAGACAGTCGGACTGATCACCCAGATGTCGTGGAAATGCTTAAAAAGCCAAAGGATTGTATAGAACTAGTAATTAAAGAGAACATGAAAGGAAACTTTGTTTATTTTAAAGATAAATGTGTTATAGGCCTAAATCCTAATTCTCGATCATGTCATACGCGAGACGTTTTCGTGAGAGACTTTGGATTATTTTGTAATGAAAATAATATCAAAGAAGTTTACATATTAAAAAATAATGAGACAATGAAGTATATTAAATGGTTAACCAATGTCAATAAAAAGTGGACCTGTCCACGAATTTGTATTGTAAGAGGAGCGATAAGAATAAATAATGATGATGATAAACTAGTGATTCTTAATGATTTCCATTTATTACCGACAAGCGGTCATGCCGGCATAAGACGAATGCTAAATAATATTAAAAGATATTATTTCTGGCCAAATATGGAAGTAGATGTTAAAAAGTACGTAAAGAAATGTGTTAAATGTCAAACACAGAAACATTCTTTACCTACGAAACAGCCAATGGAAATTTCAACCACTGCGCAGTTAGCTTTAGATAAGATTTACTTAGATATAGTTGGGCCCTTAATTAAGGATTATTATAATTATTCATACATCCTCACCATCCAGTGTGAGCTAAGTAAGTATATAGAAGCTTACCCTTTAGAAAATAAGGATAGTGTTAGTGTAGCAAAGGCTTTTGTCGATAATTTCATTTTAAGATATGGTATACCCCGAGAAATAGCATCAGATCGTGGAACCGAGTTTATCTCAACAACTATGAAAGAGGTATGTAAATTATTAAATATAACTCAAATTTCGTCCACAGCGTATCACCACCAATCAATTGGCGCTTTAGAAAATTCACATAAGTCATTAAATGCGTATTTAAGAATTCAAACTGATAATAATCCTAGATATTGGAGTACATGGTTACAATATTTTTGCTTTTCCTATAATACTACTGTCCACTCTGAAACAAAGTACACACCGTTTGAACTTGTATTTGGTAAAAAATGTAATATACCTAGTAATTTAAGATCAGGAATTGTAGAACCTTTATACAATGACGATGATTATGTGAAGCAGTTGAAATATAGATTGCAGGTTTGTCAAAATGACGCAAAATGTAATTTAATTAAAAGTAAAATGAAAAGGAAGTCTGTTTATGATATGTATACAAAACCAGTAAGATATGAAATTGGCGATATGTTGTTAATAAAAAGTGAAAAAGATAACAAATTTGAACCATTGTATTTAGGACCTTTCAAAGTTATTGAAGATTTGAATTGTAATGTAAAGATAGAACGGAATGGAAAAACTGAAGTTATCCACAAAAATCGTACAAAGCCGTTTCATAGTTGAATAAAAAAAAAACTATTGTATTATTTTTTTTTTCTTTTGCGAAGGGCGTATGGTATGGTACAGCCCTATAATAAATGATATTGTATGCGACTGTATTAACGTGTATTCTATTCATGTAACAATTGTGTAGTTGAGTAATAAACGGGGTTTTGCTTGAGATGGACGTATTTCAGTTTACTCCTTTATAAGAACCTCATAGACTACCTTCCGGTTTCATCATCAGACCAAGGCAACCTCACAAGGTCATAGGTTTTGTCAAGTCTATTCAAACGAGCCCAAACACGAGTAGTTTATCATATGTAGTTTAGAAGTTCCTGTAACCATCTTCCCGGCTTCATCATCAGACCAAGGTGCATTCACAAGGTCATTCATCACTGCACCATTTCAATGTTACCGTAACATAGCCACCAAACTTACGTAAGTATGTCAAAAATCAGCTTTATGGAACAGTGTACAAAGTGCATTCCAAATTTTGAACGGAAAGACACGAAGTCATAAAAATATCGCTAGATGTTTTAACGCCACCGGTACATACGTAAAATAGGTACCTACTAGATCGGTTGATCGTGTTATAACCTTGAAATGAGGCACACTTGGGTGACAAGGTGAAAAATCATAATATTTCTACATTTTAGACAGAATGCTTTTTTATTCAACTCAAACTCAAACTCAAAATCCTTTATTCATTTAGATCACAAAGTGACACTTATGAACGTCAAATTTAAACATTATTACTGTATGCTTCCACATTTACATTTACTGCCACGTTCGCAATGCAATAGGTAGAACCATGAGAAAGAACGGGCAATAAAACTCACGGTCACTCTTTTTTATCGCCAGGTTTTTAATAATACATAACAATTAAACTTTTGTAAGGTGCTGCAACTGTTATACCTTCTATGTTACTTGTATATATTTACTTTACATGATACTCAAGCATAATCAAGTTAAATTTTGATGTTCATTTAGTTAGCCTCCTGAACATAGACATGGTGAAGCAGGAGCATCCACTTACATTATGCACCTAACAATGCAGGCAATCCGCGCAAATGTTCAGAACCATGATGGAAATGATGAAGTTAAATATAAATAAAAAATTATACCAGCCCATAAGACCGCCATCGACCAGTCATCGCAAGTAGCACCCGCATAGCGCCATCTCTTCTTTTTAATTTAAAATAACATTGCTTACAAAATGAGACGTAAGATGTCGCTACCATCAACTACCATTTTTTCGTCGCTAGCGCCATCTGTTGTATTATTTACGGTATTAACAAGTACTTATAAAAATAAAGGTCTAATATTAAGGATCTAACGTGGCCAATTTTTATGGACGACTTGCGGCATCTGTACTGTAAAGTATTATATTTATCTATGGCAATAATAAAAAAAAATTATTTACATAAAGTAGGTAGGTAGGTATTTCATGCATATTTTTGTCTGTATTAGCACAGTCAAATAATCCATACAGTCGTTCGACGAACGCGTCTAGACGGGTCAATCGTGCGGGGGGCAAGAGGTGAGACGCGGGAAGAGCGGTACCTACTTACGTATATCGCCTTAGTTCCTAACTAGGTACATGTTTTCCGGGGCTGGCGCGTGCCTGTTTTTTGTTCGTTACTTATTTATTTGCTTATGAATATTAATTAAGATGGTGCATACGACTTGTGCTGTAAGACATTGCAATTCTTCATGCTGCTTCAAGATTAACATAATAAGGATTTAAGAAATCAGCGATATCATCAATTATTTACACCAAAAATGAATATTTCATTTATTATAATTATTTATATTTTGAAATGTATGTACCTATAACCACTTGAAACAATGTGCACGTACCTACTAATCTACTAACTTTTTACAATATCTCATGTCTGGCCAAATCACAGAATAAAGTAGAATAGAATAGAATAGAATATCTTTATTTACTGTAAACAGGGTACATGTTGATGTCATAGTATGATAATAATATAAAGTACAAGCCCATTTAGCCATTTAAAATAGCATGCAAATGTAGGAACATACAGTATAAATTGAACAAGTTAAATCTATTTCATTGATCATATTTTATGTTAACAATGTCATATATTTATTCATCAATAGGTCAATTAGGTACTCATTACACCGATAATTCATCATTTAGTTACTTGATAAAAATTCTTTAATAGAGTAAAAGCTTTTTTGCATGAGCCAACTACGTAAAGCTGGTATAAACTTATTTATCGGCAGCATTTTTATAAAGTTTGGTAATTTATTATAAATTTTTACACACATGGCGTATGAGTTGTTTTGAAGCCGACTCGTTCTGGGTATCATGTTTAGAACAAGCCTATCCGGATTTCTTATATTATCCCGCCGAGTGACATCTTTTGCGTGTTTAAATGAATCTGTTTGTTGTTTTATAAATTTACCTATTTCAAGTATGTAAAGACATGCTAACGGGAGTATTCGCAACATTTTGAAGAAAGGTCGACATGATACGTCCGGAGCGATATCGCAAATCGATCTGATGCATCGTTTTTGGGCTAAAAACACTTTTTGTATGTGTGAGCTGTTGCCCCATATAAGTAACCCATACCTGAGGACTGATTCAACATAAGCAAAATAGGCTGTTCGTGCAGTATTTTGGTTAGTTACTTTTGCCAATTTGTAAAGAGCATATGAAAAACTATTTAATTTGTTCGTAATTTTTTCTACTTGTTCGATCCAATTGAATTTTGAATTTATTATAATTCCCAGAAATGTCACACAATTTGCATTCGATAAGGTATGTCCATGATAATTAATTATTATATTATTATTATTAAAATTATTAAAATTAATGATGTTTGTCTTAGATAAATTTATTTTTAGATTATTATTATTTAACCAATTAATAACTAATGTCAGAGTATTGTAAATGTCAGTCTCGTGTTGTTTGATTGACATATTTTTATGTAGTAATTATGTAGTAATTACTGTACGTAAACAACATGGCAGACGTAAGAAAATGAGCGTTGTAAGGTAATATTCGATTCAAGCGTACCTAGTACCTTCGTATTAGGTAAGTACCTATAAAAAATTAATGTGTATCTTGGTCACGGCGCGTCCTAGCTAAAAAATAACCATATTTTTGGCCCCCTTTTATAAACCCCACACATGATCTCAGTAATCTCATAGCCCGGTCACCCATCCATAAAATGACCTTGATGTCTATTGCTTTACCTTAACGTAGTTTGCTCGAAAATAGATCAGCAAAATACGTCATATCGATAACATAGGCTCTGCAAGCTGATACCATTGTTGCCCATCCATTAAACGACCGCTATGTCAATCGCTTTATTTTAACTTGGTTTGTACGATAACGATCTAGTATATCTGAAAAAATGCTTCATATCCTTAACCGCCTCCCACGACACTTGCGAGATGAAATAGATGCTGACTGACACTTTGTATGCAAAGCTGTCACCGCACGAAAAAATGCAAACTGTATTATAATAATTATTTATCGTTAATTATTGTGATATAATAAAATTAATAAATAATGATTTACACTATAATATTCATGTAGCGTAGCAATTGTAATATTTTTCTAAAATAAATAGACGGTGTTTGGATAAGTAGGTATTTTTACATGTGGCAGCCCTAGCCTCCTTACCCTTGTCTAGACGTTGTCGGCTTTTTCTACAAGATCAAAGGCGTCAAACTACTGTATGTCTTTATACTGTGGTATTAGTAAGGACATTTCACTAGACGCTATCTGGTAATTTCATTAAAATGATAAACAACAGAATCGTGCGCTGCTTCATAACACTACTCGTACATAATATAAAACTGGATGGGTGACCACGTGTGGCATTACATCTGAGCGCTATCGTGCTTCGGAGGGCACGTAAAGCTGTCGGTCCCGGATCTTGTCTCAGGATAAGAATTGTTAGGCCATGTCGGAGACGTTGGCCACAGACTCACACGAAAAAGAAGAAGAATATAAAACAATGTCTGTCCGAACTTAAACTACTGCAGCAAGGCTTTACACTCGAGCTAAGCTTTTAGACAGAAACAGAGAAGACAGAAATAAAGAAGACTATAACTTTTAAGATATAGACATTCTAGTTAACATTGAAATGTTTAGTGCAGTTAACAAACTTTGCAATTAAGTAATATTGTTTTTTTGGCTCAAAAAATTCCTCGATTTAAATCTGTTGAAAACCATAGTAAGTTTACTATAGCTACATTTTTATTAGCTGTCCTGAATTTTCGTGCGCTTGATTTCAATTTTCCATCACCAGCTGATAAACAAATTGTTGAAAACGATACTGAAACATCACAATAGGCCATCATTCGCAATGGCCTAAATTTATTATCCATAGCAGCTATTCCATATCGTGATTCCATTTGACAAACAAGTAAGCCCAGCCAGGGCGCAACACTAGGAGTTTTGACTGGCTATAATAAATTGAGCAGTGAAATTGAAACCTGCAAGACCTTAGGAATTGAAGTACGGCCTCAATCCCCCGATGCTGTGGATTCCGTCCGATGTGGTGCGGAATTATTGATGTTTCACGCTCCCGACGTTGCACACCTAATATAGTTGCCAGTGTTGAGAGATTTTTTTGTGGGCGGTTTCGGGAAACCGCCCACAAAAAAATCTTTTGCTCGATATAGCTATTCGTGTTTGAGCGTAGCCTATCAATGGAATTGATTGATTGCGTTTAAAATGCTCTGCGTTGAGATATTGGTAAAATTTCTATAATTTTGTCGCTGCGTTAATGGGCGTCCATAAGTTGATTTTCTGATGTTAAGTAGATGTAAACTTAAAGTCAATAGGTAAATCAGCTGTAGAGAAAACCGCAGGCACAACGCAGATTCGTGTTGGACCTCTACAATGAATGTTGTTTTGAGGCTTCTTGAAGAAGCGCTATGCTGACATATAAATGGATAATGGATGGATAATATTCGAGTGATCTTAGGCTGGTAGATATCATGAAATTCCGTTTTTCCATAATTGATTTTTTTACGATCATTCTCAGTTTACTAGCGTTCATATTCTAGTGTGTCTTAATGCCTGTGTGCTACTTCGACTGCAAATTTAATTTTATAAGAACTGTAGCTTCCCATCCATAAAGGCTTCAAGTAATATTTTAAATGCCTGAATTATAAAACTGTTCAACGTTTTAAATTGAAAACGATAACTTATTTCCCAAAGAGAAAAGCTCGGACTAGTCATAACTGGGAATAATTTGACGTCGGGTAACTGAAGACAAATTGAAGTATTTCAAACGTACTTCCAATTAAGATCAAAGGAAGTTCTCTTTGCACTTTATTAATGTCCTCGTCATGAATAAGTCTTGAAAGAATTGCTTGCCTACTGAAAATACGATAGCACAAACATATTTTTTTCCCGAAGATAGCAATTTCGATTTTGGGAGTTCATATTTTTTAACGATTGGCAATTTTGGTAAACCAATTTCCCTTTGGCTGATATTGAGCCGATAGTGTCTATGAGTCTATAGGCGCGTATACATTCGCGCGTTGTCAAACATCACCGGTCATCTCAAAAATGAAATTGTTTTTGCTAGCCTAAGGGATATAAGTTCGTAACAATGGTACTATGTAAAAGTCACTCTTGTTATGGGTAGTGGGAAATAATTGTTGTTACGATTTCTTAAAATAGTTTATAAGCGGCGATTAAGTCTGAAGCTCGCGTTCACACCCTCTGCACGCATCACTTAGTATCCAAATTTATTGCTTATTCAATTCTTTACAGTGTATATGAAAGACATGAGAAGTCTGTTAAACTTGCACTTGGCGAGCGTGCTGGATAATAGCTTAATCCTTATCATTGTGAGGGAGGCTCGTGTCGATCAGTGGCTGTACCACTAACAAGACTGAAGTAATTACTTATTGAAAGGACTTGGCAAGCCATTATATTAGTAAAGTGAACCACTCTAACATCAAGCTCCCAATAATAGCCACGCCTCTATGTTTCTGTACGCTAAAAGCAGCGTAATTCCTGCAGTGTGGCACTTCTGTACAAAATGTACATTTATATCGGGCCGTACATAGAATAGTCGACAAATAACAGCTGGCTTGCTATCCCAGTAGGCCTCAATTGAGACCCGTCCATGTGCCGTGACGGTGCCCGAATTATTGATGAAGCTACGTTCTATTTGTAACTCTGTGGTGAAAAGTAATGAAAAGACTAAAACATAAAATAGAGAGGTCTTTTTGGGATTGACCAAGGGAATTGCTGTATCAGTTCGGATGAATCCTCGGATTTGCAGTTTGATTTAAAGTTGTGTATGTTTATTTATGGTTAATGAATGTATCGTCTTCCGCCTCTCGAGAAGCAGATCATAAGCAAACATGTCAAGATTGGTGGCTAATGTAATGTATCATAAACTAAATGTTTATGATAAAAACTTAATATTAGTTTAACTAAATATTAAGACTTCTATACTTGTCTTTAGTGGATTCAGTAATAAACTATGGTATACAGAGCTATGGAAGAACATACAAAACATATCTCAATAATATATACCAATTACAAATAAGAATACTAAAAAACATTGTTCCACTAAAAGTTAAATATAAATATAAAGATAACTATCATAACCTATTTCAGTATTGTAAGGTGTTAAACATATTTGATAAAATAGATACAGCAATTGTTATACAATATTGTGATAATATAATTAAATTGAACCGGAACCTAAGACCGAAGTCATTACGCATGCTCTCGTATCTCCCGCTTTTTGAGACACCTAAATGTAATAATGATTATGACAAGAGAGTATGGAAATCCATTTTGCCCAGAACACTAAATAAACTGCCAAAGTCATTAATTTGTAAAATTGAAAACAAAAAGAAGTCACAGGTGAAGAATATTCTTATGCAGCATTACATAAACAATTAATGTATATAAGTGTTATTCATATTGTATTAACATTGTAAGCCGCAACTTCTTAACTAAAAAAATCTTATTGAAGATTTAGGTTAAGTTTATGTAACTGTGTACCAAAACAGCAATAAACAGATTTTATTATTATTATTATTATATTGGAATGTATTAAATGATCAGGGTCTACTCCAAATCAAACGGACAAGATTCGGGCGCCTGCTACCCATCTTCTCTCTAGAGAAATTGATCACGAAATCACGTGACGTCATATATCACGTATTGTTGCTATGCTTAGTTTTATAACAAATTAGTAGCGAGGTTATTTTTGCCGACCTTAAAACACATGTTTTTCATTATGTAATTCAAAACGTTTTTGCCCAATTTGACTGAGAACCGATTAAAAATTAAACGTGTTAATCTGTGAACCAATACTGCAACGTTCTCATGCTGAGCACAATATTGAAAAAGTGCCTAAATAGTACTAATATTATTTATTACATAACTGTTTACATTTTTACATCTATGTACTATATTTGCATGTTCTCTTAAAAGAGAGCACATTGAGTATATTTTCAAGTATTCTACCTAAGAATCCAGGTTTCGATTCTGAATCTGTGAAGTAGAATCGGTAGTATCTGTCAAGGAAGAAGCTACACACTTCGCTTGTACCTATTATATTTCAGTATGTTTGTAGCCAGTATAATTTTATTATGTGGTGTGTTTTAACAGTAATTAACCTATATTTTGGAGGGGGCAACACCGTTTGCGGAATTTAGTAATTTTGGCTCGAGCACTGCTTTCAGAGTATAATGGTCTGAATCGCGATTACGACGACAATTAAGTATAATTAAGAAATGTTAAGTATTTGATGACTTCAGCTCGCAGGTTTTCAAGTGCTTGTGGTTTTTTATTATAACTGTATATTAAATAAAGGTTTGAGGTAGTGATAGTCTAGTTGATATACCGGAAGACTGCCGTACAGAGCGTATCAGGTTATAGTCAACGCGCGGCATTTAGTAGATATATGGCCGTATTAATTTCTTAATTATCATTTGCGTCGTGCTTCACCACGTCAAACGGTAGGTCCCAGGTGTCATGAAGATCTTTAACAGACCTTACATAGAGTCAGTACCCTCTCAAATAAACAGTCTAAACCATAGAATCGCTATTCGGAGATCGTGAATTTTAATATGTGATGAGCTGCTCAAGATATCTGTAGGTCCTTAGTAATAGTTTGCCCGAAATAAATCTTTTACTCAAAGGCCGGCTCTGCATTTTGGAATTCCATTGCATTAGTCCCTCATTTAGGTTCAATTAAACTTTTGAAAGACTAGCACTAAACTTATTTTTCCGCTTTCTGTAAATCAAATGAGGCAAAGTTGTTTTAAGAAATTTAAACTGTAAAGCTCGTGCTCCCAATTCAAGCGGTTGTTTCAAAGCCGTCTAATTGATTCAACTTTGTAAAGGGATCATTGGCTTACGAACAAAATTATGGGTTAAGACTTTGCGGAATTGGGCGCTGAGTTATTACAAGATGTATTCGAAATATTTGTACTTGAATATTAGTTTCGAAAGGCTTTAAATTCTGATGTTGGTGTTTGCAAGAAGAAGCTTGTTTGATCCTAAGAAATGAATTAATTTGCTTATTTCATTTTATTGCTTTACTACATGCATGTCAATAATCTCCTTTATTTCCCACAAAAGATTTATCTCTTTAAAACATTATAAACTGACTAAACACCTTCAAAATATAAAAGCCTCAAGTAATTTTCTCTACCATGGAAGTAGTAAATCGTGTACAAAACCCAGGCTTATTTGTCGCCTCACCACTCGGGATGCACGAATTATTCATGCACCATCAGCGCTCAGCCAGAATAGAGTGGTGTCCTAACACAAACGAGGAAGCCATTTAAAAAATCTCTGAATAAACACACCGAACAAAAGAGACAGAATTAAATATGAGAGCTGTCCAAAAAAGCGAAATAAGGAATGCAGTCTGGAGTAGATAAATGTACGTCAGAATTAATTTTGGTAAGACAACTGAGATGAATGAATCTGTTTATATTAGTTAAAATTTTCGTGTAACTCTAAAGAAAGGATTGGTTGTTATAGTACATTTGTAAACATTGAAACAATAATAGCTGGATAAAATACAACACAGTGGGTGTTTTTGTATACTTACGCAAAACTTCACAAACAGACTCAATAATTTCAGAGTTGTTGTACTGTATAAGTTTCTCTTCTTATATTTGGCTCCATCTTTTACTGTTGGGTTAGTTTTAATAATGCAGCACCTGATAAAAATTTTAAAGAATGTGTTAAAAAATCTGCATAGATTTTTAGAATTGTATCTTACTGGAAGATAGTGATGTGAGGCAAAAGTTGAACTTTATAACAGTTAATATACTTAAAAAAAACATGTGATTTTAAAAATATTAACGTTATGTTATTTAAGCTACGTTTTAATCTGTATGCAAAATTATCACAAAATGACTCGTGAACGTAACGAAGATTATATTATTATACAACATTAATTTATTATTCAGTATTAAAATCTTGTCAGCTGAAATAACGTTCACATTTCCTGTTAAATAAATAACACGAAGCGATCATTAAAGAGTTGTCAGTTTGTATTTGTTCTACAGACTGTGTCACAAGCTAGCTAGTGATTGCAGCATGACATTTTGCTTGAACTTTTGAGGGCTACGAATCCAAAGGGTGCTTACGAGACCTTGTGACTAAGCCTCCGTAGTTTCTATGTTGTAATAGGTAGAGAGATGTAATTCTCACAGGGAGTGTATTTATATTGCGATCATACTAACACAAATAGCACCTTAAACACCATTGCCGTCAGGCAAATTGAAAAGTCATGAATACCGTTGTCATATCTCGTACGGTGTGGTTTATTCGTGGGCGAGTATATAGCACTAGACAGTTGACGTCAGTATACTTTTTTGTATCGACCAATTTTCAGCGGATGCACCGCAAGTACCTTAGACTGCGGCATATCTTGTTAGAAATGATTAGTTAGTACTTCAACAATTACTTAGTCCGTCTCAGATATTCGCATGACAGCTGAGAGCCTGAGACTAACGGCTTATCGCACTACGAAGGGACGGACGGCTCTATAACATGTACAAACAGCGGCCATCAATCCTAGACTATCTTGACGCTTGTCCACGTGTGGCTATATGTCATCAGACAAGTCATTTAGCTAACAAGAATTGATATCGTAGGTATAGCAGGCAAGGGTTGTTGGTACAGCCTATCCTGAGGACTCGGCTTTTTATTTTGACTGTCATTTTTACCTAGTTGTAAATCAGTCCATCTACTGAATGAGATTGTGGTTCATTTCTCACCTAGGAAAATATTTGTGTAATGATCACGATTATCATAGAACATAGTTTCTATCAGAGGGTAAATCTCTCATCTCATCAGCCTATTGCAGTCCGTAGCTGGACGTAGGCCTTCTCCCATGTGACGCTACAACACCCGATTTCGCGTATTTTTTTGTAATTCTGGACGAAATCACTTATTTATAATCAGGATAACAATTAGCTTATCAATTATCTGGTTGCCTTAGTACGGGTGCTGATTTGTTTGGAAATTAGGCTATATGTATAAGGATTAATAAATAATTTAGAAGCCGATATTTTTGGAGTTGATCGGCATTAACTCACTTAAAATTTTCTGAGTTTTTGAACTGAGTGTTGGAAGCGATTGCAGGTTACTTTAACTCTATTTGCTAAGTATGTAGTAGTATGGTTTGCTTTTTACTAGCACAAAAGCTCCTGCGTCACCAACAGATGGAATCTTCATTTATCACCCTTTTCATTCTATTTCGCTCATTGCTATTCCCAATGCCGGTAAAGTTATCGATATTTAACGCTACTTTTCCGTAACCCTTACATTATCGGTACTTCGGGTAATACATCTTCCGTTCGCCTCAGGGACGTCATAAAGCCGAATGCGATTTTAATGTGTCGCACCTCAGGTGATTCCAGGTTTTGCATTATTCATATCCCTTCCATCGAAACTGATCGATTCCCGTTCCTATTCCACTGAAAATCCAACACTCCTGAGATTGATGCGAGTTTTAGGACGAAATTAAATATTGAAGAGAGCTCGTTCGCGTTTTTGAGTTATCGCATTTCGCCGTTAAAAGGTGTTAAAATGGAGATTAATGTGTAGAAAAATAAATTCTGGCTCGATTATAGCATTGAACGTGTGGAGGGATCAGTAGGGCCTGCAATCATACGAAGAAACCGACCAGAATATGTGGATACACTTGGTTTCTGGCCAAAGAATTTGTCTTTTTCAATTATGGCTTGAGTAAACTTCGTTAGCGCGATTAAGAATTTGTCACTACCTTCGAAGTTCCGCTGTTGTCCGTCAGATGTCGTTAGGTGTATCCTAGCTACAAAGTCGAAGTGCGGTTATAATTCAAAGCTTTTTTTCATTGAGTACTACTTCGTTTCGGTTGGCGTGTTGACCGCTAGTCATTTTGCCGAAACTTTAACAAAAAGTCTTGTTCTATTAGAAAGAGCAGGAAGGTGCCCGAATTCTAACTTTCCGTAGACTAGTTTTAGTATCAGCAATGAATACAGATGATTTACATTAAAGAAGCTTATGTCTTAAGGATGTCATGTGCCGATTAAAGTTGGCGTATTGACGGTTGTCATTAGTGTAGTTCGTAGTTAGCGCCGTTGGCGGCGCTAGCGTCGTTCGCCATCTGTCTTGCATTGCTTTGGCGTAAGAAATAGACAGCTGTTGCACTGACACTCACGCGACTGTTACGCCGCCAAGCGGCAATTTGGGTCGTAGAAAGTTTGTCTTAAAAGCGCTAATAAGAAAAACATCTCTATAAATAAATATCTATGCTCTATGGTATCAGTTTGTCTTAAACTCTGAGTTTATCAGTGACGTAGGATGACGTATAACTCTCCCGAAGGCAGCTGCAATCGGTTCCCCTTCTCAAGTTGCAGCGGACTTACGGCCCTTATCGATAGCTTGAATTATTCATAGCTCAGGCAACTGCAGTATTGATACTCTCTATTCGAAGAGATTTTAAAAGGATCCGAATATTTTATGTTACTATGATTCTAAAGCTAGCATCTGGATATGAGCTTACGAAACAAAAAATAACATAATTAGTTATGTAAGTCTGTAACGAAGGACTTACTAGCCATTTCTGCATCGGGCAAAATAAGAAAATTTGGCCTACCTATTAGCTGTTTTGTATTTACTTTTATTGGTAAACTAATTCTATCTTAGGTTTTATTTTTAAAACAGGCCAATTTGCTTCTGAAATTGTATTGTTGTATAACTTGGAATCCAATTTCATGGACTTGTAGTACAAGGATCTTTGAGATCTCGGGTCATAACCCGAGATCTCAAAGATCCCTAAATTTATATGATACCTGTTTTACAGGTTGTAGATATATAAAGCCATGAAGACCTAAATTAAAGTAAAATAGCCGCCCTTACATAAGTTTTACAGAATGCCGTCAAAACCCAACATTTTATACTTCGACCTTAATTACCGCGGCACGCTTTAAAGTGCGTTTATTTTATTTATTTATTTATTTTAAACTTCTTGCACAATTGCAAAAAGTCAGCCAAATGAGCCAATATTGGCAAGTATACTACAACAGGTTGTAGCAGTATCCTAGCAATTAAATCAGTCGTCTTGAAAAAATCCGTTTAATGACAGGCAGTGACACTCTAATTATTGTACAACTACGCAAGGTTCGTAAAGGCTTATTGGTTCGAATATGTTTAGTACTAACCATTAGGTTTGCTGTAAGCTATTGTCACTGTACTTCAGGGAAGTCGGGTTTTTCTGTATGCCACCACTAGGCCGCCCAGGGTTATAGGTAGACAGGATTTCTCCCTTTCCGTCCCAGTACAATTTTCTGGGGGAAAACGGGAATTATACATTCCTTTCTGCTCCCAATTTTCAAAATGTTATTATATAGTTTTGTAGTGTAGTGGTTGGATTTTGTGAACATTATTTTCGTTGATTCAATAGATGCCTTGGGAGACTAGAGCTCCGATAAGGACCGACCTGAAAGTTATGACTTTTGGGTCAATGTCACCTCGATCTCTTTCAGCTTTCTATTATGTTATACCATTTACGATATTACTGTCTGGGTGTTTGTTGTTCGATGGAGAATTAAAATGTTTTCGAATCAATATAATCTCAGCCGATGTAATCCTTTCAAGCGATGAAAACCTTTAGATTACGATCGAAAGTAAGTGCGCGATTGAAGTGAACTCACTTTTTAGTAAGTTTGTTCGTTTTTGTTAGATAGCGATCTCGGTGGCTGGTCGAGGGGTAAGGTATAAGGAAATACCTGATTGTAACAGCTAGTATTTTCTTTCCCTAAAACACTCTTTACACATACACAAAAATATGTGACTTGCATGGTAAGCCAGCTTCGTAGTCTTAATAAATGTAATCTCTATCTTTTAAAAATGTCAATTGTATTTGTACAGCAGCATTGTATTTTTAACAGTTAACATTTTTAATTGATTTAATCTCGTAAGATAATTTGTGATCACGTCAGCTAATTTTTATAAGTGGGTACTACGTATGTAAAACATAAAAAATACGTATGTAGAATATCTCGGCGATCCAATCAATATAAATGAAAACTAATACGCGTATTTGAGCTTCGATATATGCAGTCAACCTTCGGGCGCTATTTGTCATAATTTGACTGTAATGCGGCTCCGACGCCAGTATGACGACGTAAATCACAACGTGATATGATGGCACTGTGTGATTGATGCATGTGTGTATGATATTGATAGCGCGCCTGATGATGAAGGATCGGTTATCTAATATCTGCGGTAATAATGCCGCCTGTTAATAGGCTTGCGTGACGATGTTGTTTTCGTTTATACGTTTTGATTGAATGGATATCTTTTGGTAAATATGATACTGATTTTCAGAGGCTTAAATGGTGCCGTGACTAAAAACATGTATTTCTTATTTTATGTAAAATTATACTTGATGAATCATAAAATGTAATAATTCAAGAAATGAGTAGGGCAATGATAAATAAACTCACAGGCAATTGACACATAGTTATTTAGGCAAGTCATCTTTATGACGGTTTGAAAATAAGACGTGACAAAATCCCATTTCATACAGTGGGTGTCGTAGGAGGCGACTAAGGAAAATCTACGAAGCAAATAGTATCTTAGGAAAGAGACGGAAATCTGTACAATCGAACAACATCCCGCTAGTACACCATAAGGGCGAGAATCGCTCAGCAAAACATAGTAGCTTCCAGCTTAAAACTGTCATTATTGGTCAAACGTAATATGGGCGCGTGTTTTTGTATAACTGCTTGTGCCTCAACTCTATGAGCGAGCCATAGGAAACTTTTTAAAACTGATCGACCGCCGACTTGTCTGACTGTGCATCAAGCCTTAGAAGTAGTCTTAATACTGGTATTGACTTACAGTATTATTGCGACGCAAATATGCCGAGGGCTATGTCAAGGAGGGGAATGCTATGTGCTGTATGATGGAATCATCTTTGTAGTCGTAGTTAATTATGATATTTTGTTGCAGGATCAAGGAATGTAGTATTTACTATAGTGAGTCAGTCGGAGCCGTACCACGCAAGCGTGGCGAGGCGGCTCAAGACCGACATAGAGCAACAAGTAATGCAATTGGAAAATGTAAGTAAATAGAGGAGATAGAGAGCTTTCAGTCCTTTTCTTTTCCATTGGTGAATTGTAGGCAAAGCTAAGTGAGTGTGTATCCTTGAGAGACATTAAAAGTTGTTGAGGAAAACTGTCTCCAATATTTCTCGTTTAACAGTATTACTTTAGTTTCCTAAAATTGCTCGATTGAATAATTTTGGGTGGATACGCAGCCTTATAAATCGATGTGTATACCGTTTACTCCAGCAGTAAGATAGATAATTCTCTAAGCAAGTCAGAGGCATTCCACATTCCCAATACTGAAATATGCTGATATTTTGCTATAAGTATGTAT
This sequence comes from Euclidia mi, assembly GCA_944739405.2. Classification (NCBI taxonomy): domain Eukaryota; kingdom Metazoa; phylum Arthropoda; class Insecta; order Lepidoptera; family Erebidae; genus Euclidia; species Euclidia mi. The sequence continues at coordinate 58,957,774 of OX123198.2, forward strand.
GTATACAGGGTTATTTGTAAAACACCGTTAACTTCTCAGGACTACGTTACTGACATCATAATCAACAACTTTTGTTCTATGACTTTTTATACAACATAATACATTTACCAAAAACAAAACCTTCAAGATTTCGTTGTCCTTCCTAACACATTTCAACTCGTGTATTTTGCTGTACCTACCTACGCCTCGGTGCCGTCCCCCGCCCGCTGTGCGCACCCCTCGCTATTGTTCTATCGCATAGACTTCGCAACATTTAGAGCGTACAATTTAAATATTTTTATTTTTGTATGAAAATCTAATGAACTAAAATATGATGAATTTTTAAAAGTCATAGAACAAAAGTTGTTGATTATGATGTTAGTAACATAATCCTGAGAGGTTAACGGTGTTTTACAAATAACCCTGTATACTTCAAAGGCTTGATTTGGAGTACCGGGTTCACCTTGTTTCCATTACCATAAGAAACGCATAAAATATTCCTTTACTATATTGACGTTTTAATGAATTTCATTCTTACTTGATGTTTTCTCCCTAAGAGGAAACCAAAAATCCACCTGACACACGAAGACTTCCCGGCGCCCGGTGGTTGGACGATACTCCCGCTGCTATCGCCGCTGATCTCCAAGTACAAAGGCAGCGACGTGCGGTGGGTACTGTACGTGGAAACCCACACCGCTGTCAGGTGCGACAAGCTGTTCGAAGCTTTAGCCGCCGCTGATAATCAACCAGTTAGTAATATCAACTTTCTACATAGATTTTTTTAGGTTCTTTTTTAATTACATATGTTAGTGCCCACATGCATAACTTTTATACACAATAGACGTTATTTAAATATCCGCAGTCTACACACATCAACAAAGTCTAGGGATATCTTAATCCTTAATTATTTACGAGTTTATAGTTTAGAACCTTGTTAGTTTCCACAAAAAGTTTATATACAGATTAAAACCTCTTTTATTCTATTTTCAAAATTTGAACATGGAAAGAAAAAAAAACAAAATAATAAACAAAATATGGCGGCAAATTTGCTAGTAATTCGTTACATTAAAGAAAGTTAAAACTGTTTTATTATAATTATTAATGAAAAGGGTTTTTAATTGTTTTTCTTTTTTAATTTAACGTGACGTACGAACTTTAAAAGTCATGTCACGTCGTCATTTGAGTCGAGATGAAATGTTACGAGCCGTGGGCATGTTAGAAAATGGTGCAATTCAACGCGTCGTTGCTGAGGCCCTACATACCAGTCAAAATGTGATATCAAGGTTGTGGTCACGTTATCGCAGTACTGGAGATGTGGCCGAACAGCACACAGGTAGATATCGTGTTACTACGCAGAGACAGGATCGATTTCTCCAAATGACCGCCAGAAGACAACCCAATATCACAGCGCTGCAACTAGTGCAAAGGCTCCAGGAGGACCACCAGCTGCTGGTAAGCGACCAAACCGTGCGAAGAAGGTTACATGAAGTTGATCTTCATGCTCGAAGACCATTGCGTGTTCCAGCATTTCGACGTGGCAATCGCGGTCGGCGGCTTTCGTGGGCTCGGGAGCATTTACCATGGAGTGACGAACAATGGTCTTTGGTGCTGTTCACCGATGAGTCCCGGTTTGGGTTTCACCCGGATTCACGAAGAACACGCGTTTGGAGAGCTCCAGGGAGAGTTAGCCGTCTACGGCACCCTCAGGAGGTCCACCCATACCAAGGCGGGACAATCATGGTGTGGGCAGGAATTCGTCTTGGCGGACGAACCCAACTCGTTTGGATCCAAGGCAGCATGACTGCACAAAAATACCACGAGGAGGTAGTAGAGCCCGTTATTGTCCCACACAGAACTCAAATAGGCCATGAATTTCTACTCATGCACGATAATGCTCCTTGCCATACGGCGCGGCTGGTATCGACCGCTCTCCGAGAGCACGATATTCAAGTTTTGGATTGGCCTGCACAGTCGCCCGACTTAAATCCTATCGAGCATGCCTGGGACATGTTACATCGAAAAGCTTTGAGAGATTTTCCACCAAATTTGACGACTGAAAAACAACTTTACGAACACTTGCAAAGGACATGGGACCTCATACCGCAGCAAGACATTGACAATTTAATTTTAAGTATTAACAATCGATGTCGATGTGTAATCAATGTAAGAGGTGGCAACACTGATTATTAATGATTAGATTTTACAAGATTTTTTCCATTTTTATTAAAATTAATAGTTTTTTAAGAAGAAATGTTTGTTGTTATCATATTAATTTTCCATGATGATTAAAAAAATTAATTTTTTTATTTAAAACAAAAAAAAACACGAAATGTTTTTTATTTTTATTAAAGACCTTAAAATAATCTATGATTCTTCTATTTACTGTATCAGAAAATTCTTCATAGATTTTTAGATATTTGATGAAATATAAAATATCCCTAGACTTTGTTGATGTGTGTATTTCAGACTCGCATAGCCAGAAGGCCAGAAGGGTATTATAGGTCTTACTACAAATGAAACTATAGGTTGCGAGTGTCCCGCCCGCGGGCTAAAAACCTGGCGAAAGAGATACAACTGCACATAAAGAAAAAAAAGTGATGTCATATAAAATAAGTCATTCCTAGTGATCTTTTAAAATTTGCAACTATAGTGGAACTGCTTTTCTGGGCAGCAGCTGACTGCTAGTTTTGAGAGCTTTCATATTGTTGAGTAAATCACACACTCATGGATTTAATACACTTTCTCAGATTTTGCAAAGCCATTGTTTTTTTTAGGTAGATTTACCTATATCTAAATACTAGAATCCTAAATTTAAGAATGCAGGTTTGAGAAAAACACTTATCACTACGTACCCTTACGTCGTAACTAGTCAAAATGCCATCTTCTTTATTCGATGCATATCAGCAGATCACTTCGTAGTAAAAGTAAATATGTAGGTACATGGGAAAAATTGAAAGTATTTAAATTAGTACTTCCCTTGCAGGATATGATGTGGATAGGCTATCCATTAAGTGATGAAGAGCCCACGATTATTCATCATTTCACGTTCTACGAGGATTTGGAGGACGAAGGTGGGTTCATGTACCCTAACTTTGCCAGCGGGTTCGCTATGAGAATCGAGTTGATGGATATGTAAGTATAATAAGACTGTTTATAAGAGTGGTATTTAGAACTGACTGAATTGAAATTCGTTACTGCAAATCTAGTTCGTACGAAAAACAAGCTTTAGACAAATAACTTCTACTGAGGTCTTACCCCATTGCGTGTTTTATTTATTTATTTATTTAGCTTTTACATAAGGCTTACGGACTAATAAATATTATATAATATTACAAAAATGAATTAAACAATTTGCCAATTAAAAGCCTCCACATATAGGTATAAAAAGGCCGTTATTTTACATATTTAAACACAAAATACAAAGAATGCTTAAAAAAAAAAGAAAAAAATTCAAAACAAATATACAAAATGATGTTTAAAAAACTCAAAACAAAAACAATCAATCAAAAAGAAGAAAAAAATATCAACAAAAGTAGTCTGGTCCAATTCAAATCTGTGCTGATTGGTCAATACTAGTATTATCAAAATATGATTTGGCTAATAACCGTCTCATGGTGGCTACGCTGGTGCAAAAGAGGTCGATATTAAGGTCTCGTGGAAGTCCATTAAAACTAGCTGCACTTCTTACAGAAAAAGCGTTACTTCTATAATTTGTAGATGCAAGTGGAATGCTCAATATGGGCCGCTGGCGAAAACCTAGCAAGTTTGTACGCATTAATATATTAGCCAAGAGCTCAGGACAGTCAATGTGACCATTTGCAAAGTTCATAATAAAACTTATGTCTGCAATAAACCGTCTCATTTCTAAGGATAGGAAGTGGTATTTCCTGCATCTATGGTCGTAATCAACCGAACACTGCTGCGCTTTGTAATCAAGATAGCAAAGAAATTTTCTTTGGACGCCTTCAATACGGGATTTGTAAACCTCATACTGTGGGTTCCAAACTTGGGAGGCGTATTCAAGGTGGCTGCGTACGAAAGAACAGTATAAAATCTTTACTGGTTTTAGAGAACGGAAACAGGCCGTGGTTCGTAAAATAAAACCCAGAGCTTTTGAGGCCTTTTTAACGATGCTGTCAATGTGTTGATCAAACAGTAACCTACTATCCTGTATGATGCCTAAGTCTTTAATGCTGTTCACTTTACTGATGGGTTTATTATTTAAGGTGTATGTGTAATCCATTGAATACGTTCTACGTGTAAATGTTATGTGGAAGCATTTAGAGACATTAAGTTCGAGCTTGTTTCGGCTACAATATGCTCCAAATCTATTTAGGTCATCCTGTAATTTATGTACGTCAGATGTGCCTTGTATGACCTAGTGAATTTTCATGTCATCAGCATAAAGTAGGATGTACGAATGACGAAAGCACTGTCTGATATCCGCAATAAACAGTGTAAACAAAAGAGGTCCAAGAATTGAGCCCTGAGGGACGCCAGATGGGACAGAATTCCAACCTGAGACGTAACCCTGAAGAACGACAGCCTGTGTTCTATTCTCTATATAAGATTTGAACCATCGGTACAAGTCTCCATGAATTCCAGCAAGCAAAAGCTTCTTCAGTAGCACTCGATGGTCAATACGGTCAAAACACTTGCTGTCATCTGTAAAAATTACATCAACCTGTCGTCGAACCATTCCATCTGTAATAAACTCGTGTGATAGAAGTAGATTTGAAGTTGTTGAACGGTTTGTAACAAATCCGTGCTGCTCGTCGCCAAGACTAGATCTAAAAGCCGCGTAAACATCAGTATGAACCACACGTTCTAGAATCTTAGAAAATAGGCATATCTTGGATATAGGACGGTAGTTCGCGATATCAGTTCTATCACCCTTTTTTAAGACCGGGGTTATGAAAGCAGATTTCCAAATCTTCGGAACCACACCTTCTGATAAGGAACGCTTGAATAGAACACAAAGAGGTTCCACAAGACTGTCAGCACAATTGACTATAAATATTGGAGGTATTAGGTCCGGTCCACCTGATTTGGTAAGATCCAATGATTTGAGCAGCTTTAATATGCGTGAATGGTTTATGTCAACCGTGCTAACAGACATTGCTGTATTACTATAGATCTCGCCGGTTGTGGATTGATAACCATCTGTCGGTTCGGGTTCTAAAAATGTAGATTTAAAATACGTGGCGAATAAGTCACTAATATCTTGTCCAGTATCGGCAGAGATCCCACGATAGTGCATTACGTTAGGAAACGCCCCGACAAAGCGCTTACTTTTCACGTAGGTCCAAAATGACTTGGGGTCTTTCACAATCGAAGCCTCAATTTTTCCCAAATATTTATCATAACTCACTTTTTCTAAGTCAATAGCTCTGTTGCGGAGTAAGGCAAATGAGTTATAATCTGACACATTTTTATATTTTTTATATTTCTTATGGTATAAATTATATTTTTCCCTAATAATTTTTATTAACGCCGGAGTATACCAAGGAGGGTAAGATGATTTTTTTTAAGTTTTTACTGGAATGTACTCATCCCGAAGCTTATACAATCTTAATATATAAACCCTTGCGTTACTGACTGACTGACAGACACGCTACAGCCGAAACTATTGGGCGCAGGTAGCTGAAATTTTGCATGTATGTTCCTTGGGGACTGTAGGGGTGCACTAAGAAGGGATTTCCCGAAATTCCCACGGGATTGGCCAAAACGGGTAAATTTAAAAAAAAATGCAGGCGTAGCTGCTGGCGTCCTCTAGTATGCTATAAAATGTTGCGGTTGCATCCTCTAAACTCACTGTCTGTAATAATTGAGACCAATTAATTAAGTCTAGTTCAGATTTAATAGCAGTATAATCGCCTTTAGAAAAAATGTATCGATGCATAGGTTTGTCCATGAGTTGATGAATATCAACAAACCGGCTATGAATTAACAATGGTTTGTGGTGCAAATCAATGGGCTGTGCTAGTGGGTCCCTACTTTCCATAACAGTTACTAAGTCGTTACAAAATACTAAATCGAGTAATCTGCCGTTTACATTTCGCTCGCCGTTATACTGCGACATATTAAAGGTATTAAGGGTATCAAAAAACTCTGTGGTGTGCTGCGAAGAAATATTTATAGGGACTAACTCGCCCGTGGTCACGTTACCGTGACACCACTCGACGTCATTTCCAAAATTAAAATCTCCCACCAACATAAATTTGTCAAGTGGATGAGCTAAGAATAAGTTGCTTAGGTTGTGCGTGAAATTACCTAACTGAGTGTTATAAGAATTGCCTAGATTTTGTTTACATAAATAAAGCGCACATATATGCAAATTATGACTAACCTGCTGTTTGGACCTCTTAAGGATCACGGACAGCCAAATATCCTCAGCAGAGCTGCGCCAGTCCTGCCTTTCAACAATAGTCAGTTCCTTTTTCACTGCTATCAAAACACCTCCACCACGTTTTTGCCCGGTTCGGGAATAATCACGATCGCGTCTCCATACGAGATATCGTTCATCAAATATTTCACTATTGTAAAAACTGTCGTCGAGCCACGTTTCCGTGAATATAATGACATCGTATGATCCTAGACACACACCACGAAATACACTGTTCGTTTTCGTACGCAGACCACGCACATTTTGATAGTAAACTTTAAGCGTAGCCATAATTAAACTTAACTATAATCAAATTATTAACAATCATATAATAACAGCCCAAAAATAAGTTATATTTTAACGTTATAATTAATAATTTCAAAGATAAGGTCTGTTAAAACTTTTATAATATTTATGTAAGGTAGTGGATAGTTGAAATAAAAGACACAGCAAAGCACAGTGTTCGATCGAAATTACTCCACAGAAATAGATGTTTTGAATGGAGACAAAAGGCGTCGACAGGTATCGAGATACAGGTAGCTCGCAGCTAACAGTCATAAGTCGGTACCACCTGTGTAGGAATATACACCGTAACTTGCACGATATACGGTTGAAATCAGCGTGATAAGCTGTAACACTGCAAAAAATACATCCAATGAACTTACTTGAGAGCACAATACGGCGACACAATACTAGTAGGAATACGCAATCAGCACACATTTGACCAAGATTCTCAAACTTTTTCAGTACAAATAATGTAAGCAGATACTTAAACAGATGAGATATTATATCGATGACTTTAATAACGATTGAAATCAGAAAATTTAAAAATTTTTTTTCAAATCCTTTTCCGCTTTGATTACCACTATAGGCGACGTGTCGTTTTTCCTTACATATATCTTTGCGTTTTTGACCCAGACATACTGAAACCCCGCTTCAGCAGCTGTTTTCTTGACCTTAGACAACAACAGCTTGTTCTTTACGGTTAAATGGTCATTAATATATATTTTTTGGCTCCCGTTTAATCCAATTTTAGCAGGCGTCAGGGTTGAAGTTTTCAGCTCTTGTCGGGCAGCTGCTACAAAGTCCTCCTTCACATACCGTTGACAAAAACAAACTATGATTGGTTTTATACGGTCTTTGTCACTTGTTGGTACCCGAGTTATAAAGTTTATATGATTTTTTGAGATAGGATAATTGACCTTAACACTGATTTTTGTAATGATATCGAAGAGGTTCTCGTTACTTGTCTGTGGTATACCCTTAACTTCAATATTGTTCGAACGCGACCATTGATCTTTAGTGTTTTGGTCTTCCTGCAATTTATCTAACAGGGTCCGTAACTGTTCAACTTGACTTTGAAGTTTTCCAACCTGTACTATTCGTTGTTCCATGTCGTTAATTTTGCCTGTCACTTCTTTCATTATTTCGTTGTGCTGATTGATCAGGGAACTTTTGAACTCAGCAAATTCATTTCTCAGTGCCAAGATGTCATCTTTCATGTTTTCCAGTTTAGCAAATTTGTCAGATAGCGCGCGTATTTCCTGCAAGACCGTTGAATCGGGTGTTGATAACGGTGATCTAGGCGAGGCAGGCATGGTATTCCCTGCCTGTTTACATTTGCTACAGCGCCACATTAACTTCCGATCGCCGAGCCTCCGATATCCGGCTTCGTTGACGCCACCACAGTGGAAGTGGACCGTGAGGTTGCACGCCGCGCAGTGAGCACCATCCGTCAACAACTCACTGCAGATACCGCACTTGGATGTATCCGACATTCTGAGTAAACTTATAGAGAACGGGTGGAAATTGTTTCGTTGAATGTATCTGCGGACCGTTTTTTATTTAAAACGTTTGTTGTTTACGTTCACTTTATGGTGGTTTTAACGATTTAACACTGTTTGCTTGTGGGTTTTGTCTTCAAAACGACGTTTTTGCGTAAGTGTTTATTGTTGTGTCACTGATTTATACGGTTTTATTTAGATTTTAGAAGTTTTTATAAAGCGGTTTGTGTGTGTGTATGTTTTTATAAATGAACCCGCGAACGCCCGCGTTTTCGCGGGTTCATTTTTATCTCGGGACTAGTCCCGTACCTAGGTACGGCGCAGCTTTTATTCTAACTTTACCTAAACACTTTGTCTAGAAGTGGTCACATTAATAGTCTAAAGGTTTCACCGCTGACTGATAGGTTCCTGCTAAATTAATTTAGCAGTTGACTCATCCAAGATTAATTCAAATTTATTTAGAAGATAAGGTTTATCTACAGTTGGTGAAACTGGGTGTTAGTGATACGCTTGTCTTAAAGAGTTAGAAGGAATACTATTCAATAAGTTCCAAACAAACAAAGAACTTGCAAATAGCAATTGCGATTGGGAGGCACAAACTGTCAAAGCAAGTAATAAATTACACAGATGGCGCAGTAAAACAAATTAGAGCAAAAAGTCTTCTTGCTTGCATTATTAATGAGTATTTATCTTCTTTAATGTTGATTCATGACAAGGAAAGGAGATCATCCAGCCTCCATACAAATTTGTGCTAATTCTAAAAGTGCCGGCCAACTAAAATAAACTTAAAATTATAATAGAATAGTCTGTGAGATAATATTCGAGCTCAAAAAATCTGTTCTGTTAGTGAAATAAATCCTAATTATTGCTATATTTTGCCGAAAATAATGTGCAAATTGCAATTTAAATGGTATCAGGTAATAGCAGGTAGAACGCGAAGAGCAAGATAGCATTAGTCATAGCATCTGTCACGCTGTCTCGCTCTAATTCGCACTGCGCTCAACGCGTGCGCTGCTTCCTTTCTATTATTCTTTCAGTATGCCTCAATGGAAGAAGAACTATCGGCTGCTGCTCCCATGTGATGTGCATTGTATGGTACATTGGATATGCAAGCCACCTTTATTTGGTGTGTCGTTGTGTCTACTCACTATAACCACCACGGTATCCCTTGACGGCGGGGTCAAGCTAATTGCGGTTAGCATCGTATCGTACCCCGCAACCCTGTCAAGGTTCGGCTCGCCGTTCGATGCTGGCGGGCCACGTCATATTTGCTAATCATCATTTCTGGAGGTGCACGTGGACACTACGCTGGGCGCCGCCGCCTCAGCCTACTAGTGGCTCAGGAGCGGCTCCTGGGGCTGCCGTTATATCCCTCTCTCGGGTTGCCGTCTCCTTGATCAGCATTACTGCCTCACAGAAGGAGACAGAGACGTTCCAAGTCATCACGCACCGGACCATGGACAAGGCAGGCAGCGACGTAACGACGTAACAAATGCTGCGACCAGTTCACGGGCAATTGGAAACAAGACCAGTGAAAACTCCAGCGGAATAACAATTGCAGTAGGAGGTACCCCATTGGAATTCGTCAATAAATATGTATACTTAGGGCAAGATAGAAAGATGGACACAGCAAACTAGCTCAACGAGATTGATAGACGTATCCGTATGGGTTGGGCCGCTATCAGCGAACTTGCTTTTGATATGAATATTTCGGAACGACAAAAAGCAAGTATATTCAACTAGTGCCGTCCTGCTAGTGCTTGTCTATGGAGCCAAGACTTACTATAACGCAGGGTTTCTTAAACTTTTTGCGGTCACGGACCACTTTCAGAATGTAAAAGTTTTCATGGACCCCTAACCAATAACTTAGGGCAAAAACAAGACTTATTTGTAGTAAAATTCTCTTCGCTGCCCGATATCTGTCGCTGCGAATTCGTTTAAGGCGTGAATTTATTGCACAATTTGCACATAAATATGTTGGGTCTTAACTGAGCCACTGCGGACCCCTGATACTCATGGTACGGACCCCTAAGGGTCCATGGACCCCAGTTTAAGAAACCCTGCTATAACGGCAGCTCTCCAGAAACTTGAAGTAGCTCAAAGAGAAACGGAAAGAAAAATGGCTCCGAAAAGAAAGTCGAATATCAAACGTTGTCAAAAGAGTAACGAAGCTAAAGTGGCCGGTCATGTAGCCAGAAAACCCGAAACATGGTGCAAGCAAATATTGGAATGGAGACCGTGGCATTGTTAACGACGAGCTGGAAGACCGCAAATGAGATGGAAAGATGACATCGTAAAGATAGGGTGGAGTAATTGATTGAAGACTGCCCAAAACAGAACGGAATGGAAGTTATTGAAGGAGGCCTACACCAAAATAGTCGAGAATTGCCTAAAATGATGATGAGTTAACGGTGCTGCAATACCTAAGCGAGGCAGTCCCGCCAGCGTTTGCAGCGCCGTTTCCTCAACGGGGTTGCGGCTGCTGATACAATTGTGACACCCGGCCTTTTCTCCACAAGTACCGGCCGAAATAACCATGACCGGTGCGGACTTGCGTAACCCTGATAGTGAGAACGCCGCGACTCAACATCTCTCCAACCACATGTCAAGAACAGGAATTATTGTCACTATGGTGGCGGCATATACAAGACATCTGCCTGTCAAAGACATTCCTGCTGAAGATTTAGATAATATTTTTATGTTTTGTCATGTGTTTTTCTTTAGGTAAGAATTCTGGCACAAATAAAGTTTATATGTTCTCAGTTAGGCTTGGTGTAGGTTTAGGTAGTTTAATAAATTGTGAGCTGACACAACACAATACTATCAATTATTGTTATCCAGGGTCTTCGTTTACATATCTAATTAATACATTAAATACAACAATATTTGATAGGCAGTCTACAATAATTATCACATATGGTGATAGCCCAACGGTGACTAAAAAGGATATATTTAATTTGACAGAAGTTATGTTATCGCTTCACAGGAAATTTGAATGCAAATTTATAACTCTTGCTTTGCCTTATTCTTGTAGCTTAAATGAAACAATGAATAGTTATATTCATGAACTCAACTTGTGCTTATACAATTTGACATGGCAATATAAAGATTTTATTTTATTATTTGACATTAATAATTTTATTAGTAATTTTACATTGACCAAAGATACTATGTATCTGCCACTATTTTATAGAAGACAAGTTGCTAAATTACTAGCATTTAATTTACAAAATGACACAGGTACATGTAGGGTATCCAAGAATTTAGCTTCTGTAAATAGTTCCTATCTTTATAATTCTTCTATTGAATATACTGACACAAGTTCTTTAAACTTAAGACTAGGACAAAGGGTAGACAAATTCAACTGAATGTAGCACATCAAAACATACAAGGTCTATCTGGCAAGGATTTAGAATTAAGTTTATATTTAGAAAATCACAGTATACAAGTTATGTGTATTACAGAACACTGGCTAAAAGAGTACCAAATTAAATTCTTAAATAACTCGCAATACACGGTACACAGTGCCTTCTCTAGGAAACACGCTATTCATGGTGGATCCTTGATTATTGTTTCAAATAGCTTAACATGTAAAGAACGGAAAGACATAGCAAGTTTGTCTATAGAACGCACCGTGGAACTGTCATGTGTAGAACTTGAGCAGCATATTATCATATGTGTATATCGTCCACCGTTAAGTAACTTTAGCTTGTTTGAATCAGTTATTGAAGATGCAATTACTAAAATTAGGAGCAATAAGAAAGGTATTATAGTTTGTGGTGATTTTAATGTTCTTGATCATTCAGTAATGACTAGTAGATTTTTAAATCTATTTAAATCATTTAATTTAAAAAATTTGTTCCTTGAACCAACTAGGATTACAGCAACTTCATCCACCTGTCTTGACAATATATTTAGTAATTGTACAGTTTTGAATAAATTAGTTAGTTCTGAATTAACTTCGGATCACTGTGGTCAATTAGCAAGGTTTCCGTATTATAGTGATAGCATTATACAGAAAGTGTTAGTTAGGCCATTACCTAGGCATAAGTTTAATGAATTCCGGAATAAAATTTTGATTGGAATGAATGCTATGAGTCCTGATTTAATGGAGATTGATTCGCCAAATGAAAATTTCAATAATTTATTTAATGTAGTTAACAAGGAATTTCAGAATACTTTTAAGACTAAGGAGAAAGTAGTTAAGGAATCTCGAGCTTTTAGTGAGTGGGCTACTGCAGGTATTTACAAAAGCAGAGCAAAGATGTACGAGTTGTACGGTATGAAGAGATACAATTCTGATTCGAACTTCACTGAGTATGTTAGGAATTATTCCAAGATATTTAAAAGAGTGTGCAATACAGCTAAGGCATTATTCGTTAGGAACAAAATTGAACAATCCTCGAATAAAATTAAGGCAACCTGGCGAGCTATTAATGAAGCAACAGGTAAGACAACACTTAGAGGTAATAGTTTTAGTTTATTTGATAGTGACAAATTTATTTATAATGACAAAGAAGTTGCACACACATTTAATAAATTCTTTGCTAGCATACCGATTACTACTACTAGAGAATTAAAATCATCAGCTATAGTCGCAGAAAACCTATTAGAATCTAGTGTAGGCAAATGTGATGTATTATTTAAGTTCGATTGTATTAATTCTACCGACATTATAAGTACTTTTCAATCTCTAGAGTCTAAGAATACAGGTGATCTCTGGGGCATTTCTGTTAAGGTTTTAAAAAGTGTAATTGATGTAGTAGCTCCATATTTAAGCAACTTATTTAATAAGTGTATTGAATCAGGTGTTTTTCCCGATCTTATGAAACACAGTAGGATAATACCTCTTTTCAAATCCGGCAGTAAGACTGATCCTAGTAATTATAGGCCAATATCGATACTACCTGCCTTTAGTAAGATTTTTGAAAAGATCATACTCAAGCAATTACTTAGACATTTTAATCTAAACAGCCTCCTTCATAGTGAGCAATATGGATTTACCAAGGGTCACTCGACAACAGATGCAGGAGTAGCGTTACTTAAACACATATTCAGTGCATGGGAGAATGCCCAAAATGCTATTGGTGTGTTTTGCGACCTTTCGAAAGCATTCGATTGTGTCTGCCATGAAACGCTCTTATGCAAACTTAGACATTACGGCGTACAGACTAAAGCATTGGAAGTCATTAAGTCATACTTAAGTGACAGAATCCAATGTGTTGAAATAAACGGCTCAAAATCCAGTGGCTTACCTGTTGATTTGGGAGTGCCGCAAGGCAGCATCCTAGGGCCTTTCCTATTTCTTGTTTACATAAACGATTTACCTTTTTACTTGAAAAACATTTGTGACGTTGTACTGTTTGCTGACGATACTTCTTTGATATTCAAAGTAGATAGAAATAAGGAACATTTTAACGAAATAAACAGTGCGCTCATTCAAGTAACTAAATGGTTTAATGTAAACAATCTGGTACTGAACGCCAAAAAAACAAAATGTATTAAGTTTGCTCTGCCTAATGTCAGAAACCTTGGTCCTAGTATAGCTCTAAATGACGATGTTCTCGAAACATCTGAATCTACATTATTTCTAGGAATAACACTTGATTCGAAATTACAGTGGGGTGCGCACGTTACATATCTCTCAGGGAAACTTAGCTCAGCTGCTTATGCCATTAAGAAGGTTCGTAGGTTGACTGATGTCGATACGGCTAGATTGGTTTATTTTAGCTATTTTCATAGTGTTATGTCATATGGCATATTATTATGGGGTAGGGCCGCTGACATCGAAAATATTTTTATATTACAAAAACGAGCAGTTAGGGCCATTTACCAGTTAAAGACAAGAGTCTCACTTAAAGAAAAATTTAAAACTATTGGTATTCTTACTGTAGCATCACAATATATTTATACCAGTGTTATGCATGTACGACTACATATAAATTCTTACAAAATGAATAGTGACATACACAATATTAATACTAGGAACAGGCACAAATTATGTGTACCATATTTCCGTTTACACAAAACGCATAGCTCTTTTATTGGTCTTAGTATAAGAATCTATAATAAAATACCGAGTAATATTTTGGACTTGCCTTTAAGGTCGTTTCAGACAATTGTTAAAAATAATCTTTTACTAAAGGCATATTATAGTTTAAATGGGTATTTTGACGACAAGTACGCTTGGAAATAAATATTCTTTTATTAGGTCAATTTATTTTTATTATTAGGTCAATAGGCAGTTTTATAGTGTAGTTAATTACCGTATTCTCTTTTTATGCTACATTTGCATTCTTGTTCTACTCTTTTTATTATAATTTATTGGATTTGTAAGGTGAGGGTAACTCGTGGTCATGAACTGCTAACTAATAGATTGTAAATTGCTGCATTACTTTTCGGAACATACTGTTCCACCATAGATCAGAACAGTCATGTTCGCGAGTTGCTTACATCAAAAGACGTAAGTGGATGCTCCTGTTTCACCATATTCACTTTGGGAGGCTTAATAAATGAACATAATTTATTGCTTGAGTATGATATCAATAACTATTAACTTTTGCAATAGTAGATAACTCACAATGTGAAACAGTTGCAGCTCCTTACAAATATAACATGTAAAACCATTATACTGGCAGTTAAAAAGAGTGGCCACGAGTTTTATTGCCCGTTCTTTCTCGTGGTTCTACCTATTGCATTGCGAACGTGGCAGTAAATGTAAATGTAGAATCATCTAGTAATTAACTTTAACTTTTGACGTTCATAAGCGTCACTTTGTGGCCTAAATGAATAAATGATTTTGAGTTTGAGTTTGAGTTTGTGAATAAAAATGGTTTTTTACTTACTTTGTATAAGTTCACTGCATTTTTAGACTCACGTATTTCACGTGAGATTGAATACGTATAGTTGACTACCATTACACCTCTTTTTTAAAACTTTTGACAACACAAAACTAAGTACTTTACCATACTTTGAGGCTGTACATTAAAACCTAAGTATTGGCTCAGAGAATTGACTTAGAACTTTGGTGTAATAGTAAAAATGTTCAAAATAATGTGTTCTATTAAAATAGCACAATTTTATTTATTGGCCGGCACAATAAAAATTTGCCCAATTTGGATGATGTCCTTTCTCTTCTAATTTCCTCATTTCATCATCGTCCTAGAGTTATTCTGATTGCATACAAGACTTTCGTCTTGGAGCCCGAGATCCACTTACTAGTCTAACCTGATTTAACAGAATATCAGTTTTTTCTCAGAGCGACTGCCGTTTAATCATTTAATCATTATTTATTTATTAAACATAGGTCATACAGGTCTTACACATGTCAGCCGTCTGACTTCCATCCATCTTCCTCATCAACTATTGAACTAGAAAATTTATTACTACGATGATTTTAGGTTACTACAGCAAATAGAAAGTGGTCAGCGTAAGCTAGAAGCTGACTTCTCAATTGACCCGGCGTTTGAGCTGGCTCAGCTGGTGTACGGCGACGGAAAGGACCCCGGGCCACTGCTGACACCAGATCTAAGCTTTTGTATAGTGTCTGGAGAAAATTGTGCGACCTACCCGAGGCAGTTTGATATATGTGTGAGTATGAACACTAGCTACATTTATTTTATAACTCAAAAGCGGCAAATGACGTCCCTTGTGGTGGTAAATGTCAACGTATAGACGTCTCTGATACGAGTACTAGGGAGGTATCACTCGCGCGTTGCCAACACAAGTGAAAAGAAGTTGTTGAAGGTTTCTCGCACTCCTTTCCTCTTCTCATTCGTCTTATTATATAGGAAGGGGAGAGAGAATGAAATAATCGTTTGGCCTTCGACGTATTTTTGTTCTTAAGAGCTAAATGTAGACCGGTTAAACTGGAAATTGAGATTTATGTTTTTTTCTGAATAGTCATTTCTTTGCATTTTTTCGCTTGCCATTTGCATGTATAACTCCTAAATCGAACAAAAATAAACCTATGAATTAGTTAAATTACTAAATGGAAAGAAATAAAAATCGAATATAGGACGAAGTGGACGTTACGTTGAAAAGCGTTATCGACTCTGTATATGCTTTGTGATGCTGATGTTCGTAAGTGTCCTGATCGCCACGTTATCGGCAGGGCAGTGCCATATCCGAGGAGTCGATATTCTTCGCCGTTAAGACGTGGAGCGGCTTCCATCAGACCAGAGCCAAGGTCGTCAAGAAGACCTGGGGCAGGCACGTCAAGAACTTGCTGTTCTTTAGTGATGCTGATGGTGAGTGGAACACTCTTTAAACTCACCTTCTGTTTCTTTTTTACTATTATTTGATAACTGTACATGCTACAACATCCCCCTATACATGTAGGACCTCATTATTTAAATATAACTTTGAAAAATTGAAGTATCGTAATGACTGAGACAGTTTTGGCTTTTCTTCTCAAGAGGTCATTTAGCTAGACAGAGCCGGCTTTGTCTAGAATTGGGTTTTGGCTTGTATAAATGTTGTTAACAGCCAAAATGCACAAACAAACTGTTTTTATGTCTGGGTCTGTGTTTATGGCACGTCACTAGGTCATTAATAACAGCTGTTGCCTTGTTTTATTTTTACTGGTTACCTCCCATTTTAGTTGCCATCCATAGCATATTTTATTCTTTTCCAACGTTCATAGACGCGTTCAAGTGGCAAGTTTTAACGCAACGATTATAATCTGGGCCGGCGACATCTGAACTTCTGAACCATCGACTCGACAAGAATAAGAAGAATTATAATCTTCAATTACATCTTGCCTAGATCCGCATCTACCAGCCGTCAACACTGGTGTGCCTAACAGCAGGACCGGACACTGCAGCAAGACCGTGGCCATACTGCGACTAGCACTGAATAGAGTCAAGAACATGCCTCATGTCAAGTGGATATTTTTAGCTGACGATGATACTATACTCGGGTAAGTCGATATAATTTTTTTTATGTCTAACCTCAGAATTTTTCTCTAGGACTTATTTTTATTTGAATGTTGGTTATTTCTCTTCTGATGCCATTTAAATTTGATCAAGATCTGACGAGTAATTTTTGAGTTAGCATTAGTATGCATTTTTGTTTAATGTATTCCGGGGAGCATCTGCTTTTGTATTTTTTTTTATAATTTTGATATTTTCCCATTATCGTGGCTAAAAAAGTTGTTTTTTAAATATTTAGGTTAAAAATAATTCTTGTTTTAGGGTGCAAAGGTTGTGTGAATTGCTAAGTTGCTACCGGGGCGGTGACGAGGTCACAGTGTTAGGAGAAAGATATGGCTACGGGTATGGGAAGATTGAAACTGCTTCTAAAGGTAAGTAGATGAATTTTTATCGTTATTCTTTAATTCTTTCCCTTTATAATCATCGGTTTTCTTTGCTTTCTTCTATGAATAGCACCAGCTAGTGTAGTCCGACTTCAGCTACCGTATGTTTTAAACTCTCATCATTAGAACGACGTTTGTTTTACTGTTTTCCTGACACCGAATCATGTGACGATTTTGAAGCAGGATAATCACTGCTCCGAGAATGGCATTCGAATCGAATGCATTTCACTTTAGCACATACCTATCAACCATTTTCCTCTTCTGCCTGCCCTGATCCCAAATTACTTGGGGTCGGCGCAGAATGTCTTTCTTTTACATTCTCTCCTATCATTATTCGTCATCAGATTATTTACTCCCTTTTCATTCATGTTATATTATCCTTCACGCAATCCATCCATCTTTACTTTGGTCTTCCCACTTGCCTTTTGTATCCTTCATCAGTTTCCTAGTCACATGATTTACATCTTCCCATATTCTTCTTTTATTAAATGTTTCCAATGTAGAAGTAGCGATACATTGTCTGTTTTGTTCATATAAGGCTACGACTATATAACGGGCGGCGGCGGCACAGTGCTGAGCCTGGGCGCCGCTCGCTTGCTAAGTACGTGCACGTGCGCCGACATCTCGGCGCCCGACGACATGACGCTCGGCGCGTGCGCGCGCTTCAGGCATAACTTCACCGTCACGCACTCGCCGCTATTCCACCAAGTAAGTGGCGACGGAATGTGTATGGCTACGGCTACATAACAGGCGGTGGTACATCGGGTCATAGATAAAATCAAATCCGGAAATACCCAGGGGTGGATCCAGTGGGAGGCCGTTAGAGGTTTCTTTGGATAAAATCGACCTTCAGAAATGTGAAATGAAACTGATTCAAGAAAAATACCTACAACAATTACCTCAATTCTGTTTGTAACCATAGCTAAATACAAAATGCCATTTATCTTACAATAGGCGGAGGAGAGATATTGCCCTGAGCTCCTTCGATTCCTCTATCCGCTAGTTACTGTTCAACATTTAAGATCTTTGTGATATCCAAATAAATTGAGCCATAATTAAAAACAATCCTATACAATCCTAGGCTCGTCCACAAGACTACGCCCGCGAAGTGCTTGCGCGGGACAGACCGGTGTCCTTCCACCGTCACTCCTCCCCCGAACCCAGCAGAGTGTACGCCACGTGGTTCCAACACGACGACCTGGCCCTCAGACGTGCGAAGAAAGACGAGCTCTGAGGTACGACTGCTGCCATCTAGATTACCTACGACTATTAGAACTGAGTTTATTATTTTTTTACAACGTCACCTATTGTAAAACTTATGAAAGCGAAAACTTGTAATTTAGAAAATGAAGTGCTCACGCCATCTTGTGGTTTGAAGAAAAGTATAAAGAATTGCAATCAGTAATCAATATCCTGAATATTTACAACTCATTGGATTTAATTTTTAGTGGCATTCATAGCTTTTTTCTAAGTACGTTAAATGTTGGCAATACTTTCCATATTATAAGTAACATTTTTAAATACCGAAAAATATTTTTCGCCGCCTTTGCGGGCCTTGTAATATACACCACTATTTTTTAATTAGTGCAAAACCTTTAAGGACAGATAAGCGAAGACATTATTATCATATATGTGACGTAAGAATTTCATAATATCTATAAAGAGCAAAGTTATTATCATTTGTTTGTTGTAGAAAATCTCACTTAAATCATAGTCATATTTTACATTCAATAATTTATTGATAATATTCCATCCTGCTCATTCGCATTCTCTCTGTCACACTTGTGATGTAGGTAGTCTTAGACAATAGAATGAAGCAAAATAATAAGTGTAGGTAGTTACTTTTTAATTTTCTTAATTCTACCCTCTCCTTCATACTTCATTCGGGCTTAGGACCGGCAAAATTTACCGTTTTACAAGTAATTAAATACGAAGAGGTATGTAATTAGAAAGCAAACAAATATCAAAATAAAAGAAGGTATTCTGGACGAAAAGAAAATAGTAATTTTGGCGTATTTATGAAGTTAGTATCAGCTGTTATTTACAAATTTCATTATCATCATGTCAGCCTAGAGACGTCCACTGCTGGACATAGGGCTCCACACAGGTCCAAGGTTCTCCACACAGACCGATTTGGATCCGCCCGCATCAAATTATTATTTACGTAGGTAGGTAATTTTTACTTACAAGTATTTCAATTTATTGTTCTTCGAAATATCCACCACTATTGTCAATACACAGACGGGCAAGTTTAATTAAATTGTTTTTTAACGAGAGAAGTACGCTTCTGTCGTTTCACTTCATCATAAGCGTCCAATATGCGCTGTTTTAATTATTCGACATTAACCGGCTCACTTTTGTACACCCACAAAAAGAAGTCCATGGCCGTGAGGTCAGGTGAGCATGGAGGCCAAGCTACGGGGCCGCCTCGACCGATCCACTGGCTTCCAAACTCTTCCCTGTACAAACGCACAGCTGCACTCGAGTTATCCACTCACAAAGTACGCACGAAGAATAGCTACATAAACGATGCGCTCACTACCGGTTACAATTTAGCACTGTTTGTCGCATCGGGCGGGGCGCGGCGCGGGCGCAGAGGGACGGGGGGGAAATTATCAATGGAATAGTTTACTACTACTACTAATTTACTACTCATAGTTTTAGTTATGCATTTACCAATTATTACGTATTTTTGTGGACAGTTTTGAGACAGTTTTGGGACTTAGTGTTTTTATTTTTTACCTACACAAATATGATCAGTTAAAGGTACTTAGAGCCCTGTAATTTTTTTTGTACTAATTAAAAAATAGTGGTGTATATAAACTTTTGTATGGAGTTATTTGGATACAGAGTAAATGCGTAGTGTCAAAATTTAAAAGCAATTTTGTTAGTTTTTACAATGTATGTTATCGAATCGTACATATGTCACAAAAACAAGTCTTAAAAATGTATACGCACTATGTTTCTCATCTACAGCCCTTAACAGTCCACTGCTGGACTAGGCCTCTCCTTTGAAAGGAGGAATTGGCCTACTATACCACGCTGGCCAAACGGGTTGGTATAGGGTTTGTATCAAGTTTTGCTTCTCTTACAGTGCTGTTCTCTGCATAATATGCTCCCTCTGTTGGCTCTTACGACACCCATGGGATGATATGGGGTGGTGACATTCCGTATTCTTAATCCGTCACCACTCGGACAATTCCACCCACTATGTTTCAAAAGTCATAATTTAAAGTTCATGAGAGTCGCTTGCATTGGGGGCTAGTAGGTTTGGCTCAAGTGAATCCATGTAATGCCACACCACGACTGAATTGACGATCAGCACGCTGATTGGTTAATTTCGATTCCAACAACGATCCTACCTTGGTAATGGTATACCATCATTCGATGACCAGATTATTATTTAACACATATAATAAAATGGCAAATTATGTTTATTCTAATAAATACTGCATTAAATTTCTCAATTTCACAATAGTTATTAGTTTGTCCTACTTGATTTGATGTTTAATACCTTTTATCACAAAGGTGCAAAACTAGCAAATGCAAATTGCCAATCTTTTAAAAAAGAGTTTCACCTAAATATTTATGTATGAGTAGTGGTTTTTTTTAAATGTGGTTGTGTAATTGTTTTTATATTTTATTCATTTGTTTAATTACTTACGAATACTACAACATGTTGGCAAGTTTTATGTAAGAATACTTCACAAAATGTAGTCATCACAATTCTTGTAATAAAACAAAAACATCACACTTTGTAACTCGACGTTATGTTATTGCCTTGACTTAAAACGAATATCACACATTTACATTAACTACTGCTTAAGTATTTTGACAGTGTCATTCACTGTTTAAATCGAAAGATCTAGAATCATATTTTCACTATTACCCGTCGTTCCGAACGCTTTATAAGAATCGTGATTACGACTTTATAAAATACTTCAAATGATTTCTGTATAACGGAGGTTACATTAAAACCGAAAAAAATCTCAAATTTCAATGATTCACAACGTTTCGGTTGCTTTTTAAACCGAAAAAAATCTCAAATTTCAATGATTCACAACGTTTCGGTTGCTTTTTAAACACTGTTTAAGCCGTGGCCATCAAAATATTTTTGTACTGTCTTCATGTATTTCTCGAATCTTTTTCATTATGTAACGAAGTCGTCAAAATGTTGATAGTTAACTGTATTGCATTTATTAGATCTAATTATTACATTTACATTTGTTAATGTTTGTGTTTTTTGCTCTCTGTTATTTAAAATATGAGTAAAATTATAAAATTAAGTAGGTAGGTATTTAAATATTGTCGCTTTTATAACTGTTTAAAATGTTATATTTTTCAAAATGTTTTACCTACAGGCATCATGTATCATTCGATCACTTTTTTAACTTTCCAGGAACCTCAATAATGACGGAATATAACCCCAGGTTTAGTTTCAGATCTACATTATTTTATAAAATCTATCAAACAAGCTCGTTATTCAAGATTTCTGTCATATTTACATTCAACATTTTCTCCAACGAATTTTAAAGACAGATGTAACTTAAAATTATACTAATTGTCTACGTAACCTTTAAAAACAGTACCACCAAACTAGGACTAAATTAAATCAGGAATTAACTTCGAACTATATTTAGTCCATTTTAATAGAAACAAATCTGCCAGAACTATATTTGGCCCACAATTTATTAATAAGACTCCGAATCTAATACAATATCAGGTCATATTATTCCGACCTACCTTATCCTATTTCCAATAGTTCAAGTTAATTCAACACCCGTGCCTATTAATCTGCCATGATTAACTCAGTCGCAAGGCTAAGAATAGTGGGTAACACATAAAGTGGGTCTACGAGACTCCATGATTACATTGCGCGGCCACAAATTAACCCGCAACCTTTGGACCCCTCGTTATTCGAGATTGGTGTGCCTATATACAATAGTAAATGCGAGATGTGTCTTGCATTTTGTTACTAAGATAGTGTTGTAGATTCTGGTAAGATTGTTGACTGAATACTTTTCTGTAAACTTAGTTTATTACATTCTCAGATCGACTAAAAAGTTACTCACCTTGTTAGCCCTGAGTTATCTTCTTAATTATACTTGATCTGAGCTGTTAAATATACCTATACGTTGGTCACAAATTATAATATGTGATATCGTTTGCAAGAAAAAGTTATAATATTCTTATTCTAAACTCTTTTTTACAAATAGGAACATATTATTTTTTGTTTTTATAAATGACTACCATTAGTAATAGAGACATGGACTTCCCCTTATGAAAGCTGTCTAGTAATGACCACCAGGAGCGTGCGAAAGGAATACCCTAATAAGTTGGTATTTTTGTCTCTTTCTACTGGTCAAATAAGAAGGTATTTCACAAGTCCATACCTCTGTCTATACACTTTTTAAATTATAATCGTAGTTAATAGTTTATAATTATTATTTACATGTATGGTCACAAAAGCTGTTACGAAATTATTTATGAAATAATAAACGTATTGTATTTATGTAAGTTGTGTTACAGTATTGTTATTTATTAAGAACGAACTAACATATCATTTGTGTATACTTGAAATATATCGATATTTTTCTAAAACTATGTTGTTTTATTTCTGACTTGAATTTTGTCAACAGAAACATAGAACACAAATACATTTCGAGGCATTTTACGAAAGAATAAGATAAAATGGGAATATATCTATAGCTAAATTAAAAACCGTTACATACATAACCTAATTATCTTATAATATCCAGTAGATAATACTACAATTTTAATAGTATTTCAGTAATTCAAGGTAACGTAAGAGTTGTTTTCGAGTGAAGAAAACATACTTCTGCAATAAGTTTAAAAATAACTCAAAACTTATAGGCACTAAACTATGTCTAACTGTTTACCGTAAACGATTTGAAACTTTCATGATCACACGACCAGAGGAAGTCGGACGAAACGCTGGTAAATATCGAGGTATTAGTTATGCCTTACATATGTATCTTATTTAATGCGAGTAAGACCCGCTAAATAACTTTGTATAACCTAGTGGGTTCGATTCCCATACCAAACTACAATTTGTGTAATACACTAATAAATACACATATCGATGTTTCTAGTCTGGGTGCTCTTTGCAGCAGTTGATTGAATGTCTATGAAGTACCTACCCCGCGACTCAGCATTTATTCCTAGGGCGGGAGATGTCACCGCAATAAAAAATATTAAAGTATTTTTCTGAAACGTAGAACACGATCTGTCTTTTTTTGTAAGTATCTATAGGCTCACGCCAGTTCACATTAAGACAGGTAGGCATTTTGCATGAAACATTTTCTGCTGAAGATACTTTTCCAATTGAGTTTGGGTAATTAATCAGCCCCTTGTCTTGGCTAATGGACGCATTGAGCGCGATGACTTGGCCCGCTTTAGCCAAGTCACGTTACTTAATAAACAGGGCCGCTATACCTACTTGGTCAAATGCTACCTCATCGACGATATTAATACTAAGGTACTTAAACACTGTTCAGATATTTTGGCCCTTCCAATTAGTCACATAATTAATTTATCATTTACTCAAGGTACCCAGTACATATCCCACAAAACTAAAATTTTCTATTGTCAAACCTCTGTACAAACAAGGAGATAAAAGTGAAATGAATAATTATCGCCCAATAACTCTCATTCCCGTAAGGGCTAAAATTTTTAAAGAGTCATGTATGATAAGCTGTTATACTACTTTGTGACAATAATAAAATATTAAAAGAGGAACAGTTTGGTTTCAGGAAAAATTGAACAACAACCCTTGCATGTTTTTAGCTTATTAGACTGATTACTTCTAGTCTTAATGAAAAAAGGCCTATATTATCTACATATATTTCTCGACATGTCAAAGGCATTTGACTTTGTAAACCACAAACTTCTGATTTACAAATTGAATCGTTACGGAATAAGAGGAAATGCGTTAAATTGGCTGGAAAGCTACCTAAAAAAACGCGAACAATGCGTGGAGATTTCGAGATATACGGTATCTGAAAAAATGGTGCATAGATCCTCCTACTGCTGAAATTCCAATGGTGTCCCTCAAGGTAGCATATTAGGCCCCTTTTTGTTCCTGCTATATATTAACGACTTGCCCAACGTCACCACACATGACTGCATACTATATGCCGACGATACCACCCTTAATATTAAATCTACTGGTAACAATATTGATGAATACCAGAACGAAATAAACAAGACATTAAATAACATAATACGAAGGTTACAAGATAATAATTTACAGGTCAATTTAAAAATAAAACAAAAAAGATGATACAATTTCAACCTTATAACAGCAAACGTCCACAATTACAAGTCAGATACACAAATGATACCATTGAGGAAGTTAAAACTGCTAAATTCTTGGGCATAACAATTGACAAAAATTGTAATTGGAAAGCGCATATTGACGAATTGTGTGCTAAGATACAAAGGTTTGTGTACGTGCTAAGCAGAATAACCTGCGTGGCTGGTATCGATGCAGCCTTATATGCATATAAGGCTGAATGGTATGCATACCATGGTTACGTTTCCTCAATATAATATGGGGCAATTCCATTGATATTATCAAGGCATTTCGAACCCAAAAGAAATGTATGTGGGTGATAAATAAAGCACATCCGTTAGATAGCTGTGTTCCTTTATTTAAAAAGTTTAAAATATTGCCTCTGCCAGCCTTATACATATTTGAAATTTGTATCTTTGTACATAAACACATAAATTTATTTGAAATGCATAATGATATTTTAATTAGGAAAAGTCGGCACGGATTTCATTATTTTCAAATAATGTATTTTGTATGGCAATAAGTATTTATAATAAACTACCCAATGCGTTTAAAACATTGAATTTTATAACATTTAAAAATACATTATTCAAGTATCTATTAGAGAAATGTTATTACACAACCAATGACTTTTTGAATGAAAAATTTGTCATAAATATCAAACTGGACATTGACATTGTTTTTAGTTTTTGTATTTATATTTAATGAATATTTTATCTGCAGTACTATTATTATGATTATTTTACCATTAACTCCTGTGTTCTGTATGCATTTGTACGCTGGAAACAGCAGAATATTATGGACATCAAGGTTTTTGTAACACCTATTGTAACAATATTCTGACAAATAAACGTATGATTATGATTATCGTGAATATGATTTACAAGCTGCCGTGCATATTGGGCCAAGTATTGGCCCAGTTTGTTGGGCTATACCTAATGGATCTTCAAGTTTTATTTTATTCTTTATTTTATTTTCTTTGAGTTAACAAACAATTGCGTATTGTGCTTAATTCTAATACAGTATTAATCCTTAAAATATACTTATGTAATCACGCAACCAACACCGTTATCTACAACCTAACATATATAAAAGAACTTAACAAGTAGCAAGCAACTATGGCAAACAGGTGTCATTGAAAGACAGTAGATATTTAATATTAAAGAGGTAAATTATAGATATTATAGGTAAGGTACAGTAGGTACATATATGTTCTGTTTTATTTGTGTATAATACAAACATATTTTTGATATTAACACTACACAAATTTGTTAATTACCTGTTTTTTAAACTGGAATAGGGACAAGGCAAATATATCAGTATCAGTGAAATTATCGTTATAACTTTTCATTATAGGTCTTAAAGGAGCAAATAGTTTATGAACGTAGGTGTCACGGATACGTTGCGAGCGACTAGGTATGTGAAAATATATTTGGTTTATCAACATATCACAATCTAATTTATTTTGTCAAATCTTGTAAAGAAAGATTTGGTCAAGATACATTCTTCTATGTTTGAAAGTCATGGGAGAAATTTTTTTGAGAAGTATTTCATATGGAAACCATTTTCGTTCAACTTTATAATTCAAGTAACGGAGAAATTTGCGTTGTACTGATTTTATTTTGGTCATATTTGTCATATAGTGGGTTCCAAATACATGTGGCGTACTCCAGTTGCGACCGAATGAAGGACTTGTATAATAACAATAAAGTCGCGGCTTTCTTGAACAAGGTACAGGTACGTCTAAAAAAACCAAAAAGTTTAAAGGCCTTGGCAGTGATATAATCTACGTGGGCATCAAAATGTAGTTTTGAGTCGAAATGAATGCCCAGGTCTTTAATATATGAGACTTTATCTAAAACGGTACCACAAATTTATTTTCTTCGTAAAAGTGATTGGTTTGCACTTAGATAGACTTAAATGAAGTTATAGTTATAGACTGAAAATCGATTTAGATCCTCTTGCAATTTGACACAATCTTCAATAGATCTTATTTTTCTAAAAACCTTTAAGTCATCGGCGCGTACAGTAAAAACTGACTGTTTAAGAACAATTTTTTTAATGTCATTTATAAATAGAATAAAGAGCAGAAGACGCAAGATGGACCCCTGAGGTACACTGGAAGTGATGGTGGTGACATCAGAGGAGAACCCCTAAACCACTACCTTTTGAGTTATATTTTGGACATACGATGCAAGCCAATGGAGTAGATTACCACGAATGCCGTTATATTCGATTTTTTGCAAGAGCATTGCATGGTCAACCTTGTCAAAAGCCTTGCCAAAATCTATGTAGATTGAGTCAACCTATAGTTGGTTAACAATCAAACAAAAAAACGGAGTACAAGACTAGGTAACTTAATGTGGAGCGATTTTGAGCAAAACCATGTTGCTCAGGAATTAGGATATTATGCAACGTAGGGTAAACCGAATTGTGGACCAATCTCTCCAAGACTTTTGACACGGCTGACAGCAATGATGTTAGTTAGTTGGACAGGTGTTTCCGCACTTAGCCACTGAATTGGGCCATTGTGAGTGAGCAGCGACACAGTAAGTTGTCGTTTGCTACTCATACCATGAAAGCTCCTTCCAGAATGCCATGAGTTGACCAGTGTTGCGTATGGCTTCGCTCATGATTCTGGGATTGTTCAGGAACCTCGTCTGTTGGTCGCTCACGCTGGTACAATTTAGAATCACATGAGCGGGTGTTTCTTTAGTCTCCATGCAGCCCCTGCATAGTGGGCTGTCCGTGACGCCGATATTGTAGAATTGCTTATTTAGTGGACAGTGGCCGGTTATTATGCCAGTCAGATGCCTGAGTGTTTTCCTGTTGGAGTGCAGCAGTTTTTGCGAGAGTCGTTTGTTCAATTGGAGGATGCCATCTTTGGATTGCGTACACTCTTTCAACTCTGCCCACTCTTTTTCATGTTGTTGTAGGGTTCTTTCGCGTAACCACTTTTTTAGTTGGTTGAACGGTATCGAAACAACTGGTTCGGGTCCGACAGTTGTTATATCCGATCCTTTCCTTGCCAGTTGGTCTGCTGCGTCATTGCCCGTGGAGTCGTTCCTGGCCGCGATTGCCGTCGCCGCCCTTATAATCCCAACGCATTCAGCTTGGAAGATGGTGTTGAGTTTACCAAGCGATGTTGAGAGATTGATGTTCAAGTTTATTTTTTTTTATGTTAATAGGCGGCAAACGAGCAGACGGATTGCCTGATGGTAAGCAATTACCGCCGCCCATGAACACAAGCAACACCACAGGAGTCACAAGTGCGTTGCCGCCCCTATATGATATAGATATAGATAGATAGGATAAGGAGTGGGATGAGGGAGAAGGATTAGGGGATAGGGCCTCCGGCACTCTCACTCACCGAACGAAACGCAACAGTTTGGGTACTGTTACTTTACGTCGATTTTCTGTGAGAGGGTAGTACTTCCCCGGTCGAGCCGGCCCATTCATACTGAAGTCAGCAAGGCTCTACTACCTTGAAAGTCATGGGAGAATACTCCGGCACCCGTCCCATACTTCGTTTTTTAGCCGTCTGAGTATACTCTAACTTCGTGTATACCAGAGCTATCCTTGTGCTCTTCTTGCAGTTGTATGCGGTATTTTCTGTCAAAGACAAAGGTTTTGGGTATAAGGTCGCAAGTTGCATCTAGCATCGGGCTTTCGTTAGTTAATGTCCTTTTGACAGCAATGATATTGGACGAAAATTAGAAATATCAGTTTTGATGCCACCTTTAAATACAGGCGTGATATTAGCAGTCTTCCATGCTTGAGGCATGATACCTTCTTTAAATAAATAGGTAAGTGGTACACTCAACGACTCTACGGTATGTTTCAGAAAGAAAGGGGGTATCCCGTCAGGACGGGAAGCTTTAGTTATGTCTAAAGACTTCAGTGAAGAAGCTACAGTATCTTTAGAGAATGACAGATCAGATAAAATGACTTGACTGTGTATTGGTGCCTTCAAGCTTTCGGTACCTAATTGTATAATTAATAAGTTCATAAACCGAGCTGAAGAACTTTGAAAATAACTTACAAACATGCAAGGCACCTGTACACTCCTCATTGTTATAAGACATAGTGTTGGGTATACCTACATTAGTGTTCAGTTTTTACACATTGGTCATTCGACGCTAATATCTTGAAGGTTGTGAAAACTCTTGTAGCTGTGACAACTACCCCGGTGGTCTGCCGGAACCAGGGCAGATGCTACTGAATGTGTGTCAAGCTCCCCGCGAGCGTCGATGTCGGCGCCACCGGGGCAGATGCAACAATTTTACTCATGTGCTCCGGTGCCGGGGCAGACGACTGGGGTGGTTGGTCAAGCATTTATTTACAATAGTATAATATCACCCTAGCTAGTAAACTGTCTGAATGCTAGAAAAGATCCACTTTTCTCCACTAAAAACTAAAGCTGTTGAAGCTGCAGAATTAAGCCGTCATCCACGCTAAGGCATCAGATTTCACAATCTTTGAAAAGATTATCGGTGGGTACTTAGTCGTGCTGATCGCCAACCCCAAGGTAAAAGTAGGTACCTAATGTAGGTATGCGGAGCGCGACAAAAGCGTTTGGTGTGTGAACGAAACTATTAACACTAATTAGCTTGTCCGGCAGTGTGAATCGTCAACTACCAAAAAACGGCAAGTAGCTGTATACTACATGCTACGGCCTACGATACAAAAGTTAGGTATGCTTCCTTCTTATATAACTGCACGAAAGACGTATTGGTGTAAGCG
Organism: Euclidia mi; assembly: GCA_944739405.2. Classification (NCBI taxonomy): domain Eukaryota; kingdom Metazoa; phylum Arthropoda; class Insecta; order Lepidoptera; family Erebidae; genus Euclidia; species Euclidia mi. The sequence continues at coordinate 58,987,296 of OX123198.2, forward strand.
CTCGTCTTATTGTTTAAGGTTTTAGCCCACATGAACGAATCCCCTCACATCCAACCAAAAGAATATCGTTCAAATATGGGCTTTAAGTATTGCTCCTTTATTTTAAAAAGCGGCGGTAGCCCAGTGGTGTACGTAACGAACTGCCGAGACGATAGTCTCGGGTTCGATCCCCAGGTACCTCGGGCACACACCTCTGACTTTTCGAAGTTATGGGTGTATTAAAAATGTTAATTATCTTAATAATGTGCCCGGTAGATGGCAATAGGATCGCCCCCTATTACATTGGGACCGAAACATATCTGGCGAAGTGTGGGTGTGTAATACACCTCTGCCTACCCCTTCGGGGATAAAAGGCGTGAAGATATGTAAGATAAAATAAAGCAGGTATACGACCCTAGCCACGCAGACAATTGAATGGGAGACAGATGTTGCTGAAGGTTTCACTGGCGTAGAAAATAAGGGACTGGTTTTTTTTTACCCGAAATTTTCATATTTTATATGTGTAAGTCACACTGACCGATAGAACGATATTTTTGTTTGTATTACGGCTTCAGTGATGTATTTATAATTGCTTGTATTCCCTTCGGGATTCTCTTAACTAACAAAAGACAGTAATTTACGCTGAGTATTCGAACCCAAGACCCTACGTTTTGCTAGGTTGGTCTCCCTACTAGTAAATCACTGCTGATTGCAGAGCTTAAGAATAAATACAGGAAAAAATATTCTGGCGAGTGAGTCATCCAGAAGCACTTTTTTGAACAAAAGTGGCTATTACTCGAAATTCGCACCAATTGTCTAAGATTATTATACCTTTTTGGATAGCAGGTAATACCAGGAAGTTATTCCAATACTTTACATAACATGCCACATATTATTTTTTCAAATTATTGCATTTTTGTGGCGTCATTTTATTTTATTCGCACATTTTTGCGTGTTTATTGGCTCTATTTTCAAATTTCACGTTGAGCTAGTAGATTTATTTTAATTTAAAAGATGGGCCATTTAATTGTCCATTAAATAAGACCTAATTTGCCACCAAGAATAGTCAAAATAATTTTTTACAAAAATTTGGTCTTCTCAAAAATCTTAAAACCCGTTTTATTCCAAAATGGTGCATTTTGGACCCTCATATGTAGGGGGTAAATTTATGCTATTTTGGCCCTAGAATCACCTCCTCTGTAATGTGTAATTGCTCGTATTGTATACGTCTACACCTGTATACGTGGTGTACTTATACATATTATGACGATTACAACTCTTTCAACCTTTTGAATAGTTATATCTCAAAAACTGTGGCTCTTAGGAAAAAAGTATTTAGACATTTTTATAGATAATTATCTAATCTACAATTTTTGTCTGAGCTAATTTTATGATAAAACTTACCATTTTGCTGAAAATCGCGAAAAACCCGTTTTTGTGACCTCGAGTAAAATTTTTTTTGCACGTGCCGGATCGATGAGGACTTTTCACATGTCCTTTATAATAGTGTATTGAACAATCCCACCAAAATTCAGCCAAGTGGGATTTTTTGTAACCTCAGCCCTATTTTTTTGTCTAATTTGACCGGACTAGTAAGGTATTCTGAAACTTGCCAACTGGCAAGCGTCTCCCCTTTCATTCATTCGGTCTACGACCTATCATAAAATTGAGCAGTTTTAAGCTAGCGATGGAGCATCTAATATACTCTACATATATTTATAGCTTTTTAATTTCCTTCGCAGGCTTAGAGGCTTCAAACGTCGTAGCGGGTAACCACAAAATTAATGATACGTTAACTTAAGTCTCAATTTACTCGGCAAGATTAATTACTGAACAATCTTCACTTCAGCGAACTCAACATACTTTAAAACATATTTTCTTACCGCGAATACTTCAGATTATAACTTGTACAGAAAATGATATTTATTCTTCGCCAACTTTTAGGGTACTTAGGGTAAAGTTGCGAAAGGATCAGTGCGGGTCAGAGCGGGCAATTTGTCACTCAACACGCGATATCTACCGTAAGTACCTCCTACACTCTAACTTCGCAAACTTACATTTTTCATTACCCACAACTTTTGAGTACGACCCTGTGGTACGCCAAAACTACATACAACTTCCAACCTTATGTATTAGTACTACGACTTATTTTTGTATGGTAACTTGTCAGTAAGTGTCGAAAGATTTTTCTCACTTTCAGTTTGTGTACTTATGCATTAATCAAAATCATATCGATGCTCAAGGCGTCGCGCGTCGAGGTGAACTTAGAAAGAGTTAAGTCGCCAGGGATTATGTTAAAGCTTATTGTACGCGCCTTGTTTCTCTATAAGTAGGTAGGTATACTTATGTTGTTGAAGGTAGGTACCTAAGTATATAAGTAGGTATATTGTAAGATTTGTAAGTAAGGTTGGTATATACACGTCACGTTAATCTCGGTCTAAGGCCAATGAGAGCTCTACATGTTTCGTATAGTGATGAACAAAGAAAATGTCAAAATTATTTATTTCTAAAATTTAAAGAACCTGACATTGTGAGCCTCTCTTGTCAGCGAGTAGTAGAAATTACATGTGTTAAGTTTGAGCGGTTCATTGTTATGAGTGTATACAAACCTCCATGAGCACCATTTGAAAGTTATTTAGTCGTAGTTATTATGGATGATGCCCTAAGCAAAGTTTGTTATTGCCGTAAAATGGTTGCTATTTTTGGAGACTTTAACATTAACTGAAATTGAATGAAAAATGCTCTTCAACTATGATTTTTTTAATTTATTTATGTCCTGCAATTTATGTCACATTTTTTATGAACCAACTGGAGTGACTGCCACAAGTGGTACTTGTATTGAATATTTACTTACTGATATAAAACCAATACACAAATCATCAATTAATATGCTTCAGTCAGATCACAGTGAGCAGTTAATCTGTTGTCCAAGAAAATGTCCGAAAGTCCAGAGAAATATTGTTACAAGAAGAATAGGTATTTACCATAGAGAAAATAGTTATATATATACCAATAATTGAGAGTCGACTTAAAACTTTGAAAAACAATTTATCTAGAAAAATGCGTTGATTGCCTCATCATGACCATCCGGAACAGTTATATAGCTCTTTGTTTGACTTGATAAATGACGAATTTCAGACTGTATTTACATCCAAAAAACTAAATGTAACTGACTGTCTGATGTTTAGTAATTGGGCTACTGAAGGTATTCATAAAAGCCGGATTAGGTTACTGTCCGTGTGGTGACGGATTAAGAATACGAAATGTCACCACCCCATATCATCCCATGGGTGTCGTAAGAGCCGACAGAGGGAGCATATTATGCAAAGAACAACGCTGCAAGAGAAGGAAAACTTGATACTCGTACAAACCCTATACCAACCCGTTTGGCCAGCGTGGTATAGTAGGCCAATTCCTCCTTTCAAAGGAGAGTCCTAGTCCAGCAGTGGACTATTAAAGGCCGATGTGATGATGGATTAGGTTATATGAACTGTATGATGAAAACACTTATAATAATAGTCATAACTTTATTAATTACGTAAGAAAATATTCCAAAATATTTAGACAAGCTTGTAATACGGTAAAATCTGTTTAGCTGCAAAGCTCTAAAAAATATTTTAAACTGAAAAAAAAATACTTTTCGTAAGTACTTTATAAAAAAAATATGAAATAAAGATTCATTTCATTAGGCTTTTCGCGGTAGTTTACTTGGCCGATAGGTGTCGAGGTAAAAGTTTAGCCTTATGAGATTTATAAAACCAATTCTCCTGGTACGGCTTAATCGTACTGTAGGTATATTATAAGGTTTTTTTAGTATTCACTACCAGGTTAAGATAAACTTGTTGTGTATTGCCTAAATGGAGCTTAAAAGCACAGCTAGAAGAGGTGCAGTATTACAACAAGCTTTACTATTGTATCTTAGGTTTACATACCTAAGACTATGAATATATAAATATCGAAAAATCCGTCTATGGCAAATTTATAAGTAAAACGCATAAACATTACCTACTCAAGTCGGTACCCATCCATACATCAAAGGCCACCTGGCCATCAGTTTAGTCGATAAATGCCTTATTCGCGAATTAGTCCTATTTAGAATTGGGCATTTGACGAATTAGTCCTTTTCAGAATTACGCTTTTGACAAATTAGTCCTCTCAGAATTCGACATTTTACGACTTAGCCCTGTTAGGAATAAGGCATTTCAAAAATTAGTACCTACATCCCAGACTAGGTAGCCATTTCTCAAATTAGGCATTTATCGACTAAACGTGGGCATCCAACGCTGTTGCTTTTAACAATAGATAAGTGCCTACTTCATAACTTTTCTTCATGAAACCAACAAAGTTTAATTGAGTCAATTTAATGGAAACAATAAATATCCAATATAATTAATAAACAGTCCCTTGAACAACAATTGGAGGCATCTATTTGTCGAAGAAGACAGTGTTAAATCAATGTAACCCAGTTATTGGTTCTGATTTAATTAAAACTGTGACTGATTAACTGAGGAGCGACTTGATTTGTGCCCGGTTTCTTCAAGTTTGAGACGTTATTTCACACTAAGACATTTTGACGTTACGGAGCGATTAAAAAAAAAATCCAATGAATTTAAGATACAAATCCATGTCTAGATAGATCTCAAGGCATACAACGCAGGTTTGTTTTCACCACGTTTTGTGCCTTGCTTCCGACTAGGGCCTTTTAGTTACTTAGTGATGGATCCAGGATTTTGTTTTGGTGGGCGGGGGGGTTGTGGATACCCTGCTTTTACCCTGGGGCAAAGATAGGTTTGATTTCGGTAACACTAAAAAGTTATTTATATGTGAGGACTTTTAAAGGAGATTTCAGCCCTTCGATCCGCCCCTGTATCACGCTTATAGTTAACTTAAAAAAAGACGCTGATATTTTTCTTAATAGATACGATTTATGTTGCGCTATGATACAACATTAGTCTGACAGTCTGACACCAGCCTAACTGTTATCTGAACGAGCCCTAACAATAGCAGCGAATGAGCGAACATTTATAAAAAAATATTTTGAAGTGAGCTAAAGTAACCCAACGATAAAACCGCACGCCTGCGTCTGACTTGTAATTAAGTGTAACAACGTTTACTACATAGAGGAGAATTAAAAACCTACGGGTAAAAATAATGCATTTTATACTGGGAAGCTATTAGAAGAAGACATGACCCATGTGTGTGTGCATATTTGACGCTTATGTCCATTGGTGACTTTCCAACAAAGTTATCAGTGTGGAACTAGCTCAACATGCAAATCTTGGTATATGATGACCTCTAGATCAACTTAAATGTTCGTCTTTCCATAAAACTTAATGAGTGTTTAGAAGGATGATCTTGACTTCACGCGAATTATTTTAGACGTACGTATCTGGTGAGACTAGTAGGTAAGTGGACCCCGAGCCCCAAGGAGTACGTTTTGGATGCAACTGGGAATACTGGGATAACTCTAAGTGTTTGAAATAGAAATATTATTTATGATAAGTCAAATCGATAATATCGGTTTAGTAATGTTTTGTTTAGTCTATTGTAGATTTTGCCTATGGTCATACTATGAACTGTCATTCACTTGCTTGTTCTGAAAAATTCGCTTGACGACACGTTGAATTTCTTGCGCTCACGCAGTTTTGTATTTTTGCGTTTTGGAATTAATTATATTGATTAACAACCTCACAACCGTCGCTATATAAATTTGTCCGACGAGGTTGTGAGCGATTGACAAAAGTAAATTAAAACCTACGGTGTTGTCCTCCATTGGAAATATCGCCCCTTGAAAGCACATGGGTGCTTCGCGAATCGTAGTGGTGTCGAAGTGAATTCGTGTCGTAAACCCTCGTGAATGCCGCTTGATCTAGTGCTGGCATCGGTAAATTGTGATAGAATTGTGAACTATTGAACATTTGCTAAAATTGTGTGAATCCGGTGTCGACGTCCACGTGCCATCGTGTCTTGAAGACGTCGCGTTTGCAGCCTAATAGCTAAGTATTCAGATAATTCACCAGCTAATATTGGCCAATTTTAGATCTGTGTGTGTTTCTAATTTAGCTCCAAGCCTGACATCCAGTGAAGATTTGGTAAGTAAAATAATATTGTAATCTTGTAATTCACTGTGCAATCACAGTATACAGGGTGGCGCTTGCATAGCGGCACTTTTTGAACAAAAGCATAGCTTACAACATTCTTAAGCCTTGTACCAAAAATCAATTAAATCGGTGCAGTAGTTTAGCCACAATATCGATTTTAAGGCCCACTTGCGTAACGTTTGATTTAAGTCACTTTTTTATTTAAATTTGTTGAACAGACTTAACAGCATAAAATAATTTAAGTTAAAAGTATTTAGCGTCCTCTTGCACAACGACAACAACGCTTAGATTTAGTTAAACATTTTATGAGGTCGGTAAAGTAGTTTCTATGTTTTGTTTCGTGGCATGAAGCCTTTTTGTTACGATTTTAATGATGTTATGCGTATGGTTTCGCATAAAACCTTAGACTATATATACTTTGAACATAAAACAAAACGCATTGTCGTCGCCTAGCAACGAAATGACAATTGACAAATAATAACTAGAAACTTTTGAGCATTAACCCTAGAACCCTACATGGGGTGCAGGTGCACCCCACACCGATTTGTTTTCTAAATATCTCAATTTCTTTAATATCCACGAATTCGCGCGTCGGAGTACTTTAGTTTGGTGTCAACCGCTCGCGTTACGTCAATACCGTGACGAGGGACCGCGTTGTGTGGTCGCCTGTATAAGTGCTATGGGGTACGCCAGTACCCCAGTGTAGTAAAATCGTAAGATTATTTATTTATTACGATTGATGCATTTATATAACATAACATATCTTCACGCCTTTTATCCCCGAAGGGGTAGGCAGAGGTGCATTACATTTATATGTAATAAGTTAATAAGTTTGATCATTTATTAAAACAATAGTCTTATATGAATTAAATACAGAAATAAGCCCTATTCTAGACCACAAATCTGACGAGGAAGAAATAGAAGTTGGGACCAGTTGTAATACCATTGCAGTGATCCTCAAAAAAGGACCAAATCCTACAAGCGCTGTTGCTCAAACTACATTTAACTTTGTGTAATAAGGCTGATTTGTGATCTCAAGTTACCGATTATGTTTAATAAAACGTATTTTCATGAATTGTTTTTTTTATTTTAAGGATTACAGTCATTTTAGTATGGGGTGTTCCAGCACCCCAGTGTAGGAATAACATGTGCGCCAAATAGTGTAGGATTCTAGGGTTAACAATAATACAAGTATATAGCAGTTATATCATCATCATCATCATGTCAGCCTAGGGACGTCCACTGCTGGACATAGGCCTCCCCCTGCTGCGTCGTCCGGTCCAGTTATATAATTATGGATAATTTTCGTCGCTAATGACAAGATGCCAACATCAGTGTGACAGTTCTTAAATGAAATTAGCTACTAAACAGCCGATTTTCGGTAATTAATTTTGACAGTTCTTTAATCATATTACTCGACAAATATTTCGTTGTGCAAGACGCTAGTGGTGTTTAATGTTTTTTTTTCTCGTTAAATACATCTTAATTCAATTTAAGAATCGTTGTGTAAGTGGGCCTAAGTTCCGCAAGTTTTGCACACGCTTTGAGTTCCATACAGCTGATACAAAACAGTCAACGACCCACGACTCGCTTGGTACTACTCACGACGCGACGCCTCGACGTCATCCGGAGCTAGGCTCAGCGCAGACAAAACGGAGCGCAGCGGAGAGGATTTTATCAACGCACTTGAAAATAAACTTTAATGTTTTTACAATTAAGTTCATAAATGCTTGAACCTAATAAAAAATATTCGCGCGTCCTCGAAGATACGCGGAAATCTCCGCGCAAAGTCGAGTCGGCGCTCGCGTCGTACGCGTATTTTCAGGGCTTAACGAACTTTCGCGACAAAATATTTACTGTAGAGTGGTAACCCAGAACGTTTTACTCACGCAGGCTCGCGAGGTCGCGCGCAATCTTGAGCATACGCAATCCGTAAAGAAAATGCCCGAGACCGCGCGGGGATTATTCCTCTCTGTCTGCGTTGACCCTTCGACGACTTAGGACGATGACGTCTTCGTGCAACGTCGCTTCGCCTCGAAGGTACCTACCTATTTTTTATAAAGTTACATAATAATAAAATGGAACGGTTCCGCAAGCACGAAAAAATCTGATTAGGTATGCACAGTAAATGCACTACGTGTGACAAGGACAAACATAGTCGAGCCAAATAGACTTGCCCAATTATGAACAAAATATTGTCAATAGTATCTGGTAGCGCCATCTACCTTTCCATCGAAACTAATCCCATCAACGTCAATGGTTGGTCGCTGCTTGGCCAATGCGAGCGATGCCTTTTGTTTCTATCCCTCTCTATCCCATTCCCAAGAAGGGGCACGCCTTTTGCGGATTGGTCGCGGCGATCGTCGACGCGAGAGACAGTCCAGAACTTTCGAGAACATTCGATTCGCTATATACGTGTCGGCCATGCCGTACCGCACCGTGCCGCTCCCGCTATAATTATTACCGTACCGTACCGTACATATTATTATAAAAAACCGCTCGCAAGTGGAAGTGATTTGTGTAGTGAAGTGAATCAAGCAGCTTCATCCCGAAACCACCAGGAGACTGCCCTTCTGAGACGAAGAAGATTGATTGATTGTACAAGGTAAGTGCCCTCCATCCTTGGAATATGCTATACCCACTCACAATCATCTCTCCCATTCCAATCCTACATCCTCTTCCCTTATCCAATTCTAGGCGACTAAAACTCGCCCTAATACAGTCCATTTTCCTTTCCAAATCGCCTAGAACCTTACGGTTTTGGTGTATCGCCGAACCAGTATCGATAAAAAATACGCTCCGTAAAAGTTTGTTGTTTATTGTATCGACATTGTATTTAACGTTAATGTAATCGTCTTATCAATGATAGTATCGATAAAAAATCCTACGCACCGTAAAAGTTTGTTGTTTATTGTATCGACATTGTTTGTATTTAACGTTAATGTAATCGTCTTATCAATGATAGTATCGATAAAAAATCCTACGCACCGTAAAAGTTTGTTGTTTATTGTATCGACATTGTTTGTATTTAACGTTAATGTAATCGTCTTATCAATGATAGTATCGATAAAAAATCCTACGCACCGTAAAAGTTTGTTGTTTATTGTATCGACATTGTTTGTATTTAACGTTAATGTAATCGTCTTATCAATGACTTTACGTTCGAAAATTTCAAAGTGTGGTACAAATAAAGACGACGTTTTTTAATAGGTAAACAATGATAAACATGTAAAGATATTCAATTATTTAATCATTTGAAATAAGTTAATAATTATTGACTATTTTATCTCTTTCCGTATGGTATTTTTTAAATGGTCTAATGGGTTCAACAATCTACTTAAGAATTTTAATAACTATGTACTAAAACTACTGAACTAATTGAAGTATGTGCATAGTATTTCATAAAAACGTTGTTTAACTGTGTCGTATTAGCAACACAATAATTAAGCAATAGCATTATTGTTAATACAAGTAAGAATGCATAGTTCGTTGTATAAAAACATTTTGTGTTATTTTGTTGTTAACGTATTAACGGGTCAAAAATATCGACATTCATAGTACCTGTTGCGCATCTCTATTTCCTATCCTAGACATGTCGGCGCCAGCGGCGCATCGGTGATCGGTGACTCATCAAAGGTTTGTTTAGTGCCGCAAAAACAGTCGATCAGATTGCGCGCGCGCTTTATGCGACAGTTGTTTTTGGTATTGAATTGTGTGATTGTATTTAGTTGTATTATTTAATTGTGTTGTTGTTTAGTGAACTTTATCATTCGTCATTTTTGCATTATTTGTGTTAATAATGACAAACTTTATGTCGTCCGAATATGCGGATATGATTGTGTAAGGTGGGTTCTTGTGGTGAAAAAGACACCAGTGCTTTCCTACTTAATTACTGAACTTTCATTAGAGTGATTTGTAGAATTACTGAAATAGGTAATTCGTGATAACAATGGCGGCCATTTTGAGAATTTGAAAATTTTGTGCTACCTTTTACGTGGGTTTGTGTTAAGTGGGTTTTTGTTGATATGAAAAAGACACCAGTGCTTGCCTAATGAGTGACCAAACATTGGAGTGATGTGTAGAATTACTGAAATAGGTAATTCGTCAATAAATGTGAACTACCTCCGTGGCATCGTCTGCTGCATAGCACACGTTGCCGTTCTTACAAAGGTCAGTAACCTAATGTCATATTGGTCTACAAATGGTGTTTCGTTTTGCTACTCATATTTTATAGTTTATTTTGTTTGAAAATTTTATTATTTTATTTTGGCCCCATGACCTTTTTTGTTGATATAAAACATTTTATAGGCATCAATGGTACGTCCTTTTTAAATCAATGCCCCTATGCAAGCGCCACCCTGTATGTTAGACCTTTGCCTTGGGCTAAGACTGGATGAATTAATCGCTTCCACTGACCTCTGCAAACCTTACCCAATTTTAGCCCAAACTCTAGACACTAAGACTGGGATGATGATGATGATCTACGACAAGGGGCAAGAATAGAGTGATTATCTCGTCTTGGGCAGTCATGACACACCAGCCGACAAGGCAGTCGCTTATACCACTACTTACGGCAACCGTGCAGTCAAATTTTATCCGCACATAACTTCAAAAAGAGCCGGAGCTGTGTATCAATCCATTTGGTTCTCCACTAAGCTATAGCTGATTTTTGTAATTAAATATATGTACTTATAAGAAATGCAGCATGAATTTATCAGCTAGAAGCATTCAACAGATACTGATTAGCAAACATGTTGTGCCATAGCTCATGTATAATATATGTATTTTATTTATGTACGCATTTATAAATAAGACCTGTTATTTCCTGTTTTTATTTTCTTTGTTTTTTGTTATCTTTTGTTTCCAGAAGTATGTAACCACAGACTATAGGGATACTATATAGGTACTATATTTGTGGCACACTTGTAGACTTCCGAAATCACTTTTCTGGCGTAAAGCCACTTTTGGAGTCTTTTCATGCACTTCGGCAATTTGTGTAAAATAGCGTCCTGTCGCGAACTTACTCAACCGGCACACAATACTTGTAGTACATCTTGATTTGCTCAAAAAAACAAGTAGATTATTTTAATTGTGGAACAGAAATATACGGAATTACGTAATTTTAATCAACGCAACTACTTCGCTCAACACAACACAATTGATGCAATTGATGTTGACGTTTTAACTATTTCGCGGGTTTCTTGTCATTTGTCAAAGTTGTCAATGACATAAAACTAAAAAACAATATGGCGGAGTTCTATTTTGCTTCAAAATCTGCATAACCTATGTTCAAAATGTTGGCGTCTAGTTTCTTTTATTGGCAGATTACGGCCCGTATATGTAACCATATTGTGCTTGTAACTATACTGTAATATTCCATTCATGGCTGCATTTATGTATAGCGTTTGCCACTTTCTAGCAACTTAGCTTTATCAATGGCGTGAAACTCTGTAATTGGCTTATGAGACAATTGTCATCATCTCACTATCAATTACATTGATAATATCACTCCTCAAATTAACCTTCTCGCTGATATTAGGATGAATTTCACAAAACCATGTAAATTAGTTATAAGCTGTTGAGTTTTCTAATAAATAAATAATAAATAAACAGCTTCCAGATATCTTAGTAATATATTTCGTGAAGCCGTTTGAATGGAAAGCGAAATTAATTACAATAATTGCTTTACAATTCTCGCCGGCAGAGAGGTGACAAGGTAATATTTTTTTAATTAAATTGATCTTCTGTGCTCTGCAATACAAATTAGCATTTGGTTCCTTTCCACTGCTTGTTAACTCATTCATAACGAAAAGAATTCAAGTTAAATTGGAAATAAGTGCACACTTTAGTTCGCATTATAAAAGTCTACGAGAAAAATTAAAAAAAAAATATTGTAATTATTTTTCAAGGTCATCTTTATCGTGTGATCTTTCATGGCTCTGCCGATGGCTATAAAGTGCTAATTATTGATTTTATATGCGACGGAAGATTTCCTACGACCGTTACCTTGAAATTGATTAGTTCACATTGAGGACTGGTCCTGGCAGCTATGAATGAGGATGAAACTATAGGATTGTTTATAAATAGCCCACAAAGGTAAAGATTTTATTTATTTTACTTTTTTATGCCTGTTAGCTGTTATGTAGATAGGTGTGAGTGAGTTCCTCAGTTAAATTATTTTGTCCAAGGCCTGATGACTTCGACAAGAGCTGGCCAACTTGGCGCAAGGCAGTGTAAGGGAGATCTTTGCCCAGCAGTGGGGCAATATAGTACCTACATAAAATGTGAAAGTATTTCCCACGTGTTTAGTTTATGATAATTATATTGGCTCTTTTATGATGTTTCTGTTTGCGTTATATTCGCAGTTCGACGATGGATTGCGTGACTCTGAAGAAAATCTTCGTGCTCTATACGTTTTTATGTAAGTTATTACTTTTTGACACATTTTTGTAGCATTTGGATTATTTGAATATAAGGAATATGTTCCTGTTATTTGTCATAATGACTAAACTTTACAGGGACGGAATCTCTACAAGAGACATATAAACCAGTACTAATGTTTTGTAGAGTCGAGCGGAAATGACATAAATATTTTGTATAGAGTAGCCAAATTCATTAATTGATCGAATATTGAAACCGGACGTTAGGCAAAGATGCCAAAAATGACCCCGATCGCTTTTAGAATTCGGAGCAGTTCTTAGAGAAATCGAGTACCTAATAGTTTTCTATTTCTCATTTTCCGTTTAGCTCGCTCTACTCATTCTTCTGTTTCATTTCTCTTTTGCGATAGTACCTAATCATACAACTTAATAACTATTTTTCTCGAAATAAAAATCTACATAATGAAATTAAAGTCCGCTCTGCTAAGCAATTTTCGGCTCATTACTCTCTCGTGGTGGAAAGTGGAGTCTGAGCAACGAATTCAGAAAATAATAGAAGCACATTTCTTATGGGCGCTCTGGAGACAAACTTTCTGTGACCAAAAAAAAAACGAAAATTATCGCTTGGCTGCGTGGTAGTCGTTCTATCAACGTATCTTAACTACAAGAGCAAGAGAGACGGACGTTCTCACAGTGTACCTGCGTATCTTAAATACGAGAGTAAGAGCGACGGGGAACGACGCCAGCGAGCACCGCCACCTACGAACTAAACAGACATCACTTAGAATCGGCACACGAAATTCTTAAAGTCTGCTCTTCTATTATTTTCTGAATTCGTTAGTCTGTCTTCCTTGTGACAGCTATTCGCATGTTAGTAGATACGGGTTTGTCATAAAGTTTATAAAAAGTAGTTCATTAACGTTATATTTAAATTCTGCAGATTCTGTAAAAGCAGAGAAAAATAATATAAAAAAGGAGACGTTGGGCTTATCGAAGATATCCGACAAAAACTCTTCAGGTACTTATCTTTTTGTTTAATCATTATAATTGACTGCACGGTTGGCGTAGTGGTTTAAGCGGCCGCCTCGCCGCTTGACACTGCGCCGAAGTGTTGTGGGTTCGATCCCCACACGAGACAACACTTTGTGTGGTTCATAAATTGTTGTTTCGAGTCTGGGTGTTCATTGTGTCCATTAGTTGTATGTTTGTAAAGTCCCCCGCGACACAGGATTTAATCCTAATGCGGGAAGTTGACTTTTTTAAAAGAAAAAAAAAGGAAAAAAATATATATTCTCTGGTTGTGATTGCACTAATAAACAAACTGGTATGAAGATAACAAATAATTATTCCAATCCCGAATCGCGTATTTTATATAAACACTTTTTTATATCTTTATTATAGAGCAGAGCATCTTCAGAATTGTAAAATTGCAGTCCAATAAAGAGTCTTGTCGATTGTTTCAAGGGACAAAACTACCTTTTTTCGAAATCCGTTGATTGCTCCAAGGGACAAAAGTCCCGTTTTTCTGAAGCCGTAGACTGCGCACAAGTAACTAATGTCCCTTTTATTAAAACTTAACGGATTGCGCTATATTATATATCAATAGACGCATAATGAAATGAGCTTTCGAATGATATCAAATAACACCAAATAATATACATGTAGTCCACGCAAGGGCAGTATAAAGTGAAAATTAGAAATATTTTCCCGCCATTTTTGAGCGCGATTTTATACTTCTGACATATTCCTTTTTCTCGTCGTTTTTTATTAAGAGAGGTATATAAGTATTATACACGATTAGAAAGGTTATTTAATTTACTTTTAGAGGAAATAAATATAATTAAAAGAAACATTTTAATTTTAAACATAAAAAAATAAAACAAAGAATTGATTGTTAATTGCCAATTTCCGTATTTTTTTTTAATACCTTTTTATGTTATGTGACGTCGTGCCTCGGCGCTTGCGAGCCCCGCTACGATGACGCACTGCAGTGGGGAGCCCTCTCCCGCTTGCCGACCATATATATACCAGCGACACACGTGGTTGGGCCCTTTCTTCTGCTGCGAGACACACGTCAAAGCTGAGTACTCATCCGAGGACCTGTGGAGTGTCAACCTACGACCTACGCCCTGGATAATAGTCTAGCCGGTTAACCTCAAGTGTCAGCTCTTTTATGTAATCAAAACCATTGTAATTCTGGAATATAACGCGAGTTTAATCTTTCCTGGTGATATTTTTTATTTATTTCCCGTAAGACAACCTAATCATCTTTTTTTAATTGCTCGGCGAGTGATCGATCCCGGCTATCCCGTGAAAATCAATCACTCGTGCGACATTGGCGCCCAATAGAATTTTTAAATATATTTTTAAAAACGTAGGTTGGCACTTTACAGGTGAGTGAAATAATTTCTTTTTCTCTTGTATATTTTTCTCCTGTGTGTGCATATATTCTGGTGTGGTGAATTGCGTACAGGAACAGTTTCTATCTATTTTGGTTGGCCATAAGCAATTTAACTGTGTAAATAACATAACGGTGATTTAATTAACGTCGGTCTAAAATCACGTTCCACCGCGGGCAGCGTGTCGAGCCGCCAACCGGTTCTAACCGCTTAGCCGTTGAACTAACGTGCCTCGTGTTCGCGAAAAAAATATTGTGACTCAACCTTTGAGTGACCTTCAAGAAATTTTTCTTAATCCTTTACCAATCATCACACCATTGTATAATTTAGTGTATTTCAGCTTTTTTTAGCACGGTATTCGATTTTCTGGCGATATTTTTTTTTTTTCTAGTACCGGCGTAAATACTTAGATTTTCTATTATTGTTTTGTAATAATGGCTTACATTATAAATTTCTCATTATTAACTAAAGCGGAATTAGAATATGAGACCACAATACGCGGCGTTTCAAAGCCTGACGATCCCCGCAAACAAATCGCTAAACTTTCAGTTAAAATTCCCTCGGAGGATATATTATCTTCACCCTTCCCACCAGAGGAGGATGTGGCTGAAGTGGAAAAGTCGTTATTAAGATCAAATAAACACTTATCTATGTTGGAAGCAAACTATACCTCCGAGCTTCAACAGAAGGTCGAAACCGTGCTTCACCATTGTTTTCATCGACTGAATAGGGTGGATACCGGCAGTCTTGATATTAAAAAAATTGAGTCTGTGTGGAATAAATTTAATGACTTATATGCGAAATTACAATTAATCACGAGCCGTAGTTCGCGGTCGGATTGCTCAGTGGCAGAGGGAAACACGTCCTATAATTACGACCGTAAGCTCTTCTCGGAATTAGGTAAATTCAAATTTAACGGTAAATCATGTGTAAGATCTTTTATTGAAAAAAATGATGAATTTATGTCCTGTAGATCTATTCCACATGACAAGATGTTGTCTTTCGCTTTTGAAATATTTTCGGGTGACGCATTAGTTTGGTATCGTTCTGTTAAAAATAATGTAAAGACTTGGTTAGAACTTTGCGAACTTTTAAAACGAGATTTTAGTCCGCATAACTACGATTATCGACTTATGACGGAGATTCGTTAGCGCTCACAAGGCGAGAACGAATCAATAACTATTTACGTGACAAAAATGCACGGTCTGTTTTCGCGACTTAGTTCTCCTATCGCTGATTCGGAGAAGCTAGAAGTTTTACTAAATAATATTAGACCTTGTTACACTAATTGTCTGCTCACTGCAAAGGTTGTTGATGTTGATAGTCTGGTCGAAGTTTGTCGTCTTTTCGAAAATTACCAAAGTCGCAGTAAGCAATTTTCTGAACCCCCTAAAGTTTCAAAGAATACTGTAGCACCCGATCTAGCGTATAATTATCCGTTTTCTAATTTTTCTTCAAACAAAAATGTTTACAATCATAATAACTTCAATAAATATAACTCTGTCGCCGATACATCGAGATACAAGTCTGTACCACAAGTCAACGCCGTATCGAGTACTTCTAATATAAATAAAACTTTTTGCGTGCGTTGTAGATGCAATTCGCACTCATTACGTAATTGCCGTCAGCCACACTACCTAATCTGTTTTAAGTGCGGCACAAAGGGTTTCAAGGTGTCAGACTGCCCCAATTGTAAATCTAAGTCGACCCCTACAGTTTCAAAAAACTAGTTAATAAGGATTGTGGAAAATCAAATTATACAACTAATTGTAATAAAACAGAGTGGAATAATTGGTTGGACTTTTAAAAAAAATTCTTTAATAGCTATCATATTTCCTCAATCCGTAATTCTAAAGTAGAATATTTACCTTACGTTACTCTAAAATTAAACGGAATACCTACCACAGGTCTTTTAGATTCTGGATCTTGCGTTACAATTTTAGGTAATAATTTGCATAACTTATTTTTGAAAGACAATGTTTTGGATAAATCGAAACCTTTAAGGTTAATAACAGCAGGCGGCGAACGATTTGAGTCTTTGGGATCGGTGTTTCTACCCTTCGAGTTTCAGGATAAATTGATTAACTTAGAAGTTCATGTTGTACCTGGGATTCAAAATTCCCTTATCCTTGGCATGGATTTTTGGCGAAGCTTTGGCCTATTTCCTAACAAATTGGAGCCTGTTTTGATGGTGAACAAGTCTGACGCTCAAGTAATGGAGTTGCAGGCAGTTCCCCCTACACATCTTGTTTCTTATGATCATCTTACAGTCGACCAGAGAGCTACCGCCGACAACATTATTTCTAAATTTACCGATATTTCATACGAGAAGCGGGGTCTCGGTTGCACAAATATTATTTCTCATTCAATTGATACAGGTGATTGTCCCCCTATTCGGCAAAGATTTTATCGCATATCTCCCGATAAACAAAGAATATTAATAAAGCATCTTGACGACATGCTCTCAGAGGATGTTGTTGAACGATCCGAAAGCCCGTGGTCAAACCCGGTCATTTTGACACCAAAGAAGAATGGTGAACTGCGTTTCTGTTTGGACAGTCAAAAATTAAATTCCGTTACAAAAAAAGATGCTTATAGCTTGCCTTATATTTCGGAAATTTTAGATAATCTGAGAGATGCTAAATACTTGTCTAGTTTAGACCTGTCTAAATCTTTTTGGCAAACATTAATTAAAGAAGAGGACCGTTGCAAAACAGCCTTTTATATTCCCACGCGTGGCACATTTCAATTCAAAAGAATGCCTTTCGGTCTTACGAATGCGCCAGCTACTCAACAACGATTAGTTGATATTTTATTTTATGGCCCAGAATTTGAAAATAAGTTTTTCTGTTTTATCGATGACATAATCTGTATCACGTCCAGCTTCAGCGAGCATATTACTCTTTTATTACGCATTCTTGATAAACTAAAAAGCGCTAATTTAACAATTAATCTCGAAAAATGTCAATTTTTTAGAGATAAACTAAAATATTTAGGCTATGTTGTCGACTCTAGTGGATTGCATCCCGATCCGGATAAAGTAAATTCAATGAAAAATTATCCCACTCCTTCTAATAGAAAAGAAGTACGTCGATTTTTAGGCGCAGCCTCGTGGTACAGGCGTTTTATACCGAATTTTAGCTCTATTGCTGCACCCTTAAATAAGTTAACATCTCAAAGTAAAAACGCACCTCCATTCTGCTGGACGACAGAGGCTAATGAGGCGTTTAATAACCTAAAGAATTTTTTGATTTCCTCCTCGGTGTTGGCTTGTCCTGACTACTCGCAACCGTTTGAAATACACTCAGATGCTAGCGATTTTGGTCTTGGCGCGATCCTCTGTCAAAGGTTAAATGGTGAGGAAAGAGTTATAGCGTACTATAGCAAATCACTCAGTAAGCAAGAAAAAAATTACAGTGCCACAGAGCGCGAGGCCCTGGCTGTTCTATCTGCTATAGAACACTGGCGTTGTTATGTTGAAAATGGTAATGTTGAAAATGGTAAAAAGTTTATTGTTTACACTGATCACGCTGCTTTGAAATGGTTCTTGACCTTAAATAACCCTACTGGCCGGTTAGCCAGATGGGGAGTTCGCTTATCTTCCTATAATTTCGAAATACGTCATCGTCGGGGTTCCGATAACGTTTTACCTGATTTTCTGTCTCGCTCTTTACCCGTTTCTGCTATTGCTAATGATATAAATATAGATATTAATTCTAATCAGAATTTACCAGTTTCTACTAATGATCCTTGGTATTTAAATATCTATAAAGGCTGTTTAAGTTCTCCGACTTCCTTTGTTAACTATCAAGTAATAAACAATAAATTGTATTGTTTTAAAAAAACATTAAACCCTCTCACTAGAGAATTTCAATGGAAAGAGGTTATTCCGTCTGACCAAAGAATTGACATTCTAAGGGAGAATCATTCTTCGCCCACTGCTGGACATCTGGGTATCTTTAAGACATACAAACGTCTTGCACTTAATTACTTTTGGCCTGGTATGTACTCCGATGTTGTCAAGTTCGTCAGTTCATGTGAACCTTGTATCACCCATAAACACCAAAACCACCCAAATTTAGGTCTAATGGGAAAACCCAAATCATGTCAAAAGCCCTTTCAGACGATTAGTATTGATTTGATTGGTCCATTGCCCCCCAGCAGAAAACAAAACAGTTTTATATTTGTGGTCAGTTGTTGTTTCTCTAAATATTGTTTGCTTTTCCCCATTAAACGGGCAACTGCAGAAGTGATAACAAAAATTCTCGAGGAAAATGTATTTTTGGTGCATGGAATTCCATCTACTATTGTTTTGGATAACGGTAAACAATTTATTAGCGCAACCTTTAAAAGTATGTTGTCAAAATATAAAATTCCAAATTTGCATTTTACACCGTTGTATACTCCCCACGTTAACTCAGTTGAACGTTACAACAAAACCATTATTACAGCTATTTCAACTTTCATAGAATCTGATCATCGAATCTGGGACACTTTAATCACTAAGGTTCAGTTCGCCCTTAACTGCGCAGTTAGTGAGGTTACTGGTTATTCTCCTAATTTCCTTGTTTTTGGTAGGGAGTTCATAACATGTGGTTCTCAGTATATTGACAAGGAATTTAATTCCAATATGGTGCTTGAACCACGGGACGGCTATGCCGAAACTTTAGGCTACTTATCCTCTATTTTCGAGAAGGTACATTCAGCTCTGTTGTCGGCCCACCAACGAAGTTGTTCATCTTATAATCTTCGCCGTAAACCGGCAGAATTCAATGTCGGTGATATAGTTTGGCGCAGAACGTTTCTACTTAGTGACAAGGATAAATACTTTAGCAAGAAATTGGCACCTAAATTTATTAAATGTAAGATTGCCTCAAAAAAGTCACCCCTAGTATACAAACTTAACGACATGGCCGGTAAACCTTTAGGAGAATGGCACATCAAAGATTTAAAGTTGATTAATTACAAAGAATAATAAAAGCATAAAAACAATAATGTAAGACGCATATCTATACTAAGTTATAATTACCTACATAATCATTTGCGAAGGCCAACAATGGTTCTTATGTTTTCGAGTCGAAGCCCACAAGATAATGTATTGTGTTGTGTTAATGATTTATGTAAACATGCTAACATAAAATGAATAAATGTTTCAGTTATAAATGGTAATAAAGTTTATTACATGTAATATTGTTACAAAGAATCTGTTGTTTATCTAACTATCAGTTATGGCTCAGTGGTTAAAAGGTCGTTGTAGGATCGGTCTGGTGTTCGATTCTCGCATGTGTATTTTCTATAAATGCATATTGATTGGCGTGTTGTTTTTCGCCGTGCCTTGTTCTGAAGTTCTGTTGTTATTCTTAATTCTGTATAAATTCCATAATCAAATTGTTATTATAGGTACTTTATAAACATTCAGAGTAATTAACCGTGCGCCGCGAGCTCGGAACAGTCGAATAGTACCTACCATTTAGATCGTACCTACCTAGTTGTCGTTATGACGCACGCGCGTTCACTCAGCGACGCGCCGATAAATAAATGCCTAACTAATGATTCACCATTGTTTACATTCAAAAGGTGTTTACTGGTCGTGTTGTAGTTATTAATTAGAGCAAAATATTTATTAAATTCTTTCCTTTGACATTGAGCGGTCCGGTCGTGTCTGCGGCTTATATTATTTTTGTTCATCGTTACGAAAAATCTGTTGTTACACCTAACTATATTCAAAAAGTTTACTTATCTAGTGGCAAAGGCCGAACCCAAGATTTTTAAGTCGTAGGGCTAGATCAAGTTCTTATATCTACAAATCATTATTACCTAATAATTACCCTAAGCGCTTCTCCATAGATTGTTATCTTTCCTATTGGGCCATTACACTGGCCTTGGCATTTACATGTAGGTATGTGTGATGAATTATGAATGATAAATGTTTATGTTCAAGTTCAGACTGCCGTTGTACGCGTGAAGAATGCAAGCGTGGGTCATAATTATTTAGGTATACTAATTAGCGTATAGGGTTGTCACTTGTTCAAGGTACTCATGCCCTTGTTTTCTCTAATTCCAGGGAGTATCTTCAGGGCTGCTACGCCCGTTGGGCTAGGGAATTTTCCTTAGGGAAAATCCCGGCCTAACGGGGGGGGTGTGTGACGTCGTGCCTCGGCGCTTGCGAGCCCCGCTACGATGACGCACTGCAGTGGGGAGCCCTCTCCCGCTTGCCGACCATATATATACCAGCGACACACGTGGTTGGGCCCTTTCTTCTGCTGCGAGACACACGTCAAAGCTGAGTACTCATCCGAGGACCTGCGGTGTGTCAACCTACGACCTACGCCCTGGATAATAGTCTAGCCGGTTAACCTCAAGTGTCAGCTCTTTTATGTAATCAAAACCATTGTAATTCTGGAATATAACGCGAGTTTAATCTTTCCTGGTGATATTTTTTATTTATTTCCCGTAAGACAACCTAATCATCTCTTTTTAATTGCTCTCTATATATCTCATTCAAACCTACATAAGTTTTTTACCAATTAGATTTCCAAGCAAACGAACCATTTCCGATAAGAATTACTCTTACTGGAATGTGCACAGTTGTTTACCTTTGCCCGCCAAAAATAAACTGAGTATCTGCAAAATTTTTCCATTATCAATATCTCATGAATAATGTGAGTATTATATATCATATGATAGGTTTATTTATATACTCATAATAAAAAAATAACACAGAACATAAATGTAACCTTATCAACATACATATTGTTGTTACATTTAAAGAAAAAGATATGCCGTTTTTACGATAATTGTTTGTAAAATCTCTTAAATTAAAGTAATACACAATATTTATTATTATTTTTGCTGTAACTTCGTAGTTAATTAGTTTATTCACAATAAAAACATAAAAGTATCATATATAATTATAATATTTGATTACAATGATGTTTTTAATCCATAATCACGCCCCGCGCGCGAAATGCAAAGTAAGCGAAATAATATTTTTTTCACATGCTAATACCTAAATTAATTTTTAAGCAAGTATTGCTATAATTTATATGTTTGTTAAGATAATATAACCAGGTATATAACAAAATAAGAGGAACCAAGGTTCAATTCGTATTGTTATCACGATAATCAATTGTTTCGACTAAGTCGTTAAAAGTCGTAATTGTTTACATAGCATCCGGTTCGGCCCCTCGCATGAAGTAAACACTTCATTCAAACGTAGTGTATTTGGGATCATATGAAAGAATAATTCATTAAGTTGAACAAAAACATCACTTCAGCACCCTCACGCTACAAACGAATATACAATGACTGATTTATTGAGCTCGCCAGTCAAGTGCTCGGCGGCGCGTTGAGCCGTAAGCACTTGGGATTTTTTAGGTACCTACGCGAAACGACGCAGCGGATAGAATTTTTGCTTTAGTTCTTAAATTTTAACGGGTATGAGATGATCTTAGTTGCTTATAGATTGAGTTAGTCTTTGCTTGGTTTTACTTTACACTGGATAATTTAATGCGTGAGTCACATAAATAATGCGTGCCATATTTTGCATATAAGGAAATGCAGTAATTTGAATATTTAAAGTTTGTTTCCCGCTTGAGACTGTTATTGCAATAACCCTTTTTTACAACATAAGGTTGGATGATTTATATTAGATATTTTACCTTTAAAGTTCCCTTGCCTCTTTAATCAACATAAACACCTCCCAGTAGACCGAAGATTTGCTGAAGGCATCTATGGCGCACATTTTACTGTTGTTGACCTAGCACAAGGGATGATGGGGGCGTGGTGAACTCCAGTTCACCACGCCCCCATCATCCCTTGTGCTAGGTGCATGGTGAACTGCCTCCAGGCAGTTCACCATGCGTTCATGAGAATAATGAGGTGCACACAGCAAAAAGAAAGACGGACGGACGTTGGTTCATGCTGTAGTAGCACACCACGTATGTGGTCAGAATTGCAAAACTTAATATTCTAGATATTTTTATAATTTAATTGCAGCTGCAATTGGTTTAGATGCTTTCTATTCTAATCTAGGTACTTTAGTTGACATAAGAAGACGACCATTTCTAATATTATATATGTATTTAGTCATTTAAGGACAGGGGCTGACAGTCCCTCACAGTTTTCAGCAGCAAAAGAGTGCGGATGCTCTTCAGTGTGCGCCGACAACGGTGTTACTTACAAGAACTTATGTACCTTGCGATGCGAGAACCAGAGACGTAAGCAAAACCAGGAGCAGCAGTTGTATGTCAGGTGTTACTACGATTGCGTTGTGTGCGTCGTCATCGCATGGTATAAACGTTCTAATGGAATACCATACGCGTTTAAACTGAGAGGATTGCAACATACTGGACGTTTGTTATAGAGGCATGAAATTGATTAGACTTAACTTCGATGAATAGTTTTAAAATGGAGGTGTACCTAATAGAAACTATACAGTAATGCTATTTTAAGGTAATATTGGACTGTAATCAGAAACTTAAGTTTTTAAGTTCAAAATTGGAAGAGGCTGACAAATTATATGAAAATGTGCTAAGAACTAAAACGTTTTTTATACCTAAAACAATATCTTGTCATCAATCTACCATGCAATTTATTCGTTAGTAGATTTCATTTGCGTTCTTGCTTGCAGAATTGAGTCCAGTATTGTCAGCCTCCTAATATTAGTATGTTAAGAATGCTTTTAAGAGCGTTGCAATAAGACAAATTGAATTAAATAAAGACTGTGATGGTGGTGGGTTAAAATATTCTAAGTCTTGTTTCAAGTCTGTAGTTTTATTAAACTTTAATGACCAATTGTGTATCGCAGCAAAAGTAAATCTTTTATCTATCTTCACATCGTATTTGAATTGAATTAAACGCTGGAATTACAACAATCGTGAATGTTGCTATAACTCATCAATGCTATAGCTACCATAGGTAATATATGGAATATTTTCATTAAGCATCATTTCATTAGGCTTGAAGGAAAATAATTAGCTGTAGATACAAAATACAACGGCAACGGCAAAATTTTAAAAAGTTACTTGCCATTTACCAAAACGGAAGAAGAAAAACATTATTTTGCCGAAACGCGATTGTTAGTAAGTTTTCCTTCATGTTAATTATTTTTACTTTCGCCAAAGTCTGGCAAACATGTGAGGTTTTCTTTACGTCTAGTAGGTACAACGTTCAATGGTATTTCTGTGAAAGTTGGGGAATGGATTTATAATAGCGCACGCTTCGCTCTTTATAGACGTTTGACTTCAGAATTGAGGGAATGGTAAAGAGGTGTTCACATTTCGTATTTTTTGTTTTGGTCACTTATTATTGTTTCCTTGTCGTTTTAATTTTAAATACTTGCAGTGTGAAACGCTACTTTTCCATATTATGTCTTAACAATGAAAATCAGGTATGTCATTAAAAAAAGAAACAGAAAAATCTAAATATTTTATTTTAGGATATACTGTTTCATACTTATTGGTATTATTAGAATTTACTAACGGCTAACGTTAGTTAATGATGCCCACAACAGGTTTATAATCAAAGATTTATGCATAATTACATACTTATAACAATACAATTTTCAAAGCGAAGCTGTTATAAATGATTGTCCACGGTCTAATAATTTTGTATCCGCCAATTATTTGGTCGGACACTTATCCACTGAGATGGAAATGCAATTACAACGAATTAATCGGCCAACTAAACTGTGGTTCAATTGATGAGTTCGTATATCGCTAGTACATTTACGCACACATGCATACCAACGATCATATAGGTACCATGGTATCGACCTAATAAAGGTCACGGTCCCCCATCTGCGGTGCCTTTACTTGTAGATAAACTAACCCAAGCTCAATGAACGCATATCACTGACAGATTACATCAGGAATACAGATGTTTACCATTTTTACACGACTGCCCAAAAAAAGGAGTGTAAGGTTTTCAGCATTGTACAGTATGTGAGTTTCTTTATTCCACTATAACTTCTAAATGCCTGGACTGATTAGGATGTATGGGGTATCATTAGAATCCTTACATCACCCCAAGTAACACCGGATATATATATTTTTTTAAAGTCAAGATGGTAGGGGTATTAATCCATTTTCAAATAAGAAACATCATAGTGCCATCTAACGTTCAACGGCGAAGACAAATGTAATAACGCCATCTATTAGATGGATATATGGCAACTTGGTTGCCACTAAAATGTATCCAATAAAAATTAATAATAAAAAAATAAAAAAACACGACTGCCCTGCAAAAAAACGAACTAAAAAGTTAATAACAAGTTTGAATAAAATTGTCATTGCAGTCGTGGGACCTCTTAATTTGGTGTTCCAAAAAACGGCCCCCGACTGCAATGACAATTTTATTTAAACTTGTTTTTAACTTTTTAGTTCGGTTTTTGCAGGGCAGTCTTGTTTTTTAATTTTTAATTATTAATTTTTTAACCGACTTCGATAATAATTAAAGGATTAATTGCATTATTATATTTTTTTGTATTGCTAAATATTGTTATTCAATCACTGTAAGTATGGCAATTGTTGTAACTGTAAATTTTGATTAATAGAAAAATCACATTAACCACATGCATAAACTTCTTTTCTGACAGCGCCCTTATTTGTGTGGTTTGAAGAACACTTGTGCGAAACGAGGCCGCCTCTTTGAGCCAAATGCAAATAAAACGATGGTTTTGAACCAAATCGTAAATCAAGCTATTCGAGCTGAGAGCCTCCATGGCAGTACATGATTGGTACATGCGCAATGTATGTACTTACAAATAGCTAAACGAATGGCTGAATGTGATTGAACGAGATGAAACAAATTGGATGTTTGTCATTTGGTTATAAGGCACCGAATAATGATAAAGCACGTACATATGTTAGATAGGAACATAAGTACCTACTGTGGTCATTTTTTTCGTAATTAAGTTTTTTTATTAGATATTATGTTACTGTAAAAGCCCGAAGTACGGTTAATCTTAAGATTTGCCTGTAAATCCTAAGATTTACCAGCATGAGTTGGTAAATTTTAAATAAAAAACAGTAAGTTGACGGAGCCCTGCTTCACAGGGCTCCTATTTTTGGGTTAAGGGTCACAAGAGAACCTGTTTTATTTTTTTGGTGTCGGGTTGGAAAATCCTCATGGAGTCCCTCCGTCCTGGGGGAAGGGCGAAGGGGACTGTCAGATTATTACAGAATAAAAACCAACCCGTGTTCCTCAGTTCCTCATGTACCCGTGTGTCGGAGGGTCGGGTATCACCGAAGCATTCCTCAAAACCGCCTTGGCGGCTGATGAAGGTGTTGGGCTCCGCCGCTAAAACACCCAGCGGCCGCAGAGGATAGGGAGGATGGCAACGCAACAATGGTGCGCTCTCATTTGATTGCTAGGGCGCGCGGCAACGCAACACCGACAGGCCTCTCCTCCCGCGACCGCGCCCGACTGCGAGGGACAGATACAACTGTCCCGTGTGACCTTTAACCCAAAAATGGTCTACTTACTTTGTTTTCTATTAAAAACTTCGGACATTTACCAACTCATGCTGGTAAATCTTAAGATTTACCGTACTTCGGGCTTTTACAGTAGGTGACAGATACATCAAATCGTTTGTCCTGATTAACATTTCACGCAGACCTTGAACAACTGAAGATAGAACAAGGAGAGATAGAAGCATGAAATTTGGACGGTGAGGTTCATTTATGTCGTTGACAATCACTTTCACTTAGTAAAAGTTTTTTGTATTCCGTCCCGAAGGCATACAATAGCGGTTGAAAGTTTGTTCGGAAAGTCGCCGATTTTAAATCTGGGTCTATGAAATAGCGGGCATCTTCTAGTATGATGATGTAAGGGTGGTAAACGATTCGAAGCCCACTTCATTTGCCTAGGGCAGAAGAAGCACTAAATCTTAGTGCAAAACAGAGAGAAGAAGGGAAATCCAATATCCGCGCGCCTCTAGCAGCGAAATTTAGAAGTTTTTTTTCCACATTTATTTATTTATTTATAGGTACATCAACAATATACATACCAAAATGTGTTAAGATTATGGGACTGTAAATACAACCTTATATGTATATCAATTATAGACGTACACAACATTGCTTGTAAAGTATATACTTTAAAGTAGGTATATAATTTTGTGTTTATATAAACACAAAATTAAAACTTTCTTAAAATATGAAAATATCTACTATAATAAAATACACTTTCCGCAAAATTAACACGACAATATAAATCAAAATAAACATAACAAAAGATGAGATCTTTTAAAGCATTACCTAAACTAACTTACGCTTAAAGTGCTTGAATGAGTTGTGAAAAATGTCAAGATCGCCTGAACGTCCGCACAATGAATTATATTCGAGACAAATAGGCACTATTGGTGAATGTTTGCCAACGTTTGTTCTGCGCGGTATTCTACTTGGTACCGTTAATTTAACATTGCTTAGAAGTTCACTGCAGTCTATAGCGCCGTTAACAATTTTATGTAAGAATAAAAGTTCCTGGATCTTACGTCGGTGACGAAGGCTGTTCATTTTGAAAAATGTTAGCCTATCAGTGTAGGGAGCTCTATGCGATATACCAGACGACATGTATGCTAAGTGTCTCGTAAATGCTCTTTGGATGCCTTCTATTCTTTGCGACTGTTTAGCGTACGATGGATTCCAGACGACACATGCATACTCGAGATGACTACGTACCAAGTCGTTGTAACGAAGTGTCTTTGTTTTTGTAAGACGAAAACTGTTGGTGTCCCTCTTAACAAATCCGAGTATTTTTGCTGCTTTCCTAGCAACTCCGTCTATGTGTGCTGTAAAAGTCAATTTGCTGTCAAGCTTAACACCGAGATCTCTAATTTCAGATACTTCTTGTAATACTGACCCATCGACATGATATTCAGAAGGGAAAGGATTTTTCTTCTTTCAAGTATATTTTATATGGTAACATTTTGCCGCGTTGAGTGTCATGTCATTGGTGTGACACCAGTCTTGAATTCGGTCAAGATCGCAATGTATCAGATTTACGTCTAATTGTGAAGCTACTGTTTGATAAATTTTGAGGTCATCAGCAAATAAAGAGAACTTTGAGTGGTTTATTTCATGCGATATATCACTGATGTAGATGGAAATGGATGTAAATAATATAGGGCCAAGATGGGATCCCTGAGGGACGCCAGATGCAGCAAAATAAGCTTGTGAATCATATCCCTTTACAGATACAGTCAATGGTCTATTTAAAAGATAAGACCGAAACCAATTCAAAATGTTACCATATATGCCGTAAGCTTCAAGTTTTCTCAACAGCAGGCGGTGGTTAACTTTATCAAAGGCACTGGAAAAATCCGTGTATATTGCGTCAATTTGACTGCCCTTATCTATGTCAGCAGATAGATCAGACACGAATGAAATCAAGTTGGTGTCAACAGAACGACCAATCTTGAAACCGTGTTGTGCATTTGTGATTATGGTATTCATGTGATGTGTGATAATGGGACATATGAGAGACTCAAACAATTTAGAAAGACGGGACAGAATAGAAATTGGACGGTAATTTTTAATATTGTTTTGTTCGCCTTTCTTAAATATGGGTATAATGCGAGCTTTTTTCCATTCCTCCGGAAAAACACCATCTTGAATAGAGCGATTGATAATCAAAGACAGAGGAAGGGCAAGAGAAGAACCACAGTGTTTAATAAATATGGGAGGTATAGAATCTGGACAAGCACCCTTTGAGATGTCCATCTGATTTATTTTTGTAAGAATTTCGTTTTCTGAGAAATGTATACGACTTAAGGTATGATGTTGTGATATGTCTGGAGCATAACGTAATATGTTTTGGTTAGAAGGGTTGGTGCTATAGACTGATGCAAAGTATTTCGCGAGCAGATCAGCTATACCGGATCCTGTATCTTCACTCAGGTTATTCGAATACATTGTGCTAGGTAAGGAAAGGTCGCCCTTTCCTTTGATGAATCTCCATAGTGCTTTAGGATTCTTTGCTATATTCGCTTCTACTTTGGATAAGTATTTGTTGTAAGAAATCTTTATCTGTTTGTGACAACGTTCTCTAAGAATATCGTATTCAAGTTTGTCCCGTGAATTTTTATATTTCCTATATTTCAGTCTTATTTTCAGTCAGTTTTATTTTTTTCTCTAAGAAGACGAATTAATCCGAAGTCAAACCAAGGCGGGTACTCAGGTGATCTTGGTTTTCTTTTAGGTACATGTTTTACTATAACCTTTCTTAGTAAATTGTAGAAAGCAACAACCATATCATTAACTATCGCACATTGCTTAAATACATCATACCAATTGATATCACATAACTCCAATAAAATATTATCATAGTCTGCCTTAAAAAAATTATAATCTGTTCTAGGGTTTGATTCGAGAACATCTGTATCTGTATTGGTAGCAATAGAAAGTAATAGGGGAGGATGTTTTGCATCTACTGTGTTAGTCAAACTAGTTGGCATAGTTGTAATGACGTTTGAAACATTAGTTAAAATAATATCTATAAATTTGCTGTCCACATTACTTATATTATTAACTTGCTTCAAGGTATTTATATAAATGAAGTCAACAAGAGAATCACCCAGTGAACAGTTATAATTTGATGGCGTTATATAATGGCTAGTGGGCATTGGCAACACATTCACAACAACACCATCTAGTCCCAAACTAAGTTGTCAATGTACGACACTTTTCACAGCTTTCAATGTAACTTTGCTTCAAAGTTATGGCGGTAATTATATTGAGAGCTGTCAGCGAGTCAAAAGTAGTAGTGATCTGCGAAAGAGTCGTACATAAACAACTTCTAATTTCGCCGCTCGAGTCGCTAGTAAGAATCTTAGCATTGCCAATAATTATACAGCAGTACAACATAGGTAATAGGATAACCGACATTTACGCAGGTGGAGCTGCATTCATCTTACGTGGTACATTTCAATATGTATCAAAACTATCTGAAACTGTTTTTTCAAAAGCGCACATTTTGATTTATACACCTTATGTACTTTTCCAGATCTGACGGCTTGACTGGCGAAATTACATTTCTCTAAGAAGATCCAAATAAAATAACATTAGGTTCCTGTTTTTACTAATAATATTACATACCTACTTTAAAACTGTGCTATTACTTAATTCCAGAGTAGGGAACACTTCAATGGTGTTACCATTGAAAAGTTCCTATAGACTTTATATTTATATACCCACTCTATTAAAGGCTTCTGATTTCGTCCTTCATAATAGATGCTATAATTTATGCGCTAATGAATATGCGCCAGACAGCTATAGAGTTGCCGAGTTTAACGAGTTGCGCACATTTTCCCGTAGGTACCTACAAGGAAACAAGGCGGCGGTGGACCAGTTTGAAAAAAAATCCCTTGCCTCGCTCATAGAGTCGAGGCACACTAGAAACTGGTTTTGTAGGTGTACGAGTGTCAAAGCGTGTAAAGTAGCGCTGGAAGCGACGATGTCTTGCTGAACGATTCTCGCCTTTATGGTGGTCTAGCGGAAAGTTGTTCGACTGTACATATTTCAACGAACATTTTGACTTGGCGTCTCAATTTAGTCATTCTATTAATTTACCATGATTTAGATATTGATTTTATGAACGTGGACTATGTTGTATGCTTCGTAATATTAGGTCTATGTGTAGGGTAAAATGAATAATTTACTTCATTCCTATTGTTACAGAAGAAAAGAGTCGATTTTCCAACAGCAAAATTTTTTCCTCATTAATATAATTAATATTTTTTCTATAGGTATTAAGGCCATACTTTCGTTAATAGGACTGTAGATTGATAAAAAATAATGTATTTTTCTTTACAGTTATAAGACAAGAAGTTCCTACATTGATTTGTTATTATTTTGTTCTTACCGTAGCAACAGTTTTACGTGTAAAGCAAGGAAACCGTTGACAATAGAAAATGTCCTTCTACGTCTTTAGTTTTAAATTTTAAAAGAAAATTAAATAAGTAGATATGTAAAAGTAATTTAAATTCAATGTGTAACATTCGCGTAGGTATATTAGAAAATACTTAGACAATGTGACGTCACGTCGCGCCCCTGCGCCGCGAGCCTCGCTACGAGTGACGCACAGCAGTGGGCCGTTCCCTCGCGCCCCTCCACGCCGGCCCTATAAATACAGGGGACACACGAGTCTTGGCCCCTTGCTCCGGCCAGCACCACCGAGTTGAGTACAACACCATCTGAAGACCTGTTAAGTGCCAACAGCGTCGCCCACGCCCTGGATAATTGTCTCTTCTAATAATCGAATTATAACGCGAGTTTAAACTTTCCTGGTGATATTTTTATTTATTTCCCGTAAGTCAACCTAATTATCTCTCTTTGTTTGCTCGGCGAGTGATCGATCCCGGCTACCCCGTGGAAATCAATCACTCGTGCGACATTGGCGCCCAATAGGATTTTTAATTATATTATATATATAATTTTTAAAACGTAAGTTGGCACTTTACAGGTGAGTGAAATAATTTCTTTTTCTCTTGTATATTTTTCTCCTGTGTGTGCATATATTCTGGTGTGGTGAATTGCGTACAGGTACAGTTTCTATCTATTTTGGTTGGCCATAAGCAATTTAACTGTGTAAATAACATAACGGTGATTTAATTAACGTCGGTCTAAAATCACGTTCCACCGCGGGCAGCGTGTCGAGCCGCCAACCGGTTCTAACCGCTTAGCCGTTGAACTAACGAGCCACGGGTTCACGAAAGAATATTGTGATTCAACCTTTGAGTGACCTTTAAGAATTTTTTTCTTCCTTGACCAATCATCACACCATTGTATAATTTAGTGTACTTCAGCTTTTTTTAGCACGGTATTCGATTTTCTGGCGATATTTAATTTTTTTTTCTAGTGCCGGCGTAAATACTTAGATTTTTTATTATTGTTTTGTAATAATGGCTTACATTATAAATTTCTCATTATTAACTAAAGTGGAATTAGAATATGAGACCACAATACGCGGCGTTTCAAAGCCTGACGATCCCCGAAAACAAATCGCTAAACTTTCAGTTAAAACTCCCTCAGAGGATATATTATCTTCACCCTTCCCACCAGAGAAGGATGTGGCTGAAGTGGAAAAGTCGTTTTAAGATCAAATAAACACTTATCTATGTTGGAAGCAAACTATACTTCCGAGCTTCAACAGAAGGTCGAAACCGTGCTACACCATTGTTGTCATCGACTGAATAGGGTGGATACCGGCAGTCTTGATATTAAAAAAATTGAGTCTGTGTGGAATAAATTTAATGACTTATATGCGAAATTACAATTAATCACGAGCCGTAATTCGCGGTCGGATTGCTCAGTGGCAGAGGGAAACACTTCCTATAATTACGACCGTAAGCTTTTTTCGGAATTAGGTAAATTCAAATTTAACGGTAAATCATGTGTAAGATCCTTTATTGAAAAAATTGATGAATTTATGTCCTGTAGATCTATTCCTCACGACAAGATGTTGTCTTTCGCTTTTGAAATATTTTTGGGTGACGCATTAGTTTGGTATCGTTCTGTTAAAAATAATGTAAAGACTTGGTTAGAACTTTGCGAACTTTTGAAACGAGATTTTAGTCCGCATAACTACGATTATCGGCTTATGACGGAGATTCGTCAGCGCTCACAGGGCGAAAACGAATCAATAACTATTTACGTGGCAAAAATGCACGGTCTGTTTTCGCGACTTAGTTCTCCTATCGCTGATTCGGAGAAGCTAGAAATTTTGCTAAATAATATTAGACCTTGTTACACTAATTGTCTGCTCACTGCAAAGGTTGTTGATGTTGATAGTCTGGTCGAAGTTTGTCGTCTTTTCGAAAATTACCAAAGTCGCAGTAAGCAATTTTCTGAACCCCCTAAAGTTTCAAAGAATACTGTAGCACCCGATCTAGCGTATAATTATCCGTTTTCTAATTTTTCTTCAAACAAAAATGTTTACAATCATAATAACTTCAATAAATATAACTCTGTCGCCGATACATCGAGATACAAGTCTGTACCACAAGTCAACGCCGTATCGAGTACTTCTAATATAAATAAAACTTTTTGCGTGCGTTGTAGATGCAATTCGCACTCATTACGTAATTGCCGTCAGCCACACTACCTAATCTGTTTTAAGTGCGGCACAAAGGGTTTCAAGGTGTCAGACTGCCCCAATTGTAAATCTAAGTCGACCCCTACAGTTTCAAAAAACTAGTTAATAAGGATTGTGGAAAATCAAATTATACAACTAATTGTAATAAAACAGAGTGGAATAATTGGTTGGACTTTTAAAAAAAATTCTTTAATAGCTATCATATTTCCTCAATCCGTAATTCTAAAGTAGAATATTTACCTTACGTTACTCTAAAATTAAACGGAATACCTACCACAGGTCTTTTAGATTCTGGATCTTGCGTTACAATTTTAGGTAATAATTTGCATAACTTATTTTTGAAAGACAATGTTTTGGATAAATCGAAACCTTTAAGGTTAATAACAGCAGGCGGCGAACGATTTGAGTCTTTGGGATCGGTGTTTCTACCCTTCGAGTTTCAGGATAAATTGATTAACTTAGAAGTTCATGTTGTACCTGGGATTCAAAATTCCCTTATCCTTGGCATGGATTTTTGGCGAAGCTTTGGCCTATTTCCTAACAAATTGGAGCCTGTTTTGATGGTGAACAAGTCTGACGCTCAAGTAATGGAGTTGCAGGCAGTTCCCCCTACACATCTTGTTTCTTATGATCATCTTACAGTCGACCAGAGAGCTACCGCCGACAACATTATTTCTAAATTTACCGATATTTCATACGAGAAGCGGGGTCTCGGTTGCACAAATATTATTTCTCATTCAATTGATACAGGTGATTGTCCCCCTATTCGGCAAAGATTTTATCGCATGTCTCCCGATAAACAAAGAATTTTAATAAAGCATCTTGACGACATGCTCTCAGAGGATGTTGTTGAACGATCTGAAAGCCCGTGGTCAAACCCGGTCATTTTGACCCCTAAGAAGAATGGTGAACTGCGTTTCTGTTTGGACAGTCGTAAATTAAATTCCGTTACAAAAAAAGATGCTTATAGCTTGCTTTATATTTCGGAAATTTTAGATAATCTGAGAGATGCTAAATACTTGTTTAGTTTAGACTTGTCTAAATCTTTTTGGCAAACATTAATTAAAGAAGAGGACCGTTGCAAAACAGCCTTTTATATTCCTACGCGTGGCACATTTCAATTCAAAAGAATGCCCTTCGGTCTTACGAATGCGCCAGCTACTCAACAACGATTAGTTGATATTTTATTTTATGGTCCAGAATTTGAAAATAAGGTTTTCTGTTTTATCGATGACATAATCTGTATCACGTCCAGCTTCAACGAGCATATTACTCTTTTATTACGCATTCTTGATAAACTAAAAAGCGCTAATTTAACAATTAATCTCGAAAAATGTCAATTTTTTAGAGATAAACTAAAATATTTAGGCTATGTTGTCGACTCTAGTGGATTGCATCCCGATCCGGATAAAGTCAATTCAATGAAAAATTATCCCACTCCTTCTAATAGAAAAGAAGTACGTCGTTTTTTAGGCGCAGCCTCGTGGTACAGGCGTTTTATACCGAATTTTAGCTCTATTGCTGCACCCTTAAATAAGTTAACATCTCAAAGTAAAAACGCACCTCCATTCTGTTGGACAACAGAGGCTAATGAGGCGTTTAATAACCTAAAGAATTGTTTGATTTCCTCCTCGGTGTTGGCTTGTCCTGACTACTCGCAACCTTTTGAAATACACTCAGATGCTAGCGATTTTGGACTTGGCGCGATCCTCTGTCAAAGGTTAAATGGTGAGGAAAGAGTCATAGCGTACTATAGCAAATCACTCACTAAGCAAGAAAAAAATTACAGTGCCACAGAGCGCGAAGCCCTGGCTGTTCTATCTGCTATAGAACACTGGCGTTGTTATGTTGAAAATGGTAAAAAGTTTATTGTTTACACAGATCACGCTGCTTTGAAATGGTTCTTGACCTTAAATAACCCTACTGGCCGGTTAGCCAGATGGGGAGTTCGCTTATCTTCCTATAATTTCGAAATACGTCATCGTCGGGGTTCCGATAACGTTTTACCTGATTTTCTGTCTCGCTCTTTACCCGTTTCTGCTATTGCTAATGATATAAATATAGATATTAATTCTAATCAGAATTTACCAGTTTCTACTAATGATCCTTGGTATTTAAATATCTATAAAGGCTGTTTAAGTTCTCCGACTTCCTTTGTTAACTATCAAGTAATAAACAATAAATTGTATTGTTTTAAAAAACATTAAACGCTCTCACTAGAGAATTTCAATGGAAAGAGGTTATTCCGTCTGACCAAAGAATTGACATTCTAAGGGAGAATCATTCTTCGCCCACTGCTGGACATCTGGGTATCTTTAAGACATACAAACGTCTTGCACTTAATTACTTTTGGCCTGGTATGTACTCCGATGTTGTCAAGTTCGTCAGTTCATGTGAACCTTGTATCACCCATAAACACCAAAATCACCCAAATTTAGGTCTAATGGGAAAACCCAAATCATGTCAAAAGCCCTTTCAGACGATTAGTATTGATTTGATTGGTCCATTGCCCCCCAGCAGAAAACAAAACACTTTTATATTTGTGGTCAGTTGTTGTTTCTCTAAATATTGTTTGCTTTTCCCCATTAAACGGGCAACTGCAGAAGTGATAACAAAAATTCTCGAGGAAAATGTATTTTTGGTGCATGGAATTCCATCTACTATTGTTTTGGATAACGGTAAACAATTTATTAGCGCAACCTTTAAAAGTATGTTGTCAAAATATAAAATTCCAAATTTGCATTTTACACCGTTGTATACTCCCCACGTTAACTCAGTTGAACGTTACAACAAAACCATTATGACAGCTATTTCAACTTTCATAGAATCTGATCATCGAATCTGGGACACTCTAATCACTAAAGTTCAATTCGCCCTTAACTGCGCAGTTAGTGAGGTTACTGGTTATTCTCCTAATTTCCTTGTTTTTGGTAGGGAGGTCGTAACATGTGGTTCTCAGTATATTGACAAGGAATTTAATTCCGATATGGTGCTTGAACCACGGGACGGCTATGCCGAAACTTTAGGCTACTTATCTTCTATTTTCGAGAAGGTACATTCAGCTCTGTTGTCGGCCCACCAACGAAATTGTTCATCTTATAATCTTCGCCGTAAACAGGCAGAATTCAATGTCGGTGATATAGTTTGGCGCAGAACGTTTCTACTTAGTGACAAGGATAAATACTTTAGCAAGAAATTGGCGCCTAAATTTATTAAATGTAAGATTGCCTCAAAAAAATCACCTCTAGTATACAAACTTAACGACATGGCTGGAAAACCTTTAGGCGAATGGCACATCAAGGATTTAAAGTTGATTAATTACAAAGAATAATAAAAGTATAAAAACAACAATAAGAATACCTTCTACCTATTCATTGTTTAATTTTTTCAAACGAGCGTTTCTAATTTATATTACCGTTTGTAGTAGTGCCTACTATAAATTGATATTTTCTGTGGTGGGTAGCAAATATTTTTTTCTCGTAAACAATACTATTTTTCAAATTGCTGCGCAATTGTGTACTCAAATGTTATGTTGAACATTGTTTTAAAAAATACTAACCATAAACTAAATATATTGTTTTTTTACCCTGTTGACCAGTGGTTAAAAGGTCGCTATTAGCTGAGCATACAAGTTCAATTCTCGCATGTGTATTTTCTTTCCGCAAATCTATTTGTTGAAATGCATCTGGATTGGCGTATTGTTTTTCGCCGTGCCTTGTTCTGAAGTTCTGTTGTTATTCTTAATTCTGTATAAATTCCATAATCAAATTGTTTTTATAGGTAATATAAACGATCATGGTGATTAACCGTGCGTCGCGAGCTCGGAACAGTCAAATAGTACCTACCATTTAGATCGTACCTAGTTGTCGTTATGACGCACGCGCGTTCACTCAGCGACGCGCCGATAAATAAATGCCTAACTAATGAATCACCATTGTTTACATTCAAAAGGTGGTTACTGGTCGTGTTCTAGTTACTAATTAGAGCAAAATATTTATTAAATTCTTTCCTTTGACATTGAGCGGTCCGGTCGTGTCTGCGGCTTATATTATTTTTGTTCATCTTTACGAAAAATCTGTTGTTATACCTAACTATATTCAAAAAGTTTACTTATCTAGTGGCAAAGGCCGAACCCAAGATTTATAAGTCGTAGGGCTAGATCAAGTTTCTTATATCTACAAATCATTATTACCTAATAATTACCCTAAGCGCTTCTCCATAGATTGTTATCTTTAATATTAGGCTATTACACTGGCCTCGGCATTTACATGTAGGTATGTGTGATGAATTATGAATGATAAATGTTTATGTTCAAATTCAGACTGCCGTTGTACGCGTGAAGAATGCAAGCGTGGGTCATTATTATTTAGGTATCCTAATTAGCGTATAGGGTTGTCACTTGTTCAAGGTACTCAGGCCCTTGTTTTCTCTAATTTCAGGGAGTATCTTCAGGGCTGCTACGCCCGTCGGGCTAGGGAATTTTCCTTAGGGAAAATCCCGGCCTAACGGGGGGGGGGGGGTGTGTGACGTCACGTCGCGCCCCTGCGCCGCGAGCCTCGCTACGAGTGACGCACAGCAGTGGGCCGTTCCCTCGCGCCCCTCCACGCCGGCCCTATAAATACATTTACAATTGGACGGTAATTTTTAACATTGTTTTGTTCGCCTTTCTTAAATATGGGTATAATGCGAGCTTTTTTCCATTCCTCCGGAAAAACACCATCTTGAATAGAGCGATTGATAATCAAAGACAGAGGAAGGGCAAGAGAAGAACCACAATGTTTAATAAATATGGGAGGTATAGAATCTGGACAAGCACCCTTTGAGATGTCCATCTGATTTATTTTTGTAAGAATGTCGTTTTCTGAGAAATGTATACGACTTAAGGTATGATGTTGTGATATGTCTGGAGCATAACGTAATATGTTTTGGTTAGAAGGGTTGGTGCTATAGACTGATGCAAAGTATTTCGCGAGCAGATCAGCTATACCGGATCCTGTATCTTCACTCAGGTTATTCGAATACATTGTGCTAGGTAAGGAAAGGTCGCCCTTTCCTTTGATGAATCTCCATAGTGCTTTAGGATTCTTTGCTATATTCGCTTCTACTTTGGATAAGTATTTGTTGTAAGAAATCTTTATCTGTTTGTGACAACGTTCTCTAAGAATATCGTATTCAAGTTTGTCCCGTGAATTTTTATATTTCCTATATTTCAGTCTTATTTTCAGTCAGTTTTATTTTTTTCTCTAAGAAGACGAATTAATCCGAAGTCAAACCAAGGCGGGTACTCAGGTGATCTTGGTTTTATTTTAGGTACATGTTTTACTATAACCTTTCTTAGTAAATTGTAGAAAGCAACAACCATATCATTAACTATCGCACATTGCTTAAATACATCATACCAATTGATATCACATAACTCCAATAAAATATTATCATAGTCTGCCTTAAAAAAATTATAATCTGTTCTAGGGTTTGATTCGAGAACATCTGTATCTGTATTGGTAGCAATAGAAAGTAATAGGGGAGGATGTTTTGCATCTACTGTGTTAGTCAAACTAGTTGGCATAGTTGTAATGACGTTTGAAACATTAGTTAAAATAATATCTATAAATTTGCTGTCCACATTACTTATATTATTAACTTGCTTCAAGTTATTTATATAAATGAAGTCAACAAGGGAATCACCCAGTGAACAGTTATAATTTGATGGCGTTATATAATGGCTAGTGGGCATTGGCAACACATTCACAACAACACCATCTAGTCCCAAACTAAGTTGTCAATGTACGACACTTTTCACAGCTTTCAATGTAACTTTGCTTCAAAGTTATGGCGGTAATTGTATTGAGAGCTGTCAGCGAGTCAAAAGTAGTAGTGATCTGCGAAAGAGTCGTACATAAACAACTTCTAATTTCGCCGCTCGAGTCGCTAGTAAGAATCTTAGCATTGCCAATAATTATACAGCAGTACAACATAGGTAATAGGATAACCGACATTTACGCAGGTGGCGCTGCATTCATCTTACGTGGTACATTTCAATATGTATCAAAACTATCTGAAACTGTTTTTTCAAAAGCGCACATTTTGATTTATACACCTTATGTACTTTTCCAGATCTGACGGCTTGACTGGCGAAATTACATTTCTCTAAGAAGATCCAAATAAAATAACATTAGGTTCCTGTTTTTACTAATAATATTACATACCTACTTTAAAACTGTGCTATTACTTAATTCCAGAGTAGGGAACACTTCAATGGTGTTACCATTGAAAAGTTCCTATAGACTTTATATTTATATACCCACTCTATTAAAGGCTTCTGATTTCGTCCTTCATAATAGATGCTATAATTTATGCGCTAATGAATATGCGCCAGACAGCTATAGAGTTGCCGAGTTTAACGAGTTGCGCACATTTTCCCGTAGGTACCTACAAGGAAACAAGGCGGCGGTGGACCAGTTTGAAAAAAAATCCCTTGCCTCGCTCATAGAGTCGAGGCACACTAGAAACTGGTTTTGTAGGTGTACGAGTGTCAAAGCGTGTAAAGTAGCGCTGGAAGCGACGATGTCTTGCTGAACGATTCTCGCCTTTATGGTGGTCTAGCGGAAAGTTGTTCGACTGTACATATTTCAACGAACATTTTGACTTGGCGTCTCAATTTAGTCATTCTATTAATTTACCATGATTTAGATATTGATTTTATGAACGTGGACTATGTTGTATGCTTCGTAATATTAGGTCTATGTGTAGGGTAAAATGAATAATTTACTTCATTCCTATTGTTACAGAAGAAAAGAGTCGATTTTCCAACAGCAAAATTTTTTCCTCATTAATATAATTAATATTTTTTCTATAGGTATTAAGGCCATACTTTCGTTAATAGGACTGTAGATTGATAAAAAATAATGTATTTTTCTTTACAGTTATAAGACAAGAAGTTCCTACATTGATTTG
This sequence comes from Euclidia mi, assembly GCA_944739405.2. Classification (NCBI taxonomy): domain Eukaryota; kingdom Metazoa; phylum Arthropoda; class Insecta; order Lepidoptera; family Erebidae; genus Euclidia; species Euclidia mi. Next base: position 59,027,205 of record OX123198.2, read on the forward strand.
TTATTATTTTGTTCTTACCGTAGCAACAGTTTTACGTGTAAAGCAAGGAAACCGTTGACAATAGAAAATGTCCTTCTACGTCTTTAGTTTTAAATTTTAAAAGAAAATTAAATAAGTAGATATGTAAAAGTAATTTAAATTCAATGTGTAACTCCGTGTGGTGACGGATTAAGAATACGGATTGTCACCACCCCATATCATCCCATGGGTGTCGTAAGAGCCGACAGAGGGAGCATATTATGCAGAAAACAGCATTGTAAGAGAAGGAAAACTTGATACAAACCCTATACCAACCCGTTTGGCCAGCGTGGTATAGTAGGCCAATTCCTCCTTGCAAAGGAGAGGCCTAGTCCAGCAGTGGACTGATAAAGGCTGATGATGATGATGTGTAACATTCGCGTAGGTATATTAGAAAATACTTAGACAATGTGACGTCACGTCGCGCCCCTGCGCCGCGAGCTTCGCTACGAGTGACGCACAGCAGTGGGCCGTTCCCTCGCGCCCCTCCAAGCCGGCCCTATAAATGCAGGGGACACACGAGGCTTGGCCCTTTGCTCCGGCCAGCACCACCGAGTTGAGTACAACACCATCTGAAGACCTGTGAAGTGCCAACAACGTCGCCCACGCCCTGGATAATTGTCTCTTCTAATAATCGAATTATAACGCGAGTTTAAACTTTCCTGGTGATATTTTTATTTATTTCCCGTAAGTCAACCTAATTATCTCTCTTTATTTGCTCGGCGAGTGATCGATCCCGGCTACCCCGTGGAAATCAATCACTCGTGCGACAACAATATACACAAAAAATATTTCCCGCACACAATATCTAAAACGTGCAAAATACGAAAACCGTTTAAGTGCCATTCATTCACATTACGAAGTCAAAATACCCGTGATAACTTTGCGGTCACGATACACCCCTATTCACGACAATACTGTATATTGTAGGTTTATCTTTTATACCCGACGTATTTACAAAGCATTCTGAAAGACCCGAATAAAAACATAACTAAGATTATTGACATAGGGTGCCAAGGGGTTACCATCAAAACTCGATAGCATTCTACATATTTTATACACGATAATGCGTCTAGAGAATTCGATACTTCTCATGCTCAAGGTATCGAATTGTTAAATATTTATTTCGTATATTTCGATGACGTGTCTTAATATTTAGTGTAAAAATGTATTTGTATATGTTAGAATGATTATATGGATGAACTAATTATTTTTTCAATATAACTACATACAACTGATGTCATCTGTCGTACAGCGAAGAAGACATAAACCTAAATCGCGCTATAGGAATATTACCGTCGAGACGTAGTCCATTCACCTAATCTGGTCTGAGGCCTCCCTGTAGTTGGACACCTCACCTGGTTCCTTTACGGTAATATAGTATGAGTTATAAATACAAACTGAACATATTCTAGCCATCACAATAAGTTAAGTTCTTATGTTATTAATATTGCATATGAAACACTACTTTGCATCTCTCGAAGATTCTCTCCAGCAAAGTAGAATCTATATTGCTAAAAGTATCACTCAAATACTGGTTTCCAATTGAATAAAGAAATGTGGAACGCTATATTGATTTAATATCAAGACATACAATATACATCCGTTTTAAACTCTTTAATAGGTTAATAACCAAAGTTTCACAATAGCCGTAGCGCTATTAAATGTTTAAAGTTTACTAACTCTAATACATTAATGATAGAGTATCAGGCATTTGCTATTTCGAAAAACTTATGAATGTAGTTGAAAAAACATCGTTCTGTATTAAACGGGTAACATATTGGAGCAGGGAAAGTAGATTAACATTTCACTGCATTAAATAGTTGGTAATTTGTAGAAATTCAGTTAAAGAGATTTTTATTCTTCAGTTAAAGAGAAAATGACCATACCTATCTCTAAGCAGAAATCAATGTTTTATGTTCTAATATTGTATTTCAGAATTTGGTCGTCCTACTCATTTCAGGCTGAAATTGCCCGCCCGGTCAGATGAGAAAATTCTTTGTTTAATAGCGTTTGTTTTGAGGCAGGTTATAAGCAATAAAATACGCGAGGGTTTTAATTACCAATCAGCATTAAACTTGTTTGTTTTGTATTATTGCTAGATTGCCGATATTTTATGTAGAAATTGCCTACTCTATCATTCTTCTTTTCTTCATTCTCTATTAACAAAGCTAATTCATTAAGTCATCATCACCAGCCTATAATAGTCCACTACTGGACTAGGCCTCTCCTTTGCAAGGAGGAATTGGTCTACTATACCACGCTGGCCAAGCGGGTTGGTATAGGGTTTGTATCAAGTTTTCCTTCTCTTACAGTGCTGTTCTCTGCATAATATGCTCCCTCTGTCGGCTCTTACGACACCCATGGGATGATATGGGGTGATGCCAATTCGTATTCTTAATCCGTCACCACACGGACGTTTACGTTCTTCATTAAGTCAGTCAGTAAAAATTAACAAATATTTTACATTTGGATTTGTTTTCTAAAATAATTAATCGCACTTAGAAAAAAACATTAAGTTTACGTCATATCTAAAAGATATGACGTAAAAATTAGTGAAAATTCTTTTTAACAGAGCCAGTTTACCCAATTTTCTAAACATTAGTAGAATAGACATCAAAACAAATAGTAATGTTTATAAGTATCAGAAATGAGATCCCGTCTTTACGAGTGGTCGCTAGAAGAACACAGCGATATAAAGAGCAATAAAATAAATTGGACTCGTTCCGGACGCGTCGCGGCGCTCCCGGACTCCGTATATTGTGTTTGTGCCTTTACCCTTTAGCCACCATCTTTGTAGATATATAATCTAGTCCGTAACAATGTTAAATGGCGTTTGATAAAGAAGATAAATGCAAAAGTGCCAATTTGAATAAGTAAATTTTTTGTTTTAAATTTTTCTCTTTTACGAGGCGGATATTTACTTGGTCAGTTCGTCTACCGCATGAAATTTATTGAATCAGTAAAAAGTAAAAATACTTATACTATACTCATTATCATCATCATATCGCTGTCGGACTGGTTGCCTCCAAACCTTCTAGAAGACACTAGCGTAAATCTCAATATGATTAAAATATACAGTCGAAGACAAATCAGTTAGCACATCTTCTGCTTGTTTTTAAACGTTCTCTTAAAGTAATATTGATTCACAAGCTTTTGGGCTATGAATAATTTGATGAGAAATGGAAAATTTCTTGTTTGCACTAGCAGGTATCACTTAGAAATCGAAGAACTTAACTTAAGAACACAAGCCCTTTGAACATGAGTTGTCGCGATTTCTCGCGATTTGTATATAGTTATGCAACTCCATGAGCTATTCCAACGTGACGTGTTTGTATCGCTTTGTCACACGTGTCGTATATTCAAAACATCTCTCAAAAAAGGAACACGTGCCTAGTTAAAGCACAGTTCACAAAGACATTTATTTTCTCTGTGATTGGCGCACAAAGCTTTGACAATCGACATCGTTCGTGCGCCCAGTTTATTTTTTATAAGCTCGTGCTTGTAGTCCGCCCCTGAACTTGTTATGTGTCCACTGTGATGTGTTACGAGTTTTTTCAAGAGTTTGTTACTTAGGCTTGTTTAGATTGCAGGCAAAGAAATATTCTTATGTATGCATACCTCGAAAGGTGATACCTATCTTTATTTTGTAAATAAATGGGCTAAGGAGATGAAGTTACTGCGAATCCTCGGATTGACCCCTCTAGTTATTGGATGGAAAATGGCAGGTAAAAATATTGCACCAACTATTGTATGGCAAATTATAAAAGTGCTAAAGTTTTCTGATGACCTAGATTTGTATCCTTCTCATATTGAAAAGAGGCCGACGAAAAGAGAGCGGAGAGGGAGTATATATGGCTGATAATGATGATGAGATTTGCATGGATTGTCAAGTGTTATTGTGATTCCGCTTAGATTATAAAAACATGCATGCCGACGACTGAGTAGAAAAAGTCTACAGAAAATACAAAACAACTATTTTGAAAGGCAAGTAGCAACCAAACAATGTTAGAAAACAACTTGAAATTAGGTAACAAAACAGTAAATAAAACGAGAGTGTTAATTATAGCAAACAATGCTGTGTCATCAAATTCACAGAAAACCTCTATCATTTGACTATAAAGTCTCGAAGACGATGGATGTGGCAAATTATTTCTGTGCAAGTTCCACTTTTATGACCCGGTGATCATAATCCATGGAACTGACGGAATTGGACAAAAGTTCTTTGAGTTACCTACTCCATCATCATCATTGTCATCGTCCATAGACCTAGCGAGCATTATCCCGGTTGCATCAAAGACTTTACGCTTCAGTACACATTTTAGTCTAAACAAATTTGACAGAATATTTCCTTTTCTTCTTTTCTTACTACCTAAGTTAATATATGAAGTCCACACATTTATAAAAAGATTCACAAAGAATTGAATGTACTAGGGTTAAATAGATATGCATTAAAGCGTTAGTTGATGGAATGGCTAATAAAACAAGACTATGGTAAAACTGAATCATTGCTCACGTTTATCTCATAATCCAAATAATATTTCGACATTCACACCACACACCACACACCCTCACGCCCACGTTCACACAGAAATACACACACATACTCCCGCAAGCACACATACCTACACACAGACATACCTTAAATGCAATTTCTTTTCTCATTTTTCCTTTTTTAGTATATATTATTATATAGTAAGTAGATAAATATATTGTAAGTTAAATTACTAAACAACATCATACATAACAGTGATACAACTCTGCTAAACCACATGTAGGTATGGCTTGTACGTAGGTACTGCCTCTTAAGGCACAGGTTTTTAGCTACTTCGTTTAAGAGGCAGGGTACATATTGTATTATGACTAAGGTTTGCTTTGTAATATACATACCTACCTACTATGTACCTGTTCAAAACTTACCTACAATTGTGAAACTTTTAATGTAGCAACTAGTGTATTGTTTTTGAAAATAAATTATTATTAATATTATTAACAAAAATACGAAAAAGAAAGTTGTGTTACAAGTAGTAAAAATAAGTGAAGGTTACAGCAGGACTTACCCTTCTTAGCCAGGGTTGTACCATATCGTGGTGGGGGGGACAGTTCTGTCTGTCCCTCGCAGTCAGGTGCGGTCGCGGGAGAAGAGACGTGTAGGTGTTGCGTTGCCGCGCGCCCTATTTCCCGCGACCAAATGGGGGCGCACCATTGTTGCGTCGCGGTGGGGCCGCAGAGGAAGAGGAGATGCGGTGTTGCGTTGCCGTCCTCCCTATTCTCTGCGGCCGCTGGGTGTTTTGGCGGCGGAGCCCAACACCTTCATCCGCCGCCAAGGGGGTTTCGTTCTTGGCCCGCCTGACCATCTGGCGGGCCAATACCCGTCGGGGGTAGCGAGGAATGCTTCGGTGAAACCCTACTCTCCCGATACATGGGTACATGAGGAGCACGGGTTGGTTTTTAGTCAGTAAGAGTCTGACAGTCCCCTTCGTCCTTCCCCCAGGGCGGAGGAACTCCCTGAGGATTTTCCAACCCGACCCCAAAAAAAAAGAAAAGGGTTGTACCACCTTCCCTTGGTTCGCTGTAAAACAATAGCAGCGAGAGTTCAAAGAGTAATAATGCCTGTCCTCTCTTCCTCGTTTATGACATATAACTCTTTACAAAGTTTACTCAGATTCAAAAAACGTTCAATTGTTTTTCAGGATGAAAGTCAAACATCAAGTTTTCGGTTTTACAAATAATTTAACCTTAGTAGGTCTGACATTTCTGTTACCCAGTTGAAAAACTCCTCGTTAAGGCTCATAGGTACTTAGCAGTGTATAGTAGGATAGGATTTTTTGAGAAGTAGGTAATATATCCCCTATCGAGTCAATAGGTCCAAAAAGAATATATAAAAAGTCTTAATCAAATTAATCTTAATATATAAAATCCTTGCGTTACTGACTGACTGACAGACACGCTACAGCCGAAACTATTGGGCGCAGGAAGCTGAAATTTGGCATGTATGTTCCTTGGGGACCGTAGGGGTGCATTAAGAAGGGATTTCCCGAAATTCCCACGGGATCGGCCAAAACGGGTAAATTTAAAAAAAATGCAGGCGTAGCTGCTGGCGTCCTCTAGTCACTAATAAAGCCTTAGTTTGCAGCTAGTTTGAACACACTCTGCAGTACACCTAAGATGCATGGCGTGTCACCGGTGAGCGAACTACCAACTAACTTGTGCACATGAAGGATCGCCTAACTCGGTCCCGGTTTAATTATCTCGGCAAGTTATTAGTGTGTCCGTAGAGCCGGATATCGGAGTAGATTGGCGTTAATGCAGATTGGTAGATTTGGTTCTCGTGCGTCGTATATCATATTTCATTACGTAACCAGACTTAAAATTTGTGTGACAATACATTTCAAAAATACAGTTTGGTTCATATTTTATATCCGCTTTAAAAACTGTTCCCCGGACTACGTTGTATTTATACTACGATATCTATGGAAGAAAGACTGCTACGATGTCTCGAGTTCAGCATGGGTCTGAACTCGAGACATCGTAGCAGTCTTTCTTCGTGCACCACTCACGATTCTTAATTATGTGTGCATGAAATTGAAAATTTTATTGCTTGCCCAGTTGTCATGAAGTTCTTTCATCATCCTCTTAGCGTTATCCCAGTTTCAATCTGGGGTCCGCTTACTAGTCTAACCGGATTTGGCTGAATATTAGCTATTCCACAGAGCGACTGCCTGTCTGACCTCCGCAACCCGAAGGGATAGCGATATTCCATGGTTTAGACTATTGTCAGTTTATGTAGAAGGTACTGACGCCCTGTAACGACTGTCAAAGATCTTCATGACAACCAGGACGGACGGCTTAACGTGCTCTCCGAGGCACGGGACAAGCGATAATTAACAATTCAATACGCACATAACTCATTTAAGTTATTTACACCGAATTTGTACCAACATTTGCACAATAAAGCAATTATCTATCTATCTATCTATAACTCCGAAAAGTCATTGGTGCGCGCCGTGGATTCAAACCCTATACCCTCTGCATGGCAGTCTGTTGGTATCCCCACTAGGCTATCGCTGCCTTTGTCATGAACTTCTTTGAAAGTTGTTATTGGCGCCAATACTCTTCAAAATACGGATACTGGTCTAAGCCAGGAATATCCTTATCCCTTTGTGTTGCTGGCCGCTGTCACGTACAAATAGCTTGATATCTGATTATTTTATTACGTTACTTACGTAGGTTTATTTTTATTTGCACAATCGGAATAAACGTTGATATTATAGCGGACCAATTCGATTAGAACCCTTTCTCGCCGCGTCTGAATAAAAGAGAGGAGTTAATTAACAGCCAATACAATACCCAAGATCTTGAGTACCAAATTGTCTCTATATTAAATACTTACGTATAAAAATATTCGAATTTGTTAGACTTCGGTATTTAGCAACTAAATTCTTTCATTTTTAGGGTTCCGTAGTCCACAAGGAACCCTTATAGTTTCGTCATGTCCGTCCGTCTGTCCGTCCGCAGCCTAGCTCAAAGACGCCTGGTGCTAGAAAGTTGATATTTGACATGAATATAGACATACGAGATTGCAACAAAACTGTAGAATAAAATTTAGGAATATTTTTTTTAAGGGTTTTGTTTTGTAAGGGTAAAAAATTCCACTCCACTATATATGTAGGGGAGATACTACATATATAGTGGGGTGGAATTTTTTTTTGGTTGAGTACCCCATTGTGTGGGGTATCATTGGTAGGTTTTAAAAAAATATTATTAGTTTGCTCAAATAATTTTTCGATCAAGTGATTGGTTTGTGAAATATCAAGCTTTGAAGTGAAAAAAATTGTTAGACTCAAGTGTCCCCACCCTCTGCCGGCTAAACTATTAGATCGGAAGACGTGAAAAAAATCACAAATGTAGTACATATAACGAATTTAAAAGGAAAACTATAACAGCTAAGTAGACATCACTAGTTTGAGATTTACTTCGGTTAAATGCTTGTATTTTAGTTAATTTTAAATTATATTTTATCGGTACAAAATAGTAGGTATACATATTCAAATTTATTTTATTACCTATTGAGGTATCCTTTTTCATGTGTGTTGGTAATATTTAGATCAATAGCTCTATCCGCGCTAAACCAGTGCATCACCTTTCAAATTAAATTAAATGTGTTATTCCAAAGATTGAGAAACGTGTATTATAAAGTTCCTGTCGCATTTCCATTTTTAACCACGTTGGTGTGCAAAGTTATATAACATAGGTACAAAAACAATGTTATGCAAATTAATGAAATATTGATTCTATTGATATAGATTCTTATTATTCCCTGTCTGTCGTCACATGCTTTGGACCAACACGTGCCCAAAACGGCCCAAATGTAGCTTGCCGCTACAAATATATTTTTTGTGAAAAAATATATTTTACACTTTTATTCTTGTAATAATACCCAAAATAATATTCCTACAGTCTTTTGGGACAATGTAGTGTACTCACACGCATTCATGCGTATGAATGCGTATGAATAATGGCCGCACGCTCGCACTCACAGGGAAAGTTCCATGGTGTCTGGCTAGACGAATGGACCTTCGGATTGGTCTGGCTGCTTAGGAAGGGTCTTAAAATAGTATCTAAAGTAACATATTTTATATCAAATTTAGCTTTGCTAAAATGACGTAGTTTACATATTTTTTTAGGAACTTTCAAGGCGTCTGGCAGAAGTAATGGCCCACGGAAAGTGTCTGGCAATAATGAATTTCAATTTTAGACAGTATTTTTAAACACATATTTGAATACCAGCTTTGATACTTTAACGTAAGTAAGTATGTTTTTTTGGTACCTTTACTTCGCGCTACCTGTGAAATGGCCCAGCATTCAAGTTAGTGGGTCGGCATACCTCTTAACAAGATTGTATACTAATAATCCTCAAAATTTCAGCTTTGATAAAATGACGTAGGTCTGGCGGCTCTGGGATCTGTACATAACTTTTTTGGTCATCTTTTTTAAAAGTTAGGTTTAAGGGTTAAAATGAAAGTTAGAAAATAAATATCAAAATCAAACAAGTGTGGAGGATTCTTACACAGCATAAAAATAGGCGTAGGCTCCAGGGTGATGTTAACAAGGAATATGGCGGTCTCAGACGGACTAGTCAACGGAGCATTGGGCATTATTAAAAAAATAAAGTGGCCAGCCCTTCGCCGTGATCAACTAGAAGCAGGAGAACTGCCCGAAGCAGTGTTCATTAAATTTGATGATCAAACTGTGGGCACTAGGGTAAAATATGCGGAGGGTCTAGTATCAATCACACCAGCATCTGCAACTTTTCAAGCAAATAATGGTTACGGTGATGTTGAGAGGTTAATGCTCCCGCTAATTTTAAGTTGGGCTGTCACTGTTCACAAGCTCCAAGGTACAACATTGGAGAGGGCAGTGATAGATCTTGGGAAAAAAAAATCGCGAAAGGTCAGATATATGTAGCTTTAAGTCGAATGAAGAATTTAGATGGTATCGCATTAAATGATTAAGAGCCATCTAAGTTATTAATCAGACCACATGACAGCAAAGCACTATAGGAAATGCAACGACTGAGACAGGTAAATCAAAATTAGTTTTTATAATTAACAAATAAAATTAAAAAAGACATTTTTTTTATAGTAATTGGCGGCAAACGAGCAGACGGATTGCCTGATGGTAAGCAATTACCGGCGCCCATGGACACAAGCAACACCACAGGAGTTACAAGTGCGTTGCCGCCTCTTGGGATTGGGAAAAGGGATAGGATGAGGAGTGGGATAAGGGAGAAGGAATAGGGGATAGGGCCTCCGGCACTCTCACTCACCGAACGAAACGCAACATTTTAGGTACTGTTACTTTACGTCAATTTTCTGTGAGAGGGTAGTACTTCCCCGGTCGAGCCGGCCCATTCATGCTGAAATCAGCAAGGCTCTACTACCAATCTTTACTTAACTTCTATTAACTTCTATCCTTACAAACCTCACGCGCTTCCTCTACATTCATTACTCTTCTCATACATGTTCGCCGATCGGAATCCTATTAATGAGTCTCACCCACACATACTACGCAGTGATCGCATCTCAACTGCGTTAATTCTGCTTTCATGAAAAAAAATCACGTATAAAAAAAACATGATTCCATCATGTCAATAGTAAAGTCTGTATGTATGATCTGTTATACATGATTATAGGCAAAATCTTGATTCATCTGTGCCTGATTCGCATGGTCATAACACCATATGTATGTATCATATATGTAGCAATTAAATATGATATTTTTTGTACCTATAAGAATTTATTGTACTACAAATTTAAGCAAGAGGTTTATTTGTTGTTATCTTACAATATTCTCGCTTGGCCATACAATAAAATAATTATTATATACTGTTTTAGAGTTTCAGAAGTGTTTCTTCCGTGATATGATCACTGATAATTGTTTTTATAAAAAAATATTATTGTAGTTGTTAAATTATAATGGTTATCTTAATAAAGTTTTTCATTTCTGTTTCTAATTCATCCTGTGACGTCGTGCCTCGGCGCTTGCGAGCCTCGCTACGAGTGACGCACTGCAGTGGGGAGCCCTCTCCCGCTCGCCGACCCTATATATACCGGCGACACACGTGGTTGGGGCCTCTTTCTGCTGGGAGACACACGACACCCATCCGAAGACCTGTGGAGTGCCAACCTACCACCCACGCCCTGGATAATTGTCTAGTCGGTTAATCTCCAGTGTCAGTTCTTTTGTGTAATTAAAACCATTGTGAATCTGGAATATAACGCGAGTTTAATCTTTCCTGGTGATATTTTTTATTTATTTCCCGTAAGGCAACCTAATTATCTCTCTTTAATTGCTCGGCGAGTGATCGATCCCGGCTATCCCGGGAAATCAATCACTCGTGCGACAATCCGTAACAAATTCTGATCCATCTGGGCACAAAATATTTAAAATTTTGATATCTTAAAAACTACTTAATAATAAAAACGAGTCCCTCATTAAAATATTTAATATGTTCTTTGGTATTCCTATTTCCATAATTATTATGAGCATGTATTACAGAGCTGAAAGTGCAATTTAATTTTGGCCAGATGAATCAGTTATAGAATTAAATTTTGAAGAAGTATCCTGATGGAGTCAGTCTTGTTTCATTCAATCCTTAGTTTTGTTCTATATTCACTTGTTTTGAAGCACACCGTAAAAAAATTGGCATTACCCCATGTCCTTAAACATTTTCCAAATTTCATAAAAAATCCACATAACTGTTATACCTGGGATTTTAACACACGCCTTCAGAACGTAAAGCGGATGTATTATCCATACGTTGGCCGCCTTGTTGCCAGTAAGTGGCGAATTTAGCGAACACTTGACAGAGTGTTTACGTCATCTAACTTAAAACTGTCATTTCCAAATAATGAAATAGTCTTCAAACCTTTTTGTTAATTATTATGTTTGACGACCAGCCAGTTTGTCTTGTAGACGCAATGAAATCTTCTTGTGTAGACGTCAGTAGTCCTTGACAACCTTAGTGATGACAATTTGACATAACACCGGCCGTCACAATATTATACATAGGAATGTCAGCCTTCGGGATAGGTGAAAGTAAATAAAAAAATGCTCATAAAATAAAAACTACTGGGCCTACATGAATAATATTTTTATGGGACCAATTCGACACTATTCCGCATCAAACAAAAAAAGAATTACGTAAACCGGTTCAGAAACTTCGGCGAAATCGGTGTACATACATCGAAAAAAAAAAATATACCGGCCGAATTGAGAACCTCCTCCTTTTTTAACACGCTTTTATTAGGTCGTCGTGTATGTAACTAACTATGCAATGGAATCTTAGGTAACTAATTTAACCATCTTCCAAGGGTCGTAGCGGAATGAAAATTGGCAGCTGTATGTAGTTCTGATGATAATTTAATAATATGGTACTGCCGAACTGATCTGATGATGGAACCGGAAGATATGACCTGGAACTTCATGATGGAAATACGTATCATAGCTGTTTTGGACTTCTTATAAAAGTCTTGTGATGAACTTTGACTACAATTAGGTTTCAAGGTCTGATGATGAAGCCGGAAGATAGGCTCTGGCATTCCATGATGGAATATCGTATCATAGTCGTGTTTGCACTTGTGAGAAAGGCCACGTAATGAACTTTGACTACAATTAGGTTTCAAGTTCTGATGATGAAGCCGGAAGATAGGCACTGGCATTCCATGATGGAATATCGTATCATAGTCGTGTTTGCACTTGTGAGAAAGGCCACGTAATGAGCTTTGACTACAATTAGGTTTCAAGGTCTGATGATGAAGCCGGAAGATAGGCACTGGCATTCCATGATGGAATATCGTATCATAGTCGTGTTTGCACTTGTGAGAAAGGCCACGTAATGAGCTTTGACTACAATTAGGTTTCAAGGTCTGATGATGAAGCCGGAAGATAGGCACTGGCATTCCATGATGGAATATCGTATCATAGTCGTGTTTGTACTTGTGAGGAAGGCCACGTAATGGACTTTGTTTTTTTTTAAAATATTTCGAATAAAATAAAATATTTGCCAAATATTCATAAACATTTTTGAAATTTCATAAAAACCAAAGACAACAGCAAAATGATCGCAGGAACTATGCCTGCTGCTGTTCGAGTATTGGATAATATAGAACACAATAAAGACTGTCCTGAACAGACTATGACTAATGATCAATTCGACTCAGCACGACAGGCTATGAATAGGGACCAAGGACAACTATTCAATACTATAACGTCAAACATACAGTCGCAACAACAGGGCGATCAACAAAGGTTTAAACTTTTCGTAACTGGTGGCGCTGGAACAGGAAAGACGTTCTTGTTTAACTTGTTGAAAATCAAGTGAACAGATGTTACGGTTGATGGACGGTATGTTGGTTTCATACATTTGGTCACGTGTCTAAAGTGCGGCCAGACGATGTCCGAGATGAATCCGGTGCTGCCATTTACTAACCCCTTCTCCACGTCTATATTGGATCGCAACATGATTTTAGCCTCTTTGAATTTTTTTAATTTACTCGGTAGTCCACCCGTTTTGTTTATATCGCTGGGAATAATGGACTCTATTGTAGTATTTCCAAGGTTTCGGGTCGCGACAATAAGTTGGTCTTGAGCCTTGATGTCGTACATTTGATTTCCTTTTTGTTCGTAAAATTTAAGAACTTCATGGTTGTGCTTCTCTACTTGGTTGTTTGTTGGATAAATACGCAGTGCTTTTTCAAGCGCAAACTCGCCGGTAGCATTTATAGAGACCTTAGTCAGTCAATTTGGCATGTATGTTCCTTGGGGACCGTAGGGGTGCATTAAGAAGGGATTTCCCGAAATTCCCACGGGATCGGCCAAAACGGGTAAATTTAAAAAAAATGCAGGCGTAGCTGCTGGCGTCCTCTAGTCACTAATAAAGCCTTAGTTTGCAGCTAGTTTGAACACACTCTGCAGTACACCTAAGATGCATGGCGTGTCACCGGTGAGCGAACTACCAACTAACTTGTGCACATGAAGGATCGCCTAACTCGGTCCCGGTTTAATTATCTCGGCAAGTTATTAGTGTGTCCGTAGAGCCGGATATCGGAGTAGATTGGCGTTAATGCAGATTGGTAGATTTGGTTCTCGTGCGTCGTATATCATATTTCATTACGTAACCAGACTTAAAATTTGTGTGACAATACATTTCAAAAATACAGTTTGGTTCATATTTTATATCCGCTTTAAAAACTGTTCCCCGGACTACGTTGTATTTATACTACGATATCTATGGAAGAAAGACTGCTACGATGTCTCGAGTTCAGCATGGGTCTGAACTCGAGACATCGTAGCAGTCTTTCTTCGTGCACCACTCACGATTCTTAATTATGTGTGCATGAAATTGAAAATTTTATTGCTTGCCCAGTTGTCATGAAGTTCTTTCATCATCCTCTTAGCGTTATCCCAGTTTCAATCTGGGGTCCGCTTACTAGTCTAACCGGATTTGGCTGAATATTAGCTATTCCACAGAGCGACTGCCTGTCTGACCTCCGCAACCCGAAGGGATAGCGATATTCCATGGTTTAGACTATTGTCAGTTTATGTAGAAGGTACTGACGCCCTGTAACGACTGTCAAAGATCTTCATGACAACCAGGACGGACGGCTTAACGTGCTCTCCGAGGCACGGGACAAGCGATAATTAACAATTCAATACGCACATAACTCATTTAAGTTATTTACACCGAATTTGTACCAACATTTGCACAATAAAGCAATTATCTATCTATCTATCTATAACTCCGAAAAGTCATTGGTGCGCGCCGTGGATTCAAACCCTATACCCTCTGCATGGCAGTCTGTTGGTATCCCCACTAGGCTATCGCTGCCTTTGTCATGAACTTCTTTGAAAGTTGTTATTGGCGCCAATACTCTTCAAAATACGGATACTGGTCTAAGCCAGGAATATCCTTATCCCTTTGTGTTGCTGGCCGCTGTCACGTACAAATAGCTTGATATCTGATTATTTTATTACGTTACTTACGTAGGTTTATTTTTATTTGCACAATCGGAATAAACGTTGATATTATAGCGGACCAATTCGATTAGAACCCTTTCTCGCCGCGTCTGAATAAAAGAGAGGAGTTAATTAACAGCCAATACAATACCCAAGATCTTGAGTACCAAATTGTCTCTATATTAAATACTTACGCATTCATGCGTATGAATGCGTATGAATAATGGCCGCACGCTCGCACTCACAGGGAAAGTTCCATGGTGTCTGGCTAGACGAATGGACCTTCGGATTGGTCTGGCTGCTTAGGAAGGGTCTTAAAATAGTATCTAAAGTAACATATTTTATATCAAATTTAGCTTTGCTAAAATGACGTAGTTTACATATTTTTTTAGGAACTTTCAAGGCGTCTGGCAGAAGTAATGGCCCACGGAAAGTGTCTGGCAATAATGAATTTCAATTTTAGACAGTATTTTTAAACACATATTTGAATACCAGCTTTGATACTTTAACGTAAGTAAGTATGTTTTTTTGGTACCTTTACTTCGCGCTACCTGTGAAATGGCCCAGCATTCAAGTTAGTGGGTCGGCATACCTCTTAACAAGATTGTATACTAATAATCCTCAAAATTTCAGCTTTGATAAAATGACGTAGGTCTGGCGGCTCTGGGATCTGTACATAACTTTTTTGGTCATCTTTTTTAAAAGTTAGGTTTAAGGGTTAAAATGAAAGTTAGAAAATAAATATCAAAATCAAACAAGTGTGGAGGATTCTTACACAGCATAAAAATAGGCGTAGGCTCCAGGGTGATGTTAACAAGGAATATGGCGGTCTCAGACGGACTAGTCAACGGAGCATTGGGCATTATTAAAAAAATAAAGTGGCCAGCCCTTCGCCGTGATCAACTAGAAGCAGGAGAACTGCCCGAAGCAGTGTTCATTAAATTTGATGATCAAACTGTGGGCACTAGGGTAAAATATGCGGAGGGTCTAGTATCAATCACACCAGCATCTGCAACTTTTCAAGCAAATAATGGTTACGGTGATGTTGAGAGGTTAATGCTCCCGCTAATTTTAAGTTGGGCTGTCACTGTTCACAAGCTCCAAGGTACAACATTGGAGAGGGCAGTGATAGATCTTGGGAAAAAAAAATCGCGAAAGGTCAGATATATGTAGCTTTAAGTCGAATGAAGAATTTAGATGGTATCGCATTAAATGATTAAGAGCCATCTAAGTTATTAATCAGACCACATGACAGCAAAGCACTATAGGAAATGCAACGACTGAGACAGGTAAATCAAAATTAGTTTTTATAATTAACAAATAAAATTAAAAAAGACATTTTTTTTTATAGTAATTGGCGGCAAACGAGCAGACGGATTGCCTGATGGTAAGCAATTACCGGCGCCCATGGACACAAGCAACACCACAGGAGTTACAAGTGCGTTGCCGCCTCTTGGGATTGGGAAAAGGGATAGGATGAGGAGTGGGATAAGGGAGAAGGAATAGGGGATAGGGCCTCCGGCACTCTCACTCACCGAACGAAACGCAACATTTTAGGTACTGTTACTTTACGTCAATTTTCTGTGAGAGGGTAGTACTTCCCCGGTCGAGCCGGCCCATTCATGCTGAAATCAGCAAGGCTCTACTACCAATCTTTACTTAACTTCTATTAACTTCTATCCTTACAAACCTCACGCGCTTCCTCTACATTCATTACTCTTCTCATACATGTTCGCCGATCGGAATCCTATTAATGAGTCTCACCCACACATACTACGCAGTGATCGCATCTCAACTGCGTTAATTCTGCTTTCATGAAAAAAAATCACGTATAAAAAAAACATGATTCCATCATGTCAATAGTAAAGTCTGTATGTATGATCTGTTATACATGATTATAGGCAAAATCTTGATTCATCTGTGCCTGATTCGCATGGTCATAACACCATATGTATGTATCATATATGTAGCAATTAAATATGATATTTTTTGTACCTATAAGAATTTATTGTACTACAAATTTAAGCAAGAGGTTTATTTGTTGTTATCTTACAATATTCTCGCTTGGCCATACAATAAAATAATTATTATATACTGTTTTAGAGTTTCAGAAGTGTTTCTTCCGTGATAT
This sequence comes from Euclidia mi, assembly GCA_944739405.2. NCBI lineage: Eukaryota > Metazoa > Arthropoda > Insecta > Lepidoptera > Erebidae > Euclidia > Euclidia mi. Next base: position 59,043,874 of record OX123198.2, read on the forward strand.
GATCACTGATAATTGTTTTTATAAAAAAATATTATTGTAGTTGTTAAATTATAATGGTTATCTTAATAAAGTTTTTCATTTCTGTTTCTAATTCATCCTGTGACGTCGTGCCTCGGCGCTTGCGAGCCTCGCTACGAGTGACGCACTGCAGTGGGGAGCCCTCTCCCGCTCGCCGACCCTATATATACCGGCGACACACGTGGTTGGGGCCTCTTTCTGCTGGGAGACACACGACACCCATCCGAAGACCTGTGGAGTGCCAACCTACCACCCACGCCCTGGATAATTGTCTAGTCGGTTAATCTCCAGTGTCAGTTCTTTTGTGTAATTAAAACCATTGTGAATCTGGAATATAACGCGAGTTTAATCTTTCCTGGTGATATTTTTTATTTATTTCCCGTAAGGCAACCTAATTATCTCTCTTTAATTGCTCGGCGAGTGATCGATCCCGGCTATCCCGGGAAATCAATCACTCGTGCGACAATCCGTAACAAATTCTGATACATCTGGGCACAAAATATTTAAAATTTTGATATCTTAAAAACTACTTAATAATAAAAACGAGTCCCTCATTAAAATATTTAATATGTTCTTTGGTATTCCTATTTCCATAATTATTATGAGCATGTATTACAGAGCTGAAAGTGCAATTTAATTTTGGCCAGATGAATCAGTTATAGAATTAAATTTTGAAGAAGTATCCTGATGGAGTCAGTCTTGTTTCATTCAATCCTTAGTTTTGTTCTATATTCACTTGTTTTGAAGCACACCGTAAAAAAATTGGCATTACCCCATGTCCTTAAACATTTTCCAAATTTCATAAAAAATCCACATAACTGTTATACCTGGGATTTTAACACACGCCTTCAGAACGTAAAGCGGATGTATTATCCATACGTTGGCCGCCTTGTTGCCAGTAAGTGGCGAATTTAGCGAACACTTGACAGAGTGTTTACGTCATCTAACTTAAAACTGTCATTTCCAAATAATGAAATAGTCTTCAAACCTTTTTGTTAATTATTATGTTTGACGACCAGCCAGTTTGTCTTGTAGACGCAATGAAATCTTCTTGTGTAGACGTCAGTAGTCCTTGACAACCTTAGTGATGACAATTTGACATAACACCGGCCGTCACAATATTATACATAGGAATGTCAGCCTTCGGGATAGGTGAAAGTAAATAAAAAAATGCTCATAAAATAAAAACTACTGGGCCTACATGAATAATATTTTTATGGGACCAATTCGACACTATTCCGCATCAAACAAAAAAAGAATTACGTAAACCGGTTCAGAAACTTCGGCGAAATCGGTGTACATACATCGAAAAAAAAAAATATACCGGCCGAATTGAGAACCTCCTCCTTTTTTAACACGCTTTTATTAGGTCGTCGTGTATGTAACTAACTATGCAATGGAATCTTAGGTAACTAATTTAACCATCTTCCAAGGGTCGTAGCGGAATGAAAATTGGCAGCTGTATGTAGTTCTGATGATAATTTAATAATATGGTACTGCCGAACTGATCTGATGATGGAACCGGAAGATATGACCTGGAACTTCATGATGGAAATACGTATCATAGCTGTTTTGGACTTCTTATAAAAGTCTTGTGATGAACTTTGACTACAATTAGGTTTCAAGGTCTGATGATGAAGCCGGAAGATAGGCTCTGGCATTCCATGATGGAATATCGTATCATAGTCGTGTTTGCACTTGTGAGAAAGGCCACGTAATGAACTTTGACTACAATTAGGTTTCAAGTTCTGATGATGAAGCCGGAAGATAGGCACTGGCATTCCATGATGGAATATCGTATCATAGTCGTGTTTGCACTTGTGAGAAAGGCCACGTAATGAGCTTTGACTACAATTAGGTTTCAAGGTCTGATGATGAAGCCGGAAGATAGGCACTGGCATTCCATGATGGAATATCGTATCATAGTCGTGTTTGCACTTGTGAGAAAGGCCACGTAATGAGCTTTGACTACAATTAGGTTTCAAGGTCTGATGATGAAGCCGGAAGATAGGCACTGGCATTCCATGATGGAATATCGTATCATAGTCGTGTTTGTACTTGTGAGGAAGGCCACGTAATGGACTTTGTTTTTTTTTTAAATATTTCGAATAAAATAAAATATTTGCCAAATATTCATAAACATTTTTGAAATTTCATAAAAACCAAAGACAACAGCAAAATGATCGCAGGAACTATGCCTGCTGCTGTTCGAGTATTGGATAATATAGAACACAATAAAGACTGTCCTGAACAGACTATGACTAATGATCAATTCGACTCAGCACGACAGGCTATGAATAGGGACCAAGGACAACTATTCAATACTATAACGTCAAACATACAGTCGCAACAACAGGGCGATCAACAAAGGTTTAAACTTTTCGTAACTGGTGGCGCTGGAACAGGAAAGACGTTCTTGTTTAACTTGTTGAAAAATCAAGTGAACAGATGTTACGGTTGATGGACGGTATGTTGGTTTCATACATTTGGTCACGTGTCTAAAGTGCGGCCAGACGATGTCCGAGATGAATCCGGTGCTGCCATTTACTAACCCCTTCTCCACGTCTATATTGGATCGCAACATGATTTTAGCCTCTTTGAATTTTTTTAATTTACTCGGTAGTCCACCCGTTTTGTTTATATCGCTGGGAATAATGGACTCTATTGTAGTATTTCCAAGGTTTCGGGTCGCGACAATAAGTTGGTCTTGAGCCTTTATGTCGTACATTTGATTTCCTTTTTGTTCGTAAAATTTAAGAACTTCATGGTTGTGCTTCTCTACTTGGTTGTTTGTTGGATAAATACGCAGTGCTTTTTCAAGCGCAAACTCGCCGGTAGCATTTATAGAGACCTTAGTCAGCAATACTGCGAGATGCTCGCTGTTCAACTCTTCGACCCTCAAGGCGTTCAAGATGTCAGTGAATGTCGTGTTTCTTCGCTGGCGCATGTTTTGTCTGAGTTCGACTAATGTGAAAAGCCGCCATAAATGAGTAGCTGGTCTCATGTGGTCACATCTATTTACCACACACTGGCGGAAGCTGCAAGAGGTCGCCAAAGAGCATAACGTTTATGCCGCCAAAGGGTTCATCGTAATTCTTTAGCTGGCGTAAACGAGCGTCTATCATGCACAACATCTCATAGGGAACCATAGATATCTCGTCCACGAACAAGAACTCTACATTTTGCCACTGTTGACGCATAATTCTCAAGTAGTTGCCGGAGAGTTGAGGCATGTTCACTAAGACGCAGACGGCGTCTTAGTGAACATGCCTCTTTGAACTGGTAATTTGAGCAAGCTATGCAGTGTAGGTAGAGCCACCTACTAGTCGTGCTGCAACGCCAGTCAGAGCGCCAATCTTTGTAACCTGCTTCCCGTAACATCTGTTCACTTGATTTTTCAACAAGTTAACCAAGAAAGTCTTTCCTGTTCCAGCGCCACCAGTTACGAAAAGTTTAAACCTTTGTTGATCGCCCTGTTGTTGCGACTGTATGTTTGACGTGATAGTATTGAATAGTTGTCCTTGGTCCATATTCATAGCCTGTCGTGCTGAGTCGAATTGATCATTAGTCATAGTCTGTTCAGGATAGTCTTCATTGTGTTCTATATTATCCAATACTAGAGGCTCTTCGAGGATCTGAAATGCGTGCACTTGATTAAATGCAATTTCCAGCTGCCGGTCGCGCTCTCTTTGCCGCTCCATGTGACCGCTAATTACCTTCAACTGCTCTTCTCGAGCTAAGAAAGCCTCTCTTGCACTATAAAACCCTTGTAACAGTTCTGCTTCTGAGCGATAAGGCATATGCTGAACCAGCAAACTGTAATAAAAGTTCTCCGGATCAGTGGACGCTATGAAGTATGGTACTCGAACAGCAGCAGGCATAGTTCTTGCGATCATTTTGCTGTTGTCTTTGGATTTTATAAAATTTGAAAAATGTTTATGAATATTTGGCAAATATTTTATTTTATTCGAAATATTTAAAAAAATCAAAGTCCATTACGTGGCCTTTCTCACAAGTGCAAACACGACTATGATACGATATTCCATCATGGAATGCCAGTGCCTATCTTCCGGCTTCATCATCAGACCTTGAAACCTAATTGTAGTCAAAGCTCATTACGTGGCCTTTCTCACAAGTGCAAACACGACTATGATACGATATTCCATCATGGAATGCCAGTGCCTACCTTCCGGCTTCATCATCAGACCTTGAAACCTAATTGTAGTCAAAGCTCATTACGTGGCCTTTCTCACAAGTGCAAACACGACTATGATACGATATTCCATCATGGAATGCCAGTGCCTATCTTCCGGCTTCATCATCAGACCTTGACACCTAATTGTAGTCAAAGCTCATTACGTGGCCTTTCTCATAAGTGCTAACACGACTATGATACGATATTCCATCATGGAATGCCAGTGCCTATCTTCCGGCTTCATCATCAGAACTTGAAACCTAATTGTAGTCAAAGTTCATTACGTGGCCTTTCTCCCAAGTGCAAACACGACTATGATACGATATTCCATCATGGAATGCCAGAGCCTATCTTCCGGCTTCATCATCAGACCTTGAAACCTAATTGTAGTCAAAGTTCATCACAAGACTTTTATTAGAAATCCAAAACAGCTATGATACGTATTTCCATCATGAAGTTCCAGGTCATATCTTCCGGTTCCATCATCAGATCAGTTCGGCAGTACCATATTATTAAATTATCATCAGAACTACATACAGCTGCCAATTTTCATTCCGCTACGACCCTTGGAAGATGGTTAAATTAGTTACCTAAGATTCCATTACATAATTAGTTACATACACGGCGACCTAATAAAAGCGTGTTAAAAATTACTGTTGTTCATCAGAACTAATACGTAAGGATGACCACTGTGGTATCTATCTCGCTGACGCTTTCGCAGTAATTGCAAATGGCATTAAAAGCTTGAATTTTTTGCTCTTCTGCTGCATGGTTTATAACACTTTTGCCTGCTCAATGTTTTAATCTGAGACTCAATCGGAACCATATTTACTATGAGTTCTTGGTCTTTGCATTTAAAATTGTATTCCTTAAAAAAATTTAGTTGTCCTCCTAATTTAAGCAACATAGAGTTCCTGGACGATTTATACTGCTTTTGGCTCCTAATTGCAACGAGTTGTATGTTGATTTTAGCTTATTATTAAGAACTCAACCTTGATTATTCCATTCTTGATTATTTCTATTATACCTAACAGTTTAATCCAATGGGAACAAAACTAAACACGTACATAACACGGGAGGCATCCCAAACGAGCTCTTAATAATGCCTCTATGATATCGCGTCTGGACTCACTCGGCGTGTTGCTTACTTATTTCTGATTTATGCTATATATACACATTTACAACCTTATTTTTAAAGCACTAAGGGCTAATATTGTCGGTCAGATAGCCTCCAAAGGTGCAGTTACACTCTGAATTGAATTTCGGATGTGTTACGATAACATAACGACGTGAAAACGACTGTCTTGCGTGAAAATAGTAATGGGAAATTTCGCGTTACCAATTTTATGGTTTTCTTCAAACGTACGGTCAAGGTACGTTTTTTATTACATGTTATTGCCACGTATTTACCATATCGCAGCCGTAAATATGCAAATTTTGTTTGTAAAACGCCTTGGATTCATAAAAACTTGATTGCTCTATAATATCAGGTAAGAGCCGGTGTATTTATGACTGTTGTTAATGTTACTGTGATTTTGATCGCATTACTGCTGGTTTTTTTAAGTTTTGGAATGTTGTTTAATTTGAAATTGACTTTTTTGCAAATTTCGATTCTGGTGATCAAACATTCATACAAAATGCTGTCAATTCTTAGGACGAAGGCTGAAACGATATTTCAGTAAGTATTTAGTCCATTGAAAAGTGACATTTGGGGTTAAATTTGTCAGAGGACGCACTTTTATTTTGTAGATGTCTAGAGAGGGCTAACTTAAAGCTTAATCCAAATTTGCGATGTCGTACCTCATGTTCCGCGGCCGCCATTGAAAAAGTGGTGGAGCGGATGGTTCTTCTTATTTATCTAGTAAACTATTGGTCGCACTGATACTGGATGTGTTCAAGCATTTTTGGTTGCAAATATATTCTAATAAATTCCCTACAACTTTGGTTTTGATACTGTTTTTGTAAAACCAAAAAATAAAATAGATTTTCTTTGTTAGTGTCGTATTTTGGTAATTACAGGGTTTCTCCATTATTACTGTGTCCTTCGTCTTTTTCATGAGCCAGGCTTTAGCTTATGATCGTCGATATTTAATTGTTGATAAAAAATATATTTGTTGGTAAATCATAATTTCCATTGATTTTTTCAATTAATTTGCTGTATCGCTCCCCAGAAAATTAAGGGGCTGCAGAACCTTGGACTTTCCTTTACATTAGCAGAATATCAAGTTTAGAAGCCCAAGGAGTGCTTTAATTTTAGAGTCTTGTCTATATTTTGCGAACTTATATTTTCAGGGTCGATGTAATGAGTGAACATTGGACCTTATGGTAGTCGTGGAGGCTGCGGAGTCTCCAATTGGAGGACTGGGTCTTCTTTTGGAATGAGTACACAAATTAAATGTACTTTTTGTTACAGTTTGTTATAGTTCGATATCGCTGGCACCGTGCTTCCCAGGGCACGTGAAGCCGTCGGTCCCGGCTACCCTAAGGATGTTTGACAGTTGTCACAGGTGAGTATACTAAAATATCCTCACTGATCGAAACTATGTTTAACGATAAACTCGCTTAGACATCAATAAACTTAAAAATAATATAACATTAATACTATCCTATCCATATAAATTAATCAGTTATGACTCGTTTTTGTTTCCTATATACACACTCTGTCACTTGGTGTATGTTTTATGTACCTGCTTGTCGTAATATGATGTATAATCATTGATATACTTACTGGACCTGTGTAATTTTTCCATTATAATGTATGTGTGATTCGGTGTGCTTTGGATAGGTACATTGATAATAGTCCAAAAGCACACATGCAGCATTCTGGTTGGGTGATGTTGCTTTTTGGTAATATTGCAAATTGTTATTGCAGCTGATATATAAGTCTTGTATTAATCTGTAAACAAAAGTATGAAATACTCTAAATCACTGCCTGGCAGTCACTTGGTACTTATACTACTTCTATTTCACGTGATCAGCAAACTAACAATAAAATTATTAGAATGTTATAAAGAATTAAGTACTTACTTACCCATGTTATTATCAGAAGAAACACTACTCTGTGTGTGCCCATGTTTATATACACACATTTCAATTTTTATTTATTGGTGCACTCCATTCTTCCCGGTAATGGCAGCGATCGATGTAATCGATGTTTTCCGGTAACGGTGATGTTAATATTGTGTCATGATAATGACATAATTGCGGCTTGAATTGTTCGCTACAGATTACAATTATCAACAATTATTACATAACCTTTGTTTGTTTGGCGCGCGGAAGGTAGTATAATATAAAACCACCGCGCTGTTGGCGTCTATGTACATCTCGCTCTAAGGCATTGTCTCATCTCATCTCATTTCAACATTGTTATTGCTTGTCAAAATGCCCGTATGGTACTCAGTGGTCACAATTCACGATGCAATTTATTTAGAGCGGCACACGTTATGAGCCGGACCCGAAATGACAACTTTTATCAAATTAGATTATGTAACTTGATCGTATTTCTGAAGTTTGTTTTTGTTACCTATCGATTACGTAACGTGATCGTGTAATTCGTGTATCTGTCATTTCTGAATTCTGTAGCATATAAATTATTAATTATAAATGTCAATGTCAGAACTTAGCCGTAACGTGCATTTATAAATGTAGTTATGATAAAAAAAAATTGTCTTTGGATTTTCGATTTTTGTTGTTTGTGTAAAAATGTAACATGTCAACCAATATTATATAATAATTATAGTAAGTAAAATAATCTGGTTTTGACGTCCGCGTCTACTAAGGAGCCAGTTGAAAACCAGCGTCGGGCACATAATGTCCGGCAATATGCTGAACTGGCTTCCTATTTTTGTACAGACGACGGGCGTGTACGATTTTTGCCTAGTTATAGATTTTTTTTTGTTTTTTCTCTCACTGTTTATATGATGTCCCTCGTCTGATATAAAAATAAATGTTTTTCATTTCATTCATTCATTTCATTTCATTTCAAATAATTACAACACTTTGAAAATATTTTTGTTTGCAAATTTTATTATTTAATTGGACCTTATGGTAGTCGTGGAGGCTGCGGAGTCTCCAATTGGAGGACTGGGTCTTCTTTTGGAAGGAGTACACAAATTAAATGTACTTTTTGTTACTGACGACGAAAAAATTACAACACATTGAAAATATTTTTGTTTGCAAATTTCTTTAGATTTTGCGTTTGTAACTTTGTTATTTTTGATTTTACGACTAAATGCTATGGGACCAAAGCTGTAGAAAATTTGATTGGCAATGAAACGTGCCTTGAAATTTTACTACTTATCTATATAAAATTGCGTCCTCTGACAAATGCACGCTAAGCCCAAAAAATTATAACAATTCTTCTTATTCTCTGCGTCAGTGGTTTCCTTGTTCTGAACTATATGCCACATACGCATAAAACTCGGCCACTATAATTTCCACTCTAAACAGAGCAATAATAATAGAGCAAACAGACTTGCTAGAATTTTGATTTTCAACGCCTTGAAAGGGACAGGCACGTCGTTCTGTTAGGAGATAGTGTGTTGGTTGAATGTTTATTTTTCTGCTATACTTAGTTGAAAGTTATTATACGTGACTTTTAATGTTGTTCTTACAAGATCTCCTAAACTACGTTTTCACATTTTTATACTTCAGGCAAGGAAAAAATTAAGCAAAGTTTGTAATATACAAGTTTTAAAAAAATTAATAAAAGAAAGACTCTATCACGCAAAAACGATTCTACGTGCATGGGCGTCCCTCCCGATAAGCTAGTACTCGTTGGTTCGGCGTTACACCGAAACCGGTATGTTCCTAGTCGATTTGGGAAAACTATTAATATTGTGGACTGTAGGATTTTGGTTCTTATCGACTAGGAAGTGAGGAAGTGAAAAGGTGTTGTGGTTAGGAGCCTCTTACCTTGCTCGGCAGTCCTTTTCCTTGCAAATGGCGGCCGCTTGGTTTCTTCATGAATTCTGAAGCTGCTTGAATCACTCCACTACACAAATCACTTTCACTCGCGAGCGGGTTTGTTAGGATTTTTGGTATAAGCGGTAATAATTATATATAGCGGTGCGGATTGCGGCGGACATGCGTTTTCGAGCGTCTCGAATCTTCCATTCTTTTTTCGTCGCCGTTGAGCAGGGCGGCCAATAGCGAGGCGTTTTTGGGAGGGGATTCGTTAAAGGATCGCTCGGATTAGTCGAGCAGCGACGAACCATTGACGTTGACATAATTAACTAGCAATGGAAAGGATAGATGGCGCTACCACTCGTATTTCGTAGTTTTAGTCATCAACAATCCTCAACAAATAGTGAACAGTCTAGCTAGAAGACTAGACGAGCTTTTCAATTGTATAGTTTTATTAAATTTAAATAAAGGTAGTCTACTTGCAGTCACGGAAAGTGTCGATCAGTCATTTTCCAATTTCCCAGAGCCTATTGATCAAGTACTGGCTATAAATCACAAAAAATGTGACGTACACTTTGTTACATATTTTGTAGTGATAACAGACTCTGCATATGATAGCTAGTCGAATAATAACTTTTTTGACATGAAATATTCGTAAAAGTAAATTATAGCCGGATGCTGGCGAAACATGAACAGATTGAGATCGATAGATACTCCTGGAAAAATAATCAATACATTCACCCAGAAGCACGAAGCGCTCATAGCGAGACTTAGCTTGCCGTTCGTAACAGATCGGTAAAGTTAAGCAACGCTTGCACAGGTCACCACTTGGATGGGGTGACCGTGTAAGGCATTTACATCTGAGCGCTACCGCGCTTCGGAGGGCACGTAAAGCCGCCGGTCCCGGTTCTTGTCCAAGGATAAGGATCGTTAGGCCATGTCGGAGGCCTTCGGGCGATCTGAAAACGCCGACACCAGAGTTGGCCACACACTCACACGAAAAACAAACAAACAAAACCCAGAAGCACGGCGTCTTTAGCACGAAGGCCTGAAAATCTCTCATCCGAAAATAAATTTCTGCCTTTAATTTGCTAAAGTTAGTCTATACCTAAGTTTTTCTCATGTTTCCCTCAATGTTAGTGCTGATACTTAGCCTGCTGATTTATTTTTGACGCAGGTATGTAAGGGTCGTCAGTCAGGTGTCGGAATCACCCTTCATATCTCAATCGCACTATCAGAACCAAACCAAATAAACACCTTTACCACCATTCAGTAGCTTGTACTTGTAACCACAGAGTCTAAGATCTAAGTTATTCGTGTACGTTAACACTTGTAAGTCAGCCGCAATCCCCTCGGCGTTGGAGTTTGGACAGTCGATCGGCACCGTGAACACGTAATAAACTCCACTCAACTGCAGTTGCAACTTGCGCCAGACATTTAACTGCTACATGGGTATTCAGCACGGGCTACAACTTGTCTACCAAGTATTTGGTTTATTTGTTTCATTGTAAACTACTACTTGAGAGCGAGTTCACAATTGAATTTCGTCTAATTTTGGTGTCTTTTTTTGGATTATAGGCTATTTCGTGGGTGTGGGTCTATATTTTGAATTACCCACATGTACTGAGTAGAGCAGCATAAACCATATAATTATCTTAATATTTAAATCCTTGCGTTACTGACTGACTGACAGACACGCTACAGCCGAAACTATTGGGCGCAGGAAGCTGAAATTTGGCATGTATGTTCCTTGGGGACCGTAGGGGTGCACTAAGAAGGTATTTACCGAAATTCCCACGGGATCGGCCAAAACGGGTAAATTTAAAAAAAAAGCAGGCGTAGCTGCTGGCGTCCTGTAGTAATTTATATTATGCTAGTGAAGTGAAATAGTCACTCGTGCATTTCTATGCTAGTAAACGGGGAAAAATGCAAAGCTATCCTTGCCCTCCTTAAGTTTTATATTGCTGCTCTTCTTTTCATCCTTTCTCTATTTGAAGAGAAGAGTGGTACGGAGGTTGGTTCTTCCCCTCTCTAAACAAACCGTTAAGGTAGAAATAATGTTACTTTACATAAATCAACTTTATTCTGATATCTTTTGAATAGGTAGTAAAGCCTTGCCGATTTCAGCATTAATGAGCTGGCTCGATCGGGGAAGTACTACGGGTAATACTTACACTGCTGCGTTTCGTTCTGTGAGTGAGAGTGCCGTATACCTCATCCCCTTTTACTTGCCACTCATTCGACTCCTCCTCGCATTGCTTTTTTCCATCCCAATGACGGCAACACACTTGTGATTCCTCTGGTGTTGCTTGTGTCCTTAATCGGCGGTAATCGCTTACCTTAGTTTGACGTTTGTTACAAAAAATAACGATTCTGGTCTGCTTAAAAACAGCAGTTTTATATCTGTTAAAGCAACCCTCGAAACATAAATTACTTTACTTGTAGACCTAAATTAAAGTCGAAGTGGGAAGCCGTTTAAAATCTTATCAATCTTTTTAAAAGCGTTTATAAGAGGGTTTATTCGAAACAATCCAAGTATGGCTATTGGGCAATATAAATAACTCATAACTCGGTGATATCCCGGCGTAGTACCGACAGCAAAACAAAAGGTACCGTCAGCAACATAAAGTTGTCACGACCGGCGCCACCGAACACACGAATGATATAAATCATGTAAGTGTTGGAATTCACGCATTCATGAATACGATCGAATGGCATTTAGCTGCTGCTATGCGTGTCATTATTCTGAACCGATGGCCAGCATCGATAGAAATCATGTAATTATTAAATACTAATTGTTTTTCGTACATAAGCTTGTTTATTGTTGCTGGTAGTATAAGAAGGTAAGCTAAAATGGCAATGATCTGACCACATTTGTTGTAATGATGACATTGATGGCTGTTGTTGATCCGCAAACGAGATTTAGAAGTTAGTCTAACTTTTTAGTTTGTTATTGGTCACGAACACTGATGAGCTGTGAACGCTGGCTGCATAAAAGTTGTATTTTGTTAACTTTGAACGGACTTTTTAAATTTAATAATTTGTTAACTATGTAACGTTTGTTTAGATTATTAATACAGAGCCACTAGTTGGCAAATAAGCTTGTAATGCCATATCCATTAGTTGTCCGTAATCTACGCCATTTCGTCACGACACCATTCAGATACTTACGTACAGAGCTATGTTCGTGTATGCTGTTTACTGATATTGATTCGTTTTTGGCATTATTTTGCTCATAGATATGGAACCGATATTTAAGAATGTCAATAAATGGAGAAAGGGCATACCTATTTCTTATGGGGAATAAGATTTAGCTCCATGCTGTCTTACCTGGTTTTCATTAGCGACGTTAGACGCTAGGTATACTTGCTAGTTACAATATGCCAATGGCTTCCACCTTTTTCTCGTATTTTGCATTCTCTTCATCATAGAATTCACAAGCATTCTAACCAGACGATTCTACCATTTTCTTTTTGAAAAAATTGACGGCTTAAAATTTTTAATATGTAATATGTACATATAATAAATATTTTTAAACGCACTAAATATAAACTGTGCGGAGATCTAGAACCTACCCAGATCAGTCTGTGAGAAGAATCTTGGGAAGTGCCTATGTCCTGCAACGGACCTCTCTATACGGAGATGATGATGATGAAATTTAAACTACAACAAACTTCAACATAGCGGTTGAATGATCGAGGAGAACCTTCGGGTAGGCATATATCCTACAGCGGACGTCATAGGCTGATATGATGACGATGAAACATAAACTGAATACAATGGATTCATCATGACATACCTCTGTAAATATTTGCTTACAGTTTTGATAGTGGCCGACCTCGTAGGACATTCGTCGGCCAAATTGGTGACGTTCTAAAAAACGGAAAGGTCCGAAGCACCCGGAACCGGCGAGCATGTATGAAAAGAGTAATGAATGTAGAGGAAGCGCGTCAGCTTTGTAAGGATAGAAGCAAGTGGCGTTCCGTTGTCTCTGCCTACCCCAACGGGAAAAAGGCGTGAGTATATATATGTATGTAGTTTTGATAGTACCATAAGATATGCCTCTACCTAAGATAATGCAAGATGCTGTTTAATTAAATGCGACTAAAGTAAGTTTTTCTTTTATGTCATTAAATTATCAGGAAAATCTAAATTTCCTTGCTTGATGCTTTTGGTAGGTGACACATTTGTAAATCTAGTAACTGCAACTAATACAGCTTGAAACATGCAGGCAGAATAGACAATTTGATAAGCTTGAAAGATGAACACCAGATAAGTTGTAATGCTACATTAACAACGGACCTATTTAAATCATCATTATTATTATTATAATAAAACACCAATGACATAATATATACAAAATTAAATGAAGAAACAACACTATGCAGGTGTCAGATTCAGGAAAGCGCTAAAGCCTAGTGTAGAGACAGTTTTGATAAATAAAAGAGACAACTATCAAATCATATTTTCATTTATTCAGTTTGGCTCAAGGATATATCTTTAGATTACGTCGTGATTCTATATTTACATTTGGAGCCCAGTTCGCAAAGCAAAGGCATAGAACCAAGAGAAAGAACGGGCAATAAAACTCTTGGCCATTCTTTTCAATAAGTAATAAAGTAATAATTCACAAATAGTGGTAAAGCCAATTTATATCAAACTAGAGGACGCCAGCAGCTACGCCTGCATTTTTTTTTTAAATTTACCCGTTTTGGCCGATCCCGTGGGAATTTCGGGAAATCCCTTCTTAGTGCACCCCTACGTTCCCCAAGGAACATACATGCCAAATTTCAGCTTCCTGCGCCCAATAGTTTCGGCTGTAGCGTGTCTGTCAGTCAGTCAGTAACGCAAGGATTTTATATATTAAGATATCAATGTTGTGGGTAGTTTTATATTACTAGAAAGGTCTGTCTTACAACATAACATAATAAGCATTATCTAGCATCAACACAATTTACCAAAGGTATATAATGAATCTCATTGGTACAACTTGATCCACAGTATAATTATTATTCTATCCTATATTACTATCTTTAATATCTCACAAACAATCAAACTACCCACAATATCAATAAGATAATGATTACAGTATCTTACATTGTTTCCTAGATGATGAAACAAAAGAACAAGCAACACAGAATATTGAAACACAGTGGCAGTTAAATAGTCAGAACCATATCGTACCTGAGCCGTCGTCGATGGAGAATAGGACGAACTAGCCGAGCTTGTTATATAGCTAGCTTAAACCTTATTTATACGTTTGACAATTTAACTGTCAAACGTCATGTCAGTGTCATTTAACTGCCACTATCCTCTTACATATTATGTATAAATACTTGGATATCAGTAATTTAAGCCCACAGCCTAAATACATTACCATATCTCTCACAGGCGACTGCGTAAAACGTATAGGTACTACACTTGAAAAGTATACAATATTCTTTCTTGAAGTAATTTACCTTGCATAACAGCAACTACCAAGACTTAATATAACAAATGAACAAAAACAAACTATTACACACAATTTGTCTCACTCTTAACCAAGTTCTCGAAATTAAAAGTCTATGTATTCTGATAGCGTATTTAAGAAAGAAATTTCATCAGATTCCGTTATTGTATTTCTAGCCGTTTCTTTCTTCTTTACTTCTGACACTCTCTCTCTTTCTATCTTATTGTTACCAAATGTAGAATGTTGTTCATATTTGTTCAGATCCAAATCTTGCATAGTTTTGCTTGTAATATTCTTCTCTTTATTGTAACGTTTTTCGATTGGTCCGCACTGCGATTTGTATATGAATATTATTATGGCTATAATAACTAAAAACAGCTTCATTTTAATTTTCAGCTCTCTTTTTTTAAGCGGGATTTCTGAATTTTGCTGATTACTTGAGTTGCCACGGTGAAAACTGATAAGCTAGTAAGCATACTACTACGACGTTATTGGAATGAAATGTTTATTATATTGTTTAGTCATTAATTATGTATACAAAGATAGATAAAGTTATAAACAGCTACATAAATTTGTGATAAGCAATTTCTTAGTCGCAATCCAATTCATTTAATTTCCATTGGAAATTTTCCAATGACATGAAATTATCTGTGTGTCGAATAGCTATTTATGTAAAGGAAAGTACGATATCCAAACAATTCATCACAGATACTGAAGATTGTGGAGAGTTTATCAAATAGTAGTAGTTCTTCGTATAGTCTAAGATCCCGCGACAAATTAGTGCACACATCGAGTATTTGCTAAAAACCAATTTTTTATGTATACCTATTGATGATTAGGAGAATACTAATCTACAGGGTTGCCTATTAAAATGTGGCCGCCAGTAACTTTAATAAAATTATTCGTTATTGATTTTTGGGAAAACATTACGTTCACTTGTTTTTCAAATAAAATATTGTCTACAGCGCGGCAATAGATATAAATATTCTGAAAAATCACGGTTGCCGTTTAGCACCTCGCCGCACCATTTCGCAGCCAGGTTTAAACAGGTATGATTTGGATACATAGTTATACGTTCATAAAGTACATTTAAGATTTATACATCAAATAAAAGCTATTTTTTTCTAATTATTATAGTATATGGTTGCCTAATTAAATCCGGCCGCTTTAAAGTAGAGTGAAAGAGAGTTATACTATAGTTAGTCCCTAAGGAACATGCATGCCAAATTTCAGCTTCTTGTGCCTAATAGTTTTAGCTGTAGCTAGTCAGTCAGTCAGTAACGCAAGAATTTCATATAAACAGATAAAAACAACCCTTTTTTGGCATTCGTAATACACAAAGTTTTATATTTATGTTGTTGTTTTACTTGTGCATAACTAGGTGTAAAAATATTATTTTAATATTTTTATTCCACTTGCGTTTACGGCGCATTTATGATAAAAAATGTCGTGAAAGGAAGAAATAAAGATTTCAACGGCGTTTTTGCCTTTAAAATTAGGAAAAGAACTTTGCAGTCATAAATAGGATATAATTTCAATTTTATTTTTCGTGATGGATTGATATTTATTTTTTGAAAAGTGCATGCAAAAACAAACAATAAAAGAAATGGCTTAATTTAATAAAAAAAATAAAAAGTGTTATGGCACAGCATGGGTTGACCCACTTGTAAATAATTACCTTATTTTTCATCAATATTTATTTCATTTTTTGTAAAGTCCCTTTGAAAAGGTTCCTAAAAGACTTTTGGAATATTTATTAACGGCAGATTTCAATATTCGATCTATCTATGGATTTCGAGATTCGATATCCATATTAGGTATATTTTGTATGGAGCTTATGTCAAAATAATAGGTAAATCGAATAATGAATTCAGCTTTAAGTCGTCTTTGTTACCCCCCGGTGGTTGAGAACACTAGCATTCGACGCATACCCAATGGCTAATCGCTATCCTTGACAGACAAATGATGTTAACTCTCTTTCAGTCTACTTTAAATATTTACCATTTTCAACAGCTGGCAACCCTTATAGACCAGGGTAGATAATTTTTGAAACGATAAAAAAATATAGTAGAATGAAACCCATTGGAAAAGAAAGATAATATAGCAAAAATTTACATACATACATACATAGACTCACGCCTGTTTCCCCGAAGGGGTAGGCAGAGGCATATTAAACGCCCACTTTTCGCCAGTGTTTTGATCCCACGTAAATAGGTGGCGAGCCTATTGCCGCTTATCGGTATATTTTGTTTGCCAGAGCCTCGTCCGTTGATCGGCAGGTGCACCACTTGCAGGTGAGGTTGGCTTAGGACCCTAAGTTCTTGGTGGGAACCCTATGCACCCCAACCCTATGCAGCAAAAATTTAAGGAAAAATAAATTACGGGCGATCCGAGGTCGGGAAGTGGATGGGGTTGCGATTTTAAGGGTAAAAAAGGGTTTATCTCAATTGCCAGCAAAACTACAAGTTCTACGGGAGAAACGTCAATGGCAAAGTTGTAGGTAATAAAAAGATCTACAACCTTTGTATTTACACTTTATTCACACAACGCAACGTCATAATTTATGTGAAAAATTCAAATTACCAAGTTTTTGGTTTTTTATTTTCAACTTTTACAATAGTTTTTTCTTTTACACGAAATTTGGTGAAAACTTGCCTTTTTATGTTCCAAACACACTGTAAATGTTTTTTATTTATTTTTACGCCATATTTTGAATTTGCTAATTTTAGTTGTATATACCGATTTTTAAGCTCTTATTTATCAATGTAGCATGGAATCTTACGTTTTTCGAGTAATTAAAGTATTAATTTTAATAAATATCTCAAAATTGTACATTATGAATAAAAACATCGGTCTCGAGTTTGTTTCATTTCTTTGCATTTTCTGAGAACGTTTATCTTAGTAATGTATATTTTATTCACACCATCAGAAAGTAGAGATTTCAACGAACAAAATGCCGAACAATTAAAAAAAAAAGCTGATATTTTGACGTGAGAATTTTCAATTAAAAAATTAGGGTTTTATTTTATTTATTTATTTATTATCTTTATATACACATAAAGGTATAAAGGTGGACTTAATGCCTTAGGCATTTTCTGCCAGTCTACCTTAGAGTGGTGCAGAGATTAATGGTAGGTGTATTTTAGAAGTGAAGTTAGACTTATATATTTAATAGAAATTAATAGATATGATAAACGCATACATTAACATAAAATTTAATAATAATAATATATAAATACATATACTTACGTACACATACATATTATATATACAAACATAAATAAATATATAGGTACACAAGTAATAAATATATACGTAAAATATATAATTATAAATGTTACGATACTTCTGCCAACTTAGCCAATAAAAGCTGCTTTGCCTTTGTCTTAAAGCTATACCGAGTGGTGGACCGCGTCCTGATTTCGAGAGGAAGGTCATTCCAAAGAAGAATAGCTTGAGTAGGAAAAGAAGAGTGGATGAAAGAAGATCTATGTGAAGGACAAAGAAGAAGAAGGTTATCAGATGAGCGAAGGTTACGATCGTGGTTGCTGCATAAGTACTGAAAGTAGGAACTTAAATATTTGGGAGTATTGGGAGACATGAGGATAGAATAGAGAGTAGTGAGAGCACGCAGACTGCGTCTTTGACGAATAGGAAGCCACTTCAACTGGGAACGATAAGTAGACACGTGGTCATACTTGCGAAGATTGAAAATAAATCGAATGCAGTTATTGAGAAGACGGTCAAGTTTGTGAAGAAGATCTGCATTCAGGTCATAGTAGCATACATCACCATAGTCGATCAAGGGAAATACCAAAGTTTGCACAAGCATTGTCTTAGTTTTGGGTGGTAGGAAGTTTCTTAGGCGATTGATTGCACGTAGAGTACCCGTAATCTTTTTACTGATTTGAGTGACATGGTTTCGCTAGCTTAGCGTGCAGTCCATATGTAGGCCAAGGTTCTTGACTACTGGGCACATATCTATGATGTTACCATCATAAACTAGTGGTGGCAAGGTGGAGACGTCTAATCTTTTAATTGTCCATTGGCTACCAATTATAATTGCTTGGCATTTGCTAGGATTTACACACAATCCAAACTTGTCCGACCAGCTCTGTATGGCACTTAGGTCGCGGTTAACTTCTTGAATTGCGGATGGAACGTCCTCAACGGATGTCTGAGAGTATATCTGCAAGTCATCGGCATACAGATGATAAGCGCAATGAAGATTTTGAGTTAGGAGATTAATAAAGATAGAAAATAATAAAGGAGAAAGAACACCGCCTTGAGGAACACCAGAGTTATTGTCACGCCACTTCGATGATGACTCGTCGAGGCGGGCAGACTGCTGGCGTCCTCGAAGATAACTTGAGAACCAATCCAGAGCTTCGGATGAGATCTTAAGATGGGTAAGGAGGGACAGCAGGACATCGTGACTGACGGTATTAAAGGCATTCGAAAAATCGACCAAAGCCAACACAGTGACTTTGGTGTTCTCCATGCCCTCCCTAATATCGCCAGTCACTTTGAGAAGGGCGGTTGTAGTACTGTGTCCAGGCCTGAAACCAGATTGGTACGGGCTTAATAAGTTATTTGAAAAAACAAATCTAGACAATTGCCTTTGGACACAGGACTCTAGGACTTTGGACAAGAAAGGAAGAATAGAGATGGGACGAAAAGTGATTCGGATGTGAAGGGTTTTGGACTTTAGGAAGAGGAATAATATAAGCTTTACGCCACAGGGCTGGGAAGGTGCCAGTAGTAAGGGAAAAGTTTATGATGTGGGAGATGGCTAGAAGGAGTTGGTCTAAGATAGCAGTGATCATGCGCCGGCTGATGTCGTCGCATCCCACAGCATTGGACTTTATAGAAAGGATTATCTTTTTGATCTCATCCGGGGCTAGTGGAGAAAAGTGAAAGGAATCTATGTTGGGTCGGGTTAAAGAAGCTAAGTAGTTCACTGTGAGACACTCAGTCTGATGACCTAATGTGATAGTGGTTGTGAAATGTGTATTGATGTCATCCAGACTGAGTGTCCCCAGACAGCTAACACGTCGCTGTTTGCCGATACTTAAAATTCCAAGGAACTTTCAGATATCGACAGGGGATGAGGAAGAAATATTATTTTATGTCGATATTAAGGCAAAATATGGCGTAAAAATAAATATTATAAAAAAAAAACATTTACAGTGTGTAAAAAGGCAAGTTTTCACCAAATTTCGTGTAAAAGAAAAAACTTTTGTAAAAGTTTAAAATAAAAAACCAAAAACTTGGTTATTTGAATTTTCACATTAATTATGACGTTGTATGAATAAAGTGTAAATACAAAAGTTGTAGATCTTTTTACTACCTACAACTTTGCCATTGACGTTTTTTCCGAAGGACTTGTAGTTTTGCTGGCAATCGAGATAAACCCTTTTTTACCCTTAAAATCGCAACCCCATCCACTTCCCGACCTCGGATCGCCCGGTATTTATTTTTCCTTTAAAGACCGCTATATTCTCTTCTTTCTCCAATGGGTTTCATCCTACTGTAATTTTATTTTACTTTTTACCGCTTTCTAACGTATCTACACTGGTCTACTAGGCGCGGCCCGATTTAATTAGGCAACCATATATTATAATAATTAGCAAAAAAATAGCTTTAATTTGATATATCTGTATCTTTATATATTATATATTTCTTGTGTGCATGTGTATGTCACTGAACTCCTCCTAAAGAACTGAACCGATTTTGATGCATTTTTTTATGTGTGTTCAAGGGGACTTGGGAATGGTTTAGATTCACAATTTAGTCCACCGGAAAATGTTTTTTTAGTTAATTTTTAATTTGTAAGTAGTTTTTGATTTTAGAATGTTTCACATTGGAACCGACCGACCTCGCTACCATCGCAGTATCAAATCTGTATTAAAGGAAAGAGAACAGTGCTAGGCAAAAAAATTTGAACAAAGCTATAAAAAGCCCGAGCTCTAAATCTTCCCATAAGTGATTGACTAGAGTTAGGACCAACTCCATCTTGTCATCAAAGGATTACAGCAAAATAATTTCGTCAAGAGGTACGTTAGACTCGATCGAAACCTTACCTGAATAATAAATCATTAAAAAATAAAGATTTCGAGTCGACAACATATATCCGCAAAATTCGGATTGTCGAGTATTTTGTTAAATTGTAATGGTTCTGACAGACAAATCGCAGTCGCCATATTATTGGCCACTTTAGCGAAACGTCACTGATACCGGATAACATTTTGAGTACTATTACGTCTTAGTACTGAGTAGTTTGTATGTGTAAATACTTTTTACAGTTATATTTCTTAAACAGTTAAAAACAACAATAATTATAGAAGTATCCTATATATAATGTATCATAAAGGCGATTTGTGTTACCCCGAACATAGATGATATTATTATACTATAACTAGAGAACCCCGAATTTACGCAAGCGAAGCCGCGGGCAAAAGCTAGTAAATCATAAATCTACGTTATGAACGTATAAATGTATCGAAGTCATACCTGTTTAAACCTGGCTGAGAAGAGGTGCGGCCAGGTGTTCAACGGCAACCGCGATTTTTCAGAATCTATATATCTATTGCCGTGCTATAGACGTGTAGATAATTTATTTAAAAAACAAGTGAATGTAATGTTTTCCCAAAAATCAATAACGAATAATTTTATTAAAAATACTAGCGGCCACATTTTAATAGGCAACCCTGTAGATTAGTTTTCTACTAATCATCAATATACATAAAAATTAGTTTTTTAGCAAAAACTCGATAAGTGCACTAATTTGTTGCTGGATCTTAGACTATTATTATTACTATTAAAAACTATATTATATTCTTAAAGTATTACATTCTATGACCTTTTTCTGAAATGAATAATGATTTTAAAGCGCCTTGCAGAGTTGTAAGATATACAACAATATCATAGGACCACAGAATTTAATTAGAAAAATATAAAATGGAATAGAATACATTTCTCCAGTAAACTTCAGTCTAACTATTAGCAATTTAACTTGTTTCAAAATGAAATTTTGCTTATTCTGATAAGAATTTGATCCATTATTGTTAAAGAGGGTAGTGGGAACTGATGTATCCTCCTACACGAGTTGTGTGAAGTAACAGGCTATCTATACTAATATTGTAAAGCTAAAGACTTTGTTTGCTTGAATGCTTTTATCTCAGAAATTACTGGTCTGCGATTTGTATACATCATACAAAATAAATTAGTGGGTCTTAATCGCATACTATTATCTTATTTAAGGTATAAATACCTATTTGTGTCCGACTTTTCGCTCGTCTTGCACAGAGTATGGTCGCGGAAAGACTGATGAGAGCTCAGTTTCGGCACCTACCCTCACTTGGTCATTATTTAAGTTCGCAACGTCGGTACTCTGACACTCTACACTAATGACGTCTACACACTGTTGAGATTTATCACTGCGGCGGTGTTTACATTTGTTGATGACTGGATTCCAAGTAGCTGATAATCTATATCCATCCTCCCAGTTGAAATTTTTATATTTCTTGAATTCTACCGCTTCACGTACTATCCTGGAGTAATAGTAACGATCGGTGGATAAGACCTGTGGTTGAATCAGTTCTATCCAGTGGTTTGGTCCAGACTCCAACAAATGCCCAGCTATAACCGAATTACTTAGTAGCATGGGCTGTTTCCGCAACTCCACGTCCTGGCGTGTATTTTGCGTGCGGGTGGGAGTGGTCTTGTCACTCGAGCCACCCCAGCTCTTTGAAGAAGGCCAGTAGACTCTTGATGTGGCCCATTGCTTCCCTCAGGGTGCTGTATCTGGTCAGGTATTGCTGCCTATACTGTGAGACCTCAGGGCAGTGTAGGAGGAGGTGGGTTGCCGTCTCGTCTGCTGCCATACAGGCTCTGCACAGCGGGCTGTCGGTGATACCTATAGTAAATAGGTATTTATTAAAGAATCCGTGTCCTGTATAGGCGGCCGTGACTGTCCGCAGTTGTTGTTTGGACAGCCGGATGACTTGTTTGGCTATCTTACCATCTGCTGCAGGAAGAGCCTTCTTGGCCTGCCTACATGTTTCAATACCAATCCAGGACTGGTTGTGCTGGGTCCTGGTTCTATTTCTTACCAGGTTGCGATAAAAACCAGAAGAGAGGGGAATAATGGGCCCGGGTCCCACCACCTCTAAAGTGGCCCCTCTTCTGGCAAGTACGTTGGCTGCGTCATTCCCTGTTGAGCCACTGTGGCCCTTGATCCATTGCAGTGTTAATTTCTTTAGTTTACCTACCTCTGTTAGTTTCTGGTGGCATTCAAGTGTGAGTGCCGCGGCAATAGTATGGCTTTTGAGGGCTGCGAGGACAGCAATACTATCTGAAAGGATCCTAATGGATCGTTCCCTTGCCTCACGTGCCATGATTACTGTGGCAGCTAGGATTATGCCAAAACATTCGGCCTGGTAGACCGTGCTGCGATGTTGATATTTAGGTCCTCGGCGAATACTCCTGAACCTGTACCTGTATCCGTTTTAGACCCGACTGTGAAGATCGTGAGCTCGTTGTGGTTAACTGCTCCTTCGTGTAGATCCTCGTACAGTTGGATTTTGTATTTCTTGTCAAACACAAATTGTTTCGGTATTTGGTCGCCAATGGCTTGTGTTAGCAGTTAGAGGATTTTCTATGAAGAGTGTTAGGTTGCGAGTGTGCGGTGTATTGGTGTCTTTCCAGAGATTCAGAGCTCTTAGCCGAACCGCCGACATCGTGGCTTCCTGTGGTATGAACAGGTGGTTTTCAGCCCGTGACCGCTAGGCATGCAAGTCTTTAAAGCCTTTGAAGCTTGTTGGCGGCCGTTATTAGGTTGGTCCGAGGCCACCACACTACTGCGCCGTAGCTTACCATCAGACGCATTATTGTTTTTTTTTTAAGTACTAAAAAAGATTACAAGCCATATTTCCTTATATCTAAGCTCGCCAAACTTTTACGTTTGATGGCGAGAGGCGCTCATTTACATATAAATTTACAAAAATAAAAAGCAAACCAAACAATACCTATTACAATGGCACAATAAAAAACTATTCTAGCTATGTCTTCTTCCATATTTTAACACTTATTTTTATGATCTTAGCCAACTAATATATAAACTAAATAGGTATACTTAAATACACCTTTTATTTTAACTTCCTCCACTATAATAATAAATAAATATATATAGATCTACATTTTCTTGTGTATTTTTTGTTGTTTATATAATTCTTTTATTTATTTTTAACTCAGCAGTTAAGTATAATATTCTTTACTTTGTTTTAAGTGACCCTTTACTAAGTTTAGCTTCTTCTCTTAACAAATCTATTTTATTAAACACTTTAGGTACTAAATACTTAGATGTTCTTTTACCATAATAGTTAGTTATCTCTGGTTGGACTAGTTTGTTCTCTCTTACCCTACGTGTATTTTATGTTTTTACTAAGAGTTTAATCAGGCTTAATTGTAAGTCTTTGATATCATTTAAATACGTTATAAAGATGCTCCCGTATACTAGGAGCCCATAACTAATTAACGAGTCGGCAAGAGCGAAATAAACTACACTAAGAGTCTTTTTGTTCAATACCTGTTTGAGTTGGTAAAACTAACATAATACTGATCTTAGCCTATTACAAATATCCTCTACATGTAACTTCCAGTTAAAGTTTTTGTCTATTATTAGACCTAAATACTTAAACTTATCTACATACTCTAATTTAGTTCAATAACAATTATATTTATTCACATGCAGACATTCGTACGTGTGTCCTATCACTGCGAGATTATCACTGTTTACAAATCTAACGTTGCGATTGTGTGGTGAATGAATGTGCATACACTTAGTTTTCGCCAGATTTAATATGATGCCGTTGTCATGTGCCCATTTGGTTATATTTTCGAAATCGCTCTGAATACACCTCTGTACCTCGGCTATGTCTTTGGACGCATAAACAAGACACATGTCATCGGCGTACATAAATACCTTACATTTGACACACTGTTAACGTACATTATATAACCGACAGGACCGTATGCTGAACCGGTCGGCACACCTAACTCAATGTCTGACTCTTTACCAGCAACACCTGTGATAATGTGATGATGTGTCTTATAGAGCCATAAGACAATTTTTGGGGGATAGGCCCCGGCGTTTGCCTATCATCTTCTTGCACTGCCAGAAGACGATGCTGTAATATAGTAGTAGATAGCCGACGTATTAATATGTCGGTTTTTTAGAGTTACGATATGTTCCTTTACTCTTTCAGCGATTATACGCTTAGTCTGCCCGTTATATGAACTACTAGTACCACAGCTGCAATTGACTTCGTAGACGCCAGGTGTTTGGAGAGGAATGACATCTTTTGGGGTACGCAGATTGTGTGCTATCTTAGAGAGCGGACTGTATACAGTCTTGATGGAGTATTTCTTGAGTACTGTTCCAACCTTGTCCGTCACTCCCTTTAGATACGGCATGTAAGCCGGCACTCTGCTTACTTCAGGTCTACGATATTTCCTCTCCAGATGGAGTGTCTCCTTCTTGTATCCGTTGCGCCTAAGTACCTCCTGAACATGTTACAGCTCACTATTTAACTGTTCAGGGTCACACAGGTCATACGCTCTGTTCACTAACGAAGACACAACGGAATCCAAATGCCGCGGATGGTGGTGCGAGTTCGCGTTGAGATACCTGTTGGTGTGTGTCGGTTTCCTATATACAGTGTGTCCAAGGGTACCATTATCTCTCACTGTCACTTTAACGTCGAGAAAAGGTAACGATCCGTCTACCTCCATTTCGTAAGAGAATGGATGTATGGACTTATGGAGTTCAATTTGTCTGCGAATTGTTCCACGTCTTGCCCCCCCTTCATGATGCAGAAGATATCGTCGACATACCTCTTCCATAGCTTCACATTTGATGCCTGCATGTCTATGGATTCTTCGAAGTGCTCCATCCAGATGTTGGCCATTACATTCAGTTTATTGTCGATCCCGTCAGGGTCGGGAGCCATATCTTTTTTCTAGGTTTTCTACTAATATAGATGATACTTATGTACCTTTTTACCTACATTAATGTTGCTATTTAAATCAGTAATATTTATTTTGTTATAATACTATATTAATAAATATAAATTGTCGAGCCCAAGACACTTTTAGGCGGCCTCAAAACTAAGGTACTTGTATTCGTCGTGTTCCAGTACTTTTACACATATTTCGTGTCCCAGACTTTGAAAATCTCGGCCTTTATTTTCGGCTGAGCGTGAGCCAAGATTTGAAACGAGTGATTGGACTCTGCGACCACTATTATATCACAAAGTTGACTGATGTTGTAATTAGAACAACATTTGGTCGAAAACTGAATTCTTTTTCCCTACCTCGTTTCGATTGTTAGCAAAGAGAATAATGTCAATCACGACCGAGTTTAACAATCCGAATGAACATTTTTAGGCACACAGTACATAGGAATATGCCGAAATAATATCCATTTAATTTGCTATACAAGACAATCTCAATACAACACCAAGAAAAAATAAAAATGGGAATGCAAAAAGGCAACAGAGAGACACTTAAAAAGCCAATCACGAAATGGAAGCAATGCAATATGCACGTAAGCTATTAACTCGGCTCGAGTAATAGGGTCTGCTCGGTGTCCGACGCTCCCCACCGGCAATAAACCACACTCTTTAAAGCTCCAGCAAAAATTATACAAAAAGTTGCATTTCATTTAATGAAAATTCGAAAAAGTAAGCGAATCATGCGTGGTGGCCTTGCAGTTGTAAAAAAAAAGGTTTTAAAAAGAACGTTGTGCTTTATTCCAATTTCGAAAAACTGTTATGGCTACCTGATTATTCTCTTGACCAGCTTGTCTTTGATGCTTATGCTTATCCCGTCGACTGTAACTGTCGAAACGAATAACTGATTAGATAGATAGGCAGGCTGCGTAAACTATTATTGTCCATCATTGTGATGTGATGTTTGTAAGAGTACTCTCATGCATGTATTGTTAATTCAACAGCCATCCTTAATTCAACAAAGAGTGTAACTAACCCAGCCATTCTCGTGCAGTGACGTTATAAACAATTGTTAAAATATGATTTTTAAAACAAAACTTTATAATATACCTTTTCTACCTGGCTAAGGAAATTTCGTCAGTCACTTGAGAAGCGAGTAGGCGAGGCTCGTCAATGGTCAGTCTGCAGACTACGGCAGAGGGAAATTACTTGGACTGTGAAATAACAGGATCAGAATTATTTCTGGCTTGATATTTTTGCTAAACATAAACTCAATGATTTAGTACATATATAATATTTCAGTTCGTTTCAGCGTGAAAGGCTAGCTAAGCTGAGATAAGGCGAAATAGGGAATGAAATCAGGTTGTTATTAATACTTTTTCTCGCTATAACCTTTTGCTCGCTTGATCTCCACGCAGCTAGTGCCTTTTTTGGCAGCAAAAATTTGCTGCTGTATGGCCACGAGTACACAGCTTTGTCTATGATCAAGAGATAGAGAAAATGCCTTCAATGGTTACCAAAAATTAAGTCAAGGTCAATAATCCATGTTTTGCTAAACGCCTTCAGCGTGAAAGTAAATAATGGTTATACAATGTCAGTTTTTAGAAGCTTTTTCCAGGTTATAATTATTATAATACGGGTTTGTGCCTTATTGAAGAGTTTTTATGTACATATGTATTTATTTCCATTTACGGATTACTTTCATTTCAATTTAAAATTATTGAATTCTCGGGATTGCTAACCTGTCATATTTATATAGCTTTACTGCTTAGATGTTCATATTATTGTTTCATCACAATGCAGGGATCATAAATTTGTGATTCCCAAATAATTCGTCGCCTAATCGCCGTCTTGACGGACAGCTGATAACACCGAAATGACAAATCTTTTTTGTAGCTATCTTGTTTACATTAAGCTGTTTACATTATACCAAATCCAATGCTTTGGAAGCACGAGCATATAAAACATTCAGCTATTTCTTCCGGCATTTTTACCGATACGTGACGACTCTCAATACGGTACTTTTTATACTTACTTATTTTGTTGGCTTAGTGACCTGAACTTGGCCTTCAGCTGCGCCATGTCCGTCGGGTCAAGCTACCTTGTGCCAGTTTGACCTGTCAGACACCCCCAATTCATCTTAATATTTGGCAACATCATCTTTTCAGCGGTATTTCTGCCGAACCACCGGACGACGGCCGGTAGGTTGCCCGAAATATGCGTTTTTGACAGCGTTATCTTCTCCCATTCGTTCCACGTGTCCTAGCCAGAGAAGTCCTTTTTATTAGTCCCTTATTTGTTGTATAAGTCTGTTATTCCCTGTATATTTTATCTAGGCTTGTCCTAGCCAGCGAAGTCCTTTTTTATTAGTCCCTTATTTGTTGTATAAGTCTGTTATTCCCTGTATATTTTATCTAGGCTTGTCCTAGCCAGCGAAGTCCTTTTTATTAGTCCCTTATTTGTTGTACAAGTCTGTTATTCCCTGTATATTTTATCTAGGCTTGTCTTAGCCAGCGAAGTCCTTTTTATTGGTCCCTTATTTGTTGTATAAGTCTGTTATTCCCTGTATATTTTATCTAGGCTTGTCCTAGCCAGCGAAGTCCTTTTTATTAGTCCCTTATTTGTTATACAAGTCTGTTATTCCCTGTATATTTTATCTAGGCTTGTCTTAGCCAGCGAAGTCCTTTTTATTGGTCCCTTATTTGTTGTATAAGTCTTTTATTCCCTGTATATTTTATCTAGGCTTGTCCTAGCCAGCGAAGTCCTTTTTTATTAGTCCCTTATTTGTTGTACAAGTATGTTATTCCCTGTATATTTTATCTAGGCTTGTCCTAGCCAGCGAAGTCCTTTTTATTGGTCCCTTATTTGTTGTATAAGTCTGTTATTCCCTGTATATTTTATCTAGGCTTTTCCTAGCCAGCGAAGTCCTTTTTATTAGTCCCTTATTTGTTGTATAAGTCTGTTATTCCCTGAATATTGTTATCCTGGTTCTTAGTAGTTCGGCGACACCTAGCCAGCGAAGTCCTTTTTATAAGTTCCTTATTTTTAGCATAAATCTGTTAGTCCCTGTATATTATTATCCTGGTTCTTAGTAGTTCAGCGTGACCTAGCCAGCTAAGTCCGTTAATAAGTCCCTTAATTTTGCCCTGCGTATTCTTATCCTTGTATTCCAATTCTAAGAACACACGAAGACAAACTGGGAACTTAAAACTCGTGGCCGTTATGAGCTATTTCATAAAATATGATGTTTTCAAAACCAAGTTCAACCGACTTTAGTGTGCAGACGTGTCTGGAAGAAATTCTCTCAGCAGTTTTATGTGCCACCGCAAAATGTTCACTTTCATATTTTACATTATTCCATTTTAAAATGTTTTAGGAATATGTCTGTGTTATACTGAACTGAATACTAATAAGTAATTCTATACATAATATGTAAACCTACGCTTATGATTTAGTTGCGGTGCCTGTAGTTAATCTGTAGTTGGATTAGCTTAGTTGTAACTTGAAATGTCTGTCATAGAATTTTTTCTGCCTCGTTGGTCTCGCGGCATAAATGTACGCGTGGGATTGGGAGGTCTTGGGTTCGATTTCCGGGTCGGGCAAAGTGTTATTGGGTTTTTACGTTAGGAAATTCTCAGTAGCGGCTCGGAGTCTGGTAACATTACCAGACTCCGAGCCGCTACGGCAATAGGCTCGCCCCCTATTACGTGGGACCTAAAAATTCATGGCGAAATGTGGGTGTTATATCACACCTCTGCCTACCCCTTCGGGGATACAGGCGTGAGTCTATAAAAAAAAATAAAAAGATTTTAAAGTAGCTGTTTTAGGTAATATAGGGCAAAAGTGTTACTGTTTTTTTCCGAATTCTCAGCAGCTGCACGGCGGCGTCCGGTGATGTGCCCGGTAACGGCAATCGCCCCTTATTACGTGGCACCTAAAAATTCATGGCGAAATATGGATGTAATATTACACCTCTGCCTACCCCTTCGGGGATACAGGCGTGAGTCTATAAAAAAAAATAAAAAGATTTTAAAGTAGCTGTTTTCTCGAATGCATTATTGGTTAATTACATGATACCATAAATCATCGTACTGCCTTTAGCAGTCCACTGCTGGATACAGGCCTCTCCTAATGAGTTAACCTTGATGGTAGTTGAGAGATCCACAAGCACACTTTCAACTCATAATTTGTATAATAATTAATTGTAATACACAAATAATTTGTATGCATACTTCCATCTCGATTTCGCAAACAAGTATTCAGCGAACGGTCCTATTCGACTATTAACTAGTCATTCGAGTGCCGTCGCGCTCTTCGATTGTCTCGCGCTATTCAATGGAGTGGCGAATGAAAAAAACTTCAATTTGTTTTCATACTGACGAGGAGAAGTTGTGAATAGCCCAATCAATGTGATTGATTTTGTAATTTACGTCGGAGTAAATAGAGTTTTGAACTTTTGAAGTGGCTATTCCGTTATTAAGCCAAATCATTCACGCACAAAATTGTGCTGTGAAAATGTCAATAGCTCTATTAAATCAGAAGTTTTGGTGTTTGATTTAATTAGGTACCGTAAATAATAGTAGTAGGTAAATTATAATACCATCTCCTGTCACGGATATGTTATACTTACATAGTCCCTGTGACTGTGACCTTGTTATGGGTCGTCAGACAGTGAATCACAATTAATGTTTATAGGTAAATTCGCCTTATACAATATCTCTACCAGCCCAAACTGACATGGCATACAACTTCGTTTCACAGCGAGACAATCTCAATATTTATGCATTTGATCGGAGGGTGTCCGTCAAAATCCCTGATTTCATTATCTCTTTATCGCATTTGTGCTTTTAGCCTCATTATTATGATCCATTTTCCTACTCCATGTATTATTAGCGCCTCTAATCGCAACAGCTTCAGATCAATATGTGAGCCATAACGCATACCAATTCATAATACACAATTTTTATAAATCGTTTTTAGGGTTACGCTTATGCCTCAAGGAGGTACGTTTGTTTCGAGAATCTGATCCTGTACGTCGATATTGTCGACGATGTTTATTATTGAAGCAGAGACGAATATTCACATAACATCGAATAACAGCAGCTGTACCTTATATTTTGTCGAAGTCAAAGTTCGGGTTTCAATGGAGCTGATTTTAAATTTCGGCAGTGCCGCAATGTCCCAATTTATTTATTTAAGTACACAATATAGAATCTAGAACAGGTTGGCGCAAAGATATATAAAATTTAAGTTTGGTACTAAACTAGATTCATAAGAAGGCATCTGTCACACATATTTTTTATAATATTTTAGGACTTATAGACATTACCGTCTATAAGTCAGTACACAATATAAGCCAATTAAAAATAATAAATACATAATAATAGACACCCTTGTTGTGTACCTACTTAATTAGAGACAAAATGGTTACCAAGTTGTTCGTAGTAAATTAACTTTTAAAACTTATTTTAAATGGTTTCCTTCATTTAATCCAGTTATACCAAATTAGTAAGTATTTAGGTATCTAAATACTTACGTTTGAGTGAGTTATTAGTATTAATTATATCAGTATTTTGGAGTAGAGCCATAGAGGCCCATGCCCTCAAAATTGACCGAGTCCCCTCATAGCAAATTACTTCTTAATTTTTCCTTTGATAATGCCTACTCATGCCAGAGTCAAGCTTTCCTTCCCCAAAACAAAATAAGCCTCCCCGAAACGAAAATTCAGAATCCGCCACAGCTATTAACAAGTTACGCTGTCGTGAAAAAGGAAAAGACTGTATTCAAGAATACAGTATATTTGCTTCACAACGCCAGGCCTGGCGCACTTCGCATTTTAGGTACAAACTTACAAGTACCTCGGCCGACCACGTCGACGTGGTTGGATTTAGTGGGTTGCCGCGCGCCGCTCACATTAGACGTCACGCAACGCAACGAGTGCGACCGCTCCGTATTCTCACGCGCCGTGTTCATACACTGTTCAAATTATATACCTAAACGCCTTTAACAACTAAAATGTATCATCAGCATCACAAGTCTAATGCAAAGTATTGCTCAATTAACTGTGTGTCGAAAACGACTTAAAAATTTGATTTTATTTTATTTATATTACGAGAGCAACTTGAAAATTTGATTTTTTGTTTGTTGAGATATCTTAACGATTATGGTGTCAAATTAAAGATCTAGTTCAAAAACCATTTTATCTGTTTGAATCATGTAAATCGGTCCACGCGTTTAGGAAATAACTAAGAATCAGTATAGTAAAAATGTAAACAACCAGAATTTTTGTGGTATTTGTTCTACGAGCTCAAATAGTGGGATAGGATACTTATATGATAATTATTTATTATTAGGTACGTGGTCAAGTAGATAGACGATGAATAAATATTATAGTTGCAGCGGCAAGTCAACAACCCTAGCGCGCCACTCCGCGCCAGACAGTGACAGCGTTATGTGTTAGAAAAGAAAGGGAACGGTTAGGTTAATATCGCATTAGGCACTGAGTGCTTATGCGAGTTGAATTGCACTTTGTTGCTTAGTAGCAAGAGTCGCAAATTCAATAAATTGGTTTGACAAGTGAATTTTCTGTACGTTAGTACTATTCTTTATTCTGTGACAACGCTTATCCTGCTTGGTTTGAGGTCTACTATAGCTTAATATCTCGATTTTTACCATACGACGTTTATTTATAGAGATATACTACAATCAAAAACCCATGTATTTTAAAAAAAATCAACCCTAACCTAAGCAAAAGACCGTATAGCCAATAACGTTCAAATATCAGTTAATTTAGGAGAATACCATTAGTGACATAGGTATGACACTGATATTAGATCGAATCTATACTACAAATTTAATTTGTTAAGGAGAATTGGGCTTCTGCTCTACAATCACTCTTTCCAGCGTTGCCGCGTTTAGGGTGTAATGAGGCTTTGCAATCTATGGGCCGATGACCACATTGGCCCATAGTAGAATTATTCATAAACACTTTTGTCGCCTGTTAGCTGCTTTGTGAAGTTATTTGTGATCGAGTTTATTTTTACAAGAAACTTGTAGAATTGGAAATTAATATCTTAGTCTGATCTAAGCGATCGTGAAAAATGTGTGATTTTGATTAACGTAATTTATAGAGCTGCCTTATTTCAAGTCTCTTACGTACTTAAATGATGACCAATCCTTTTTGTAACGGACTGTTGACAATATTTTCTCAGCCTCGATGAAAATTATACGTACCTAATACATAAAGTAGGAATCTTAAAAATAAAAAACACAATAGGCTGTGCGGCCGTGCGTGTGCCATTTGCCACTTGCATAAGTTACGAAAAACTTGAATTACATAATTATATTATGTTCGCCAACGCGCCGTTTCGCCCTCAGACAGAACATACGTAGTACCCCTACAGTCTGTGCTCAGTGCTCAGTACAAATTCGTGCGGCAAGGGTGGTGCACGCTCCTTGCTGCCAAGTTTCCCGCCAATATGTACGCGAGAGGTACGATTGCGTATTCTTTTCAAAAGAAATATAATGTGATTTATTTTAAAGATAAAATATTTTGATATCATTTTAAAATTTAGGAGTGATTTTTGCTATTATTTTTATATTTATTTACAACTGCGTGTCTTTGGTTTCAGTTGTAACATTGGTGCTAATTCTCGCTTACATAGACTGTATTTGGTGCTTTGGTAAGTTCTTTTTATTTTATTATATTAAGTATGTAATCATGATATGTAATATTTTTGAAGTACAATTAAAACTGGTCCAGAACCAAATAGTCAATTTTATGATTTTGTACAAAGCAAAAGAAATATTTTCTGTTATATTTAAAATTAACTTGGAAAGCCTTAGTCGGTTTTCAATTATATATTAGTTTTTTTTTGGGTAATTTCATTCTTGTTCTCGGTACAAAGTGTTGAATAAAATAAAACGATAATAATAACTATATTTTTATCAATTTCACGTGTGAGTTATTTGGCTTACTGAATACATAACATCCGTTTAGGATGTTGCCAATTCTACTTATTTATACGCCTGTCTTATAAACGCGTAAACCTAGACAATTCATCTCTGCGTAACTTGTGCCTATACCTATGTATAAAATGATTTTACCAGGGCGTAAACGTAGGTATTATGTTTATAAATAAGATATATTATTGATTTCGACTTATTTCTAAAAAAGAAAGAGTAAGTATTTCAATTTGGTTGCAATTTATTATGTTTGTTACTTCAGAACTCTAGTCTTTAACGAAAATATTTGATTTGATTTGGGAGCATATACCCCAATCCCAAACAAGTTCGGGGAATTAATTTTCTTTTTGGTAATTGTAAAAGTTACTTAATTAGGAGGCTGCAATTTATGCTGTTTGACACTTCAGAAGAATGTGTCTGTAAGTGGACTGGTGATGATATCATCATCAGCCCTGTATGTATATTGTCCCACTACTGGGCACGGGCATTGATATAATTATATATAAAAATATATTTTTGATGATGATTGATGTTTAGTGGAGATACTAACAGACTACAATGCAGAATGCGGAGGGTATCGGGATTCACAACGCGGCGCGCACCACTGACTTTTCGGAGTCGTATAAAAAGTATTAATTATCGCTTGCTTTGTGGAAAATATTCAATTTTGTGATGAAATACCTAAATTCTGTTTATACTGTCAGCGGAAATGATATCAGATAGTGTCGGATGTGTAACGGACTAAATATTGAAATATTATGAATGCAAGCTACATTGTTCGTGGTTTAGGTACTTAATTATTTACACATTGACGCAAACTAAAATTATCGATGGTTTTATTTATGTAACGGGTAAATATCGCGTAATTATAAAATACCTTATATACCTTTTTTCGACGTTTCGGCATTGGTTATAGCAGCCGTGGTTACTAGATAAAATAATTACGCGATAGGTTTAGACCCGTTACATAAATAAGTTTGTGTCCTACAACTCGCGAAAGTTTAAAAATAAAAAAAACCGGCCAAGTGCGTGTCGGGCCACGCGCAATGTAGGGTTCCGTAGTTGCCCATAATGGCCATTATTGATAATAACTTCTGTTTCACATGGGACTAAAAACGGGCATCTTTAAGATTAAGCCAGCGCTCCCAATGTAAACTCACAGAAATAGATAGGTATTTATAAGTTAACCGACGATTACCTACTCGTAAACTAGTGATGTCTACTTAGCCGTGATAGATTTCCTTTTAAATTCGTTATATGTACTACATTTGTGATTTTTTTCACCTCTTCCAAATTAACAGTTTAGCCGGCAGAGGGGGGGGGGGGACACTTGAGTCTAACAATTTTTTCACTTCAAAGCGTGATATTTGACAAACCAATCACTTGATCGAAAAATTATTTGAGCAAAATAATAATATTTTTTTAAAACCTATCCAATGATACCCCACACAATGGGGTACTCAACAAAAAAACAAATTCAACCCTACTATAGTAGGGGAGATACCCTTAAAAATATTTTCCTAAATTTTATTCTACAGTTTTGTTGCAATATCGTATATCTATATTCATGTCAAATATCAGCTTTCTAGCACCAGGCGTCTTTGAGCTAGGCTGCGGACGGACAGACGGACGGACATGACGAAACTATAAGGGTTCCTGGTGGACTAAGGAACCCTAAAAATGAGGTACATTTTTTTACAGGTTGGTACCAAAAATGCTTTTTTATAGATTTTCTTAAAACTAAAATAACATTTTGACTTTATTTAACATGGCTATGAACGTAATAATTTTTATTTTATTGGATATCTTAAAAGCTCGCAATCGGCTAAGCTCTCTCGCTCGTAGGTAGGTACCTACAGCGGACGTTCGAAGTGTCTGACATGATGTAAAAACCATTGAAACTGTTCGGCTGTTAGGCTAACATCTTTTTATAGGTCTACAAATAACATAATATATGAAATTTTGATTTTATACTATGACGAAATTTAGGTACCATTTTATCCACCTTTACTACCTGATAACTGCCAAAGTAACCACAACCCAAACTCCATAATCGGTGGTCGTTCTTACCTTTGTAGGGGGTATTCACAGGCAAACTTTCAGCTTTTATAAAATAACGAAGGTCTGGCAGTCGTGGGCTCTTCGGCTATATGTCAAATATCTTTCTCTAGTAGCCAAATCCATCTATAGATACTTAGATAGAATATTAAAACTAGCCATCAATCGCATAACAAAGATTGACGTCTAAAGAAGAGGTACGAGCAATAACTGCGTTTCAAAGAGCAATCCAAACGTGATACATCTAACATCCATGTTCTAGTTAGACAAGGTGGAGTGACAGTCGAGCCCCTTGCGTCCGCCGCCATGGCCACCCAACTGTCACCATTTCATTACCGAACGATTAATCCCGCCTCTAGTAAATCTCGCTTTGATACCGAACGTATCGAGAGATTTTTTACGAGTCATTGACTATTTTGCTCTTTGACAGACTTAGTGTTATATTTAAATTTTGCCGATGTTCCCCTTTCGGTCGTTAGTCAACTGTGAAATGTTTACAGGCACATCGCAGACTTGATATTTGAATTTGGATAATTGGTTTTAAATCGACTGATTTCTGTTTAATATTTTTGTTTGATTTGACTTGTTGTATCATCATGCATCCTTGGATTTGATTAAGTTCAATAATTAGCGGCAAGTGAAGCATTTGAGACAAAAACGTTTAGCGTTGTAGATTATGAGATTCATTTAATTAATTATTTAAGTTAAAGCTTACCAAATAAAAAACGTACAGAGCATTGGCTTAACAAAATACATATACAAATACATTCATATTGTGTGCTTTTTAATTAAAGGTAGGCATAACATTATAATCAAAAGTGAGTCTCACAATATTCACTTTATATATTTTACAATATTTAAAGAGTTTTGGAAACGATACTAATTATTATATAACCGCAAATTAAAATAACTTGATTTGAAAATGCAGATTCTTTTTGAAACACAGTTTATCATCTACATTTAAGAAAAATATACATCCATGTTTTCTTTTCGTAAGTTTCGGAAATACATGACGTCTCCGCCCACGTTTAAAAAGTTATCACATTTATCGATACACAACAAGTATCAGTATCAAATCACCGCTTCTTGGATAAGGGGATTCAGAATGCCAACCCAGAATAGAATCACCGATCCTTGTAAAGATATTCGGTTACAGGTTACAGTGGTTCGGTTGATAATATAATACGACTAATTGCTTTGATCGGGTTTGGTTTACATTGTAGAACGATAGGTTACAGGTTTTAGTTAACCTGAGTTAAGGTTAACTAAAATTGTTCTGTTGTGAACAAAGTTTGATTTTGCACTGACTCTTTCTTTGTGAGTTACATTCTTCAGGGTCTGTCTTTCATTGTGTGTTTCCTGTTTCATATCAGTTGCATTATTTATTTTTCAACTCAAATATGCTACTGATTAAATACGTTAAGGGTTCCAATACCGTTTGACTTTGCCTTGAACTTCACGAGTGTCAAAACTCGTTGTCTTCTTTGGTCACTGCCGCTGAATTATGACAGGCTTGGCAAAATGCACGTGATAAAGTAGGTCTTCCATTGTTATCAAAAACATATTTAGTAACGGTTCTGTCTTCTGTTCTTAGTGAGTGAGCCTTACCCTTACCTAAAATTAATAGCTGTAAGCAGAAAAGCGAACAACTCCGTACAGGTACAACCCAGAAATAAGATTCGCTGCTTGGTGAATACAAAATTCAACGCGCGTTCAGCGTACATAGATTTATAAGACAGTTAGAACAAATTTAACTTACAAACAAACTTAATAAGCAGACACAAACAGATCGTAAATAAACAATGGCTTGTCCGGACAAGTTGTTTATATTCAAGCCATGCGTATCGACGTGCTTGACAAGAGGACTACAAACTAATTAAATAATTCAAGGGCGCGATCATATATTCCCAGCTAAATTATTTTGATTAGGAATTTACATACATATTGCATACGTGTTACCCGTTGTTATAAGTTAGTTATTGTTGCGTATAGTATAATATGACTAAGTATAGATGGTAGGTACTTATAGCTTTTGAGTTTAGGAAGAGTTAGGTATTTGAGTTTAGGAAGAGTTAGGTATGTCACGAGTTTCTTGTTAGATTCTTCTCAATGGATCTACCAAAATGGACCTGCCTTTCGTAGGCCACGGCTGGTCATAGGGTTCTCCTTTTTTGTTTTTTTTTATATATATATATTAATAGGCGGCAAACGAGCAGACGGCTCAACACCATAAGAGTCACAAGTGCGTTGCCACCCCTTGGGCTTGGGAAAAGGGATAGGATGAGGAGTGGGATGAGGGAGAAGGAATAGGGGATAGGGCCTCCGGCCCTCTCACTCACCGAACGAAACGCAATAGTTTAGGTACTGTTACTTTACGTCGATTTTCTGTGAGAGGGTAGTACTTCCCCGGTCGAGCCGGCCCATTCATGCTGAAATCAGCAAGGCTCTATTACCTGCAAAAAAAATGTGTCGCAATGGTGTTCTGTATCAATAGCAGGGTTTCGCGTGGGACACCACGCTGGGCTGTCATATAGGGTTTGGTGTGGAATGTCTCTTTCCACTGATACTATTTACATTGTGTCCTTTTGGTAGCCACTTACCACACTTACGGAACGGAATGGTGTAGTGATACTTGCATTCTTGACTTGAGGGGACCCTCACGGGCGTATCATTCTCGTCATGTTAACTTATCTAATTAAGTATATAAATAAAAATGAATCACTGAAATGTTTGTACGCGCATAACTTCAAAAAAAACTGTACCAAATTGGATAAGTCATTATTTTATGTGTTCTTTATTGTCAGGAAAATCATTCGATAGAGTCGAATGGACAAGCATATGGCTTTCACTGAGGAGAAGAGGCATACCAGACAAGATTATCCAAATAATACATAATCTTTGCGTGGGATCCTCTTGCAGAGTCATGCACAAGGGCCAATTATCGGATCCAATACATGTCACGGCCGGTGTGAAACAGGGCTACTTGCTGTCGCCACTTTTGTTTCTGATTGTTTTGGATGACGTGATGCGCAGAGTGACAAGACAAGAGATGAGAGGACTACCATGGGCGAATGAGAAAACTCTCGAAGATATAGACTTTGCTGACGATCTCTGTCTATTCGCGTCATCACGAGACCATCTCCAGTCCAAGACCAACGATCTCGCTAAGTTCGCTGCAGAGGAAGGATTGCGCATAAATTGCTTGAAAGCGAAGGACATGCGCCTTAACAGCTCCGACGCAGCGCCAATATACATTAACGGCGAGGCAGTTGAACAAGTTGAGCGGTTTACATACGTGGGTAGTGTAGTTGACCCAACAGGGGGAGCAGATGAAGATGTCGAAGCGCGTATTAATAAAGCGCGAGCAGCATACACGCAACTCAAAACTGTTTGGACGTCTAACGTAATAACCCGGCGAACAAAAATCAGGATCTTCAACTCCAACGTCAAGTCAGTACTGCTATACGGATGCGAGACATGGGTCTTCAAAAGTAGTATAACCAGTAGGTTACAAGTGTTCGTAAACAAATGTTTGCAGCGCAGGTTATGTGCAATTATTTCAAATAAATAAATAATAACAAATAATTATTACTACGAGTAGCGGGTGAGCTGTTGCTTGCAGTGACATTATTTGTTATATTTTTACTTTTCTTTGCGCAAATATAATAACGACATGGAGGAAAGTAAAAGTGAGGAGGACATGAGTGATTCGGAGTTCCTAAACAATGTGGAACGAGCGTTAGGCGGTTCATCTGATGAACTTCCAGCAGCAAGAAGGAATGTGAGTTTAGAGAAAAACGCTATGAAGAGAAAGGAGAGAGACGAAAGTAGTAGCGGCAATGGTATCAATAGCGACGAAGATGGGTATATTACTATATCTCGAAGAAAAACAAAACGGTTGATGAGAAGCGATTCTTTGGAGTCATCATCAAATTTGAGGTTAGATGGTGAAAAAAGCTACAAAATATTGGATTGCGAGGAGAAATATGAGGTTTGCATGACGGCTATGGAGGCGTTGCCTAAACAGATTGCCATGGCTAAATTGCTAAGAGCACAAAACATAACAGGTATTGATGGCATTAAATATAGAAATGTAAACAAAGCAATTATAACATTTCTTACAAAGAAAGATGCCCTTGAATTGATGCAATCTGAAAAAGTCAAAGATATGGGATACCGATGTCAATTTACTAATGAATTAAATATTATTCATGGTGTTGTGAAAGGTATTGATCTAGACTTGAGCGAGGAAGAACTAATGGTGATTTTAAAAAGCGATGTAGAAATCTTGTCTTGTAAGAGATTGAATAGAATTAGCGCTGATGGTTCATGGGTAGCGAGCGAATCTATTAAAATATGTTTTAAGGGCAATGCTTTACCACAGTACATATATGCTTACGAGTGCCGTTTTAAGGTGGATGCTTATAATTTCCCAGTATCGCAATGCACGGGTTGCTGGCAATTCGGACACATAAAAAGGTTCTGATCCCTCAAAAAGTTGTTATGCCCCAAATGTGGTAATACTGGTCATGAAAATTGTGAAACAAAGTCATTTAAATGTTTGAACTGCAAAGGTAACCACTTTGTATTAGACAGGACCTGTCCTTTTTTTATAAGGGAGAAGGAACTAAGAATGATTATGTCTAAAGAGCAGGTTACTTACAGGAAAGCCCTACAAATATATGTTGAAAGTAAGAAACGTAAGGATTTAGATACTCAACCAAGTACTCTAACTTCGGCTAACTCCACTTCATTGAATACAGCAACCGGAAAAAATACCTACAGCAGTATAGTAAGCAAGAACTTGCCACGACAACAATTGGAGGAGATTGACCAAGTCAAAGAAAATGCTGATAATAAACCCGCAAGTTGTGCTCCAATACAACCAACTAGGAAAGCAGGCAGGGCGACTGAGAAGATGGAAAATTCAGAATGTTTATAGGTAAACATGGACGTTCAATATGCCGAATTGCGAAACACAGAGGAAAGTAAGAAAAGAGATGACCCTTAAAAGATAAGTTTAGCTTTAAGAAATTTTGGTTTAAGATTAAACAAATTTTTATGACGGAGAGTATTTATGAGGAAAAAGCATTATCGGTGATTAATATTATATGGATAGAAATAAAGAATTTTGTTGTAAGTAGCCTATTTAAGGGGGATGTTCTAGTACATATTTTTAACCTATCTAATGGATAGAATACCTAGTCATATAAGACTTAATATAATACAGTGGAATGCTCAAAGTTTACGTCCAAAGTTATCAACATGTATAGATCTGTTAGCTCGTGAAACAGTACACATTGCAATAATTAGCGAAACATGGCTAGATATTGAATCCTATATTAGAATTAGCGGTTATAATATTTATAGAAAAGATAGGGATGATGCTTACGGCGGTGTTGCAATTATAGTTCACAAGTCAATTCAGTCATGTTTAGAGACATTTAGAGTACTTAATAGTAGAATAGAGGTAGTATGTGTCAAATTAATGAACTGCAAGGACTTGGTACATGTTGTTTCTCTATACTGTCCATCCAGTGTACAAACCCAAGTATCAGATTGGGAGGATATCTTTTCTTACTTCTCTAGGAAAACTTTAATAGCTGGGGACTTTAACGGGCATCACACCAACTGGTCTGATAAATTAGACTCAAGGGGTTCTCAAATTTTGGATGCTTCTTTAGAAAATAATTTCATTTCGATTAATGATGGTGATTTCACACGGATTAAGTTGGTAAACGGGCATATACAACAATCTTCACCCGACATTTCATTTGTCTCGGCCGACGTGGCGATCAACTTTCATTGGAACGTGTTTAATGAACATTAAGGTAGTGATCATCTAGTGATTAAAATTTCCTTAAATATTACAGATGATAATAATCTGATAAGAAAACGCAATTTTAAACGAGCAGATTGGAATAAATATTCGCAAGCTATATTAGAATCTTTCTGTAATGTTAATCAATGCCATGAAAATGTTCAAGAAATGTATGATCACTTTTTACTTACAATTAACACTATAGCAGATAAACATATACCATTTTCTAACGTGTGTACAAACCCCGATCGAAAATTTAAACCAAAAGGCTACTGGAGTCGAGAGCTTTCAAAAGTAGTAGCGGAGAGGCGGTTGGCTTTGCGTCGTTTCAGACAAAACCCTACGCCTACTAACCTAACATATCTAGAAAACAAAACGAAAGAATCTCAGAAATTAATCCGTAAAGCAAAATCTGATAGTTGGCACAGGTTTTGTGATTCATTTAATGAAAACAGTTCAGCCTCATATATTTGGCAGGGTTTGAAATGGGTAAAAGGATATAGGCAGTCAAAGTTTTGCCCCTCTGTTGAAATGGCGCAGAATTTGCTACAGTCCCTAACAGCAGACCATGTATCTAATTTAGAACCTATATTTACATCGATAAACAACCTGTTGGAATCTGATTTTACCATCAAAGAGCTGAAAAGTGTTCTAAAGAAAAAAGATTCATCTCCAGGTGAAGACGGTATTTCGTATACGATGCTGTACTATTTACCAGATATAGCTCAACAATATTTATGTAATTTGTTTAATAATATTTTCAGACATAGTGTTATACCATATCAATGGCGTAATATCCAAATAGTCCCTATTCCTAAATGCAATAGCAATGAAAATGGAGAAATAAAATTAAGGCCCATATCCCTCATATCGTGTATATGTAAAACGTTTCACTTAATGATTTTAAAACGATTAGAGTGGTATACTGAAAAAGAAAAAATACTATCTCCATTTACAGTGGGTTTTCGAAAGTCACAATCCTGTTTAGACTGTTTGACACGTTTAGTTACAAAAATTCAGATTGGTTTCTCTAAAAATATATCAACGTTGGGTTGTTTTTTTGATATAGAAAATGCCTATAACAATGTTGCCATTGACGTAGCGATAGGTATACTAGATAATCTAAAAATCGGTTCGAAATTATGTAAATATCTTTGGAGATTCTTGAGTGAAAGACATTTAAAAATAAAGCTATCTGACAGTAATATTATAAGCAGGTATACATACAGGGGTCTTGCTCAAGGGGATCCTTTATCTCCATTATTATTTAACTTAATCACACAAAAATTATGTCATAGTCTCCAGAATGTATCAGTGTTACAGTATGCGGATGATTTTGTTGTATATGTTACTAATAAAGATATTAAGCTGTGTGAAAGGTACGTTCAAAATGCTTTAAATTTATCAGTAGAGTTACTAAATGAATTAGGTTTGTCACTTTCTATTAACAAAACACAGTATTGTCTTTTTAGTAGGGGTCGTAGAAGAATCCTGCCCGTTCTAAGGCTATGCCAACCTTTAAAGTACGGCGAAAATATTAAGTACTTAGGGATGTGGCTAAATAGAAGTCTAAGCTGGAGTAAACACATCAATGAGTTGGTTTGTAAATGTTCAAAGTTCCTTAACATATTGAAAGTGTTGGCGGGTAGTTCCTGCGGTGTACATATGACACATATGCGAAGATTATACGTGTCCCTCATAAGGAGCCGTATTGATTATGCTTCCTTTTTATATGACAGTGGTGCTAAAAGTTATATTACCAAATTAGATAAAATTCAGAATCAGGCGCTGAGAATCGTAGGTGGTTTTGTTAAAAGTTCTCCCATACATGGCATGGAGAGCGAGTTACACATTGCGCCTCTTTTCATTAGGAGACAATATCTAGCTTGTAAATATCTATTAAAGATTAGTTCTTGGTCCACGGAGAATACTATAAATCTCATTTCAGAATTAAGTGATTTATGTCAAATGAGCTATTGGGCAAATAAATGCAAGCCTTTGCTATCACAAACATGTGAAGAAGTTAAACAGATTGATGGCATTTCAGAAGACAAACTAAGAATGTTTACTTTTGAGATTTGGTTAAGAGCGTTAACGTCAAATCCGCGGCGCCAAGTTTAGGTAAATGCAGCGCTTTCTCACTAACACTGACGCACGCGCAGCTGTGTGCGTAGAGTCAGCGTGTTGCTTGGCAGTATAGTCAAGCTATATCATTTTGATCCGTTCAACTCATAAGCGACGCGCGACGTTAGGTAGGGTAGGCATCTGTTGGATGTATTTAATCAAATTAAATTATTATTATATATTTTTACATCAATATTATTTGCATGGGCACAGCCGAAAACTATTATTAACGAAAAGTATTTTTACCTGTATCACATTCGTTTTTAGGAGCTTTCCTTACCAATGTGCAGTAATAGGTAATAAATTTTGTGCGTGCTTATCAAGTTAATATCAGAACAGACAATAATAAAACAAAATTTTGCGCTAGTAAAAATAGAACCAGCTTTTCATCGTCACTCTAGCAGGCCTCCTTCAC
Source organism: Euclidia mi (assembly GCA_944739405.2). Taxonomy (NCBI): domain Eukaryota; kingdom Metazoa; phylum Arthropoda; class Insecta; order Lepidoptera; family Erebidae; genus Euclidia; species Euclidia mi. The sequence continues at coordinate 59,087,836 of OX123198.2, forward strand.
TCGGCCGTACCTACAGCGATAAGTGCCTACACTTTCGCGCGGCTTCCAAGCCCGCGTCCGACGCGTCGCGCTAAGGTTGTCGGCTTGCCACTGTTACTATAATATTTATTCATCGTCTATCTACCTACTTGACCACGTACCTAATAATAAATAATTATCCTATAAGTATCCTATCCCACTATTTGAGCTCGTAGAACTAAAACCACAAAAATTCTGGTCGTTTACATTTTCACTATACTAATTTTTAGTTATTTCCTAAACGCGTAAACCGATTTACATGATTCAAACAGATAAAATGGTTTTTGAACTAGATATTTAACTTGACACCATAATCGTTGGAATATCTCAACAAACAAAAAATCAAATTTTCAAGTTGCTCTCGTAAAATAAATAAAATCAAATTTTGCAAGTTGCTTCCGTTAAATGAGCAATACTTTGCACCAGACTTGTGATGAGGCATTTTTGTTGTTCACTATTAAAATTCATGTTATTAGCAAGTTCTGCGCGTAAGCGGTGACAGCTAACTAACGACGCGTCGAAAGCAACTTGAAAATTTGATTTTATTTATTTTACGAGAGCAACTTGAAAATTAGATTTTGTGTAACTAGATCTTTAATCTGACACCATAATGGTGTCAGATTAAAGATCTAGTTCAAAAACCATTTTATCTGTTTGAATCATGTAAATCGGTCTACGCGTTTAGGAATTAACTAAGAATTAGTAAAGTGGAAAACTAAATTGTGACCTGTGACCAGAATTTTTGTGGTTTTTGTTCTACGAGCTCAAATAGTTGGATAGGATACTTATAGGATAATTATTTATTAATAGGTACGTGGTCAAGTAGGTAGATAGACGATGAATATATATTTTAGTAGAAGCGGGAAGTCGACAACCCTAGCGCGACAGCTAGCGCGTCACTCCGCGCCAGACAGCGACAGCGTTATGTTATATGTTAGAAAAGAGGGGGAACGGTTTGGTGAATATCGCGTTAGGCACTGAGTGTTTATGCGAGCTGAATTGCACTTTGTTGCTTAGTAGCAAGAGTCGCAATTTCAATAAATTGGTTTGAGAAGTGATGCTTGTACGTAAGTAGTATCTATTCTGTGACTCTAGTACGTTAAGAAAATAAAACATATAAATTATATATTTTTTTATTAAATTTCACATTGTAAGGTACAAAAAGGGTTAGCTTAGAAGGTAGTGCTTCTAAGTGGCATCGACCTTCACTTAACGTGGGTCAACTATTTCAGGTAATAGGCACTTATGGTAATGAAATAGTAGGATGAACTGTTGGCAAATAAAATGGTGCTCCATTTCATTTGCACAAAATTCATCGTCTCGAGTAACTTCTGCAGCTTTCATGGCAATTATTTTCCTGTCCAGACCGCCAATGGACACAGATGCTTGCATGCAATGTGTAGTTGAACTGGTAACTGATAAAACCAGTTGTGTTTTCGGCCGACGGTACCAACCATCAAAATTCCAATACGTATTTTGTATCGTTAGCGGCATCTATACTAGGGCCGAAAGCCCTAATCTCGACACATTTTCGAGTCCCGGGATGAAAATGTCGAGACAGCCCGGTCTCGAAATTTCCGGGAAGAATGAGACTTTCGAGACTCTTTCGAAAAAAGTTTCACTATATTTGTTTCGTCTTTCATGTACATGCGGCGTATCTTTAGATACATGTTTAAAAAATAATTTGTTTCTCAAATTGTCTTAAATTGTTTCTCAAAGTCAAACTTTTAAAAGATAAACGGCTCCAAAGTGATAACGAGTGTCTCCCTCCCTCTAACTTTTAAAGTAAGAGAAAGACGAACCTGAAAAAGATATATACGTTGTAATAAAACCTTCCAACAAAAATTCTTTTGAACGAGATGGAGTCAGCTTTTGAGATATAACACATATTCAAAAACCGCATATATAACTTTGTCGTTTATACAAACACTATAGAAAACAAAGTTATGTTTGGTGGCGAAAAAGTAATAGTGATATTAGATTAGGTGAAGATAATGGGTATGTTAAGTGGATACCTCTATTACGGAACCCTTCAAGGACGAGTCCGACTCGCACTTGACTTTTTAAATTTCAATAGCCTCACAGATCAACATCTTGTTGTATATGTTCACACGGAGCAGACGCTCGACCAAGTCTGCTGTGTGTGAGGCTAATGAAACCCAAGAAGGTTAAAGACACCAGAAGTGATTTCATTCTGCGTAAATAGTAACATCAAAAGTTGTACAATGTTCAGGTTCTTTGAAATAACTTATAAATTTAATACAAGAAATATCACCTCAGTCTTCCGTGACTAAAACTTTTGTAAAGAAATCGAAACGTCGGGTAGTAATAAATAATGTAGTTTCTAGGTCATTAGGTTTAAATGTACTCTCAATCAAACTATTTATTGCGATAAAATCCGTAAACAGTAGTTTAACAAAAATTTTTGAATAATGGTTATTATTTAACCCAAGTCTCAAAAGTCTCGATAGCTGGGATGCACAACAAAATCATCGAGATTCTCGAAATTTTCGAGACCGAGACTCCCGGGATGCATGTCTATACCATCTGCTGTAATTGGACACTTGATTTCAATAATACCTCCCCCAAATACGCCGTCGGGTGAGGGCCCTAGGAAAACGAAATCTTTGGCAATTAACAAACCGCATTTATTTATTTCATTCCATTGCAACAGAATCTGAAAAAAAAGGAGTGTTCTTTCGAAAATTATTATCATTAATAATATGATAAAAAAATATAACATAATATATTTTACTTGCCAAAATCACACCAAGATGTCACAGTCGCACTATAACTGCACCCAACGCCTGAGTTCAATAGAGGTCATTGCGGAGCTCCGAGCGATACGTCCACACCTTGGAGGGCCTCGCGGCGTACTGATTTGCAACGTTTTACGCGCGCAGTTTTATAGTAGTTTTAGAGTAATTTTAAAATGCATGTCTTGAATAAAATTTAACCAAATAAAAAATTTTTTTTGAAGATTTTCGTTAAAGAATATATTCTTCTATATATAAATTATTTATTTTGAAAAAAACAAGCACGAATTATCGTAAAAATAACGATTTTAACAGTAGCTTTTTGTCGTAAATTTCACTTTGATTATAGTATGATTATTTACGTTTGGGTCTAAATAAAAAATAAATCCTCACTAGCTTTTTTTGTTGAGGATATGTACAATCATATAAACGAGTTTGTGTCTGAAATTTACAAGGGATTTCTAATATATAAAGCTTTAAAATTAGCTCCGTCAGGGATAAATCGAAAACTCTGTTTGTTTATATGGCCGTATGTCACAAATACTTTCATAATATAAAAAATCCTATCTCAAACCTATAAAAGAAGATATTTCCTATAATAATATGTAATTTACAGATTCGTAAGATATATTCTCACTGAGATGGCAAGCTTTGAAAAGTACATATTTTGTGTCCGTCAGAATGAACGGTCACTAAGCGTATTTAACGTTGAATTTATGCCTAACAATTGCTTCCCTATTGCTTCTATTTGCTTCCTATTCTCAAACAATTGCTTCCATCGTATTGTAGAAGAAAAAAACATTTTAAGAGTGACCGTTCATTCTGATGTCAGGACGGCCTGTCACCGAGTCGTAGTGTCGTTGTTAAATAGAATTATTGAAATTCACGGTGGCCATTAATTACTTCCAGTTAGCTTCTCTCTATGTTTTACAACGATAATACTGTTACTATCGCGGCAATAAAGATATCGACAAAAGTGTTGTATAACAATATTTTAAGTGCCTGACAAAAAATAAAGGCAAAACTCTTTTTGAACATTGCAGTTACGCTTGATTAGGCGATAAATCTATGGTATTGTACCGGTGGCCTACAGCTAAGTTTTATGTTATTAAAAATAAAAAGAAGTGCCTATCGTATTTAGTGACAAATATTCATACAAATATAAAAAACACCGTTAAAGATAATATTTCAATTCTTAACTTCCTAGGGAGTGTTCTTATAGGCGCTATGCACTGTTTGCTAACCCCCAAGTTTTAAAATCCTACACTGCTAATAATAATAATAATAATCAAGCGTAACTGCAATGTTCAAAAAGAGTTTTGCCTTTATTTTTTTGTCAGGCACTGAAAATATTGATAAACAACACTTTTGTCGATATCTTTATTGCCAGGATAGTTATAGTATTATCGTTGTAAAACATTGAGAGAAGCAAATGGGAAGTAATTAATGGCCACCGTAAATTTCAATAATTCTATTTAACAAGGACACTACGACTCGGTGACCGGCCGTCCTGACATCAGAATGAACGGTCACTCTAAAAATGTTTTTTTCTTCTACAATACGATGGAAGCAATTGTTTGAGAATAGGAAGCAAATAGAAGCAATTGGGAAGCAATTGTTAGGCTTAAATTCAACGCTAAATACGCCTAGTGACCGTTCATTCTGACGGACACCATATTTTGTGTCAAGAGGCCAAAATCGGCGTTAACGCTCTTAACAGCTATTGATTTCCAGAAACACTTAAGTACTAATATGGAATGTATTTCGTTAGCTAAATCAAATTACGAACCTAATACTTTATTACATAATGTTATAACAGAAATAAATGTAAATTATACTGGGTGGCATAAACTGTATTCAGATGGGTCGAAGTGTGATCACGGACTGGGTGTGGGATTTTATGATGAGAGTTGTAACCATAAAGCAGGTTTTAAAATAATATGTATGTCTAATTTATCTATTATGACACTGGAACTCATTGCAATTCGGCAAGCACTGTACTATGCAATAGAGAAAAAATATAATAAAGTAGCTATCTTCACAGATAGTAAAAGTGCTTTGCAACACGTGGCTCGATGCGCCTCTGGTTACAGAGGTACACCGATAGCCTACGATATTTTAGAAATGATTTGGAATTATAGCAAGAAGAATGCAGGGTTGATTTTGCAATGGGTTCCAGCACATGCTGGTTTACCAGGAAATGAGGAAGCGGACCGTTTATCCAAAAGTGCAGTTACAGATGGAGTTGGGATTTGTTTTGTGCCAGATTACAGAGAATCTATACCTAAATTTAAAATTAAATGTTTTAGTAATTGGAGCGATTATTATGACATAAGATGTAAGGAAAAGGGAATTTGGTACAAGACAATTCAAGGCAACCTTCCTCGTTTTCCCTGGTTTGATGATAGAGATTTAAGTAGAAGCTTTGTTAAGTTAGCCTTAAGGCTACGATCCGGCCACTTTCCATCGGCAAAGTTTGCATTTTTAATGCAAAAAGTAAACTCACCTAACTGCAGCTCGTGCAATGTCATTGAAGATGTACAGCATTTGCTGATGGAATGTGGTAGGAACCGGAACGAGAGGTAAATTTTAATAAAAGAGTTCCAGTTGAATTTATTGCAGGTAGGGTTAGTGCAAACAATTTTAGCACAACCAAAATCAACCGTAGCAAAACGATTGTGTCAGCTCATTAACTATATTTAATTTAAAGTATTTATAATATTTTAGTTTTTTTTAGTCCTAATGTTGTTTTTGTACAAGGCATGATGGGGTTGGCGTATCCATATGGATAAAAACCCCAATTCAAATAAAGAATAAAAAAAAAAAACATGTTTGCGGCGCATTCTCAGCATCTACTGGCCACGAACCATCTCTAATGCTAGACTGTGGCAAATGATAGACCAAAAGCCCATCCACAAAGAAATCCTGCTAAGAAAATGGCGTTGGATTGGACACACGCTTAGAAGACCGGACAACCACCTACCCAAGCAAGGTCTAAGCTGGCGGACAAATGGCAAGAGACGGCCGGGGCGCCCACTTACCACATGGAGGCGCTCAGTCGAAAAGGAGGCTACTTCAACTGGTCTCGGCTGGAAATAACTGGAGGAGGCCGTCCACGACCGCCAAAAATGGAAGACTCTTCTGCGAGCCCTATGTCCCTAATGAGGGATAAGAGGATCACATCATCATCATCATTGTCAGGAGAAGGTTTTAGGCAGCAATAGCCTAGTGGAGATACCAACAGACTACCATGCAGAGGGTATCGGGTTCGAATCCACGGCGCGCACCAATGACTTTTCGGAGTTATGTGCGTATTGACTTGTTAATTATCGCTTGTCCCGTGCCTCGGAGAGCACGTTAAGCCGTCGGTCCCGGTTGTCATAAAGACCTTTGACAGTCGTCACAGGGCGTCAGTACCTTCTAAATAATCTGACACTAGTCTAAACCATGAAATATCGCTATCCCTTCCGGTTGCGGAGGTCAGACAGGCAGTCGCTCTGTGGCAAAGCTAATATTCAGCCAAATCCGGTTAGACTAGTAAGCGGACCCCAGATTGAAACTGGTATAACGCTAAGAGGATGTTTATTGTCAGGAGAAGGTTTGTATGAAAAAAATATTAAAAAATATGATAATAATAATAATATAATAATAATAGTAATATTCTACCACATTCACACAACACCATTAAGTCCCAAAACTAAGCAGAAGCTTGTACTATGGGTACTAGATAGGTAATGGATAAACATATGTACATATATATACATTTTTTTTTGTAAATACATACATATTATACATAGAAACACCCAGACCAAGACAAACATCCATGTTCATGCACACAAATGTTTGACTTGAGCGGGAATCGAACCCGCGACCTTCGGCGTAGCAGTCGCTTACACTCCCGCGGCGCCAACCGTTCGTCTTAATAATAGTGAATATTAAAAAAAAATATGGCGGTACGATGTTCGCCGGGTCGGCTAGTAGATCTAGATCATGATAATATACTTCACATAAATGGTACACTGCTTGTCAGAATAATACATAAATACATACATTTTGTATTTATGATGTCCGTCTCGTCTCCCACGCCTGCACTTCGCTGAGACAAAGTTTTAAACCAAAGTGAGGGTATCTTGAATAATTTAGCGGCTGTGTACTTAACGAACTAACTTCTCGCTTGTCGACACCACTAGCCACTCCTTATGATAACGAGTTACACTGTGTCTATGTATATATGGGCGCATTGAGATGGTTTGTTAAAGCATAAACGTAGAGCAGAGCCATCTAGATGGCTAAATGATAACTAACCCGGAAGTTAATATTATTTTAATGTAATTTTAACTAAATAACCAGTGAAATATTAATTGCATTTGCTTGTAATTAATATTATATAAATTGTGTTACATTTCTGTATTTACATATATTTCTTGACGCTGTATTGGTTTATATTGTCTTTAAATAGTTAGTCGCCCGCCAACACATTTTGGTAATTAATATTATAACTAATTAAATTTATCAAGACGTATTTCGACGCTTTAGCTAAAGTAACTGGAATTCTATATTGTTTCTTAATTATAAAGATTAATTGAAAGTTCATACATACGATAATATAAATCTTGCAATTAAATGTATAATGTTTTGATACCGAGTAAGCTGATGCGACGGCGGGCGGCCATGACACTTTTTGATCGGACTTGGGTATCGTGAGGTTTCTGCCCAAAATATAATGCAGTTTTCAGTTAATTGTGTGGTTTTATTTGTGGATCCTCTGGGGGTGTCCTGATGATGGTGCCATGGCGCCGAAAGCAGCGGTGGGATCAGCGCCCCCTAAGAGACATCGAGAAATACATTTGGCGCGAAAGTAATGAATCTCTTGGCTTGGCCGCCAATACCAATGATGCCCTGAAGACTGATGCGACAAGCACTTGGAAGTCGTGTTTGGCGCTTGTCAACCCTGTTCGGAGACCGCACGGTGTGTCGGAGTTATCGTACGAGCGAGAGCGACTACGCCGGTCACCGGGGTGTGCTGTGGCGCGAACGCTGTTCTGCTTTGAGCTCTACCAGAGGTTGCAGATGCGGGTTGTTGATGCACTGACAGAGGTATTTATCCAGAGCTGATTTGATTAGAGTTTTTGAGAAGCATCCTTTAACATTTTATAAATCATGGTGCTGTTTGTTTACATGATTACCTTTTGCCCCCGTAAGGATTACCAGATAAACATACAGTAAATATGAAGTTACTGCTGTTTATCCACGTTTGGTACATAACAGTGCTACTGTGCTTATAGTCACGTCGACCATGTCGGAAAGTTTCTGTAAAACTCGACATCAGAGATGGTCACACACTTAAGTATTACACAAGAAAGAGAAAATAACTTTGTTGTTAAGTGGTTCTACTAATATAATTATTAGTAAAGAACAGTATAACTGCCCTTTTCAAGTTGAAGCTCTGATATAGATCCATTGTATAAATTACCTGATTTGCTTTCAGTTTAAATAAGCTAATTTATGTGCTGAATATGCATTCAATTGGTAGTCAATAGGTTATCTCAGTGGTAAAACATTAAAACTAATATTTGTAAAGTTACAAAATAGGTTGTAATAAATATTTGTGGACTCTGTAGGTGCCTACATAATTTCCTTTTAACATAATGTTGAAATTGTTCATGTCAACTTGGAGCTCAAGTTAAGGTAATATCACAGGTTATATGGTAATAACAGACAATGGAACCCAACATAATTACCATAATGATAAGTGAGTTTAAAGAACATGATGTGAAAATCCATGTCTCTTTTCCCATTTAGCAGTATCTATTCTTAGCAAATAAAAGAAACTGTATGGACTATTCATGCTTTATTTCCAAGTCAGTTATGATTAGAGTCAGTTTGAGTTTATTTATTCAGATAAACAATTATTAATTGAATTACCTAATGAAAGAGTTAATGTGTAGAGAAATCATAAATAAAAACATGTATTTCAGATAATAAAGGTTTATTTATATAAATAAATAAAATGTTGAATTCATTATAAAATACCAATATTTGAATGTCTTTATTAACTTTTATATGATGGTTTATTATAGTAAATTCCTTAACTGAGTGGAATCATAAAAAAGATATAAGAAAGCACTAATCTTGCTCTGAAATACTGGTAGCTTGTAAATTTCTCTTTTATGGCTCAATTGGCAAACAGTTCAACAATTTTACAGCATGCATTATGCCTAAACATATTCAATATTGGATTCGACTGGTTCTTACATGAAAGTAATAATTATAGCACTAGTATTTTCGAAATCCTTGAATCTGCAACATAGTTTGAAATCATTTCATATTTATGATCATCATCATCACAGTCTGACTGTTCACGGCTGAACATAGGCCTCTCCCTGTTCTTGCCATATTGTTTTCTTGTTTGATGTGGATAAAACTTATTTTGAATATATTAAGTTATAACTGTTTTATCAAAACTACAAATGGGTATCCTGATAACTTTAATATTTGATTATCTAAAATGGCACTGTCAGACAGAACCTGAGAAAATTCAGTGTCTACTGTCTTTTGTATTTTACCTTAGGTGTAAAATATGGTCTCCAACACTGTTGTAGCAAAGCTAACTTACAGACCAATGCACGGGTTGAACATGCCTGATATATAGATACAGCTTAATAGGCCGCACCACTTTGCAAGAGTAGAAGTTTATTTCATCCACAGTTACAAAGGTTCATGGAACTAATACTTGGGTGGGAATTGTTGCCCACCACCTGCCTTTTGAGTGTTACAGGTTGAAGATGACATCCTGGCAGATGACCTGGGTCCTGGACTTAGCGTGAAGAGAGGATGGACGAGCGGTCCTTTACTGATTAATATGTATGGATGACGGTGGCCCACCCCTATGACGTCGGTGGTTTCGTCTGTGGGCTACGTGCACACATGCCGCATGAACGCTGTCTGTACTAAGCTGGACCCCAGCATTGCTTGCTAACCTTTGTTGCTGATCAACATCAACAACTGACTGAGCAGTCGACCGTATGGGCGTATAATGACTAAACTATTTTTTGTAACTGTGTTTCATATGACTATGTTTTATATAAGTTACTGAGTTTTATATAACTGCTCTATATAACCGTGTTTTCTATAACTGTGGTTTCTATAAATGTGTTTTATATAAATGTGTTTTATATAAATGTTTTTTTAATATAAAATAATGTTTTATAGAACTGTGTTCTCCGTAACTGTGTTTTTGAAACTGATTTTATGACAGCATTATTGTATTTGTGTTATTTTTCTGGGCTCTTTTAATTGTGATATTGTCATTTTGTTGAAGGCTATATCCCAGAATGGGTGATGCCTGTTGTTTGAATGGCTAGACCCGGGATGGGTGATGCCGTTTGTGGGCTAGATCCCTATGTTGGTGATGCCACAAGTTGGCTTAGCCATGGGTGATGCCTGTTGTTTGGGTGGCTGAACCCGGGATGGGTGATGCCGTGTGTTGGCTAGAACCCGTGATGGGTGATGCCGTGTGTTGGCTAGAACCCGTGATGGGTGATGCCGTGTGTTGGCTAGATCCCGTGATGGGTGATGCCGTGTGTTGGCTAGAACCCGTGATGGGTGATGCCATGTGTTGGCTAGATCCCGTGATGGGTGATGCCGTGTGTTGGCTCGATCCCGTGATGGGTGATGCCGTGTGTTGGCTAGATCCCGTAATGGGTGATGCCGTTTGTGCGCTAGATCCCTATGTCGGTGATGCCACAAGTTGGCTTAGCCATGGGTGATGCCTGATGTTTGTAAGGCTAGATCCGAGGTGGATGATGCCTGTAGTTTGGAAGGCTAGACTCAAGATGAGCGATTGCCTGTTATTAATGTTGTAAACTATTTGTTTGAATAGTATGTTTATTAATGTGAGAATCTGTTTGAGAATTGAACTGTCCCTTGTGGTTCAGTTGTTACCATCTCTGTTTGTTAATTGTATGCAAGCTATAATTTTTAACTTTCGTTATTATGTGTGTGTAAACATATAATTGCAACTGAGATAACTGTTTGATAATATTGTACTGTCGGCTGATGATAAAATTGTTTACATTTTGTTTATAAAGTACTTTGTTAAAGCTGCAATACTTTATTTGTTTATTGTGATCACTATATTAACTTGGAAGTTTACTGTTTAAATCTAGAGAACTATTGCTGATTTTGTATTGTTTACTGATACCACATTGGTAACTGCCAGTAACTGTCTGCTGATAACAGTTCACTGATAATAACTGTGTGTTGATGTCTAAACTGTTTACTTTTTCGTTTATTCTGTACTTTTGTACAACCTGTAATTCATTTTTGTATTGTCATTGTATGAGGATGTTATTGTGATTGCTTGCTTTAGCATGATGTGACTGGATAAGATTATATTGTGATAGTAACTTGGTGCTTGCTCTAGCATGTGACTGGTTAAGATTATAACTACACATCTTAAAGAAGCACACCAGTAGTTTATCAATTACCCACCTGAATGTAGAGTCATAAAAACTTTATAATTTGTAATTTTGCAAGCGCAGAGAGCGCGCTTGTTGTCAGTATGGCCGTATGGGCGCATTGAGATGGTTTGTTAAAGCATAAACGTAGAGCAGAGCCATCTAGATGGCTAAATCATAGATAAATATAATACTTTACAGTACAGATGCCGCAAGTCGTCCATAAAAATTGGCCACGTTAGATCCTTAATATTAGACCTTTATTTTTATAAGTACTTGTTAATACCGTAAATAATACAACAGATGGCGCTAGCGACGAAAAAATGGGAGTCGATGGTAGCGACATCTTACGTCTCATTTTGTAAGCAATGTTATTTTAAATTAAAAAGAACAGATGGCGCTATAATAAAAAAGCATTCTGTCTAAAATGTAGAAATATTATGATATTTCACCTTGTCACCCAAGTGTGCCTCATTTCAAGGTTATAACACGATCAACCGATCTAGTAGGTACCTATATTTTACGTATGTCACAGAATAAAGAATAGTACTAACGTACGTATGTACCGGTGGCCATAGATGAGAGAAGACTAATTCTCTCATCTGTGCCGGTGGCGTTAAAACATCTAGCGATATTTTTATGACTTCGTGTCTTTCCGTTCAAAATTTGGAATGCACTTTGTACACTGTTCCATAAAGCTGATATTTGACATACTTACGTAAGTTTGGTGGCTATGTTACGGTAACATTGAAATGGTGCAGTGATGAATGACCTTGTGAATGCACCTTGGTCTGATGATGAAGCCGGGAAAATGGTTACAGGAACTTCTAAACTACATATTATGATAAACTACTCGTGTTTGGGCTCGTTTGAATTGACTTGACAAAACCTATGACCTTGTGAGGTTGCCTTGGTCTGATGATGAAGCCGGAAGGTGGTCACAGGAACTCCTAAACTACACATGATAAACTAGAAGTGTTTGGGCTCGTTTGAATAGATTTGACAAAACCTATGACCTTGTGAGGTTGCCTTGGTTTGATGATGAAGCCGGAAGGTGGTCACAGAAACTCCTAAACTACACATGGTAAACTATTAGTGTTTGGGCTCGTTTGAATGAACTTGACAAAACCTATGACCTTGTGAGGTTGCCTTGGTCTGATGATGAAGCCGGAAGGTGGTCACAGGAACTCCTAAACTACACATGATAAACTAGTCGTGTTTGGGCTCGTTTGATAAGACTTGACAAAACCTATGCCCTTGTGAGGTTGCCTTGGTCTGATGATGAAGCCGGAAGGTGGTCACAGGAACTCCTAAACTACACATGATAAACTAGTCGTGTTTGGGCTCGTTTGACAAGACTTGACAAAACCTATGACCTTGTGAGGTTGCCTTGGTCTGATGATGAAGCCGGAAGGTGGTCACAGGAACTCCTAAACTACACATGATAAACTAGTCGTGTTTGGGCTCGTTTGACAAGACTTGACAAAACCTATGACCTTGTGAGGTTGCCTTGGTCTGATGATGAAGCCGGAAGGTGGTCACAGGAACTCCTAAACTACACATGATAAACTAGTCGTGTTTGGGCTCGTTTGATAAGACTTGACAAAACCTATGCCCTTGTGAGGTTGCCTTGGCCTGATGATGAAGCCGGAAGGTGGTCACAGGAACTCCTAAACTACACATGATAAACTAGTAGTGTTTGGGCTCGTTTGACAAGACTTGACAAAACCTATGACCTTGTGTGGTTGCCTTGGTCTGATGATGAAGCCGGAAGGTGGTCACAGGAACTCCTAAACTACACATGATAAACTAGTAGTGTTTGGGCTCGTTTGACAAGACTTGACAAAACCTAAGACCTTGTGTGGTTGCCTTGGTCTAATGATGAAGCCGGAAGGTGGTCACAGGAACTCCTAAACTACACATGATAAACTAGTAGTGTTTGGGCTCGTTTGAATAGATTTGACAAAACCTATGACCTTGTGAGGTTGCCTTGGTCTGATGATGAAGCCGGCAGGTGGTCACAGAAACTCCTAAACTACACATGGTAAACTATTAGTGTTTGGGCTCGTTTGAATAGATTTGACAAAATCTATGGACCTTGTGAGGTTGCCTTGGTCTGATGATGAAGTCGGTAGGTGGTCACTGAAACTCCTTAACTACACATGAGAAACTATTAGTGTTTGGGCTAGTTTGAATAGACTTGACAAAACCTATGACCTTGTGAGGTTGCCTTGGTCTGATGGTCTGTGGTCCCAGGGTCTGTGGTGCATGCTACAGATAAAATAATAGGTACATTACTATACTAGGTGGTGCTTTCCTTTGAGTTCTGCTTCGTGAAAATTGTTATTCTTTATTTGTATTATTATATTCTTAATTAAATTGGTATTCAGGCGAAATTAATGTAACCTAAATGGCGAACCCCTGGCGAAGCGAACGTCGAGATTGCAAAAGGGGAATAGGTAGGTAACTATTAAAATGTAGAAATGAAACAACAGTTCATTTTATTTTTTTATTTATGAAACCATGATACCTCGTCAACTAACAAAAAATCTTGCAAAAACGTTGGAATTTTTTCTCTTCAACGTTCACGGGAACGAAGTCGCGCGCAAAAGCTAGTCATTACAATTGGTTTATTAATTCGGCCTTACAAGCAAATTATGCAAACGTGCAAGTTAGTTATTTAGATAATTAACTCAAATCCAGATGTTGGCAAATTAATATTTTTAAATTGATAAATTAGGTCGTTTTTTATTCCTCCATTAAAGTGGATAAACAGAATTAGATAAAAAACTAAATTTAACTATTATAAAATCATTTATTTTGTAGGATTCGTAATTTTGAAGCTGATTGTAACGATTTTTTTTTAAATACTTGCAACACTTTCAAAGTATTTCTTACTTGAATTAAACGTACGCGATCGCGTCTCGCGTTTTGTCGATCCACGATCGTAACGGAGTACTTTTACTTTCATGGGATATTATTCCTTACCGCCATACATTTACGGAACTTTGTCGCGCAAAACACTAAAATATTTGCAACACTTTCAAAGTATTTTTTACTTGAACGTACGCGAACACGTTTCGCGTATTACCGACTCCCGACCGTAACGTAGAAGGGTAAATACGCTAAATGTCGGCATCCTTACGGTTTTTCTGTTTTGGAATCGGTCTGGCACCATCAATTTGCAACGAAAGGATGATGGATGGATGAGGATGCGGTTTTGGATAGTTTGATAAATCTATTTCATGTTTATGGGCATAAGGTTGACATTTTTACTACAAGGAAAAAGTACTAAGGTTTATATGCGTCGAGAACGAAAAATCCCTAAAGTCGGCCATTCACGGGCCATGGTCGGTCGCGTTTTTCCCAAATATCGGCCGGGTATAGGTTGTTTTAAATTAAGACGGATAAATATTATTAATATGATTTATTTTGGCAGGAGTCTCACTAAGTATACGTTATTAATCGTATTTGTTTAATAGTAGGTAAAGTATTTTTTTATTTGCACTTAAATAACGTTAGGTAAGTATTACAATTTATAACAAAGTAAACATCAAAATAATTATAATTAGTTCTGGATATCTTTTCAAAAATAATTCATACCATTTTTGGCCCAGAGTATCATTATTGAATATATTTATATTTTTAAGCTACGTAATTAACATGGGTTAAGGTAGCAAGTTCCAAAGAGCAATTTATATCTTATATTTCCATACCATAATAAGCTAATATAAATGTTTTCAATAATATCAACTCCTACATTTAAACTTAACTCTTTATATTATAAATAAATAAACGTATAATAAATATTTAATTTTGAGAAAATAAGAAAAGTAATCAGCCTGTATAGTTGGGCTCGAATTCGAGGCTGGTCGACATTACGATCTTTAATGTTTCTAAAGCCAGCCTCTATTTTGTGTACATTATTTCTCGAGATTCAACTAATATCACCCCGGCCGGTATTTGGCGATTAAACGTAAAATAGATTTATGTGCCTATATGCGTTGCAAATTCTCTTATTAAGGCAATGGAATTAGTACAATTGGAAATTATAAAACAGACTGCATTTACTTTTAGTCGGCCACAGCAGAGAATCCGGTTTTAATTCAAAATTGGTATTCTATTGGCGGCCTCCTATTTTCCCTTAAAACAATACATTAAACATTGAAAAATCTATCTCAAAATATAGTAAAAATCACTAATTACTAATAATAATGCTTAAAACAATAAAAAAGGAATGTCTGACCGTTCTAATATCAATCCCCGAAGTGTGGGTATTCACAGCAAGTAAGGTACTTTAAATATGAAATTGACGCTTCGACGGCGCAATCGCTACTGACGCTCAGTGTGCGAAGAGTGTGTAACGTGATCGGAAAGTAACGGTTGTACATATAGATTATGAACTAAGATTGTAATTCGAGTGGCAAATTTGTAACTTCAATACGTTTTAAATGAACGCAAGCCGAAAATGTGCAGACGGCCGAAGTTTTGGGAGGGGCCGACGTATGGCGTATTTACCCTACAGATACTTTTATGAAATAATATTCCTTACTGCCATACATTTAGTATCCTTCTATTGCCTAACATCGGACAAAAAAATCCGATCTTAGGATTCATAAAAAAATACAATGGTTCTCAATCTTATTCATATCGATTCCTGAATAATTTATTAAATTTAAGACGCCTGATTGCTATTTGTCAGAGATCAAAGGCCAGACCGGAGGTCTGTTATGTCACTGATGTTATTTTTGTTAATCTACATGTAATATAGTAGTACTGGTATAGTTGGTATAGTCGGTATTTTAATCCAGTAGAGTAATTTGACTGGTGAAAATGTCTACAGATTGATCATGCCTATGAAATACCAAAGACATTCACTTCAAACGACCACCTATAACGAAAATGACTTGCATTGAACAAAAGCAACGAAAGCTGTTAAGAAAGTAAAAGATAAAGAGTTATCTAATTATGCTGCCTCAGAAATCTACGAGATACCCACATCTACACTCAATGATCGAGTTTTGGGAAAAACTGGTACTAAAAGTCTCTTCATGCAAGCAATATATCAGAATTTCAAATACCCACTTTTTAGTTGTATCTTAAAGGTAAATTAGAACCAGCAAACTCAATTAAATATTTGCATAAAGCTTACCGAATATTTCGTCGAGTTTCTGGTTATGTGTTATCTGGTTCTAATTTAACTTTAAGATACTACCAAAAATGTGGGTATTTAAAATTCTGATATGATGCTAGCACGAAGAGACTTTTAATAAGAAGAAGACTGTCTATGCCATAGAATAAGTACATTACATGCTAATCAAACATAAGACTGTAACAAATTATATGACTGTATTAGTTTAAGAGTAAGACACAGAGTACATTGGTATATACAGGAAAGTAAGAGTACAATAAAAAATTATTGATTCAGTTTACTAATACAAAAATGTTTATTTAATGATCAAAAAATCTTCTAAAAAAATAGTTATATTATTTGGCGTGAAGCCAAATAATATAACTATCATTATTTTTACACATCCGATCGTACCTAACTATCCTAAAGTACCCTTTCTGCAGAGTCGATAAAGTTTGACAAACTCAGTCACGCTTTTATTGGCCGTAGGAGGGAAGATCGGACTAAAAAAATAACAAATTTTTTTAAATGAATGTTCTCAGTGTAAATCGTGCAGAATTTCAAATCGGTTTGTATTAAAGTATTGTCAACTAAAGGCCGGATATTTCTCTATTATGCATTCTAATGCCATAGCTACAGAGTTGAAACTAGACAATAGTCCGAACTTTGGCTTCATTGATTTTTTTTGAAGGACGATCAGATAAAATGTAATGTCACTTTGACGGCGTTTCTTACTAGAGATGGTAAATATAACTATCAACCATTAAAATTAACTGATAAAAATTTTCAACTGTATGATATGATAAATAAAATCAACGCTATTGAATAAAAATATTATTACCTATTCATTCAACCGACGACGCGCGGCGCGGCCGTCGACGCGCCACGCGCCAACTCGGATTCGTTTCCAAGAAATAATGTCTAGGTAGTAGGTACATCAATTCACTACGATGAAATTTGCACTTAACTGTCATTGCTTTAAGATGCATGTTGCATTAACATAACCTATCCCATACATCCCTACGTTCGTAAGTACCTATTCAACATTTGTTTTTGATATTAATGAATGTGATTGGTTGATTTTAAACACCTGAATGATATTCGAATATTTTTAACATTAACTTGCTGAGGTTTAGTGTTAGTTTTTGATAATAATAAATGTAAATGGTTGATTTTAAACACCTGAATGACATTCGAATATGTGTTTTATCATTAACTTGCTGAGGTTTAGTGTTACTTTAATATTTTATTCTGATGGAACGAAACAGTAATTTCATTCAATAATTTTGTAGAATATTGAGTGATTGAGTGAGATTAGTTGATGTCACGCGTTCTAAGTGCGAGTTACTAAATACTGATCTGTGTTGACTTTAGCGTGTTATTGTTATTGTTGTTTGTTAACGAATATTATAGGGAACTAAGTGTTTAATATTAAACACAAGTGCGTGTGAAGTGTAAACGTTTAGTGCAAGTAGGTAGTAACTTTAAACGGGTAAAATTTATACCTACCTACCTAGTGTCTTTAATAGTCTTTATGGACAAGCTCTGCAACGAGCGTTAAGTTTGTTGAGACCTAATAATACCAACATACCACAAAAATAGTGACATTAGCTAGACAGTCCTAAGCCTGTTAAAGTATGAAGGAAAGTATATTCATTGAATTAGTTGAAACTAACGCAGACCTAGCAATATCAACTTCGTTATGGCTTTGTGTTGTTAGAATAAAAATTAACTAATATTTTCAACCATTAAAATTAACAGTTAATTTTTTTTATCAAATAACTTTTAACAAATAAATAAATTCAACCACTTAGCCCATCTCTATTTCTTACACTGACCTGACCGTAGTGTTTACGAAAATAAAAAAAAAGATGTCCGTAGTATACTTTATTGTTGATAATTTACATCCAAGTCCAATGAGAAAATAACATTTAGAAATGAGAAAAAAAATTTTTTGCAACTTGCTCCTAATTCATAGAAAAAGCGTCCGATCTTAGGCGACCCTACCTTACCTGGTTTTCGACCCTGGTATTTTTATAGAGACGCACTTGGTGTACTTGCTACGCGATTTTGCAATTGTGCGACTCATGAAGTCATGACTATCGGCATAGATAAATTTAATACTATACCTATCGGGAACCAAGCGAATGAGTTCTAGACTTCTAGAGAAGTCGGCTATCAAAGTTTAAAAATGCGTTTTGTTTTTTTCATTAACTTGATTTACAACATACTCAACATCAACTGTTTATTAGTTGCTATTGTCTGTTCAAGATACCTACGAAAAAAATAAAAGGTAAAAAATATACAGTACCTATCATTTATGAATTGAAGGGACAGGCGTATTTTTGTAAAACTAACTGCATCTTTCGCTTGGAGTATTTAACTTAAATCTAATTTTGTTGCGAAGGCGACATTAAAAGAACCATTTTGGTTTGTTTACATTTTATTTTTTCGTATCTTGAACAGACTATAGGTAGGTACCTATAAATGTAAGACGGATATTGATTAACATAATTTATGAAAATTTATTACATAATACTACTACAAACACAGTAAGTTGTTATTATGTATAAAATTTAAATTACACTACTTTTACGTACTTAAATGTAAAAACAAAACGCAATCGCTCGACTAGGTACCTATACAGGTACTTTTTAAAATAAATGCTCATGGCCGTTCATTGGTTAACATAATATCTTACTTTTTCAAATATTTGATGTTTATTTAATAAATATTTATTTATTTTACCATCTACAGATTAATACCAAATTAAATAAAAATAAATATATACATACGTAAAAGCGCCATCTATGAATACCGAGTGAAAGTTAACTCATTGTAACGTTTTACTACAAGCTAGTACGTATTTTGGCCACCAGAGCAACGAAGTGCACATCATATTTTTCAAAAATATTCATATTCAATTAAATGTTTCATTTTTTTATTTAATCGTAATAAAGGGATTTTTTAATTAATAAATATCATATTTTAGAACTTTATTTTCTTATTTATTATTTATGCATGAAAGTCATTAATAACAATCGATACTAGTAAAGCCATCTGTTGAGAGAGTTAAGAATGACGGAAAACGTTCTAAGGAATGAGACCCCATGGCTAAATGATAACTAACCCGGAAGTTAATATTATTTTAATGTAATTTTAACTAAATAACCAGTGAAATATTAATTGCATTTGCTTGTAATTAATATTATATAAATTGTGTTACATTTCTGTATTTACATATATTTCTTGACGCTGTATTGGTTTATATTGTCTTTAAATAGTTAGTCGCCCGCCAACACATTTTGGTAATTAATATTATAACTAATTAAATTTATCAAGACGTATTTCGACGCTTTAGCTAAAGTAACTGGAATTCTATATTGTTTCTTAATTATAAAGATTAATTGAAAGTTCATACATACGATAATATAAATCTTGCAATTAAATGTATAATGTTTTGATACCGAGTAAGCTGATGCGACGGCGGGCGGCCATGACACTTTTTGATCGGACTTGGGTATCGTGAGGTTTCTGCCCAAAATATAATGCAGTTTTCAGTTAATTGTGTGGTTTCATTTGTGGATCCTCTGGGGGTGTCCTGATGATGGTGCCATGGCGCCGAAATATACGTATTGATAGGACTACTAGGAGTACTAGGGAATAGGGATTGACTTCAGAATAATGTCTATGTATGGTTGGGTTTTGATCGGGTGAAGGACGCGACGTTTAGATATTTTCGGAGTTGATTTGATTATTATAGATAGGCCTCTTTTGAAAAGCTATGTTTAATATGCTAGAGTAGCGCAATGCAATGTGCTGGAATAGAAAAGAACATGATCGCTAGGTTGTTATAATTATTTTCTCCATTTTTGCCTAGATGTGACCATTAGATTTTGTAAAACTTTTGTCGAGTCCAGAATTCTCATTTATAAAATCTTTTAGACTTCAATGTACTTAAGAATCAAACTCCACACCATTATTTGGAAATCTGTTTATTCTTCAAGGCCTTCTTCAAACTTCATTTAAATATGGTAGTTATAACAGGAACTTTATTTGGCAATCAAATCTAAATCTCTCAAGAGAACCAGTACCGAATATATTTTCCTTAAACCGTCTTAAAGTGGAACAACTTAAAGAGAGACTATGTGCTTAGCGCTACTTAAAACACCAGCTTACTTGGAGATTGTGAGTCTGAAACTTTTCAAGTAAAGAGTTTGTAGTCCGATTTGACGTTTTAGACTTGTTATTAAGTTTACACGACGATTTTATATTGGAGCTTACGCGATGTAAGTTATTGTTTTTGTTTGACTTTTATGTTGGTAAAAATACTATCAGAAAAGTTTGTTAAGCTGAACACATAATATGCGTGTTAAAATTTGTAGGAAGCTTATTTTACTAAGCTAGGTGCTTGTGTTAGAAGTAGTTTTACGCAGCTTGATCCTTGATCAGGAGATCGTCCCGTGGTGGGCTAACTTTAACGCCACTTTATGCCACGACTTTGGGGCAGCTGGAGGCATCTCTGTCAGACTTCCCTACATGCCAACGCGGACCTTCTACATCCCGTAGCTCCATGCAAATCGTGGCTAGCACCATGTGCCGAGTCCCAAGCACGTTCCCACTACTGTGTCACCTGTGTAGCAAGGTTCAGCGGCAGTGGCCGCATATGCATCTCAACTGAACTTGCGAATGATTCCATCTGCTGGTGGAAACTGCATGAAAATTCGTTCACTAGTTGTTTAGTGTTTCAGACAAAGAGACGCGGATTTTTTAAATACACCATTTGGGATATCGTTTTTACGCAAAAGAGTAAAACATACCTACCTATCTATTTGCGCCTACTATTCGAATGTTCCTTCGTGTGTGCCAATATATTATGCTTTTTACCATATCTTCAATTGATAGCAATCTCTACTTAACAAAGTTTCGCCATGAATAAAACATGCTAAAGGAAGACTGAAAACGATTAAATTACACAGTGTTTTTCATAACGACCCGAAAATGTTCACTGCTACCCGCAAACTAATAATTTGAACCCTTTAAGACAGTCGTGGGCTACGATTTGGTGGGCGTATGCTTTTGTAAATTACTTTAATGCTGTGAGAACGAAAGTATGTTTTGGTTAAATTAAAGGTGAATTATTGCTTTTATAAGTGCCTAAATATAAGCACTTACATGTAGGTATTAAATAACACAATACAATAGGCTAGAGCAGCGCAATGTTAAGGGCTGGTAAAAAAATAACCCTAATAAGCATATTAGAAGGAACAGAATGAAATTATTACCTAATGGCAAACGGCATAGTTTTGAATTTGTATAGTTTTGCCTAGATGTGACTCTGGACTTTCAAAAAATTCAACAACGGCATGAAACTTTCTTGCACGGTTGGCATTTTCCGATTGTGACAATCCTTTTGTAATGCATCTTTATTTCCACTGTTACTAGTTTAGCATAACTCCCATCGATATACCAACCCGTCTGTCCAGCGTAGTATAGTATGCCTATCCCTCCTATTGACGTACAATGTTATATTGTGACTCAAATTCACTCAAGACTCAAAGAGAGGCCTTCGTCCATCAGTTGACTGCGAAAAGCTGATGATAATTATTCATAATAACAAGCTTCTGAAATCAGCTCCAAGCTCAGGGAATTTTCGTCGCATTTAACATCGATAATTTCAACGGACGATTGAATAGCTCCAATCGCACTTAGTGAGCAATTTAATCAATTATCGTCATAATATCTCGCGTACGGACGCGCCAAAAAAAAATAAAAAATAATAACAGATGTAATCCAGTGCTTTCGGCTAGCAGTAAAAACTATTTAAAAATGTTATATAAGTATAATTTTTTTTTTAAATATTATATATAATTATTTTATAGTTAGTAATATTGTTCATTGGTTTTGACGTCCGCGTCTTCTGAGGAGCCAGTTGAAAACCAGCGCCGGGCACATGTGTCCGGCAATATGCTGAACTGGTCTCCTATTTCTACGCAGACGACAGGCGTGTACATTTTTATACCTATAGTATATTTTAGTCCATTTTGTCACGGTTTTTTTCATGTCTTTTGTCTGTTAGAAATAAATGCTTTTTCTTTCTTTCTTCTTTCTTTCCAATTGCATAGTTCGGATGAATTCATACGATGTTAATCATCCGTGTTTGTCTAAACCCAGCAGCCACTAGCGTTGTTATTAGAGTGTGCAGGACCAATCCACGCAGAATATAGACTTTTTATCAGTTAATGTTTTTTTAGTTGGCCATTTGAAAGCAGCGATAGACAAGTGAAGATGTATCTTCACTAGTCTGGCTGTAGCCAGACTGCCATGCGGAGGGTATTGGATTCAAATCCACGGCCCGTATCTCTGACTTTTCGAAGTTATGTGTGTCATCGAAGCGTTTTTGAAGTCATACCCCGAATGGCATGTTAAGTCCTCGGTTCCGGCTTTCACGTAGATCTTTGACAGACATTATAGGGAGTCGGTATCCCTGAATAAACTGACACTGATCTAAACCGTAGCATATTGCTTTTGGATTGCGGAGGTCAGAGAGGATGTGAGCGGTTTTCACCATACCTGATTGACGTAGTGCTCGCTCATTGCCTATTGGCTTGTTAAACCTTAGATGCAGTGCATTCAAATGCACACAGCAGTTATAAAAGTAGCTCGATTATGTACATTCTTTCTCTGAACAACCCTGTTTGGATTATCATTTTAAAACAAGGATGTCGATCAGCTTGGTTACAGAAATACGACATCGATGGCCGCTAGTAGAATCGTACCCTAACTGAAACTAAAACCTCTACAAGTTCGCCTATTACAACCGCGTGCACTCGCGTCCGGAAAAGTCCGGATCAATTCGCGCAATCAAATATTAATTGATATCATGTTCGATGCGATTATGCAAAGCGTCTATGTAATCCTCGCTGTGACAAGTTTTCAATTGATGATGTATGTCCGAGTCGAATTCACTTAGCACACAAAATTGCTAGGTATGTTTTGCAAGAGCAGTTTTATACATACTCACACCGGGTAAAATGTGTCGAACTTACATATCGCCGGCTGTTTGTATCTAAAGTGATTTTTGCTGTATTTCGGATATATTTTAGATACTGATATTAGTATAACGAGTCTCACTTGTGTAATAATTCGAAAATAAAGGTGAAATAGCATGTATTTGTTTCGCGGCGTGGATTACACGTACACCAGCCGTTGTTACGGGGTGACTGTTATAACTTTTTTATACCTTGATATACCTGAATAAGTAGTATATAGTCTGCTTTATTTTGGTCATGATATATTATGTACATTCAGCGAATATCAGGGTGATTTGCGAGGACTTGACAGATCGACATCTCGATTTGAGCAGCTATACAAATACTTTTATCTTCGAACCTATCACATCAAATAATATAATATATTTTTCAAGGGACGTTATTAGGTATTACTTGTTCTTCAAATAAGGCAGCGATAGCCTAGTGGAGATACCAACAGACTGCCATGCAGAGGGTATCGGGTTCGAATGCACGGCGCGCACCAATGACTTTTCGGAGTTATGTGCGTATTGAATTGTTAATTATCGCTTGTCCCGTGCCTCGGAGAGCACGTTAAGCCGTCGGTCCCGGTTGTCATGAAGATCTTTGACAATCGTTACAGGGCGTCAGAACCTTCTAATAAACTGACACTAGTCTAAACCAAGGAATATCGCTATCCCTTCGGGTTGCGGAGGTCAGACAGGCAGTCGCTCCGTGGAAAAGCTAATATTCAGCCAAATCCGGTTAGACTAGAAAGCGGACCCCAGATTGAAACTGGGATAACGCTAAGAGGATGATGATGACTTGTTCTTCAAATAAAGATTCAGCTTATCTGTACATTAATAGTAGGTACTCAACAATTGTATGTATATAAATATCAATTTATTGAAATCGTTTGATGTCTGACTAACAATCCCCGCTCAAAGGGTTTAAAGATATGAGTTTTCATATCTGAAAGAACATCGTCTGCTGGGTTGAGATTCGAAACTTAAATCAGATAAAGGATATATTCGAACTTTGAACGAGTTCAACCGCTCGAATCTTGAACTGCTTTGTTTATCAAACGTAACGTATTTTTGTGCTGCGCTGTATTTAAGGAGCCAAGTGTCTAGGGTTCAAAGCTACTCACTTCTAACTTTAAATAAGGTTATTTTTATTGACTGCATATCGATTGCGGCAGAGAGGTAACTGTGTCCACTTCCAATGTCTTAGACTTGGTTCAATTAATATACGACATAAAAACTTGTATTGACTTCAACTGCTTGTTACCAGTTTCAGCAGAAATTATTCGTCGTCAGGTATTGAGACTTTTTCTATCTATACAAGTAAATACATAAATAACTGCGATATTTATAAAAAGTTGTGGGTTTGCCTGTCTGTTGGTCTTGGCTAATTTCTTAAAACCAATTTTGA
The DNA here is from genome assembly GCA_944739405.2 of Euclidia mi. Lineage (NCBI taxonomy): Eukaryota > Metazoa > Arthropoda > Insecta > Lepidoptera > Erebidae > Euclidia > Euclidia mi. The sequence continues at coordinate 59,112,644 of OX123198.2, forward strand.
CACTACTATATCCATGGGAGATACCTGATGTCTTATGAAATAGAAATGGCTTAACATGTATTTTCTCATTAAATATCATCGTAATGCCAGTAGGTAAATCCGCACGAGTAATGTTAGGCACGTTTAAAAAAATACAAATTATTAGTTTTCTCTGTTTTTGGCACTCTTGACTGTTGTTTTACATATTTGTTGCTAATAATAAAAATAAGATTGGACCTATATTTACGATATGTACATAAACTAGACCAGACGTGACTGGAATACGCAGTATGATAATAAGCAATAATAAAAAAAAATAACTACTTTTAAACTACCACGATTTGTACACATATTAAACATTATGTAACGGGTCTGAATCGTGTTAATAAACGAAAAGAAAGATGAAATACCTTTCTATTTGTCCCGACGTTTCGGCATGGGTTACACCAGCCGTGGTCACGGGATGACTGATGTTCGTCAGCGCTGCCTCCGAGAAGTGCGGGTTTTGGAACCTACCCTCACTTGGTCTTCACAATTATTAACATTATTATGTTCGGAACTGTCGGTACTTCGACACACAACACTAATGGTATCTTTACACTGGCGCGTAATATCACCTCGTCGGTGTCTACATTTGCTGATGACAGGATTCCAAGATGTAGATAAACGGTAACCATCCTCCCGGTTGAAATTTGCGTGCTTTTTGATTTCAACCGCTTCCCGTGCTATTCTTGAAAAATAGTGACGGTCTGTGGAGAGAACCTGGGGCCGATGTAGCTCAATCCAGTGATTGGATCCTGACTCTAACAAATGCTCAGCTATGGCCGACTTGGTGGTTAGTCGGTTTTTGACGGCCGTGATGTGTTCCTTAACTCGTTCGGCGATGGTCCTTTTTGTTTGCCCGATGTAGGAACTACCACAGCTGCACTCCACCTTGTACACGCCTGGTGTTTGAAAAGGGATGACATCCTTTGGAGTACGCAGGCAATTTGCTACTTTGGAGTACGGACTATATACAGTCTTAATGGAGTATTTTTGTAGTACTGTTCCAACTTAATCCGTTACTCCTTTTATGTAGGGCATGAACGCTGGCGCTCTGTTCACTTCAGTCAGTCTCGACCTTTTCCTTGAACCTCGCATATTGTGTTTGTAACCGTTTTGCTTGAGTACCTCCCGAACATGTGTGAGCTCACTATCTAAGTGTTCGGGATCGCAAATGTCATATGCTCTGTTTGTCAATGAAGCAATAACGGATTGCAAATGTCGCGGGTGATGATGTGAATTTGCGTGTAAGTACCTGTCCGTGTGTGTGGGCTTCCTGTAAACAGTGTGTGACAGGTTTCCATTTTCTCTCACCTTGATCTTCACATCGAGGAAGGCTAACGATCTGTCTGTCTCCATTTCATAAGTGAACCTTATATTAGGGTGTATGGAGTTCAAGTGATCTGCTAATTGTTCTACAACCTGTTTGTTACCCTTTATAATACAAAACACGTCATCGACATATCTTTTCCATATCTTTACGTGGAACGCTTGTAGTTGGATCCTTTCTTCAAAATGTTCCATCCAGATGTTGGCCATTACCGGTGCGACAGGGCTACCCATAGCCACTCCGTCAATCTGGAGGTAATATTGCCCACGATATAGAAAATAGTTCCCGTCTAAGCAGTGTTTCAGTAGAACAATGTATTTATCAGACAGACCGTTTAACCTTAGTTTACTCTCGACCACATCAAGGCAGTCTTGAATTGGAACGCTTGTGAATAGTGACTCGACATCAAAGCTCACCATCACTTCGTCGGGTTTTACTTTCATGCTCTTGATGACGTCTACAAAATGGCGAGAATCCTTTACAAACGACGATGTCTTACCTACTAATGGTTGCAGTACCGCTGCGATGTGTTTCGCTAGGTCGTAAGTAGGTGAATCGATCTGACTTACGATCGGGCGTAGAGGCACGTTATTTTTATGAATTTTCGGCAAACCATATATTTTCGGCGGTTGAACGGTCTTAGGTCTATAGAGGTGTTCAAACACATCGTCCGTGAAAAGATCTTGGTGGTCCTACCAAGATCTTTTCACG